>OZ021724.1:82838073-83578906 GCA_963978545.1 Linyphia triangularis | reverse complement strand
ATAGTTTTTTTCTATTTTGCATTTCGTTCAAACAGTAATAACTCCAGTTTAAATTATATTTTTTGAAATTTGTTTTTTGCTATATAATCTGCATACATTGTTGAATGTTTTGACTCTAAATACTAAGTGATTTGTAAATAAATATTTTTTAAGTGAATTTTAAAGATAAGATTCTGTATAAAAAAACTTGGATTTTTCTAATAGATTCAGTTAAAGCAAAATATCACAAAATATACACACTGTAAAATTCTGTTAATAGGGTCAAAACATAGAGCAGGGTATTCCTCATTATTAAACATCAAAATTATATCTGTGGGTGAATTAGAATTTGTGTCATTACCGTTCGAAATTAGCCTAATTAGTTGATTAAATGTTAATTAATTATTAAAATTAAAGAAATTAATTTTTTTTATTGGAAACAGTTTAACAAATAATGTATTTTTTAAGGTGCAAAAGTCTAATTTTTAAATTAAAATTAAAAAAAAAAAATGTTGAAACCTATACGTATACCTAGTGTTTTATGATAATCCGAGCGAACTCTATATATGCACAGTTTAAGTCTCCTTGGTAGAGAAAAATGCAATAATTTATCAGTATACTTAAAAGAACAAAATACATTTGTTGATAGGTATACACTTGAAATATAATGTATGTGTATTTTTTATAAGAAATAAAGACTTTGGTAACGAGCCTTAAAAAAATTCTCTGTCAATCCAGCTGTTTCAAAAGACAGCAAAAAATCCTGATAAACGAAGAAGTTATTGTGATTGTGTTCCATGTCGAACTACCAAAAACTGTCTTATTTTTGTATTTATGTACTTACCAATTAGTGTGAAAACTAGTGATAAAAAGCACAAGAGCTATAGAAAATGAAATAAATTCTCATTAAAATCTAATCTTACTTTCTTCTTTGTCTAGAATATTATTAGGAACAAAAGCAGCGCGATAACTTCAACCCATAAAATTTAATGCTTTAGTTTAATAGTGTTGTCTTAAGTTTGGTAGTATTGAGTAACTAATTCTAGCAATGAAGGATTCTAATTGGATGAAACATATTTTAAGAATTTTTAAATTATTTTTTAATATGATTATGGTGATTATTTAATGAAATTTATTCAAGGGGAGACAAGAATCTCGGAAATCCTAATCAGTCGTATTTTCATTCAATTTAAAAAGTTACCTAAATTATTTCAAATACAATATTTTTAAATTAATATTTACATAGTTAATAATAACATATTTGTTATGAATGTTACACTTGCAATTTTTATTTTGTTTTATGTATACTTTATGTAATAAGCTTACATTTGAGACTTAGAATTTTAATGGTAGTTTTCAGTTAGGAACACTTTTTTCAAATTATATTGAATATTTTAATCTAATTTTTTCCATGATGATGAAATTACCCACAAGATCTACACTGGTGTGCAAAACTTAAGCAACAGGTGGTTTTTTTTGCTATAACTCCACGAGAAATCATCTGAGAAACATGAAATTCAGAAATAAGGGAGAGTATTATGTACTTAAAGGATGATGAAAGTATCGGCGCTGAAAAAGGAATACAATGCATACGGTATGGAATCAAACAAAAGCAAGCTTTATTGAACGCATAGTATCATGACTCATGATTGTCTATCCAAGAGGAAGAACAACAAGTAGATGTTCCTTAATAGGGGATATGCCCTCCCCGCACTGCAATGGTTGCTTCGCACCGTCTCCGCATACTCAGAACCATCTGGGGCAACATTTCTTGCGGTAGGAGTGCCCATTCCTCAATCAGCATCTGTTTGAGTTGTTGGGTGTTCTCCGGAGGATGTAAGCGTGCTGCAATGCGTCTCCTCAAAGCATTCCACACATGTTCGATGGGATTTAAATCTGGGGAGTACGCTGGCCAATCCATTCGAGTGATATCTTCACTTTCCTGTAGCTCCTCAACAGCAATAGTCTGATGTGGCCGTTCATTGTCATCCATAAAAATGAAGTCTGGGCCAATGGCACCTCGGAACAGACGCACATGGGGAAAGAGTACCTCCTCACAATAGCGATCCCCGGTTACAGACCCTCTGTCGAAAACGTGGAGCTCAGTTTGCCAGTTCAGCATAATGCCTCCCCAGACAAGAACTCCAGGACCACCGTTACGGTGTCTTTCCTTGATGTTACTGGGATAAAACCGGGTCCCGACCTCTCTCCAAATCAAAACGCGTTGAGAATCGCTTCCGGTACTGAACCGACTCTCATCCGTAAAGAGGACACGACTCTATTGATCAGTTGTCCAGTTTTTGTGCTCTCTGCACCACTGTAAACGGTGGCGTAGATGGCCAACTTTCAACGGGAGGCAGCGTTCAGGACGGCAGGCGAATAGGCCCCCTTTGTAAAGTCGTCTGGCCACAGTAAACCGCGACACTTGTCGCCCCGTTGCTGTACAGAGTTGCTGAGCAATGGCGCTTGCTGACTGCTGTCGGCCTCTTTTCACCTGCAGGACGATATATCGGTCATCCCTTGCAGTTGTCGTCCTCGGGCGGCCACCACCAACCTTTTTAACAGCTGAACCTGTGATTTGGAACGCTTTCCAAGCGCGATAAACGACACTTTTGTTGATACCGAACTCTGCAGCTACACTGGTGACAGTATGCCCCTCCTCCAGCTTTCCGATCATTCTTTCACGTGTGAAGTTGTCCAGGTGATTTCTTCTAGCCATATTTCACGAACTGACTCACTGGCACTTGCAGCGAATATGTTGAATTGCGTCTCCGTCCTTCCTTTTATTCTACTGTTGAGCTGCGCGCGTCGACATCACGCGTTTTGCGTACACTCACGTCGCATCTGACGTTTCGTTCCTGATATTTGCATACGCATGACGTTTCTACTGACTTACGTGTTCATTGTACTGATTTCCAGACCTCCTTTTCTGCAATTTCATGGCTATCTGCTAATTTTTTAGATTGTTGCTTAAGTTTTGCACACCAGTGTATATAGTGAGCCTAAATTTTTTCTTAAATTAGGAAAATTAAATATTGTTTGTTGTGAAAAATAACAATTTTTGTATACGTCAAATATATTATTGCTTTAAATAAATTTAAAAATATATATTAGGTAAAAAATGGACTCACTGTTCTAAATAGAGAGTTTATTTGCATTTGCTAAATTTTTTATGTAAATTTATTGTACATTTATTCTGAAAAGTGTACCTAACCAAAGGTTGGCGTAAGATAATTTTAAAATTCTAAGTCCTAATATAGGCTGATTACATAAAAAAAATATTAAAAAAAAAATTATCGGAGTAATAATCTTAACAAATATGTTATTATTGACTGTGCCAAAAAATAAATTAAAAAATATTGCATTTTAAATACTTTAGAGCTTTGAAGTTGAAGGAAAGTACGACTGATTTGGTTTTCTGGAACTCTTGTATGCCCTTAAGAAAAATGTGTAAAGTTTCCCCAGCCTATTATTGTACTACCGAGAATGGAAGTTAGTTGAAAATGTACAAGGCATGATCTCTCAACATTCTGAATCAGTAGTTCTGCCCGCTGTTGTGGCAGGAAAAGTGAATCGCATAGTGGCCAATACATAAAAATAATAATAAAGCACAAAACAGGAAAAAGGTAAAATTTGGTATAATCGTTCTCAAATGATAATACACGATAAATTGTATACACAATATTTTTATTATCTAACTGTTTATAATCTGGTTTAAACATAGGCAAACATCTTGATGAAATTACAGGGCACTAACGGCCAAGATGGGAATTGCTCAACTCGTGGATATAATTGGGGACGGAATTTAATTAAAAGTAAAAGTTCAATTTTGTAGAACTAGTGAGTATTATAAATATAAAAAACAAGTATAAAAACTTAGCTGGTCTAAAGAGTTAATGAAAGGCCGGATTCCTGTTGTGGGGTCGGTGGATGGGGAGTGGCGACATAACCGGCTTCCGTCCGTGGATTTAGGGCTCTCTGGTGTTGAAGCGAAGTCCGGTGAAAAGATGGTGGTTCTCAATAGGCGTCCATGGTCGTAAGGGCAGTGGGGCTCGTGGCTGATTTCTCCTGAATATCGCTTTTCCAATTATAAAGCAGACGATGGTGGCTGGAAGGGCTATCCCAGAGTTCAGGGTCTCACCCTTACTAAAAAAAAAGGTATTTTAAAGGTATTTTTAAGGTTTAAACTAGGTATTCAAGGTTTTATTAGGTATTTTTGAGGTTTTAACTAAAAATACCTCATTGAAAAATACCTAACTCAAGGTATTTTAAGGTATTATTTTTAGAAACCTAAAGAAACCTGCAAAGCTTCAGGTATTTTTAAGGTTTTGGAAAGGTTTGTGATAAAAACCTCCAGATTCTAAAGGTTTTACTAAGGTATTCAGGTGAATACCTTTTAATACCATGACTAAGGAAGGTATTTTAAGGTTTTTTCTGTAAAACCTAAAGAAACCTGTGAAGCTTTAGGTATTTTTAAGGTTTTGCAAGGTTTGTGATAAAAACGTCCAGATTCTAGAGGTTTTACTAAGGTATTCAGGTGAATACCTTTTAATACCATGGCTAAAGGAATGTATTTTAAGGTTTTTCTTTAAAACCTAGAGAAACCTATGAAGCTTATAATGTATTTTTCAGGTTTTGCATGGTTTCTGATAAAACCTCCAGATTTTAAACGTTTTACTAAGGTATTCAAGTGAATAAGTGAATACCTTTTAATAACATTACTAAAGGAATAATAATAATAATAATAATTAATAATAATAAATAATAATAATAAATAATAATAATAAATAATAATAATAAATAATAATAATAAATAATAATAAATAATAATAATAAATAATAATAATAAATAATAATAATAATAAATAATAATAAATAATAATAATAAATAATAATAATAAATAATAATAATAAATAATAATAAATAAATAAATAATAAATAAATAATAATAAATAATAATAATAATAAATAATAATAATTAATAATAAATAATAATAAATTTAAAAAAAACTTTTAATTTTACACAAAATGCATATTGTTTTAAATTAGAACAGTAAATTGTAAAATGCATTCCGCATTTAATTTTTTTTTTTTTTTTTAAAGTACATGATAAATTATAATTTGAAAAATGATTTAATTTTTTTTGCATGAGGAATGAAACAAAAGCAAAATCAGTATTCAAGTGCATAAGAAAAAAATCAAAACACTTAAATTAATTGGTTTAATTTTTAGAAACCTAAAAACACCTGTGAAGCTATTAAGTATTTTTAAGGTTTCGCGAGGTTTCTGATAAAAACCTCCAACGTTTTTAAGGATTTGCAAGATACTTTAGAGGATGACGTAAGGATTTTGATTGGTCACGTGCTATCACTATCCAATCAAAACACGAGTGTCCTCTGCCTTCATCCTGTTCCAGACCAGACGTGTTATGAAATATAAAATGGCGATACGAACATGACCACGTTGTTGTCATAATTATATGAAGCAACTTTCCATTACCCTGATACAAAGTAAGAAAAGTTTTGTAATTCGAAAATGTGTACTGTTGTATAAAATTTGCAGCGTACTGGTTGTTTCGATTTTTGTTATTCATTTGATATACTTCATTGAAATGTAGTGTGTAGAGTTGAACGTAATGCAGATGAATGCTTTTTGTAAAATATAAGACATTAAATCATTTAGATTTCTCCTGTTATTTACTGGCTAATTTGAAGGCTAAAATTTAAAAAGTTGTGTATTTCAAAAAGTAATTTAAATGAAATTTGTTGTTAAACATTACGATATTTATCTGAAATGGAGTAGTTTAAATTCTGGTGATTGATGATTTAATTAGTTGCAAATTTTAAATTCCAACAATTTTTGCAGGATTGCATTGTATTTTTTTTTATTTTTTTGAGTTAAGTGCTTTTAATCCCTTTGACATCTTGTCCCTTCCTTGTTCAGTATCAACCATACAATGCTGTTTCAAGTACAGTTGTTATAAGTTTAGCATTAAAAACATTTATTTTATTTTGGGAAAATTATGCTTTTGATGTACAATAAAGAAATTTAAATATATTTTTAGGCACTCTTTACTGACTCCCCTCTTGAAGGAACATCCTGACAGAATAGATTTTGTCCATCATCGATGTTGTCTTCAACAACAGTGGTTAGTAAAGAAAGTTCAAATACTCGCCACTTCCTAATGACAGGGACGATTTAGTGCTCCAGAAAAACACTGTTCAAAGTCTGTTTCAAAGGTAAAATTCTTTCAAATTGAAATTTAACATTTTCAGAATTAAATTAGTCGATGTGTCACAAACGTGCCTCCCCTTTTCCCAAAATGAAAAATTCGCTCCCTCTCTCTGAAAAAAAAAAGCATTTTTAATTTTGGCTGAAAGGGAAAAGCTATACAATTTGTAGTTTCCCTTTCATAATTCCTATGCTAACTTCGTCCTCAGGTCAACACCACAGCTGCAGAATTAAACAGAACAGAAATTATAAATTTGTTTGGAATATTGGCATAATTTACATTTTAAGAATTCAAAGAAAACCTGTGTCAATATATGGAGCTTGAGTTTCTTTTTTTAGCAAGGTTACAAATCAATTGTCCCGTTTGTACATATTGCAGTCAATTATTGTTTGCCCAGATGTTTATTTTTAAGAATGCAAAAATTAACTATTCTAGTTGCACCACTATTTGTAAAATATCGGTGGAACTTAAGAGAGGAGGCAGCTTCTCCCCCTATAAAATTTTCAAAGGTAAGGCACAAAAGGGAAATTTCGATAATTAATCACTTATAACTCATTTTTTAATCAAAAAATAGTTTAATTCAGTGTTTATTATGGAGTTATTTAGATGCTTGATGACACTTGAAATATTTTAGTGGCACTTTATACGTAGAGAGGTTCCCATATGCACGATTTCTCCTCAGGGACTCATATTAACATATTTAGGGGTCCAAAAACTCAGTTGTAGAGAATCATTTATTACTATAGTTGTCAAATGATATTTAAGTGTTCAGGCACTGCACTTGACGGGGCCTTAAAACTTCAAAATTGTGCCTATAATCATCAACGTTGGAATAAATTTTGTAAGGCCCCTGCATGTAAAGATGTTTAACTTGAAAATTTTGAATTTATGTGAAATTTTTTTTGTATTACATTTTATAAATACTTTGCACTAATCTATTAATTAATCCTATTTAATTATTGAAATGATGAAGCACTTAGGGCCCACACACAATTCAAATATGTTCTATCACCCAAATTGTTATCAAAAACTGCTTATGACCCCTGGAAATATTTAAGTATAATAACTTATTACAAATCCAAATTGAAAAACTTGCTTTAAATTTTAAAAAAAAAAAAAAATGTATGTCTAGTATGGTGAAGATGCTAATTGTTTTTTCGTCCCTGTCTTAGCAGTTTTATACAGAGAAATACCATTTTCTCTCCAAATTTTAAATTCATTTATTCATTTTTTAACTTTTTTTTGGAAACCTTACAACTATAATCGGAAAAGAGGTTGTTGAATTAAGACTTTCGTATTACACATGACTTTGCAATAAATTAAAAAAGGATATCACGACTATCACATTAATATACAAAATAAAAAAAGAGGTCCCGGTAGCCTAATGAATTATGACTTCGAGTTTGTGATGGAAGACTCGCAAGTTCGGTCTGGCCTCACCGAATAACGGTGTGTATATTAATGAGGGCTAGTGAACATAAATCCATTGTAACCTCTATACTCTATTGCTTTTGTGTTGGGATTAAGGTGAGAAGTGCTCACTCAGATATTTACTTCATTATTTGATCAGAGGTCATTGTAGCAGAAATAGGTGACCGGAATAGATTTCCCAAATATTCAAACAAAAATATAAATATATATGATGCAATTGTCAAATTAAAGGTATTATCGTTGTTCTACAACTTGCAAGAATTTAATTAGAAATATTATATAACGAATACACCCTGAGCCTGATGCAAATACTCGTAAAAAATATGCTGATAAATCATTCAACGGAGGAAGGACTATTTATAAAAAAAATTGTGATTGTGATAGACATACATTTGTTCTTTTTGTATTCCTTTTGTCATATTTTTTGTTACCTCGCAAATTCTGAAAACTAGATATCTGCTCTCTGACTGACAAAAAAATGTATATTAATAAATAAACATTCTATGTGGAACACTTCAAAATAACAATGAAAATCATTGCTCTTTAACTCATGCCCTGTATCTGTACTTGTCTCTGGAGAAATCGGTGATGCAATTGCCCAGGCCACAGGAGACAAGTTTGGAATGTTTTATGTGCAGAAAAAATGGCAGCAAAGAAATTATCTGTTGATTATACTTGATTTCTTAAATTTAAATTTATTTGTATTCTGTTTTGCTTCTACTAAAATTATTGTTACATTATTGTGACATACCTAGTTTTATCATTGTACATTGTTGTCTCTGTATTATTCCGATTGTCTGTGGACCCAGACAAATGGTCCTTTTCAGGGCCAAAGTCTGACAACTCTCCTTGACTTACTGACTATTTAATGCTTGTTTTAAAAGAAAATTTCCCTGCCCATTTATTTTTCAAGATATTATTTTGAATCTGTGATAATTTCATATCTTTTTGAATATTTTAGTTTTTCATGAGTACCTACTTGCTTGTTCTAAAAAATGTTTGGAGCAATTTAAATACCCTATTCCTATGCATTAATTTTAAGTATTTAGAGGATATGCAACTATTCCTTCCTCTCATTATTTTTAGGGATTTATTTGGACTTCACTCTCCAATTTTGTTATATTACTACCTACATGAACTCCCATTGTCAGGGACAAGGTTGCAACCCCTTCTCCCATCGTTACATAAAACAATTTAATGTACCTTTTCCCCTGTTTATTCACATATCCAAAAATATTTATATATCCCGGACCCCCAATTCCCCATCGATATCACCCCTCCAAAATTAATTTCCCCATCAATACAGTCATTCCAAAATCCAATTTTCCTTTAATACTGCTATTCCAAAATATATTTCCCTATCAATACCCTCCCTCCAAAATTCATTTTTCCTTCAATACTGCTATTCTAAAATTTATTTCCTTATTAATACCACCATTCCCAAATCTATCTGTGTAAGAAAACAATTGCATCTTATAATGCAGTGTTCCCAGGTGGTCACCATCCAAAGGACTGACCGCTCACGATGATGCTTGACTTCGTTGATAGAACAAGAACCGGTGTGTTCATCTCGGTATGAAACCATACAAACACAAATAAAGCTGAAGACCTCTCGCTACCCCATTAGTGGCACCCTCCAAGATTTGAAAACTATGTTATAAGATGCAATGGTTTTCTTACACAGATAGATTTGGGAATGGTGGTATTCCCTAATAACCATGTGACGAGTATGTGACGAAAAGCGATATCGCATAGAGATCACGCGATGTCACGGCGATATCACACAGGGGTCACATAGTCGTCCAATGTCCGTTTTAGAGGGGGTTTTGCGACGTAACTTTGTGATATCGCTGCGATATCGCTTTTCGTCACATTGTGACATTGGGGACGAATTTGCGATGTTTGCGATATCGCATTGTGATCTGTATGTGATCTTAGTGATTTTGGCGACATCTATGTGATTTATGCGATTTTCGCAACGAAAGCCATATCGCTGCGATATCACTTTGTGACCTAAATGTGATCTTAGTGATTTTGGCGACATCCGTGTGATTTATGCGATTTTCGCAACGAAAGCTTTGTCGCTGCGATGTCACATTGTGACCTAAATGTGATCTTAGTGATTTTGGCGACTTTCGTGTGATTTATGCGATCTTCGCAACGAAAGCTTTGTTACTGCGATATCGCTTTGTGACCTAAATGTGATCTTAGTGATTTTGGCGACATCCGTGTGATTTATGCGATTTTCGCAACGAAAGCTTTGTCGCTGCGATGTCACATTGTGACCTAAATGTGATCTTAGTGATTTTGGCGACTTTCGTGTGATTTATGCGATCTTCGCAACGAAAGCTTTGTTACTGCGATATCGCTTTGTGACCTAAATGTGATCTTAGTGATTTTGGCGACATCCGTGTGATTTATGCGATCTTCGCAACGAAAGCTTTGTCACTGCGATATCGCTTTGTGACCTAAATGTGATCTTAGGGATTTTGGCGACATCCGTGTGATTTATGCGATTTTCGCAACGAAAGCTTTGTCGCTGCGATGTCACATTGTGATCTGTATGTGATCTTAGTGATTTTGGCGACATCCCTGTGATTTATGCGATCTTCGCAACGAAAGCTTTGTTACTGCGATATCGCTTTGTGACCTAAATGTGATCTTAGTGATTTTGGCGACATGCGTGTGATTTATGCGATCTTCGCAACGAAAGCTTTGTCACTGCGATATCGCTTTGTGACCTAAATGTGATCTTAGAGATTTTGGCGACATTCGTGTGATTTATGCGATCTTCGCAACTAAAGCTTTGTCACTGCGATATCGCTTTGTGACCTAAATGTGATCTTAGTGATTTTGGCGACATCCATGTGATTTATGCGATTTTCGCAACGAAAGCTTTGTCGCTGCGATATCGCTTTGTGACCTAAATGTGATCTTAGTGATTTTGGCGACATCCGTGTGATTTATGCGATCTTCGCAACTAAAGCTTTGTCACTGCGATATCGCTTTGTGACCTAAATGTGATCTTAGTGATTTTGGCGACATCCATGTGATTTATGCGATTTTCGCAACGAAAGCTTTGTCGCTGCGATATCGCTTTGTGACCTAAATGTGATCTTAGTGATTTTGGCGACATCCCTGTGATTTATGCGATCTTCGCAACGAAAGCTTTGTCACTGCGATATCGCTTTGTGACCTAAATGTGATCTTAGTGATTTTGGCGACATCCCTGTGATTTATGCGATCTTCGCAACGAAAGCTTTGTCACTGCGATATCGCTTTGTGACCTAAATGTGATCTTAGTGATTTTGGCGACATCCGTGTGATTTATGCGATCTTCGCAACTAAAGCTTTGTCACTGCGATATCGCTTTGTGACCTAAATGTGATCTTAGTGATTTTGGCGACATCCATGTGATTTATGCGATTTTCGCAACGAAAGCTTTGTCGCTGCGATATCGCTTTGTGACCTAAATGTGATCTTAGTGATTTTGGCGACATCCGTGTGATTTATGCGATCTTCGCAACTAAAGCTTTGTCACTGCGATATCGCTTTGTGACCTAAATGTGATCTTAGTGATTTTGGCGACATCCATGTGATTTATGCGATTTTCGCAACGAAAGCTTTGTCGCTGCGATATCGCTTTGTGACCTAAATGTGATCTTAGTGATTTTGGCGACATCCCTGTGATTTATGCGATCTTCGCAACGAAAGCTTTGTCACTGCGATATCGCTTTGTGACCTAAATGTGATCTTAGTGATTTTGGCGACATCCGTGTGATTTATGCGATTTTCGCAATGAAAGTTTTGTCACTGTGATATCACATTGTGATCTGTACGTGATCTTAGTGATTTTGGCGACACCTGTGATTTATGAAATGAAATTCTTGTCCCGCCAATATTGCTTTGTGACTTACTTAATGAAGTATATTATTTAATGGATTCTTATATTGCTTAATGAAACCCACATCACTGCGATATCACATTGTAATTAGTATGCGACCCACGACTTTTTTTTTTAAGGATTCGCAGTATTAAAATATTCTAGGAACTTTTATAAATAGTTAAAATATTTTATCATTTTAATATATAATATTTAAACAAAAGATTAATTTCAGTGATTTACGTTAAATACAAATGTAAACAAAAATTTCAGCTAGACTGCTTTCTTTTAATTTTTTTTTAAAGAAGATATTTAAGATATTGTGTATCAGAGAAATTTTCTGCTGTTTGTGTTTTCACTATTTCGTTGTTATATTATATTTCACAGTGCATTTTACTTATTTGGGATTTACAAGTAGTATAAATAAATAAGAAAGGAGTGTTAATTTTTTGTGTAAATTATAATGTGGCTTGTGATCACATTGACACCTGTAAGAACCTATTTATAATATACCATTTCAAGCTCAAACAATTATATAAAAGGAATAGTATTTATAATTTGTTCCTTCAGAAGTCTATTAAATATATACTACAGTAAAAAAATAATTTAGCTCAACTTATAAGAAGGATTTGATTTTAAAAACTTCTTGAGCATGCAGCACAAAAACACAGTAAAAAGTCAATAGATAAATAAAACAATAAGTAAAAAAAAAATGTATATATATATATATATATATATATATATATATATATATATATATATATATATATATATATATATATATATATATACATATTTTATTTTTATATTTATTTAAAAAATTTATATTTATAAAAAAATTTAATCCGGGAGGATTTACAAGAAATTGTCCCACATTTGTAGATTGAAAACTCGGAAAACTCGCATTAGGCAAATTGACAATTGAAGATCATGAATGATGTAGCTGGACACTTCCTTTTAACCATCAACAGCAGGTACACTAAAAAAAGAAAAGAATGAAATGAGAGATAAAGACCACTTGCCACTTAAAAGTAAAAAATATCTGGATTAAAATAGAAATTCGTGAAGTTATGGGGACACAGTAATATCTATGCTTGCAAAATTTTAAAAGTGTATATACGTTTTTTAATGAATCATTTGACATTTCATGCTGAATGACAGGATGATGTTGTCGAGAAAGAAACTTTTAAATCTATTTTCCCTTTGTTTTTCTTTTCTTGATATTAGGTTTTTCGAAATGTTTAGGTTTTTTTCTAATTATTGGAGAAATCAGAAATTTTTAAAGCACATGTTGTAAAATATCAATTTTATAAATTTCCATTCTAATTAAACAATATGTGTTAGTTTTCATTTTTTTTAACGTTAAAGTAAATAAATCAATAATAAAAATAAAACTTTAGGTGATAATTCTCACCCCACCCTTAAAATGAAAATAATTCTCTGAATTAAAATGAAAATAATTCTCTGAATTAAAATAAAAATAATTCTCCGAATTAAAATAACAACTATGTAAATAAAATAATTCCCTGGATTTGAATAAAATTAAAAATCCTCTGAAAAAAAATAATTCTCTGGATTAACATGAAAACACTAAAAAAGGAAAATAAGTAACATGATACAAGTAAATTATGCAGGTTACCACTCAAACTAAAGGAAAGACCAACTCTCAGCAATTTCATTTTTTTTTTTAAAGTACAGATTTACTACTTAGATATCATGTACAACACCACTAAAGTGATATTTATGTAAATATCACATTATTAGGAAAATCAGAAAAATGTATTATTTGCCAATTATTAAGCATAAAATAAAAATTGTTACAAGTATACTACTATGATATGCAAAAAACTGGAAGAACATGAATAGAATTTCGTTCAACTTTAAGGTCCCTTTGTGAATTTAAAATACTACAAAGTAAAAAATTAAGCAAGATAAGTAAATATTTTTAAAAAAAAAAGAAAAAAGGAAGAAATGAAAAAAAAAAAAAAGATTGATGTAGATTCTCATATTAATGCTCATTCCACTGAAATCTGGTTGTCTGCAATAACGCCAGGAACACTTTGAGAAAAAATAAACTTAGGTAAATAATAGAAAAATTGTAAGCAAAACCAATATTTTATCAGAAAAGGGAACCTATTTTGAGAAAGATTCCCTTAGCAAGAATTCCATTTTTTTTTAAGATAAAAAAAAATACTAAATATATCGGGCCATTAAAAATTGTAATAAGATTAACCAAAGTGATTATAACAGCAGAAAAGACCGTTCAAGTTCACAACAAAAGAATGAAGATTTTGTCCTATTTATTTTCCTTTTAACCTTTACACAGAGAGAATTGAACAAGTTTAATTCTGTTGGGCACTTTTTGAATGTTTGGGCTCATGAAACTGGTTCATAATAAATAATTGTACCCCAGAAGGAAGAAATTACCAACTATTTTAAGTTGTCGTGTTATAGCACTATGACCTGTTTCAACTACTCAATAGTAAGTACTTTCACAAATGCCAATTATATAGATCCTAACAATACTGTTTTAAGACAGCACTTATTCATTAGTTTCATGAATGAAAATATATACTTTTCTATGCAACAAATCCTTGAATTTCTTTAACGAGAATCAAATAAATATGATTGAAACAAGCGTATTCACTTATGGAAATTACTAATTATACTTACTTTGAATTGTCTCATTCACTAAAAAGTGGTTAAATAAAGGCTTTGACCTTCGGCCTTGAAATGAAGAATTGGGAGGCCCATCCACTAATAATTTCTTTGAAACTAACTTGCATGATTGAACCCTAAAAATAAAACTAATTATCAGGATTAAAATAATAATTATCTGGATTACAGGAAGACACTCTAAAAAAGGAAAATAAGTTACAAGATACAGTAAATTATCCAGGTTACCACTCAAAGAAAATTCCAACTTTTTCAGCTGATTTTTTTTTTTTTAATTACAAATTTACTACTTAGACATCATGTAGAGCACCAATAAATTATAATTTATGTACATGTTAATTTCTTTAAGCAATCAAAATCAGGAAAAAAGTATTATTTGCCAACTATTAAGGATAAAATTTGAATTTTTAAAAGTATACTACATTGATATGCGAAAAACTGGAAGAAACTTCATAAATAGAATTTCGTTGAACTCCCTTTGCGAATTTAAAATACTAAAGTAAAAAATTAAGCAAGATAAGTAAATATTTATAAAAAGATTCATGTAGAATCTCATATTGTTTCTGGAAATGCTCCTTCCACAACTGGAATCTGTTTGTCTGCAACAACGCAAAGAATACAGTGTGAGAAAAAATAAAATTGGGTAAGTAACAGAAAAATTGTAAGCAAAACAAATATTTTATTATAAAAGGGATTTTGAAAAAGGTTCCTATAAAAAGAAATTCCATTTCTTTTCTTCTTATGAAATAAAAATACATCAGGTCATTAAAAATTGCAGTAAGAATAAATAACCAACGTGATTATAACAGTAGAAAGGATCATTTAAGTCCACAAGAAAAGAATTGACATTTTCCCCCTTGTCCTGTTCCTAGTAACCTTTACACAGAGAGAATTGAACAAGTTTAATTCTGTTGAGCCCTTTTCCTTCCAAACCCCTGATTTACTATAATTTTAATATGAATTATTGGCAGGAATCTTTTAGAACTAACCTTATAAAGAACTTATGTACATACCATCCTACAGTTCACTATTTCAAGAAAGGCATTCACTTCTTGTGAAAGGTTAATTCTATAAGATATTTATACCAATAGAAGCATAGATAAATACAATATTCATTATATACTTAAAATTTACCTTTTCTTCTCTCTTTTTCTCTTTGACTTGCATATCGCAGATAATCTTCAATTCGTTCATCTTATATCTTAATCCAGGGAATCGGGGAATCCTTTTCTCATACTACCTGCAAGTAAAAGAACAGTGGGAAATGAAATACCAAAATTTACTAGAATACTCCAAAATGTTTTGAACCAAGATGTTATGGTACCCAAAACTGTACCCCAGCAGAAAACATACTCTCAGATATTATCTGAATGTTTGGGCTTGTGAAACAAGTTTTCATAATAAACAATAACAATAGCTTCCAGAAGGAAGATAATAAACAGCTTTTTAAATTAGTTGTGCTATATCACTATTACCTGTTTCAACTACTCAATTGTAAGTATTTTCACAAATGCCAATTATCTATATCATAACAATACTGTATTATTTGATAGTTTCATGAATGAAAATATATATTTTTTCTATGCAACAAATCCTTGAATTTCTTTAACAGGAATCAAATAAAAATAATGGAAAAAAACATTTTCACTTCTGGAAATTATTCTATTAGAGAGAAAGATAATACTCACTTCAAATAGTAAGTGGTTGAATGAAGGCTTTGACCTACGGCCTTGAAAGGAATACTTCGAGGCCTAATCATCCACTATTCACCCCCAAATGATTTGAGCACCTGCACCTAAAAAAAAAAAAAAAAAAAAAAAAAAAAAAACAAGGATGATGATAAAATACAATATTCAATATTTCCCCAATTCATTTCATACCTTTCTCCAGTTTATATTTTTAGATAGATTTAAATTATTGTTACTGTCATAAAATTTAGGAAATCTATTGATTTAAGTCAACTTTTTTTTTTCAAGTGTTTTTGACCAATTTACTTAAGTAAATAACTAAGTAATTATTAAAGTTATTAATAAAGTTACTAAATAATTACTAAGTAATTATTAAAGTTATTTTTAAGTAATTATAAATTAACTAAGTAAATAAACAAATGTCGCTACTTATGTCAACATTCAAATCATAATTTTAATATTTTATTGAGAGTTACTATTTTTTAAATTCAATGTATACAGAATAATACAATGGTGATTGTTTATATTGCTCTTGGATTAAAATTATGCAATAAAATAATTAAAATCAGCAATGGTGATAAATTATTCAAAATATTCTTAAGATTTAGAACCATTGTTCAATAGCTAGTCTTTGGAGTGGAAACTTTTGGTTAAAAGTAGAAGTTATTTACAACATCAAATAATTTGAAAAATTGAATTGTGAATAAATAAATAAAAATACAATTTAAAATTATTCTTTAAAAAAAATTGTTTTTTTTTTTTGTTTTTGTTTTTGAGAAAAAAGGCAAAACATTTTTGTTAAAACCAATTGGTTTAAGCCATGCCAACCCTGCACTCAACATCAGCATTTTTAATACAAGTTTAAAATTAAGTGAGAAAATAGCAAAGAAATTTTCCAGCAACTTAAAATTAGACACTGAAAATAATTACAATGATTTTATTTTAAATTTTATTCATGCAAACTTTTCTTTAAAATGTGTTTGATACAGGGATGGGAGTGATCAGAGAGCAAAAAGGAGGAAATCCAAAAATTCGTTAAAAAAGCTCGAAGGAAGGAATACACAAAAATTCAACAATAAAAGTATGCAGGAAGTATGATTCAATAAATTTAAAGATACAATGAAATTTCTCATACTATATAATAATTGCATTTCAAATATTAGGAGTTAGTAAAGTAATCTGTGAGGAAAGGGGAGCTAAGAGGGAAAATCTTTTGTTTAGACATGAGGAACAGTATACTTTTTGCAGGAAAAACTGGTTCAGATCAGAAAAATGCATATCTTCAAAATAGGGATATAGAGAAGGAAAATGCTACATAAAAATCAAACAGGATTAAATCCTCCAAAAGGAGGAAAACTATCATCCCTGTTAATATCTAATGAAAATACAGACAGATTGGTTGTTTTCAGATTATCTGGCGCCGTCAGCTACACAAGGGCTATAATGCGCCGAAACATTCGTCATTAGACAAGCCAACATACATTTACAAACACCCATGCCCAACACGGAACTCAAACCCGCAACCTCGCGGTCTAGAAGCTAGCACGCTAACCAATATACCGTTTGGTCGGCAAAATACAGACAGGAAGACAAGAGGTTAGCATAGATCAGTGGTATTTTACAAAATTATCAGTGAAATATCCAAAAAACTCTCGGAATATACTCCTACAACCCTACTAAAAAATCATGAAACAGATCAAAACATGCCCCAAGTGTTTCTATATAAGAAATTAAGGAAAATGCTAATAGAAACCAACACATGGCTTACATTTTAATAATTTTGTAAAATAGTTAGTTTTTTTTTTAATCTTGGGTTTTAAGACAAAATATTTTAGAGGGGGGAAAAAAAACAGTTTTCTATCAAATTTATCAACAACAGCAATCACAAGAACTATATAATACAGAGCTAAATTGTCATAGGAACAACTGGAGCAGAAGAGAAAAACCAGGGAGCAATATAAAAATTAAAAGGCGAGGCTAAGTCTATCAGCCAGATGACAGTGAGAGAAAAGTGTAAACCAACATAAAACTTTAAAAATTAATCTTTAAAATTCTAGAAAAAAATATTTGGCAATAAAAAACACAATTATTATCATCAAGAAGGGTCATTCCATGCAAAGAAGGAAAAACTTGTAAAAATGAAAATTTGAATCAAATATTTTTTATAGAATTTTGGGTATAAAAAGATTTAAAGTTCCTTTCTAGTAGTTCCTTTTTTTAATATGTTAATTTCTAAAAGTTGACTCTTGAATTATAGTCGAGTTCGTTCTGTTTTGTTGAAAGTGGATGGTGTGATTTTTAAAGTGGGAAAAATAATTTATTGTTTTGTCAATAGTTGTACAAAGGATTTGTAAATTATTATATTAACTTAAATAATAGTAAAAATTGTTTAAACAAGTTTTTCAATGATAATTTTTTTTTTTATTTCGTTTATTTTAAAATGGATTGCTTCATGTAGTATGCAAGTTTCCAGAAATGTGTTTACTTTTATATGATGTTAATTAAAACCAAACAGATAATTGTTATTATAATTTTTTTAGTTAAATATTCAAAAATTAAAATCTATAACGTAAGTTACCCAAATGATATAACTTGAGGTATCAATGGAGAATTTTTAAAGTCAAAAACTGTTTATGCCAAATAAGAATTTTAGATGCAAACGATAAAACGCTCCTACGTATTAGAAATTCCGTAAAAAATTCAAATATTTACAAATTATCTTCCTGCTATTCTGCGTTGACGAATGCATTTAGCGGATTTTTTATCCATACATTATCAGTTTGAACATTAAATACAATTTACAAAAACCAAAACACAAATTATAAGTTATTTCTTTTAAAATATTTCTGCTAATTAGTAGAAAAGTCATACACTAATTTTTAAAATTTTTTACGTTGTAATAAAAATTATACTTAAAACTTTGACGATTTTTTATTTTTTTCCAAATTGCATGGTTTAATAATAATAAAAAAAAAACTCATCAAAGTATCAAAAACTTTCTGGAAAGTTCGGTCACATATTAATAGTCGCTAACTTTTAAATTTTTGTTAGAAAGGAAAACATTTAAAACATTCATTTTGGAAAATTTAGTAAAACTTACACATAGCCAGTCTTTATCCTTCAAAATTCCCAGAGGAAATGAATCTAAGCAAAATTCTTGAAGTCTCTTGTATCCCCCTGCAAACAATCTCGTCAGCGCCGGCATATAATAGTTGCTCTGTCAAAGTACTCTGTATGTTTGTGTTTCCATTCCAAGAATCTTTCCAAGCGAGGGGAGAGGTGCAGGAACACTAAAATAAGGACGAAGGTACCCAGAGGGGGTTTGAAGACAAAGCCACTATCGCAGAATTCTCAGAATCTGACCTTGAAAGCAAGTATAAGAAATGCGTAGAATTTGGTCCCCGTACCGGAACGGAAGTACCGAATGTGGCTTGTCCACTTGGTGTCCAATTCTCCTTAGCGCTCTCCCTTGAAGCTTCACTCAGCATCATCAGATAACAAAAACACGTCAATACAGTTGAAGTAAAAAAAAAAAAAAAAAAAAAATAATAATAATAATGGTGAAAATATGTCTAAATAAGATCGTCTCTGGATTTTAGAAAACATCCTTATATCCTTTTCAAGGTCAATAGTGAGCACACAGAAAAAAAAACGTTCCTTTTGTTAAATTGTTAGGAGTTGCGTTATGAAACGCGCTTCTGATGAATCGATGCATTTTCCACGGTGAAGATTTTTAGGGTTCGACCAAAGCCCCCCCCCCCCCCTCTCCCATCATTATATATTAATAAAAATACATTAAACAACTAAACATTAAAATACTCGTACAAATATTTCTGACTTTGGGAACAAAAACAATGGGAATTGACTGGTTGGTTTTTTACATTTTCCATCATTTTTTCTGCCAGATAGGTAAAAATAATTTTTCTTTAAACAACTTTTTATAATTTGAAACAATTTTGGTATAGGCATGATATTTCTCTACATCTAAAAAGTAACTGCTCTATCAGAATACTTATAGACAAAGAACCTTTACAATGTTCAATCTTGGAAGTTAATAGAATACTTTTCATTAAAGTTAAAAGGTTTTCCCTCTATGTACTACTTTGAATGCCGCAATATAATTGTTAAAATACGTCAAACCTTCTAGAACGAAGAGACGAATTTGATTGCTCTCTTTAAAGATCACAATTAAAACTGAACTAGGATAGAAAAGAGTACACATTTTTAAAAAAAATGCCAGAAGAGGATATAAGACATGAAAACGTTGCTTCAACTTCTGAAAATACCTCTCGCATTTCAGTGTTTTATTACGTATTTTAGACAAGATAATTCAAACAATGGACAATAAATTTACTAACGACTTTTACTTGGTTATTTCATGATTTGATTCCTAACGACTTTCCGCGCAGGGATCACTATCACTGAATGCTTTAGACAGAATCCAGAATCTGTGAAGTTATTCCTTCAGTGGATAAACTAAGAGAAGAATTACTCACATTTATAGATTGAGGGCTAAAGATTAGGAATTGATATAATGTTCAAAACTACTCTGGGTTGGTTGTTTTGTATGCTCACTGACTTATTTTTATGCACAATAACTGCTAATCAGGACGTGACCTACAGCTTAACGTGGAATCCGAACCACAACGTTCAACCATTTTTTACTCAGGATTCGAACCCAGTACCTTTGGCATGAGAGACTAACTTGCTAACCCAGCAGCCAACCATCAAATGGGCCGAGACTATTTTAGGTACTGCTGTACGAGGGGAAAAAATGAGTTAGATTATTGATGATGAAGAAGAGGATTGGGACGAATTTATTAAATGTACCGAAGGGAAGGAGTGTAATTCTTATATTTGAAGTTTTTTTTTATAATATTAATAGAATAAAATACGTACTCTTAAATATTCGGGACTATTTCAAGTTTACGATAACCTGTTGACAATGCTTCTTACTAAACTCTTGCGAGATATTGTTTTCTAAGCTAAACATAAAACTTGTCCTTTGGCCCGATTAATTAATGAGCATTTAGAAGTTTTGTAATGACCACTGAGTAATGTTTTTAAACTCAATCGGTAGCGAAGTTATCATTAATAAGACATGTGAAAGCAGATCTGAAATGTGTCGGCATCTTGCTTTTTAAAATGATGGTCATAATATAATATTCCATCAGTAGAATTTAGTCTTGGTGTCTTTTTTAATTATCGTTGTGGGACATTTATTTTGGTCCCTTTGGTACTTGCATATTTATTTACAATCTACCTTCAAATTATATACAATGGGTTTCAATAAATTCTTTTTATTTGTATTCGTCTACGAAGAAAAGTCTAACCTACTGCCTATAAGGTATCACAGTGTGGCTTATACCACTTTAGGATATTTTGATGGGTGTCAGAGGAGCTTGGCGCCCTCTGGAAAGTTGGTCCACCACCCTCTTAGGTGACCCATGATTGTTTCAATAAATATTTTGTATTAAATTGATTCCAATCTTAAACACATAGTCAACTGCTAGTGCTAAAAGATTGCAATAACTGTCGGTGTTTATTTTTAACATAACAGTAAGTAAATTGTGCTTAAGTTGTTTCATATATATTTGAATAAAAATATTAAAAAATAAATCTATTATATCGCAGTAATAAAGGTAGAAAGTTTCTACATAAAGATTATAAATTCACTCTGGCTATAAAGGAATATTTGTTTAATAATTAAAAAGGATTCATTTTATTACAGGGCCGTGGACGGGGGAGGGGGGGGCGGTAGAACCCCGACCTCCCCCCCCCCCCAAAAAAAAATGGTATGAAATCTTGTTAAACAACTTCCCCTTCTTTTTTTTTGTGTGTGTGTAATTTGCTATATGTGTTTAATGAAATCTTCGACCATACCCACCCCCTATCGCCCCGAAAAAAAATCCTGTCTACCGGCTTGTTTTAGAACAATATTATATTTTTAACACAACACTCTTAATAATCATTAAACAATTAAAAAACATAAATATTTAAATTGTTATACTAAGTGTAGGAAAAGTTATTGCATCAAAATTGTACAAAGTAATCAAATACAAAAGTGAGAAAGTAATAAATATCAACAACAAAAAATGTGTAAAACTCAAAATCTATATTATTCTGATTCAAATTTATCTTTTAAATTTTAAAGTGATAACATGTTAATATTTTTGCACTAAAAAATTATAAAAAAAGGTCATTGTGATAGAGTCCGAATATTTTTTTTTTTTTTTGTGATTTCTCGATAGAGTTTTTAAAAATTGAAAACTAAGCCGGAGCAAAGAAACAGTAACGAGTGTCAGTAAATTTCATAGATTGAAATGATGTGGAACGAATCGTTTCGTATTTAAATAATTCCAGTTTCCCTGAGAAGTTTTCCACTCGAAATGTCGGAGCATTTACCCTCACAGAGTGAGGCAGTCTGAAAAGTCGTGCCACAAAAGCCTATTGTCGCACTTCAAGCAACGCACCGCACACATGGCCAGCCCATTGAGTTGGGGACACAAAGGGGTATTTTGAAGCTGCTTGACAGGGGGGCAATTTAGTAAATGATAAGTGACTTTTACCTGGTAGTGTGTTTTCGCTAGCTGCATTTTTACGATTTCCCGTGCTGACTGCTATGTTTATTCTTCTGACTATCTGAAGTCTTGATAATTTTTTACTAAATTATTTTAAAATGCCTAAAAGAAAACGTTTTCTAACCCAGTTTGAAATTGAGGACATTGTTTCTAAATGGGATGAAATTAGTGAAGATGAAACTTATGCAGATTCTGACTCCGACTGTGAAGAAGGCGAGAAGGAGCTTATTCGTGATGTGTGTACGCGAATCTTTTTTTTTTTTTTATTTCAGTTCACATTAGTGGCAGATCTAGGATTTTCCTGAGGGGGGGGGGGGGCGCAACACTTGTGCCTTAGCCAGGATGAAATCAAATATTTTAAAAAAGTTAAAAAAAAAAAAAAAAATATGCAGTGTTCTAGAAATATACTTCAAGATAATCCGTATCCATTGATTACCCCCCCCCCTCCCTTTTTCGTCACATTTCTGACTCGCTATCTTAGCGTAAGGTGAAATGCCCAGGTTATACCAAAATTACTTTTCAATTTAAAAAAAAACAAAAAAACTCCCCCCTCCCACTCCTCAAAAAACACCCTTCTATGCTAGATATTTTTATGAACTACTTTGTTTCTTTATACTCATGACAAATAAAACGTTTTTGCAAAGTTTCATGAACGGACCAATTTTTTATTTTTGATATCGCAGTGACAAAGCTTTCGTTGCAAAAATCGCATAAATCACACGGATGTCGCCAAAGTCACTAAAATCACATACAGATCACAATGTGATATCGCAGTGACAAAGTTTTCGTTGCGAAAATCGTATAAATCACATGGATGTCGCCAAAATCACTAAGATCACATACAGATCACAATGTGATATCGCAGTGACAAAGCTTTCGTTGCGAAAATCGCATAAATTACATGGATGTCGCCAAAATCACTAAGATCACATACAGATCACAATGTGACATCGCAGCGACAAAGCTTTCGTTGCGAAAATCGCATAAATCACATAGATGTCGCCAAAATCACTAAGATCACATACAGATCACAATGTGATATCGCAGTGACAAAGCTTTCGTTGTGAAAATCGCATAAATCACACGTATGTTGCCAAAGTCAGTAAGATCACATACAGATCACAATGTGATATCGCAGTGACAAAGTTTTCGTTGCGAAAATCGCATAAATCACATGGATGTCGCCAAAGTCACTAAGATCACATACAGATCACAATGTGATATCGCAGTGACAAAGTTTTCGTTGCGAAAATCGCATAAATCACACGGATGTCGCCAAAGTCACTAAGATCACATACAGATCACAATGTGATATCGCAGTGACAAAGCTTTCGTTGCGAAAATCGTATAAATCACATGGATGTCGCCAAAATCACTAAGATCACATACAGATCACAATGTGATATCGCAGCGACAAAGCTTTCGTTGCGAAAATCGTATAAATCACATGGATGTCGCCAAAATCACTAAGATCACATACAGATCACAATGTGATATCGCAGTGACAAAGCTTTCGTTGCGAAAATCGCATAAATCACATGGATGTCGCCAAAATCACTAAGATCACATACAGATCACAATGTGACATCGCAGCGACAAAGCTTTCGTTGCGAAAATCGTATAAATCACATGGATGTCGCCAAAATCACTAAGATCACATACAGATCACAATGTGATATCGCAGTGACAAAGCTTTCGTTGCGAAAATCGCATAAATCACATGGATGTCGCCAAAATCACTAAGATCACATACAGATCACAATGTGACATCGCAGCGACAAAGCTTTCGTTGCGAAAATCGCATAAATCACATAGATGTCGCCAAAGTCACTAAGATCGCATACTGATCACAATGTGATATAGCAGTGACGTGAGATTCGTTGATAAAATCACATACTCGTCGCATAAATCACATAGATGTCCCCAAAATCACATAGAGATCACACTGATACCACAAAAGTAGCATAAATGTTAAAATGTGATATCCCTGTGTATCCCTGCGATATCGCAAAATTACGTCTTATATCACATACATGTCACAAAATGACCTATTTGTGATTTTCATTATATAAAATTATTTTGGGATATCACTGGATGTCGCTGCGATATCACAAAGCAACATTGCAACTTCGTCACATTGTGATGTCGCTGCGATATCACATGGAAGTCGAAAGTGACGTGAACTTTTGCGACATCGCTGCGATATCCCATGCAAGTCACATTGTGACCGTGATCTTTGCGACGAAAAACTTCGTTGCAGTGACGTAACTGTGACAAAGATGGTTAGTAGGGTTGATGGGGAAATAAATTTTGGAGGGAGGGTAATAATAGGGAAATATATTTTGGAATAGCAGTATTGAAGGAAAAATGAATTTTGGAGGGAGAGTATTGATAGGGAAATAGATTTTGGAATAGCAGTATTAAAGGAAAATTGGATTTTGGAATGACTGTATTGATGGGGAAATTAATTTTGGAGGGGTGATATCGATGGGGAATTGGGGGTCCGGGATATATAAATATTTTTAGATATGTGAATAAACAGGGAAAAAGGTATATTAAATTGTTTTATGTAACGATGGGGGGAAGAGGTTGCAACCTTGTCCCTGACATATAAATTTTCACACCGGAAATTGTATTATTTTACTTAAACAATTATGAAGTGAAATGTAAAAGGCACATATTATTTTAAGAACTTTTGCTAGCTTCTCTTGATGGTGAGAAAGTAATCTTTCTTTATGAGTTCTTAGATAGGTTGGAATATTGGAAGAGTGTGACAGGGTTTTTGATTTTGAAAAAAAAATTATGATTTTATCGTTTGTTTTTGATTTCGAAACAAATCACATATGCCCTGGCTAAAAATATCAAACTATTATTATGAGGATTTAAAATTGTTATTCATATTAAATAGAAATTTCAAATTGACGCTTTTATCTGGACGAGCGTAGTTGATTGTTTTCCCATAAAATATTTCTTTAGTGCAGGTCTTGGAGAAAATTGAGAATTCGTTCAGATCATGTGTTTGATAATGCAAAAAAAGTCAATATTTCAAGAACTGATCTCACTAATATCGAGGAACTACTTCCTCACTTAACTTATGTTACAAAATATTGCACACATTCTGCTATAAAAAAATTAAATATTCAGAAGGTAAAATAAACACTTGAGTATATTTTAAAATCCAGAAATAGAAATGTAAGAATATACATATAGATACAATCATGATTTTCAATGGGTATTCAAGTTTTCAGAGTAATCTTTTAAATGTGTTCAGGGTTGTTTAAAAAATATAAAATTAAAAGCTAATATTAAAAATTAATTCTGATTATCGCTTATTTCTTGGTATTTTCTCAAATGAATTGTTAAATTAGTACCCTTCGTGTTGTTAAATTAGTAGCTATACTCTTCATAATTTGATTTACTACCTGTGTTAATATATGGGGAGCTGTTAAACAAATACGGACATGACGCCTAGTTAGTTTCTTATAGAAATCAAAATAAGCATTATTTTGTACTACTTTTAGAGCCGCTTTGAAATGAAAATATTTCGGAGGCAAATAAAGACGGGTTGATTTTTGTAGCCTCCGAATAACTTGTTCTTTTGAATATGTATTGTATGCCTCATTTTATAGCAATTTTATATTTTTAGGGCTTTTTAACAAGTATCATCTGAAGTTTCTTGGGGTGACCGGTACGGTAAACCATGTCTATTCTTATGCAAGATACAGGTGGAAGATCCAGACAGGACAGCCTCAATCTGGAAATTCTTGCAAATTTACGCCGAAAACAAAGTTGCAGAGAAAAGAAGAACAAAATTTAAAACAAACAGGCTCAAGGCCCAACAGGGTTGGTTGAGTAAAAAATACATATCCTAAAAATGATTATCCTAATGTAAAATAGTGTTAAGTACATAAATAAAAATTATTTGTATGATAATTGTGTCAAAGTTATTGGTTCTCTTTTATACACAGTAAAATAGAATGTAATACTTTTCCTAGGTTTTATTAGATTTCTAAAAATTCCTTTTGAGGTCTATTAAAATATGTTTTTAAAAAATATTGTGGAAATTTTGTCAAAAAAAACTTCTACATATTTTAAAATTATTTGTGGTTTACCTTTTAGGTTTATTTTAATGTACTTCATTGACAGATGTTCGAGGAAACTGTTTAGGTAAATACCTTATTGAAAGGTATTCTAGGAAAAACCATTGAGGTAACCATTAAAAAGTATTCTAAAAAACCGTTTAGGTTTTTATAAAATACCTTATTAAAAGGTATTCTATTGAAACTGTTAAGGTTTTTATAAAATACCTTGTTGGAAGGTATTCTAGGAAACCGTTTAGGTTTATATAAAATACCTTGTTGAAAGGTATTCTAGGAAACCGTTTAGGTTTATATAAAATACCTTGTTGAAAGGTATTCTAGGAAACCGTTTAGGTTTATATAAAATACCTTGTTGGAAGGTATTCTAGGAAACCGTTTAGGTATATTTAAAATACCTTGTTGAAAGGTATTCTAGGAAACCGTTTAGGTTTACATAAAATACCTTGTTGAAAGGTATTCTAAGAAACCGTTTAGGTTTATATAAAATACCTTGGGACAGGTATTATGGAAAACCTGTTTAAGGTTTTAATCTGCACCATTTAGTAGGTAAAAATACCTTAATAAAATACCTTAAAAATACCTAATAAATACCTTGAAAAAAAAACCTAGAACATACCTTAAAAATACCTTAGGATTTTAGTAAGGGCACGGGCTCTCGTCTCCAAGGGCGACGGATCAGCAGCGCCAAGAAGAATATGCCTCCTTCGTCAAATCTTTCTTTCCGTCTCTCGATTTATTTCTTTTCACCCAGCAACCGTCCCACGCGCTCTCTCATTGAACCCCTCGAACTGGAATTTCTCACCCCCACCAGGGGAGACATTCCACCCTTTTTTGACCCCCGCATCCGGTTAACCTCTCCCCCACAACAACAGAATCAACGCGCGATCGAAAGGGGAAAAAAACAACCCCATTACATACCGGAGCAGAGCAATTCCTTAACACAATCACATATGTTTTGAAATCTTCAGAACATTATCAAACTTAACATTCGATTATGATTTCTCAGGGCAGACCAAACGGTATAGTGGTTAGCGTGCTAGCTTCTAGACCGCTAGGTTGCGGGTTCGAGTCCCGTGTTAGGCATGGGTGTTTGTAAATGTATGTTGGCTTGTCTAATGACGAATGTTTCGGTGCATTATAGCCCTCGTGTTGCTGACGGCTCCAGATAATCTGAAAACAACCAACAACCAATATGATTTCTCAGTCCTAGGTTTGAATCTATTGCAAAACTGCCAACTGCAACAAAAGTCTTAATTCATTATTATAAATGAAATCTTTCAAGAGTCAGCAAAAAAAACAAAAAAAAAGCATTATTTTCCTTTTTTAAATCCTTTATATTATCTTCGATGTTGCTTGTTTGCGTGTGTTTACCGGGCAAATCTGCAGAAGCCCC
Organism: Linyphia triangularis; assembly: GCA_963978545.1. NCBI lineage: Eukaryota > Metazoa > Arthropoda > Arachnida > Araneae > Linyphiidae > Linyphia > Linyphia triangularis. Next base: position 83,550,942 of record OZ021724.1, on the reverse strand, counting down.
CTTGCCGTCATCTGATTTGGCTGAAACTTGGCAGATATATCCGATGTCGATGTTGCATTTTATAAAGTTTTGGGGACTGTCACTGTCTCTAAAAGGTCAATTTTATACAGGCCAACAGGGATTTTTGTGCCGTAGTATTTGGAGCTGATTTCAAATTAATTCGATGTCTTGTATTCTAATATAGCATTAGCTTTTGCCAAGGAGCTCGAATTTCTAAGATATTGTCAAAATGTATTATGACATTTATTTCATAAATTCTAAGGGGTTTTGCAATAGGCAAAATCTACACATCCTCTTCAATTATTTGTGTATGTTACACACTTTTCCAAATCAAGGAGGCGGGTTTTCCTCACGTTTCACGTTAACCAATATCTGTTTGTTAGGGAAATTCACCAATGTAGGACTCACACGTCGCTGGACTCACAGCAAATGAGAGGGCTTTAAACGGGGGGAGCGGTCCCTGTTAGGGGTGTGCAAAGCAAGGGTCTCGAGAAATAGAGAGAAGAGTAGATTGAAGTGAGGAGGATAGTTGCTGGATGCTAAGGTGGACCAACGGAGACAAAAAAAAAAAAAAAAAAAAAGACGGAGGAGACCGAAGAAAGGATCGGGGATGACTTTAACACGGTCCGCTGACTAGCCGATATACGCCCCTGACAGAGGTACCCCTAGCCCAGACAGCAAACAGTGAGTCTTTTGCACTTTCCTTACCTACCCTCGACCAGATATTTACATTTTATTAGGATTTCAACCGGCTTTGTGCTTGGTTTGGAGGAAGTTAGATAACTCTTTAATTGTATGCTTAACTTACTTGTTTATTTCATAATGCTTTGCGTTGTATAAATAAATGAATGTGTTATCTATCTCTGTGGTTTTTTGCAATTTGTATGCATTTCCATTGTACTACACTATACGATCTAATAGGCCCATGGGCTTTACGGCAAATGTAACATTTTAATGAAACATAACATTACACAATTTTAAAGGAAATAAAAAACTAAACACGGATATATTTTTTTATTATTATAATGTATAAATATTATTATTTACAAAGATAGAGGGTAAAAAGTCATCTATGAAACTAACTATAGTGGCTGAACACTTAGAAAAGTTTCTTTCCCCCGACGTTTTTTCAGTGTACTTTGGAACAGTTCCTTTTTGAGCTTCAGTTCTACTAACAAGAGTCATCTTCCTTGGTAGCGGCCCTCCATAATTTTAATATGCAGGTGAAATCTTTCATCTTGTTCCTCAGTGGTGTCTCCTAAACTTTTTAGTACTCCTAAGTTTAAGTGATTGCGTAAATAATGTACCTGATTGCTCATTTTGCAACAAAAGGTTTTGATACTGTTAAGCATTTTGTTTACCAGTTTAACATAGCTTTTAGCTTTGCATTTGCTCAGAAAATAACTGCAACAAATGAAGTGCATGCTTTTCGCTCAGTCTCATTCGTCGAATTTAAGAAGGCAGGATCTTTAATGAGTTGTCTTATTTGAACAAAATGCAGATAGTAATCTGCGCTTAACATAGCAGAATAGACATCTCAAAAGAAACAAATTAATAAAGTTCCATTTGAATACTTTAAGAGGTGAGACATTATACTCTCTATATATACAAAGCATGATCCATTCATATGAAGAGCCTTTAAAAACTATTTCATAAGGCTCAGTTTAATACTTAGTGGAGGAAAGATGATTTTGTCTCGTTCAACTAAAGAGTTAATTATGACATTATTTTCACCAACGTACATGCTTTCTCTCTTTGGACACTTTTTTTCACCCCGTGTTTCACCCCAGTTTAATACTTAGTGGAGGAAAGATGATTTTGTCTCGTTCAACTAAAGAGTTAATTATGACATTATTTTCACCAACGTACATGCTTTCTCTCTTTGGACACTTTTTTTCACCCCGTGGTGTGTTTTTTCTCTGCTATCCCAGAGGCACAAGAAACAGTGATATTTTATGTAGCCTCTTTGGTGTCCAAGGAGAAAGTTTACCAATTTTATGTTCAAACAAATCCCTATTGATGTTCATAATACTTTATCTTCTCCAAAACCAAAGCTATGGAGTTATATTCTCTTCATTTTCATTGAGTTAACAATTAATATTGAACCACATTTGTTTAATTGTATAAAAGGTCACATTTCAAACTTCGCTTTGAGTGTCAATAAATAGGCGCCAATTCTCTGGAAAATATTCAGGAAGACTGATTTTTCCGGGCGTTCTTTAATTTCTTGACAAAATAAAAGAGAGTCTCTCTTGAGAGAAGAAGAATAACAGATACTTTTCTTTTGTACGACGAAAAGTAATTTTATTTCCTTGTTTCAGTAATTTTTTTTATCTCATTCAAAAGATTATTTTGAGAGGTTGAAATCCCTGGTGAAATCATTTTATTCATTCGGGTTGAAACGCTGAGGAATAGAGGATATACCATCATAATCACTATCATCACTTTCAATAATATCAGAAGGATGATCAGAGAAACAATACTCGTCCTCACAGAGCTTTGGTAGCTGATGAAACGTTGGGATCAGCTCTTCCTCTGAGTAAGGGACCGGACGTTTTCCAGTGACTAAATTAGGTTAAGTCCATTTGCAAAGTTTGTTTCAATTGATTCCAATAATAATTACTAGATGGAAATAATAGCCAACCCTTGCCATGTATTTGTGATTTAGAACTTCACAAAATGGAGTTAAAATGGACAATTCTCGCATTTTTTAAAACGAGTGAAATTAGTAGTACATATTTACGAGGAATTTCTTTCTGATTCGAAATATTTAAACAAAAGTTCTTTAAAAAATTAGTTATTTAAATATTAAGAAAAGAAAATGTCCCAAATCCGAGCCAAAACCAGTCCGATCAAAACAGTCAACAAAATTCGTGACGTAAAAAGAACCTAGCGTTTGTATGGTTATAGTGAGGTTTCTGCCAAATAGTTAGCATTAAAAAAGTTGGCGTTGGTAGACCATTGCCACATTCCATACAGGTTGGCGTGATATGCGAGAAACTAGCAAATCTGGTTTCCACTACTACATTTCAAGCCAAGATGTTTGGGATCTCTTTATGTCAGGTTCAATGGTAACGAAATGAGTCGTTTTCTCACCAACCTCTAACAAGGTAATTTTTATCAATTTTTTTTTTTCTTAAAAAGCGCATTGAGCAGAAATTTTTATGTTTATGGCCTTTTCGAAATATTTAGAATTTAATAAAAAATAAAAATTTAAAAATTTCAGAAATTGCCATTGCACATTAAAAAAAACACTGACCTAAAAAAGTACAGCTGATAGGGAAAAACTGATTTCACATTTAGATTCAGCACTCCAAATATAGCTAAAATCAGTTTTAAAATCTTGGGCATCGAAAAAAAAAAAAATTGTTTTTTGATGTCCTGTTTTGGAATACTAATAAATCCCATTTAACCGATCATTGTTGAAATTCTTGTTGTTGCCAATTTTATTTTAATTAAGATAAATAAAAGATAATTGGACGTAAATGCATAAATTTGTTATGTAATGAAAGAATTTTAGCCGAACATTGCTGAAACGCTTTCCTGTTGCCAAAATTGTATTAATCAAAGAAAATAAAAGATATTTCGATGTGAATGACTCGCATTCATTTTTAATCAATAAAGTTTGCTGATTGAGGTATTTTTAACATTTAAAATTAAATGTAAACACCAGACAAAAGATTGGGTGCAATGTTAATGATTATAAAAATTGGCAATGCATATAAAGGATCTACATTAAAAACTTTGTTTGTATGGGTTGTATTATTGTTGGTTGTTGCCAAGGTTTTATATATTATTCTGCCCTTAGTTATTCATTATCGTATATTATTTAATTTCATACATGTTTCGCTGAAGTTTTAATTTTATTAACTCAAATAAAAAGATAAAAAGTTAAGTTTTGATTAAATTCCCCACTCCCCCTCACCCTCCCCAAAAAATAATAGTCGGTTTTACATCCAAAAAGTTCAGTGGGTAGTTTAATACTAAAAATCCTAACTGCACTACTAAATACCCTTATATATTTGCATAACACAAAAACTAAAACAATTTTAAAGAAAAAAATTATCAACAAATTCTACGATTGTAAAATTATGTATTTTCTATCTTGTAACTGTAAGGCTGAAGGATTTTATGAACTTGCTATTTTTTTTAGTTTGATTACCAGACATGCTTTGATATTCCTCGTGGAAGATAATATACATAAATCAATGAGTAGCTGTTACTTGTGGTAAGACTGGACAGTTACGATACTGAGCGAAATATCGTTCAAAGCCTGTTTTTTTTCTTTCTTTTCTTTTTTTAATATAGCAATAATATCTTTCTTTCTCACTCGACTGTATAGTATACTATATTCTTCGCAATGCTCGTTTGAACAAACAACCATACTATAAGATAGTATCTAACCTAGTTATAATCGACTTTTAAATTACTCATTCATTAAGGTGTACATATACCCTAGAACATTTTTTATTTTTTAATTCTGAGTTTAAAAATCCAATTCTTTTTTATATTAGTTAGAGAGTATATCATTAAAATAATTTCATAAAAAAAATTCAAATTTCGGCAATTGTTAATTGAGCTTTAATTAGCTAATTAGTACCTTTTTCAAACAATGATAAATCAAAATTTAATTTACTTAGAAACGCTATTCACTTGGAAATCATTCGAAATATTATTCTTAATGTTTTGAAACTCAATTAAATTTGGAATACATGGAATAGTTTTGCATGTGTGTGTGAAAACATGAAAAAAATCACTATTTTCAATGAATTTTAACTTTTAAAAATCATAAAAAAACAATTTCTCAACTAATTTATATAATTGAGTTTCAAAACAACTAATATATTATGTATATTATAATGATATAAAAAAAATTATAATTGAAAGTTTTGTTGTTAAATTATCATTGTTAGAATAAAGCGTGACATAATCAAAATATATTTCATCAGAAAACAGGTTTAAAATTTTAGAAGCGTAGTACCTAACAGCGGTAGTACCTACCTATAATTGATTGAAACTTAAAAAACAGTAAGGTTATTTTTAAAAGTTTAGTTTTGTTTGAAATCTAAAGTATCAGAGAACATTATGATATCCTAAAAAATATATATCTTCTGGTTAATTTTCGTGAATTGTACACCTTACAGGGAAAAGTTCAAACTCATGAAACAACAAATTTTTAAAAATAAATGTAATTAAATTGAAATGCTTTCCAATTTATTGCCTTTTTTTCCGCACATGCTCCCAATCTGCATTCTTCATCATTTAGTAAGACACTCACTCACGAAGAAAAGAATTATAAAAAAAGTTTGTGAAAGTTACGTGGAAAGTTTTGGTTTCACAGAATATATATAGTAAATTGCTAATTTATGCACATGTAAAATCCCACATGCACACCAACACACACAGTAAATAAATGTTACTTCACCAATTTGAGTCAGAAACAATCATGACATGAAATGGCTAATTTTCAAGATTTTTCTAAAGCATTGGGACTGTTAGTAAAAAACCTTAAATTGAAAATTGAAAATCCATATAACAAACTCTGATTTTTTTTAATCATTTGGACCTTTGGTTAAAAAAACAATAAATTGAAAACTGAAAATCCATATAATAACAAACTATTAAAAGCATTGATAAGAAATTACTGACTTAGGGAAAGAAATAATCGCTTGCAGATAGATCTATTAAAGCAGATTGAATCAGTTGTTGGGGAAGCAGAATTCCTTCAACATTCTTGGGTCAGTTAAAAGCTATGCGTCTTATAGAACTCTTTTATATGAAGCATTCGTAGTCTCAGCATAATCATTGCGACAGTTCAAATAAAAAAGATGCTCATGATGTCGTAATCTTTTGCAAAGGTTTATTCTCTTTTAAAGCTTATATAAACACTTCCTCAGAATGCCATTATCTAGAGAACTTTTAATCGTCGATGAAGAAAGTGCAATTCCTAATTCTTCTATGCAAAACTCTTTTCTAAGAATGACTTATGTAAGAATTGCTTCCTCGAAAGACCCATAAATATTTTAATAGCAAAAGTTTGCCTCGTGGCAGTATAATACATTGTTTATTATTATACTTATAGTTCAGAAATAAAGCACTGAGTTATAGTTGGTAGTTAAAATTTCATTTTATAACAAACCGCTGGCTCTCAAGGGTGAATGTGAGAAGAACAATTGATCATTGAAGTAAGACTGTCACAGGTTTATTGACTCAAAGCGTGACATCATTTATGGATAGCCTCAAATTGCTAAATGTGTTTTTTCTCCCTCTTTTAATTTAACAGTTGAAGATATATTGACCAAAAAAAAGATCACGTATTAATTTTTAATTTTTTAATACTTTTTTTTTTTTTTTTTTTCCCCATTTCAAACAGAATAAATGACAACTTCTAAAATCCAACAGTAAAAATTAATCGAAATGTTTTGCATAATTAAAAGAAAAGAAAAATTGTCTTTGTTTAATTATAAAAAGTGAACAGAGAGCTTTGCATTCTTTCTGTCGGTATCTCCACAATTTAAATAAATTTGTAATGATAAAAATAATTTAAATAAAAAAAAATTAATTAAATAATAATTATGTATTATTAATAAATTAAAATAATTAAATAATAATTATGTATTATTAATAAATTAAAATAATTAAATAATAATTATTTATTATTAATAAATTAAAATAATTAAATAATAATTAAAATTAATTAAAAAATAATTTTATCATTACAAATAAATTTGTAATGATAAAAATAATTTAAATAAAAAAAAAATTATAATAGCTCCAACAATTATAAGTTTAATAAGAATTGAAATATATATATATTACAAAAAAAAAATAACCTTGATAAATAAATTATTTAGACAAATCAAAATATTTCACTAAATCCTATTTGGTAATAAAAAAACTATAATTATTTCGGTTAGTTCATTTTGGAAATTTGTATTCTAAAATTTTAAACGAAATTTTTTAGAAATCGCACAAACTTTAGTTCAACACTAATGAATATTTCTTTATTTGAGGAGAATTAGCTTTGTGAAACTTTAATTCCCCTAGATCGTATTTAAATATATATATATATAACATGATTTTGAAATCTGCTGAAAAGAACTGAATACATAAATTAAATAGCAAATACAATTCTAACTCCAGTCATATGATTTACTCTATTTTTTTTCCTCCTGGGAAAACTATCCTCACTCAACTATAAAATAGAATTTTTTTTTTTTAGAATATCAAAGAACTTTTCAGAGGATGGAAATTGAAAATGAAAACTAATAAATATTTCGTGCGCTTCACGTTATTAAACCTACTTCTTCAAAACTTAGGTTATTAAATAAATATTTTCAATATAATTTCAGTCAACTACAATACTTTACAACTAATATGTTTTCTAATTTCTTAGCTTTATGATTAAGAATTAAAATAGTCCATTGTTAGTACTTTAAACAAATACTTTATTTTGTTTTCTTCAAAATTTTCAATTTTATATGATTTGTAAATTTTAAGTAATAAGTTAAAAATTATTTCAATTTTATTAAACGTATTTATTGATCATAATATATTTAAAGTAATAATTAATGAAATATTTACTTATGTTAACAAAAAAAATATTAATTCAAAGTAAGTATAGTGGAAAAACTATTATTCAAATGGATAATTAGCTTGATTTTTTACGTTATTAAAATAATTAAACAATGTTATTTTTATTGGAACTTATTCGCTATTTAAACTTTTTTTTTTTTGAAATTCCATCTATAATTCTTATATTTATAGTAATTTTTCGTCATTTTTTAACAAAAATTAGAATAATATATTTCATGTTCTTCTCATTTGCTTTTGGTATCTCTTAAATAATTTTTATTAATTCTTTATGTAACTTTTATTTAAACCAAATCTACAAAATATCATCTACTTCCATCAAATATATTTTTATTTCAATTACTCTAATCAGCTATATTTTGATAAAATAGTTTGAATCCTTAAATTAATCATTAATTGTAACTCGTATCGTTAACATCATGGTAAAAATAAATTAGTTGTAGAATTTGTTTCTGAAGTTTCCTATAGAAAAAAGATATAATCAACATTAGGTTGGTTGCAAGACTTTGGGGAATTTGTTTCTCGTATTTTCAACGGCAACCCTAAAAAGTTACCATTTGGTGTAAAAATGAGATTGATTAAAGTTTTAACCCGATTATTTTCCCGCTATTTTTCTCAAAGTTGTTTCCTCGCTATAAAATTAAAATGGTTTGTCCTAAAAAGTGTTTGTTTAATAGTTTTGTAATGGATATTCCTGACCACGATTTTTATTGAAACAATGTATTTGGAAACTTATACATCGAAAGATAGAGATATTTTTTATGGTATGCGCGGAAAAATCTAATTAAAAAATGCAAAATTTCGCTTTAGAATTGATACATTATTTTTAAGAAGGATTTTGTTGTTGATTCATGATCGTATTTATTTGTACTCAAACACATCGAAATAAATTTTAAATATAAATTTCTTCAACTGAATATTTTTTAAATATCATTTTTGGGAATTACTCTGGGTGTACGCCTAGGACGTTTTGACTCTTTTTTTTTTCTACTGGTAAACAGATTAGCAATGTAAAATGGTGGTTTTCTTATGTAGTTGGTGGTAGAGTTATATGGAGGGATTATTATTTTAGTTACGTCGCTTATTCATTTATAATCCACTGACCCATTTATAACCCACTGACTCAATGCACATCTGTGGTTTGGAGTTACTCCCATACTATGTCATTGATTTGTAGGTCGATTGTGGTTAGCTTAATACTCACAATAAAAACGCAAGTAAATTAAAAATCCGAAAACTGTGTTCAATAGGTACAGTACGAAAAAAAAATGCGAACAATGGTTATATCTTCGGTTCTAATTATTGTAGAATCATGATGTTTGCTCCAAAATGTATTGTTTACGATTTTCTATTTGTCTGATGCAAAATTGTTTTCTTAGAGGACTGTGTTCAATAGGTACAGTACGAAAAAAAAATCCGAACAATGGTTATATCTTCGGTTCTAATTATTGTAGAATCATGATGTTTGCTCCAAAATGTATTGTTTACGATTTTCTATTTGTCTGATGCAAAATTGTTTTCTTAGGGGACTGTGTTCAATAGGTACAGTACGAAAAAAAAATCAGAAGAATGATTATATCTTCGGTTCTAATTATTGTAGAATCATGATGTTTGCTCCAAAATGTACTGTTTACGATTTTCTATTTGTCTGATGCAAAATTGTTTTCTTAGGGTACTGTATACTAAATAAATTTAACTCTATCTTTAAAATTTTCAATACAAACCTTTATTTTTTATGTTTTCTTTCGATTTAGAATACCTCGTTTACCCTAAATACCAAATTTCAGTTCATTATGTTGAGATATACGTCACTTGTAAGCGAACATGTTTTGGGTGATCTTGAGGGCAAATTTCTTTATCACGGGTTAGAATCGAACGTTTTACAATCGGGGTAGAATCGAACGGGCCCTTAAAGTGAGCGTTTTCTCATTTTTGCTAAAATATCGAAAACCAAAAGTCAAAATGAAATGACAAAAATTCTGGAGGGGTTTTCGACCATGATAAGTCTATTTTAAGAAAAAAAAATATATACGTTTCTGTTTTAAAAAATCTAAGACTTGTTTTATTAATTAATAATTAATTATTAAAAAACTGTCTAATACAAAAGTTGCATATTATTTATGTTTGGCCTTAAACAAATGGTTTAGGTTTAGAGTGATTGTGTCTATTTCCTGTACCTCTAATATTAATTTACATGCAAAAATAGCAAAATAGCGGACAAAAAAAATTTCAAAATGTGTTTTTTTGCATGTTTTTTGCCAAAAAAATAGTAAAAATTAAAATTTTGCAATAATACTGGTACGGGATATAGCGATAAATGTACAGAATATGTAATTAAAATTTCATAAGGATTAGTTCTGTAGTTTTTGAGATTTTTTCAACAGCGCACACCTACCTACTTTTTGAAGACTCCTGTTTACCTGACATTTTCACATTAAAAAAGTGGTTAAAATAAAAAATAAAAAATTAATAATTCAGGAATGTTTTTGTTTAGCCTAACAAGTTTTATATCAATAAACATAACAGAATTCTTAAAAAAAATTAATAAAAATAGCGGGGTTTTTTTTGTTTTTTTTTTTGTTTTTTTTTTCGTTTTTTTTTCCCATGCATCCAAAGTAGGCAGAGCCCTTAACTGTATTTTACTAAACATAAAATTTTGTGCTACTTTATGTTTCCCACCCATCCTATTGGATTCGGTATTTCCTCCTTAATTCGTGAAACCTGTAGTAAATTAGTTTAAATGTAAAAAGTAAGCATTGTTAAAAATTTTACGATGGGGATAACCTTAAAAAGCGTAAATTTTTATTGGAGCGGAACTCAATTTTTAAGAATAAACTAAGTTAGTATGCATTATAAAGTGATGCACAGCCGAGAGCTGTAACAAGATGTTGTCCTCTTTAATATCACTGTTTTTGCAGCTACAACTTTTCCTCATTTTAATGATTTTTTTTTTCTGATAAACCTTTTCTATTTTTAATGTTGGCGGTTTTTTCTACTTTTTAAAAGTTATTTGGTGTTATAATATTGCTTCACACATAAAAACAATTCCTCTGAAACTTTGTATTATGTATTACATGTTTTCGTTTACTAGATATCCTGCTGTGATAACGAATTCATTTTTTACAGAGATGAATAACCTTTTGGGGTCTATGTTCTTATTGAATGTAACTACGATACTCATTCTTAACATGGGGTACATAAAAGTTCCGAACAGTATTCATACGACTTTTACATTTAAATTTTAATAAAAAAAAGTTAAATATAAGAAAGAAATTATAATAAACTACTATAATTTAACTTATAATACATTATAAATGATAAAGAATCAGTATTATTTTAATAACTTTACACCCTTTCCTTGATCCAGGATTCTGACACATTCACTTGCATAAATACGGTTATAAAAGACACTTTTAACTCTGATCAGCATAAAACACTTAAATGCTATTTTAGTAGATTTAAAGCATATAATAGAAATTTTTATAAAATGTACTTGTAAAAATACTAGTGTAAAACTTGTTTTCAATTATGATCCGTATAAAATCACGCAAGATAACTCCTTCTACAACATCTGGCTCGGGCGTAATCGTTTTTTGTATTGAAGCAAATAAAATAAAAACATGAAGTATGCTATTGCAATATGAAAAGTAATTAAAACAAGTTTTTGGCACTCTTTAGTAGTTAGAAATTAAAAGATCGTTTTATGAAATTGAATGTTCATTGCTTTTCGAAATCTAAAGCCACGAAATCCTGAAACCATCTATGGAGAAGGAAATCAATTTCTGCACAAAAATTAGGCTTCTTTAGATTGGATTTGAAAGATTCAGGAATCTTTATTGATTTAAAGGTATAAGTTTAACAATTGGAGACGATTATACACGTTAGTTCAAACAGAATAAGTATCATTAATGTTTCAATACCATAAAAGTCGCCAATTGTTCAGAGTTCAATGGACAGTATTATCTGGTTTAAGTTGAAATGGTTTCAAATGACTCTTTTGTTAAGTATGTAGGCTGTATTTTCTCACTATTCGTGTTATTTTCCGATTAAGTATAATATTGTTTTATGAAAAATAGGGTTGTTTTCATATAGTTTTAGACCTGAACTGAATGAAACAAAATATTGAACTTAGTATATTTTTTTAGAATATTGCATTAAATTAAACATAACCTAAAGCAGGTATTTTTATAAACTTGCATACTTTAATAGCTAACACATAACACATTTTAATAATCAAGAAAAATATCCCTTTTAAACATTAATGAATGTTTTTAGTTATTGTTATGGTTTAATGCTTTATTGTGTTTGGAACATTTATTACTTTTTCTGTATGTAAACCAAATATGTAAATGATTTAAATATTTTTGAATTTAAATACTTTTATCAATCTGTTTAAGAACTGTCAGAATTATGTAGTAACAACAATTTCGCTTAAGAATTTATATGACTCAAACTATTTCACTATATTTCTTAAATTGTAAGATCACAGATGACTTCTGTTAAAAAGGAAGCTACTAGAATTTAAACTCAAAGTATGAACAAAGAAATACAAATTATTTTAATAAATACAAATTATTTCATTTTTAGAAAACATTTTGAAAAAGACTAGAGTTTATTAAAATATGTTTATTTCATTATTTACTTGAAATATTAGAAATTGTCTTGAACTGAAAGGATAATATTATATTCCTCACATAAACATTATAGGAGTTGCTTCTCTTGTGCCTGATCTCAAGAAACAAGGATTCCAATAAAGTTTACATTTTGGAAAATACAATATAATGCATCAAATATTATTTAGAGCTTTGAGCTATGATTAAATGAGTTGGTTGAAATCAATTTATTTTCACAATTTTTGGCAAATTTCTAACTACAATGCATCTGAATGTGTGTGTATGTATCTTTTCAAAACATATTAGTCTATTTCGTTCAAGTTTATATCATTCTATTGTAACTACTAGTTCTAAAAATAATAATTTAAAATAATTTATCTAAAAATCGTTTCTCCATTTTAAAACTTTATTTGAATTTATTGTATGATCTTAATATTTAAACAAATAATCTTCTAACTATAAATTTACATTTTAACAATAAATATAAGATAATTTTTCAATTTCCTTTATCTTAATAATTTTCGTCCACACCATAGTCAAACATTTGTAAACCAGTAAAGTTTCCCAAAATGTCTTGTAACACACAAATTAAAACTTGGCCTCTATTTGTGTAGTGTGAACAATTTAAGGAAATTATGCAGGTTTACCAATAAATTAAAATAATGTAGATAAAAATCATTAAGTAATGAATATTTATTCAATGACAATAATTAAATTAATTATTCCTGGAATTTATATTCAAAAGCATATCGCAAGCATTTATGATACTTCTGAAGACAAAATATTCTTAAAAAATCTTTTCCAATCCTCAAAAACTGAACAAATTGTGGAATTATATTAGTATGGAAACCAGAATACAATAATAAAATCAATTGCAATTTGACAATTCAATTTTGATAAAATCACAATTCATCATTTTATCCAAAATCTCGTTTCCTAAATTGAACCTGATTGCGATAATAAATGGAACAAAACGTCATTAAGTAAAATGAAAACTAAAAATATTTTTATTTTTAACTAATTTGATAGCAGAAGTCCAAAAAATGAAAGGATTTTAGATAAGATTAAATCAAAATCAATGGGGAAATTTCAAATAGGTTTATTTTTTTTTTTAATTCCACACATAAAGCACATGAAAAATTTAAAAGAAAACATTGTTTGATTATGAAATATATTATCTTATAGATGGAAACAACTCACTCATGAATTGCAAAATGACTTTAAATGGCATCGCTATTCCAGTTCATTTTGTAAAAATCCCCCGTCACCGCCCTTATGCACTCAGAGCATCTCTTACTGTTAATGGTCAACATTTTTCAAACATCGAGATTTATTCGAGTATTAAAGTTCATTGAAGTCCAGAATTCAATGGATGAGATATTTCTAAGATGATTGTCATTTGCGATTGTATACTTTATTTTGCTTTTATTTCCAAACTCGGCTTTCACTGAAATTTAAGAAATATTTACAAAAAAAATAATACGTTTCTTATGATTGCCTTGCAATATTGGAAGTATATTTTAAAAGTAAAAAAAAAAAAAAAAAAAACTGACAAGAATATTATGTACGTCTCTTAATTCACAATATGTTACTTTAATAAAGTTAATTACTTAATATTTTCTTGGTGGTTTTCAAATTAAAGCTAATACTTGATGAATTTGGGTATAGAATTTCCAATTCCTGAAAAAGTCATTTGTCTTCTTGATGTATAAATCTATTTTTTTTAGTTTAATTTTAGAATAATACAATTTTATTTTTAGTTTTATTATGTATAATTAATATGTTTTTATAAATACCTTTTTTATTGTAATATTAATCCGATATATCCTGGGGTGCATCTTATATGCAACTAAAAAAAAAAAATTAAAAAAAAAAATTCGGGATACCCTTTCAAATGCTTCCTTTTTGTGAGAAAACACATGTGTAAAAATTTTGGGAAATTTAAATAAAATTTAGTGTTGCTATCGACAATTGAAATTGCCACTATCATGGAAAAAATGAAGTTTTTCCATTTTAAAGTATACATTTATTTTTCGCCCAAAGAGTACGAACCCTGATGTACCTGTACACAGTAACTGCTTTACTTCTTCAATTTTACCCAATCACGAAACAATTTTTCTATTTGAGCAACTACTAGTTTTATGTTCGTTGGTATTCGGATTTAGCTCACACCTTCATTGTTGAATGACAAGCATTTTTAATGTTTTTCTTCGACTTCTTTCTTTCTTTCGGATGAAAGTTTTTCACAATTCACTGAGGATGATGTTTGGCCTTTGATCCATATAATTGTTTGTATTCTTGTATTTGGTTTTGTGTCATAGAAGACAATAAAGTATAGCCATGATGAAATTGGTGATTTAGAAAACTTGTAGATAATTTAAACTAATCTCACAAATTGTGAAAAAGTTTCAAATACATCAGTGTAACACCAGTTTCAATGAACAAGAGCTAATTAAAATCATTAGTAAGCAAAAAAAAAAAAAAAAAAAAAAAACCATGTGAGTTTGCATCAGAAGAAAATAAACATAAACAATGAAATGATTGCATTTACAGTTAAGAAACTTTGAAATGGTTTCAGTTATTGCAGTTTTACAAAGTATTGTACACTGTTTTTTATTCCAAAACCAAGGTCGATAATTATAATTAAAAAGAAGAAAAAACATTAAATTGTTAAAGCCCATCAATTAAAGAAATATTTTCAAAATATCGACTTTGTTAATTATTTAAATTTTAGTTCTTTAGTTACAATTAATATGTTACTACTAAATTGATATGAGTTGCTTGAACTAAAATCCATATAAGCTACTTGAATCGTAATATATAAAATCATTCAATAACTAATGGCTGAACTATTAAATATTCTAATAAATACATGATGATACAAAAATTGATTTACATCAAAAACAATACAATTTAAAAATTATATATACTTATAAGCTGTAAAATACCGATGGAGCAGATTAGATGGTTACCAACTTCTCTGCCATAACACTGATTAACCTAAAAAATTGGACCAAGATGCAGCACTGTTCCATTAAACCGAGTTTCATTATATTCTCTAATTATCTTGAGGCTACGTGATTAATAGGAGTTAAATCAGAAGCGCTATTCAATTTTACACGAGACAAAACTATGATAAATTACTAAAGCGAACCCATGACAGGTGGGATCACCCCCGCTTGTGATCTGATGAGAAAGGAGAGAAAGCACGCCATTGTTGTACGATCAACAATTTTATATTTCTTTCATGACCATTAATGAGCTATTATAAAAGAGATAAAGGTGAGGGAGTACTTGGACGTTCAACACTCAAATAATTTGATGGTTAGAAGTTGATGTATTTACTCAAAGAGTGTATGGTAAGCGGATTTAATGAGAATTGTAATATTTTTTTATTTTTTTTAATGTACTAAAATTTTTATTTGACTTTGGGGAATGTATAATGAAGTTATTTTGTTAAGTAATGTTGCTATTATTGGACTTTATTACTATACCTTACATACTGTAAATTGTTTTTTAAATGAATGAATATATAGAAAAGTTGCCTTGTGCTTTTCTAATAACTTATTTGTCACTTGAGGCAGATACCAATAAGTTCATAATATGATTAAAAAAATACTTAATTTTTTTATTCAATTTAGAATTGAAATTTAATTATGATTTTTTGAAATTAGATTCCGATAATTTTGGTCCTAATACCATAATTCTTGTACACAATTCAAATTCTCTTAAAATAATATTTTATAATTCTGTTTGTGAGTGAAAAGTGCAGAAAACTAAGTAGAAAGTAAGGTTCTGCTTTTTGACTCTAAATTTGACAATATTTATTCTTTTTTCTCAACTAAAGTCTCAGCACTTACTGATATAGATTTATGTTTTGTTTCTGTGTGACTACAAGAAAACATTCATTAATGTCATTAGGTTTAAATAAAGAATATCTTTATCACTATTTTACGTATAAAACTGTTTCAAATTAAATTTACAGTTCTCAGTTTAAAAAATCCCTTTTTTATGAATATATTTAATAGCATGTTGTTACCAAAACTTAAAAAAAAAGAATGAAATATATTTAATTTGATTTTATTCCATAAGATATTTTAAATGACGTCATATTCGTAGTGCATTTATATGCTAATGATCATGATCAAATGTGATCACAAGACAATGATCATTCGATCGTAGATATCATGAGATCATCTTATCATGGAGATCATGTTCTCTAATCCAACCAATTACATATTACAATTATAAGGCTTTACTGGAGCCCGATTTAAGGTATCCAACTACGTTTGGAGCAATTTTTTAAAAAAAACCTTATTAATGAAACTTTTTATAGTATTAAAGTTTTCATTATATGGTAAAAACATGAAATCGACAAAAATATTAACTTTTTTTAATTTTATTTTTCTAAAAAAAAAAGTTTTCTTTTTGGTCGAAATAGATCAATATTTTGTCAAAACGGCTAATATTGTAAAAAAAAAAAATTAAAATAGATTTTGTTTTACTTTTTACTACATGATTTTATGATATTCATGAGTATAATGATGTAAAATCTAAGATATATTTTCAAAAATAAAAAATACATAGGCTGTTGTATAAGATTACACATAAATTTCAATATTATCGCAACATATTATTATGTATATATAGCAATAACTTTTTTTTTAAATGGGTACAGTCAAATCTGCTGTCCATTATACAACGTAGTATAACGAACAACTGTACATAAAATTATAATTCTATCATAAAAACATTTTGAGATAGAACAAAATCCGTATTTCAGAATTAGCGAAAAATCTATTCTTTAGAAAACTCTTTTGGAATCTCTCTGCATGAATTTTCGTATTAACAACCGTTTTTGAACGACAGTAACTAAACTTCAATTTAAAGTACAAGAAAAACACAAACTGATTTGAAAAGAGAAATTTTCAATTCATGTGAAACGAAATAAAAAAAGAAAATGAAATTTTCATTGATTTTGCAATTTTAAACGTAGTCGGGCACCTTAAAAAGGCTGAAACTATGTTATTAGTATTCCAAGATTTACGAAAAGAACGAATTGAAACCTACAACTGGCAGTCTTTCCTCCGTGAATGTAATAAAGCATTTACTTTAGATTTGATTATTTCACGTTTTGAAAATAAAATAATTTGATTTTTATGAGTATGAATTCCTTTTGTTGAAATGTAAATTCATAATAAATATTTTAAATTTTGCAATTGCCCAGGAAAAATTATGTATCCAAGTTAATAATCCATATCTTTTGACTGAAACAAATACCGCTAAAAGGGTCTTCGAGTTTATGACTATAACAAAATTTTATGAATACGCATTAAACTACAAGCCTTAAGAGAATCGCTGATTCATCAGAAAGTACTAAAAGCCTAAGTAAGGGTAATCGCTTCTTTTACACATAAAATATTATCATAGAACAGATCGCATCAAAAGTATTCATATTTTATGTGTAAAAGTTATTAATAATTCTTTATTAAGCTATTATAATACTAAACGGAAATTATTAGAGAAAATGTAAATGAATGTATAAAGGGCAATTCCACAGAAAGAGGTACGTTAGGGGTACATTTGTATTTTCGTACTACAATTCTAGGCTGGACATCAGTTTAAAAACATATATTAAAATTATATCAATTTAGAGACTTATAACTTTAAATGGCATATTCTTTTTTTTCTGTAAGTTTTAAAAAACATATTTCTTTTTTTCTAACCCTGTGCACTCGAGCAGCGCGTCTCAAGCGAAACGATTGGATGCCGCAACACGAGAGGACCACTAAGTTTGATACGGAAATTCAATGCAAGGCCAATGACTGTGTTTAGTTACTATGAAACAAATCCGTAACAATGAACTGAACCAAAAATGTCTCGAGTTGCTGATCGCTCCGTGCGAAAAAGGTCTCGAGTGCAAAGGGTTAAAATGTCATTTTAGTTACTTTTACATTAAATTAAAATAAATAAATGTTGCTTTATTTATCCTTGCAGATTTCTAATAGTCTATAATAATAATAATAATAAAACAAGCTGTGTGTCTGTCTATCTGTCTGTCTGTATGTGGCTCTTTGGATCTATAGAAACCTACTTAAAATTGGATTAGCCAGAAAATTATCCATTTGTTCATTTACAAATTCCCCACCATTATCACTTCTCAACCTTTTAATTCTTTTTAGAGTTAATTTTTTAATTTAGAGCTCTGAAATTTTCAAGATAAGAAGTTTTGGCTTTCTAATTTTATGTATGTCAAACAGAATGCTAAAATTTTAATTAATTATTTTTTAATTAATTTTTTTAAGAAATTTATTTTTTACAAAACGACTTTTAATAGGGCTACAGTTCTGAAATTTTCAAAATAAGTAGTTTTGGTCTTCTAATTGGTCTTTTGAAAAACAATTTTTAAATTCTTATTTAGTTCTTTTTTAATTAATTTTTTTTTAATTAATTAAATAATAAATATTTTACAAAACGATTTCTCATAGGGCTACAACTCTGAAATTTTCAACATATGTAGTTTTAGCCTTCTAATTGGACTTTTGAAAAAAAGAATTTAAAATTTTTATTTAGTTCTTTTTTAATTGATTTTTTTTAATTAATTAAATAATAAATATTTTATAAAACGATTCCTCATAGGGCTACAACTCTGAAATTTTCAACATAAGTAGTTTTAGCCTTCTAATTTGAATTTTGAAAAACAGAATTTTAAATTTTAATTTAGTTCTTTTTTAATTAATGTTTTAATTAATAAATATTTTACAAAATGATTTCTAATAGGGCACATTACTAAAATTTTCAACACAAATAGTTTTGACCTTCTAATTAGATTTTTGACAAAAAGAACGTTAAAATTTTAATTTTTTTTAATGAAATTGTAATTAATATTTCCACAAAAAGCGAATTTTAATAGGCCTAGCTCGCTGAAAGTTTCAACATTAGTAGTTTTGACCTTCTAATTTTGCTTTTTACAAACATCACGTGTTAAAATATTCTTAAAGGGGTGTGTATTATAGTTATTAACAGGTAATTTTTTTTATGTTTCTCGTCAAGGGTGGGGCTTCTAATATTAAGGCTTTACGTGGCAATTAGTTTTTAGTGTGTGAGGCGACCTTACGCTTACGCAGCAATGACCCTTTCTACTAATTAAGTAAGCCTGTGCTTATGTGTCAATGACTTTTTCAGCTAGTGAAGTGAGCTCGATTTTGCCTAGCGTTAAATCTTCCTGCGAGCGAAGCGCAAAAAATTGGGGTCTATACACCAATAACGGATTTCCGCAACACGGGGCCGCATAGCTGGCTAAAATAATGCACATGGTAAAATTTCGTGGCGAAGCATGGGTATTTAGCTAGTAGTAATATATATAGTTACATTTACTGCTGGATGAAAAAAATCTATATTAAAAATGAATTATGATAATTTATAGACAAACTTAGACACACTTAAATTGTAATTTTTAACGTTAACATAAGTAACTAAGCCCATAAAATTGATGTTCTAAAAAAAGTTCAAGTTTACAAAATTATTTAAAACATAATATATGTCTATATTATTAGTTAATTTGACATGTCCGAATATTTATAATTATATGCAACAAGAGTAACGACTCAGTGAAATTAGTTCGTTAATGTTTTGTACCATCTTTAATTTATAAAAATCATTTTAATTATCTGTAATGGTAACAAAACATTTTAACAACATTTTTTATAATGTTTCAACCAAAAAATTATCTCATTAGTGTTATGCTAGTTTTCAAAGAACTTGTTTTTCCATTTTGTATTCAAAATTTTTCTTTCACAAATTTACAGACCAGTGTTGAAGCAGAAGAATAGTTAATTTTTGGTTGCTTTTGTAAATGCCGTTATTAATTAAAGTTATTCATTAGTGTTTAAAAAAAAAGTACTCAATATATTCCATTTTTCCTTTTTATTGTAATTAATTTTAGTTATATTAATGCAAACTTTTATCAAAATATTAATTTAAAGTGTATTAGCAATAGCAAAACAAATTCAATGGAATGGAAAATTTTAAATACAAGTTTTATGAAAGTATGAATAGTTAAAATGTATAGAATTTTACAAACATATTGCATTTGTCAATAAATGCGCTCTGGGAAAAGCTGTTAAACTAGTCAAAAAACTTTTTCAACATCCTAAGAAGATTTGAATACACTTTTATAAATAATTATGATTTATAAAAATGGACCAACATATTCCAAATGTGAATAAATGCGCTCTGGGAGAATCAGAATTTTTTGCTTAGCACCCCAAAAAGATTTTTATATACTTTTATGAATAATTATGATTTATGGAATTGAACAAACATATTCCATATTTCAATAAATGTGCTCTGGGAAAACCTTTTACACGATCCAGAAATCTTTGCTTAGCACCCCAAGAAGATTTGAATCCACCTTTTAATTGAAATTTATTTAGTTTTATCGAAACTAGCAGTTGATGGTTCACTTATTCATTCAAAACTGCTTACAAACGAAAGCAGTGATGAACAGTTGTATGACAGAGGTTATGTTAGCAGAGTTGCGCTTGCAATAGAAAGAAAGATGTGTTCTAGACGGTATTGGAGGAACAACAGAAAGGACAGTTTGAATGAAAGTTAAAATCAGAGGGAATACATTATTATTGTTACCCACATTTCCTGAATATAATTCTTAATAGCGGCGTATTTTTTTCGAAGTTATATTTTATTTAATTTGTTTACAGTGATAATATAAGTTAGAAAATGGGTTCAAATATCTAAATCAATCCGGAAATTTCGAGGCGTTTCCATCACATTGATTGGGTGGCTGAATTTTTCTAGAAATTTCTGCCATGAGTGTGTAAAAAGGGCCAAAGGATAGAATCGCGAATTCAGTTGAATCCGGAACGTTGCTTTAAAAGGAGCTGAGGGCTTGTTCTTGAATTATCACTGTATCTGCAGGCCAGTACCGGCAAGGGGGGGACAGGGAGACTGTCCCCCTGCGCGCTCTGTCTGATGCGCCCTTGGTGCCCTTAAGCCAACGAAAGGAACAAGTCATATTTCTTCTTATATAAAGACAGCAGAATAATGTATACTAATCAGACTTGATAAGTGGTAAGTTACTTATTTTAGCAAATAACTTTATAACTTAACTAGCTATTTATTTTGAGTAACTTTGTTATTTTCAGTAACTTTTGTTATTTCAGTAACTTTTGTTATTTTCAGTAACTTTTGTTATTTTCAGTAATTTTTGTTATTTTCAGTAACTTTGAAATAGAGATAACTTCTCTTTCCACGGACATACAACGGTGAAGCCCAGTTCTTGCAGGAGAATAAAAAAGCTTAGTTCCAAGGGGGAGCACCGATTTACGAATCATCTGCGTGTTCTAATAGGCGGCGAGTCTGCATTTGATTATATATTAGTTGATATTAGCTGATCCCACCAGTTGAAAGGAAAATATGATGTATGAGAATATTCGCGACTTTTCGAATTCAAAATATCCAGAAAATTATTTGTTCTAGAAATTATAAAGATCACTGGAGCCGTTCAGTTAGTCAGAATCGTAGTTAAGATGGGAGAGTTGGGAGAAGTTCGAAATACTCTTGTTTTTGTTATTAAAATCGTTATAGTTGTAACAAAATATTACATTCTACAGATGGATATTTTCGGACACCGTTATTGATTTTTTTTTTGTTGTTAAAACTTGTGCTTAATGGATATGCTGGTATTCTTTGACAATATAATTGTATGTTTTCTTATTTGTGAACATTTCAAAAAAGAAAAGGGAAAGCAAGAAAATCGTGCTCTGACTCTTAGGCTGTTTTACAGAGGTAAGAATTTTATTTTTTGGAAATCGCACACTAATTTTTACAGGTCACAAAGTTTATTTTTGAAATAAAAATTCGTAATTGTTATTAATTGCGAACATTTCACTGTAATCAATTGTGAAGATTGTAATCAATACCGATATTATGATGTTGATTATGACAATGAACCCCTTTTTAATTTACCTAATTCTAATTTTTGGTTTTTTAAAGTAAAAAAAGTATTTATAATTTTTTTAAGTACATGTACTTTTTTTTAAAGACATTTCAACTTTTTATGGTCTAAATTTTTTTCCAGTTGTTTTATGCATAAATATATTTTTTAAAATGCTTAAAAGCATCTGATTAGTATATTTTCAAAGCTTAAGGATAAATTAATGAGTAGTTTTTAAGAAAAAAGATTTTGAATAAATAAACATGTTTTGAGGTATATTTAACGCATAATAAACAACAATTAAAAAATAAATAAATACTTTTAGTGTAGCTTAAATAAAAATGTAATCACTACTAAAGGCAGAAATGGTGATAGAATTAAACTTTATAGAATATTTTATTCTAATCGGAAATTTGATGAAATTACAATGCTAGAAAAATAACGACTACTCGTTTCATTAACTAAGGACTTTGACCTATTCCAACAAGTTTCTTTGTTTATTACATTGATCAATGTTTATTAAAAAAAGTCATAAGTCAAATTTATAAGTTCCTAAACTATTTTTTGTTCATTGTTGTTATTAGTGTAATTGATTTTTACCTTCAATTACCCATATGTATTATACATAGGATAATGAAAGTATAGCATTCGGTCAAACAAATAATTCAATTTTTGTTTTGCATTTCTCCATGTTTTGGAACACCTTGATTTCAAAAGAGTGATATATAAAAAATGTCTGTCTGTATGTGTGTCTGTGGTCATCATAACTCACGAACATACTGACCTACGATGTTCAAATTTGGTATGCGTATTGCTGGTGGCCATGGGGCTTACCATTAAGCTTTCCGTCAAAATCGCGCATGCGCGTAAGGTAGCTGCCATTGAAAAAATCAAGTTTTTCAATGATTGCTAAAAAACGGCTCTAACGATTTTGCTTAAAATCGCTGTGGTAATACCTCTTAATGTGTTCTAAACATCCTTACCTCCGAAAATCACGTAAAAATGCTTTAATTGCGTAAAAAGTTTAAAAACGAATGCCTTCAACACATAGTTCTCTTTCCTTGAGCATACCTCATCAACGATCTTTTTTTCTTATCCCCTCAGTTTCACTTAAATAAACTATCACGTAAGGATTATCGAAAAGTACATGGCCAAAATCACAACTTGAATCAAATCAAAGACCCATACAAGAATTATCGCAAAAAATAATATCGCCATACTAGCCTGTGATTGAAACTTGTGCGATGTTCTACACCCCTAGTTTTTCTTCTGCATACAGAGTACAAGCAGATGGGAACGGGAAAATACCATCAAGTATGATTAATCCAGACTATAAATCACCAATTAAACAGAAAGGATCATTAAGCAGAATGCCATTATTTTGTTAAAAAACAGTTTTGCCTATGGACACTAAAATATCACTGTGTGACACCATTCGAATATTTATTATAATGGCGCCCACTTCACCTTTTGTCCATTGCCCTCTCAAGGCACCCAGCATGGGCCTGCGAAGTTGTATGCACTGAAACTACTTTTGTTGAAACTTGACAATAAGTACACTGTAGTTCTGAGAAGTTTTGTGAGCATTTTGAAGGGAAGAATAAATTGTACTTTTATTTTGTAATAACTGAGTCATCATTTTCTTTGTGAAAATTGCATAACATTATTATCACAGTTGATGTCATCCAAGTAGCAAATTCTTCTACTGAAATTGAAGCTAAGAATAGCTAACCTGAAGCCATTAAAACAAATATTAATTGAATTTTTAATACCATTTTTAACTTATCTTTTCACATAAAAAGGATTTCTAATGTGCGCCACTTCTACGTTGTTTATGGAAAGACTATATTGCTATGAATTTTTCCACTGAGGCAATGATGGCACAGTTTTTACAGTATAAAAATATTTATTCTCTCTTCAGAAAACTCACAAAATTTATTCACAGGCAACAGCGTAATCGCTCACAAGCTTCAACACAAGCTTCAGCAAAAACAACTTCGAATACAGCGATTATACAAGCTCACTCCAATAGGTAAACAAAGCGATAAGCTTTCATCGAAGTCCAAAGTCAATCTGAAAACTTTCCCGATCTACAATCGTATTTATACTTGGCACAAGAGAACAATCGAGAAATTTCCAGCCAATTCGTCGGAAAAGAAACATCCCGAAACCTCTCGATTGCTTTAGGTGTTGCCACCTTTTTCTAACCTGTATAATCGCTATTAATAAATAAAATAAGATAAAAATAAATTACAATAGAATTTTTAAATAATACGTCACTATTTACAATATATACAGACAATTTGTGCAACATTTCCCCCTTCTTAAAGACTGCACGTCCCAGGCAGTGAAGTCCTTCAGCCATTCAATGACTTCTACCATAATATGGGGCTAGCCTATTGTAGTGTACAACTCTAGGTTTACAGGAAGGTGTCCGTTGAATTCTCACCTAGACGTCGTTGATCTTCTTAAGGACCCCATACGGCCTTTCCCAGTTCGTCTGGAGCTTAGGGGAGAGTCCTTTCCGACGTTTAGGGTTCCCTAACTACAACTTGTCATCTTCCTGGAATGAACGGTCCGTGGCCTTGGCATAGTACCGGATCTTCATGCGCTCCGTCATGATGTTGTTTCTCTCTCTCTGGCGAACCGATGTACGGCTTCCAAACGTGCCTGCAGATCATCTAGATACTGGACAGGCGAGGAAGGAGTGTCCGGTGGATGTCCAAAGATGAGGTTGCAGGGGAGCCTAAGGTCTCTTCCAAACATCTTTAAAGATGGAGAAAATCCGGTGGTCTCGTGAGTTGCACTCCCGTATGCCAACAGAAGCGGTGAAAGTTTCTGATCCCCATCTTGCTGGTTACATGATTTTGAGATTGCGCCCGAATCATCCGCGGGTGCAGCTGATAGATCCCGGGACCTCCGTTCGATGCTTGTAACAGGAGCACGGATGTCGATTCCCTCTTCACTAACTTTGTCCATTCCTACATGAACCACTTCCTGGGAGGGTTTCATCAACGTCGCTTTCTTCGGTTCTCTTTCCGAAGCTGGTGAGGTACTTTTCATAGATGTGAACTCTTCAGAATTCTCTATGACATTGTCTTCATGAGCCATAATCCGATATACGCACAGCTCTTTCATGTCTAGATCGTGCAAAGGAACTTCGCCTCTCCATGTTTGCAGCTTGCTTTTCTCAAAATTCAGCGTAATTCCATTTTTCTTCAAATAGTCTAGTCCGAGAATGCACGGATCTACAATTTCGGCAACATAAACGGTGTGCTTGTAGGTGTTAAATCCAAGGGCAATGTCCACTTCCAATTTCCCAGAGATATTACCGCCGGACACAGTTTGTAGCGAAACAGAGGGCGCTGTGTAGAGGAGTCGGCTGTTCAGGCGACGAGCCACGTCCGTCCTTACGATAGTTACGTTCGCTCCTGAATCGACGATTAGACGACATGGAGTTCCGTTGATCTTCCCCTTCACGAATAAACCCTGGTTTCCTCCTTGTCGGGATGAAACGTGGAAACGACTGGTCGGGGCTTCACCTGTTCTACATTGCAGCTTTTGCCCTGCGAGATGGCATCTTCTTAGATTCAGTTGTTGAGATTCCGTGGTAGTGTTATCCCTTCTCTTTTTCAAATCAAGGCAGTTACGTCGTAGATGCCCTTCCCGTTTGCAGTGCCAGCAAATGGCTCTGGTCTTTCGATCCCTGGCTCCGGGATAGCTTCTCATCATTCGATCAATTTTGCTTTCCAGTTCTCGAAGCTTACTGGTAACAAAGTCAGAAGAATCCTCGGCTAATGCACCACACACATATCGTCGGTCTTTTCCAGAAGCTAGCTGTGCGGCTTCCTCTCTCATGGCGTACACAAAGGCTGACTTCAGGTTTCTGTTTTGGGATAACCTTACCGCCTGCTGCACATCGGGATCTTGAATAGCTTCGAGGAAATACTGCAGAGAAAGATCGTCTCGTACATCCGGGGGACAGTCAGGGAAAGCGAGGAGCGACAGTCTTTCTATATCTGACGCCAATTCTTGAAGAGTTTCATTGGCCTTCTGCTGTCTCACTTTCAATTGCAGTCTGTTGTAATCCTTTAGGTGCTGCTCCCCAAACCTTAACTCCAACGCACTTGAGAGCGCCACGAATTCTCCCCGCTTCTCTTCAGGTAGTGTCTGTAAAATGTCAGCAGCTTCACCTCGAAGAGATGCTGCGAGATGGAATGCTTTCGAAGTATCGTCCCAACCATTCGCAGAAGCAATCATTTCAAACTGCGTTCGATAAACGCGCCAAGATGACCTCCCATTAAAAGTGGCTACTTTGATGTTGGAACGTGGCGCAATGAAGGGAGTGGGAACATTATCCCATTTAGGCGTTGCAACGGTCATAGCTTCCCCCGTTTCAATTTTCCGTAGCCTTTCTTCAACAGCTTCATGAAACTTTTCCTGTTCCTCTTTCATGGTGGAAACCTTTTCTTCGATTTCATTCCTCACAGTCACAAGATCTTCTTTCATTGTAGAAACCTTTTCTCCCAAGCAGTCAACTTTCCCATTAACCGCCTCAAAACTCTCACTGATTTCTTTTTTTACTTAACTCAGAACCTCTTCTTTTACCGATTGTAGAACACTTGTAGTAGTCTCTATTATCGTAGATTCCACCATTGTAGTCAGTTCGGATTGCATTTCTTCTTTAATCCCAATTATAGCTGCTGATGTGGATTCTCGGCATGTGGAAATTGCAGAAGCGAGTTCGGCGTTAGTCGTTTCTTGGCGGGCTTGACCCGCGGCAATCGTAGCGGCAGTTAATTCTTGTCCAACTTTTATTTCGGCGGCTGTGGTTTCCTGTTGTACCTTCATTCCAACAATCATTTCCATCAACTGCTTCATTTGGTCTTCCATCATTCCTCTAGTTGTCGCCATTCAAAATTACGACATCCCACTTCTGACACCACTGTTATGAATTTTTCCACTGAGGCAATGATGGCACAGTTTTTACAGTATAAAAATATTTATTCTCTCTTCAGAAAACTCACAAAATTTATTCACAGGCAACAGCGTAATCGCTCACAAGCTTCAGCAAAAACAACTTCGAATACAGCGATTATACAAGCTCACTCCAATAGGTAAACAAAGCGATGAGCTTTCATCGAAGTCCGAAGTCAATCTGAAAACTTTCCCGATCTACAGTCGTATTTATACTTGGCACGAGAGAACAATCGAGAAATTTCCAGCCAATTCGTCGAAAAAGAAACATCTCGAAACCTCTCGATCATAGATTAAAGACTATTAATAAATAAAATAAGATAAAAATAAATTACAATAAAATTTTTAAATAATACGTCACTATTTACAATATATACAGACAATTTGTGCAACAATATTGATCACCTGTTAACAAACAATTAACCTTTTACTAAAAATAATTGTTTTGTGCCTCGAGAATGGGTATGAGATATTAGCCAAGACGATGGATGACACATATTATATAATCACAATGGTACCAATAGGGAAGAACTGGTAATAGCCTAATGAACCAGATCAAATAATACGTAAAAAGGAAAAAGTTGTTAAAATTTTTGTTTTCTTATAGTTTTTAAAAAGTAATAAATGTAATATTGTGTATACACCTGCATTTGCCGTCTTACAATTCCTTTAAAAAGGAGTATAATACAAGTAATCAAATTTCGTTAACATGAATAAACACATTATTTTTATAAAAAAGCAATATATATTATAACTGTTAGGGTAACCGATATTTGATCTTTAACCTTTTTATTCGAAGAAAAATATTATAGTTAAAGGTATTTATTTATATTCAAAGTGAAAATATAATTTATGATGAATGCTAAAAATGCGCCAATCTATTATATGAGTGGCCAAATTTCACTCCACATTACATTATATTAAAGTTTTCCCAAATTTTCTGCATAAATAACAAAGTAAATGTTGATTTGTACTGTATATCAAAAATATGCATTAACAACATGTATCTAAGCAAAACACCAGCACATTCGTGGCAAAAATAATCAATCCCTGTACATTTTTAGTTGACTACATACAACCTATCAGTTATGAATTTCACCTATTCATATTAAAATATATATATATTTAGAATATTATTATAGCAAGTTGAACTAACCTTATTGCTAATCACATTTCTTTTTATGTGCGATGGTAGAAAGAAAAATATTGAAATTTTATGCGTTTTACGAATATTATCAATACTGTTTGAAAGTATTCCCAGTTGAATAAACTTAAGAATTGAGAAGATATTCAGTTTCTTATTTACGAAATCCTTGAATAACATTAACAATTTATGTCTGACACCGTTTTATGCAAATTGGGTTTACGAATTGAGTCATTCATAACTGAATTGTGATCTGAATTGATTGAGAAATCAACGTGAATATCAAATTTGTCTTGTCTATATGTGCCCACTTTCAATGCATTGCAGGAAAAACATTATTTTCCTTTTCATAAGCATGAGTTTGTGCGTTATAAATTTATAAAATATAATTCTGATGCTTTTTTTTTTTTTTTTTTTATTTTTTTTTTTGTTCTATTAAAAAAAAAAAAAAATAATTTGGTAGTCTTTGAATTATAATAAATTTATATATTTTTGAAAACGTTCTGATAAGAGTTGTGTGGAAAATAAATACAAAATACACATAAAACACTAAAAGTTGTTTAAAGTAAATAACGGAACAACCATGAAGATTAAATAATTCTGGCATGCATATAATATTAAAGTACGTAATTAAAACAAATTCCCGTAGATGGGAAAGAAGATATAAATTTGTGAATAATAAGTTAAAATCTCACTATTTTCTAATGCTGCAGAGAGACATGTTAAAAACATTGCAGTTTTGTCTCTCATGCCTTCATTTGATTAAGAACGCAAGCATTATATATGTGTCGATAATGTTTATAATTTAAATTGATACATTGTAGTAAATCTCAAAATAATCGCTTTTAAAATGCTGTGTATATTTAATGAACTGTAAAAAGATATATCTTTCAATTTCAGGCAGTAGTATCAAGTACTTGTCTTTGAATGATTCCGAATTTATAGATTTCTACCACAGTTAGAAGAATTTAGGAATTAACTAATAAAATCTCAGATGGTGTAAAAAAGGATAATCAATAAATTAAAAAAATGTGGTAAATTGCTGTTATTCTCTCACTTTAAAGACTGCTTCTTTTTCCTTTTTCATTGCTAAATCTACTTGAAACTACCTTGCCACTGAAATCTTAGAAAAAGCCTTTTAAAGCCCGATTGGCTGCACTTTTCTTCATGTTTTTACTTTACAGTACACCTATGTAATAGAAATATATGTTTTAGGTCGTCATGTGGTTTCTTATATTGGTTAGTAATTTAATTACACTTGCCGTAACAAGAAACAAATTACATTGCGAAGTAAAAAATACTCGCAATAATCACAGATCCATCTCTCAGACAAAACACATTTATTCAGTCAGTATTACGAATAACACTAAATCCTCAAAGCGAATATGAGTTAAAAACGTCGAAATCCGTCGTAATTAAGTAAAAATATTTCTACATTAAAAATCATAGTACTGGCTGAGATTTTTTTGAAAATAAAGAAATGACACTTATTGGTTTACTATGCGGTGACAAAGAGGTTATCCACAAATCCCATTCGTTCAACGTAGGCTACAGGACTATATGACGTATGTAGAATTGTCCCTGATCGGTTATTCCAGAGTGAGAAGAATCCTGCCTACTCTTAGTTATTCCTAGAAGACCTCACTTTGCAAGAGAAGAGAGAGGGATGTGTAGTTATTGCCCTACTGGAAAATCGCTCAATGAAAATTACGAAAATGCCTGAGAACAACTCATGACAAAGGCATATTTGTTTTTTAGTTGTATAAGATATATATGTTTATAATACATGTGTGTAAAGAAATATATGTTTTCTTCTAGAGTATTCTCACGTTTGGTAGCTTTAAAAAGGTACTATGTTCTATATAATATTCAAAATATATTTTTAACAATGTGCATTTTTATGCAGGAAACTGTAGACTTTAAACTGGATTTCTGAGGAACTAGAGTTTGTCAATGTAAGACTTTTTTTCACCAGCGATAATTCCGGTTTGAATAAACAAATTACAAAAAATTTAATGTTATTTAAAGTTGATAATGTAGTAAAGGGAATCTGTAAGATCTAATAAATGCATGATATAATTAATTTATAACTTAATATTGAAACTTGATATCTTTATGAAAAGATTATGTTTTTTATGCTTTTAAAACAACATGATATGATAAAAAAAAAGGCTGTTTAAGTTATATTTACAATTCTAGTAAGCTCCCTGTTACGAATTATTGCGTTTCATCTGCAATTAAAATTTCTAAATAAATCATATATTTAGTTTTAAATGATGCAATTAGACTTGACCCTAATTGAGTAATTAAATCTATATATTTAATAGGCAATACGTTTTTTGGGGTTAGTCCGTCCGCCTAAACTGCTCAACCAATTTCAATGATCAAGGTGTCATTTTAAAGGAAATAAGCTGTAGATTTGCCAAAACGTCCCAAAATAATTTATTAACATTTTATTAATTAGTTAAATTTCAATATTTTCCATCATTAAACTACTACAAAGCCTCAATGATTTTGAATATATGAATGGCAACATCCTTACGTATGTAAACAACAAACCCATTGCTAATTTTAAAGCTCTTTTTAAACTCTTCGTTTCAAAGTTGATTTTTTCTGTTTTTCTGAAGCATTTTTGTATTAGAGTAATTATTATTTTGAAGTATTTCTATCCAGAAAATACCTCGCGTTGGACGTCGTTCTCTAACGGGGCGACGTGAACTAAACAATCACTCTCGGCGTAATACGTATGTTGGCGGATAGTATATTTAACTTTCTATTATGAAACTTGCAATTTGGGTGTTTTCTCTATTAGGCCTTACATTAAATTTATAAAAATTTGGTTAAATTTTTTATGGCTGGCAAACCTATTCGAGCGCAGCAAGATGTTTTAACCACGCAGCGAGGCGTTTGGGGGTTGGCGAGCGTTAGCGAGCAGGGGGTGAAGCCCCCTAGTTTTAATTAATC
This sequence comes from Linyphia triangularis, assembly GCA_963978545.1. Lineage (NCBI taxonomy): Eukaryota > Metazoa > Arthropoda > Arachnida > Araneae > Linyphiidae > Linyphia > Linyphia triangularis. Next base: position 83,519,696 of record OZ021724.1, on the reverse strand, counting down.
AGTTAAATATCATCAAATAAAAAAACTTTTTATGCAGGTATGGTATTATCTTAACACATTTTAAGTGTAAGAAAAGTCTCAGTCTAGTTTTAAATATATATATATATATATATATATATATATATATATATATATATATATATATATATATATATATATATATATATATATATCCCTACACACGCAAATATTTAATGGATAGCTTGTACCACACTATTAGATAAGATATTCATGGTTTCGAAATTTCAAAATCTTCTTGAGATAAAGAAACAAAATACAAATGTTTATTCTACGTTTTTATTATTCAAATTTTTATTTATTTTGTCCCACTAAGTTATCAGTAACTTAATTTAGAAAAGCAATAATTATTCAAATACGATTTTGTTACCTTCTTACACGAAATCATACAAAGAGAATGAATATGTGTTGACATTAACAATAAAATAAAATGTTACGTAAATACGCCCCCACATATATTTTCAAAACTGTATCCAATTTGCAACTTTAAATTTATATTTACAATTCAGAACTAAAAAGACGAAATTAATCATTATGGAACTTCCGTAATGCCAAATTTCTTTCAAAACTTGTTTACATCCGATTTTCTTTTCTTAAAATATTTTGTGTTAACATATTTCAATACATATTTATTTACTTTAAAATATTCTTGCTCTTCCCACGCACAAGTTTAGAACTTTACGCAAACACATATTATACATCTTTAAAAATATAGACGCTAAACTTGGAGTTGGCATTATCAAATAACTTTCGTAATAAAAAGGAAAATAAACATTTCTAAAAAAATTATATTTATTACTTTTATGTGTGTTCATGCATTCACGGGGTCACTCCTACTTCTTTATACTTAAATACCTTTGTAATACCTAGATTTGATACCATGTAAAAATCGTTTTAGCATTAAAAGATTTGTAAGTAATAAACTGGATGAAAATTAGAGAATGACGCATTTTTGTTTTGTGAAAATAACAGGTGATTCTAAAGTTAAAACATGAAAAAATTTACTATTTTTCTCTTAAGAATTGAAATAAAAATGCATATACGAGGATATGAGCATAATGTTCTGAGATTTCAAGGAATACAAACAAATTAGATGCACTTTAAAAACATATATTCTGGAATAAATAAAACAATATATTCGTCTTTAAATATAGGATACTTTTAAAGTGCTTAGAATCCGAAACCAAACTTTGTTTCTTCCCTTTCTAATAACGTTTATCGTTCAAAGAAGCAAAAACACCAATACATCTCATTTTATAAAAAAAAAAATAAGCTTTAATTAGTTTACTAATAACACGTAAGGCACATTCATCATTTCATCCTCAGACACCAAGTTGATGTTTTACATACGTGTCAAGTTTTCTCTCATTTTGAGTTTAAGAGTAAAATATTGTGATGTAGCTGTGCTCATCACATTGCAAATTAAGGATGTGAAGAATCAGGTAATTTAAAGACAGTCCTTCTTGTCTTGACATCTTAAGGTGTAGACGACTCGACATCTGAACATTCTAAGAGAAGTAAGTTGAGGGTAATAAGATAATTATCACAGAAAAACCAGAAGTGACGACTGGTGCAAAGTTTTCTCACAAACAGGAAGACAAAAATTCAGAAAGGAGTGGTAACTTATTGCACTAGAAAAACGCCGCTGCGAAGTGCTCTGTCCAATAGCCTTACACACATGAGTATGTTCTTATCTTCTTTCTGATTCTTATAAATTTCCAATCAAGAATTACTCAACACAGCTCTTCTCCTAGAGCTAATGGTTGATAATCTGCAAAATCTTTTAGAAACAGGCCCTTGTCCTTCACAATCACTCATTACATCATTTGCCAAGGCAAAACTTTTCTTATGAGCTTCCTCTCCTGCTCCCAGAGGCGGTTCCATGGGGGGGGGCTAAGGGGGCTATAGCCCCCCCCCCCATGAGGGTGAAACTTACACTGGATAAAATGGTTTTCATAACAACCCTGCCCCCTTTCATAACAACCCCCCACCTAAGATTTTAGATTTTTTTTTTTTTAATGTATTTCTAGATACAAATATTTAAGAAAAAGTTTAATTTCCGATCAGAAAATCTCATTTTTGCCCCCCCCCCCCCCTAGAATTATATGAAATGACGCGTCTGCCTTTCTCCCCCCAATTCTCCGTAAAAGGTAAAAGAATGTCGTAGTTTTCGACGTTTGGTCCAAGTGCCCTGTTAATAGGTAACCAAAGTACCCATAGACTAAGAATAAATTAACTAGACCAAGTCTGTATGGCAAAACCTAATAATACGAACAGCGTGGTCACGTGACGACAGCCTTCAAAACGGAACTGGAGACAAATTCTTTCATTTACTTCAAGGTTAAACAATTGAAAGCTGAAGACTATTTTCTTGAATGCCGAAAAAATGCCAGAATACTATACTGGATTTGGATGCAAAATTGATTTTGAAATAGGGGATTCAATAACCTTTCGCAGTCATGTCATTTTTTAAAAATTATCTTAATAATTTTATTTTTTTAAGACTTATAAAAGTTAGTTTGTATTTTGCTTTCTGACATAGCTGCCTTTAATTGGTAATAATGGTCTTTATCATTTACTTACTTCTGAAAATTGTAATTGATAATGAAATGAAAATGAAAGTCTAGACTAATGTTTTATAATATTTTGAAAAGGGTAGAAATGGTTTTTAAAAGGCATTGGAATTAGTCACGTCACGTGTTCCGTCTTGGTAACACCCTCTCTTAATAACAGATATTGGAGCGTCCTGTCTATTTTATTATTCGTTTATGAAAGTACCAACGAACACGAACAGGTTTTAAAACTAGTTCAGAAGACATTCCAGAACATCCTTGTTCTTCCTATTGTATTGTGTGTCTTTGACTCGTACCAGCCTGGAATTTTTACTGGTCTCCCTATACCAGTTTATAGTTGTGCATAGTACGCTATCAAAATGAAGCGACATTTAACCGATTATTTCGGGAAAAAAGAGAGCAGCGCTAAAAGCCATTGTAAAGAGCTAGATGTTGGAAATTTGGAATCGAAGTCAGAAAGTGCGATAAAAGCCTATGATCCTGGCAAGATAAATCTTCCGGTAAGCTTTACACATAAATATTTATTTTTATGTGTCGTTCAGTTCCAAAGCCAGACAACTGCAGTTTTTCGAAAAATGCATTTTTGAATTTTTTTGCAAGTAACTTAATTGTACATGCAAGTAATTTAATATATAGGATAATAAAAACAAAAACGATATCTATTATACTCTGTTACAAAAAAAATAAAAAATTACGTATATACTCGTAGTGATTATCAAATTAATCAATTTCTATATTTATATATAGGATACATATGAAAAATCACATGATCCCTGTGATATAGGAAGAGCCGTGAAAGAAGTTTTAACAGATGATGAGAAACTAAAATTACTAAAAAATACTTGGATACCTCCAACAACATTTCCTTTTCCAGAACTAGTAGAAGGGAAACAGAAACGGAAATTTAATCATGATTGGCTAAAAAAATACAAGTGGCTAGCATATAGCCAAATGCTAGGCGGTGGACTTTGCACCCAATGCGTTCTCTTTGCTCCTTCAGGTGCTGGTATCGGATCTCAGGTAAAATATTTGATTTTCTTTTCTTATGCATTTCATTGTAACTTGTGTGATATTTTCATTTGTATGAAATGTTTAATGTTTTAACGATTATATCAACAACCAACTGATTGGTCGTTATCGTCGTATATTGTTCCTTAGATATTAAAAAAAAATTGGGTACAATTAAAAATAAATGATTTAAAATTAATTTAAGAATAAAAATTTCAAATGCATTTCTGACTTTAATATTTCAAAACTTTAATAATTGTTTTTTTTAATACTTTAAAAAGTTATAGCCTAAATTCGCCCAATTTATATTGAAATTATTAAAATTTTGACTCCATATTTTATTTTATTACTCTTGAAGTTGTCAATAAAAATTAACGAAATTGTAAGTGACCCGTAAATAATGTACAAAATTTATGGAACATTTTGTGTAATACTATTTTGAAAGTGTAAAGGTACTGTGCAACAGCAAAACTGGCCAGCTCCACAATTTTGCGAAACGCGTTCTTTGCAATTTTTGCGGAAGGCTTACCTATATTGTCGGCATTTTGAGAAATAAAGTTAATACTAATGCGAAACAAATCAATTTAAACTTTCAACTTTTAAATCTTTATTAAAGTCCTTTTTTTATACTACTAAACCAGGTGCTTTACTTTAACGACCGAAATGTTCAATTAGTTAGAAAAACTATGTATCCTAAAATATGTATAAATATAAATTTAACAAGCGTGTACATTTTTTAGGCTCTCAAAACACTGGTAAAAGAACCGTTAGCCAAATATAAAAAAGCCACCGAAGATCTACGTAAGCATGAAAATACTAAGTACCACAAATTCTCCATGGAAAAAGCAGTAGAATTTACAAAAGTAATGGAATCAAGCAAGAAAAGCATTGACGTTGTTTTAGATTCCGAAACATCGGCCATTATTGAGGATAATCGAAAACGATTGAGGCCTATAGTAAAAACTATAGTATTTTGTGCTAGGAACAATTTGCCCTTAAGAGGACATCGTGATCACGGTTTGATTTCACAATTAAAAGAAGAAAGTAATGAGGATCTTCTGGTTGGAAAGCATGGAGTTTTCCAAAGCCTTTTGGCTTTTCGTGTGGATGCTGGGGACGAAGACCTCAAGCGACATTTCGCAATTTGCAGGCGTAACAGTGCAATGATTAGCAACACAGTCCAAAATGAAATTATAGACTGTATCGGAGAAACTTTTCGTTCTTCAATATCAGAAGATGTTAAAAGATCAAAATTTTTCAGTATAATGTGCGATGAAACAACAGATGTCAGCACCAAGGAACAGATGACATTTTGTGTTAGGTACATAGATACCCAATCTTTCGTTACCAAAGAAGAATTTGTTGGTTTTACAGAAATGACAGAGACAACTGGTGTTGCTATAAAAGAAGCAATCGATAAAGAGTTGGATGCCTTGGGCTTAACAAAAGAACACCTTTGCGGCCAAGGGTATGATGGGGGTTCTAACATGGCTGGAAAGTTTAAAGGAGTGCAAGCCCTGATATCAAACGAGCAACCCATGGCTATTTACAGTCACTGTTTCAGCCACACCTTGAATTTGGTTATTTCAAAATCGTGTGACATTCCTGCCATACGAAACATGTTAGGAACCGTAGGAGCGGTAACAACTTTTCTTTCTGCTTCTGCTCTACGAAAAAATGCTCTAGAGGAAGTAATTAATCAACTTCCAGAAATAAAGAAGAAAAGTTTAAAGGTGATGTGCCCCACTAGATGGGTAGAGCGACACGATAGCTTAATTAGATTTAAAGAGTTATTTCTCCCTATTGTAACACTGCTTGATCAGCTTTCAACTTCACCAGATACCAACTCGGAAACATCAAGCAAAGCTTCTATGCTCAGTTCGGCTATTCAAAAAGGAGAATTCATCATAGCCTTGGAAACAACGGCATATTGCATGGCAATAACTCTAAGGCTAAGTGAGCAACTACAAAATCCACAATTAGATTTTGGAAATGCCCTGCAAAATATAAACTGCATATTAGAGGTTTTCAGAAATCTACGAAGAACTGTGGATGTCGAATTCGGTAGTATTTTCGAAGACGCTTTGCAAAAAGCAAGCGAAATCGAATGCGAAATACGCATACCAAGAAAATGCTTTCGACAGACTCATCGAGAAAATACTGATGCTTCAAATCCCGAGGAGTATTACAGACGAATGGTTTTTTTACCGTTGGTAGACAATTTGATTCAAGAACTGGAATCGAGATTTTCCCAACGATTGGTGGATATATTACCTTTAGAAGGCCTTGTTCCAAAAAATATTTTGAAGTACGAAGAAGAAGAAATCCTCAAGGCTGCAAAAAATTACCAGCAGTACCTAGATGGCTCTGAGCTTATACTAAAGTCAGAAATAAAGCTATGGAAAAACAAATGGGATAGTGAGATTGAGCCGCCTTATACAGCAGTTGAGGCCCTGAAGAAGTGCGATCAACAATTTTTCCCCAACATTTTTATTCTTCTACAGATATTTGGAACAATCCCCGTTACAACAAGCACACCCGAAAGGAGCTTCTCCACATTACGACGGATTAAAACATATTTAAGAAGCACCATGGGCCAGGCAAGATTAAACGGACTAGCACTGGCAAATATTCAAAAGGATAGAAAAATCTCCATAGAAGACGTCATTAACATCTTCAGTCGCAAAAAAGCAAGACGAATGAAAATTGCAAATTGGAATGTCTAAAATCACAGACACAGACTCTACAAAATTTGATGTTTTGTTTTTGTATTAATGTATCGAGAAAAACAACTCAATTTTAACTAAGGTCATCCACCTAGACTATTGCTTTAAAAAAACCACCATTTTGAATAATTAATTAAAATAATTATTTGCACTTAATTACTCAAATATAATTAAAGTTAATTAAATAATTGCCACACTGTATATTAATGTACTATTTCTTGATTGCGATAAAATCTAATTGACCACAACAGTAGCTCTAATTAATTTTGCTTTCACATTACGGAACATTTTTGCATGCTGTAGCTCCTCCCTTGTGATTTGCCTAGAACCGCCACTGCCTGCTCCCATTACAATTTTGATGCGGACATTATCCTGGTTCAAACTCCTAACTTCTCCGGACGCTAGTTACAAATAGACACGAAGCCAATCAAGTCCCTTTGCATAATTCCGACCGATAAATGGGTTAAATAGATGTATTATAAGCTCAAATTGAGGTAAGTTTTATTCGTGGAATAATATTGTAACCCAGTTATTGAATTAAACGAGATGTTTACCATTACCACTAGCTACTGCCGTCTTTAGGTTCAGTCACTTGACTATGCTTGTGTCAAATTTAGGATTTTATTAAATCTGGTGTCTAAAATACATGACCACTATACGAATTTAAAAGTTACAAGTAACGATAAATGAATTTGTGATATAAATATTGTTTAATTTTTGAAGAACTTTTGCTGCTTTATGAATTGATCATGATGATGAAATGTTGTTATTGTATTCTAGGGATGTCACACATTTATTTTGTGTGTAATATTGTGTATAAGGCGGAAGATGTCAAGTGAAAAACTTAAAAACAGATAAAAAATTTCGAAAGATTCTAATTTCAGGTGGTTATTAGGTCCTATGAAAGTATATTGCAAAAAGTATTATTTAAACAGAAAAAATTTCGGAAGTAGTATTGAATAAAATATTATGTGGATTAAAAATCTTTTTTAACTAATAGTACTCGGAAGTTACTTACATGTACTGAGAAAGAAAAGTATTTCACTCAATAAGAAAAGAAGCTTCACAAGTACTTATTTAATTCTCTTTTGATTTAAACTTAAGTACATTTGTTTTAAATTAAAAATTTTGGCAACAAATTACATTTTTACGTGTATTTATATACATGTACGAAATTTTAAACTGCAATATATTTTAATATATTTCAAAATAAATAAAATAATAGCGACTATCATATGTCAAACATTGGAATACATGTTATTATTTCCAGAATAATTGAATTACTGTTTATTCCTTTGAATTATAAATTAATCCTATAAATTGTACATCATGAAACAGTATACATTCGAAAACTACTTTGATTGAAAATTTACCCGGGCCAAGATTAACAAATTGAAAACTCTTTTAATATAAAATAAACACTGCCTTATTTTCACATCATATTATACTAAATCGTTTCAAATATTTATTTACACTTCTTTCTAAAACTTATATTTTGATAATTTGTGGATCAGATAATACTCTTTTTAGATTCTATAATAGAATCGCATTTACAAAATGCCAAATAACTACTTATATGTCATTTCAAAAGATTTGCTTAATTTTTACGTATGCTATTTAAATTATTGCATTTGTTATAAGAATGCAGATAGAAAATATTGTTTCAGAAATCTTTATCCACCCACACAAAATTCAGACAAAATATATTATCAAACATTTTATTTTTTATTCGTTTAAATAGCATATTTAAATAGCATTATTTAGTTTTAAATAGCATATTTATTAAAATTAATATGATTTGGCATGGGTTAGTGGTACCAGACAGGTCCCTTGGAGTACATCTTACTCATATTGGTCCCAAATAGGTCCATGTGAATCCGTATCTGTGAGTGCTACCTAAACATGTAATAGCTGATGGATTTGTATGTATATCCCACTTACATCTATAAGGGCTGCTTACATATACCATGCTGTTTATATCGTACTATTTTTAGGCGTAAACAAGTTTTTTCTTAAGTGTATATTAAATAAGTAAATTGAATCCTAACATTGAACATTTCAATTCATACTCATAATTTTAACCCTTTCAATTGATTGAAAATGCTTCATTTACCCTCAATATAATATTTCAGTTCATTATGTTAAAAAACTCGTCAGTTATAAGGTAAGGGCTAATCTCAATATTAGGAGCATAGTTTTAAATATCGATGGGAGTGGGGAGGAGTCAAGAGAAGAAAAAGCGAATGATAAAGTATTTCAGGAAGTTACAGTTATTAGTCTAAAATTACTTGGAATATATTTAGTTTTAATTGTGTTATATTACCGAAATTCTAATACAAAATTTGTAAAGTAACTCAATCCTAAAGGAGTTTTAATGTAACATAATTTATTAATAGATAATAAAGTTGCAGATAGGACAACATCATATCCAGTCCAACTATTGTCATAAACGAAAATTACAGAAGTATGTTAGTGTCGATAGGAAAAGTGAAAAATATAAAACTGTTGCATTATGTTTTTTTCTGAATTTGGTACAATTCTTAATATTTATTAGATAGTTTCTATTTCTTATATGTTTCAATTACCTAAGGAAAAATATTAAAAAATTGTATTTAACTATTTATATTAGTTTTAGTATAGATTACTCTTTGATAAATTTATAACATCAGAAAAGTTAGTGCTCTGATCGTAATATTGTTATTATTATGCGTTTACTTACTTTATCATCATCGGTAGCAATACTCATCAAATTTGAGACCATTTTTTAAATAATTTGTGTTTTATCGGACTCAAAAAGCAGATAGGTAACGTGTTTGCTTTGAATATGGAGAAAGAAAATTGCGAGTGTTATTAAAAGATGGCATGGTTTGTAAGTGGTTAAAGGAATTTCTTTGTGGCTATATAAGCACAACAGACGTAGAACACCCTGGATGTCCAATTCAGGTTACGGCTGAAGAAATTGTCACAAAATCCATAATATCGTGTTAGAAGAAAACCTTGCAAAGATACGGGAGCTAGATAATAAGATCAGCATCTCAAATTAGTGTGTATTCAATATCCTGCATGAAGATTTATGTAAGAAAAAGTTTACCCTCAATGATGGCTGCTGAAATTGATTTCTATCAGTTGAACAAAATTATATTCGTTTAACCATTTAAAAAAAGTGTTTAAGCAAATCCAAGTGCTATTCAAATGAGTTATAGTGGTTTTATATTATAGCTGATGACGTAAATACATTACTACACACCGGAATTGAAAAAACAGTCTAAACAATGAAATTATCCTGATGAACGTGATACAAAGAAGGTAAAAACAATTCCATCGTCCTTAAAAGTTATGGAAACAATTTTCTGAGACACAAAATGCATGGTTCTCATTAACTTAGTAAAAAAAAAAGGTAGCCAGATATCTGATTTATTAGAAACTTTTAAAGCATAAATTTAATGAAAATGATTCCATTTGTCTAAGGAAAAAGTATTGTTTCATCATGGCAACGTACCAACTCACTTGTTTGCAATCGTAGCCATAAATTGGTCGAATTACTTGACGAATCGCTCCTTTAACCACCCTAATCTCATAATACGACCCATGTGACTTTTTCTCATCTCAAATAAATTGTCTTGGTGATTAGAAAAATTGGCTTGGTGAACAGAGATTTTCTTCAAATTCTGAGATCATTAATTCAGCAAATGCTTTTTTTTTTTAAGTAGTCCATGAAATCTTTTTTTATAGAAGAGTATAAAAATTTAGAAAATCGTTGAAAAATGTGTATCTTGTTGAAAAGAGACTATGTCGAGAAAGAAAATGCAATTTGGTAATTTTATTCTTTCATTTAAAAATCGCAGACTTTACAAACAACCTTTGTATGTATACTTTTCAGCGTAATGGAACATTGCATACGATTACAAACTTGTTAAACCATTATAGTACAGGTAAAATAGTACACAAAAAACTAAAAATGGTCCGTTAAGGAAACTTGGCAAAAACGATTTATTTTTGTAGAGGGGAAAAAAGAAACAAAAAGGTCAATAGAAACATTGTTGTTGTTGTTGTTGTTTCTTATCCTCCTCCTGTCTGACGAAGTCAGACAAGATCTAACAAATTGTTGACCCTCAAAAAGTCGATGACAAGAAGTGGTGTAGCGTATAAGTCCTCTTTGGAAAGACCCAAGCAGTCCAGGATATGTTCGGCAGAGGCCTGCTGACCTTCACATTTGGTGCAGACAGGGTAAGTTTTTTTAAGTTGTTTGTTGACCAATAGAAACATTTAACATAAAAGTGTGTGTTTGAAAGGAGTTGGAGGGGTTAGAGGGTATTGAAAATGAAAAATAAGTTTCGGAAAAATCTAGGCATGTGACGCATATTTTTAGAGTATTTTTTTTATGTTGAATCGATTGAAAAAAAGCAAAACGATCTAACCAATTTAGAACGGGTTACATTCTTTTTTATAAACGAAAATGCATGCAAGAAAGCGAAGAAAGGTAAAATACTATATAAAAATATAAAAATTGATCCGTTCCTGAAACTTAGGGAAAACGTTTTATTAGTCATGAAAATAAAGGTTAAAAAAATAGTCTTTAACAATATCTAGCATAGAAGAATGTTTTTTGAAGGAGTGAGAGAAAGTTTTTTTTTTTTTTTTTTTAACTGAAAATTTTGGTATAACCTATGCATGAGACACACACTTTTTGACTCTTTTAATCGAATGAAAAAAGAACGGCGATATAATTATCTTTATAAAAAGTTATAGTCTATTTTACAGATGAAAATACATATAATATAAAGGTGCATGCAATAAACAAAAATTTAGTGGAAAAAGTAACCAAAAACAACCAAAAAATTGAAAAAGTAACAGTTAGTAATAAGATAAGTAAGTAATAGTGATAATTGAAATTAATAATTGAAATAATAAGTAAACAAAAGTATAAGGGATAACGAATAATTAATAAATAAGGTACAATTTTACATTTATTTTAGTTTATAAAAATGACTATAACTTTTTATGTGGTAGTTGTATTGTTTTTTGGTTTTTTTGGTTTTTTTTCGTTTTTTTTTTTCTTTTTCATTTGATTCAGTGTCAAAAAATACTTTACACACAAGTGTCACAAACCTAGGTTATACCAAAATTAAGATTCACTTTTTTATTTTTTATTTAAATAAAAACTCTCCCTCCCTTTCAAAAAACACTGTTATATGCTAAATATTCTTATAAACTCTTTTGTTTCTATACTGTCATTACAAATAAAAGTTTTTACCATATTTTAACTGACCAATTAATAATTTGTTTATGTCGTATTTTACCTTTGCTCACATTTTACATATATTTTCGTTTATAAAAAGGACTAACTTTTTTCTATGTCATCTTGCTCTTTTTTTTCTTTTTTTTTCTTTTTTTTTTCATTCGATTCAACATAAAAAAAAAAAAAAAAATACTCTAAAGACAAGCATCACATGCCTGGATTGTTCCAAAATAAATTTTCCAGTTTTAAAAACGCCTACCCAGTACCCACCCCACTTGCTCAAAAAATCACCCTTCTAAGCAAGACAGGTTTATATACTCTTATGAATACTGTTTACTTAAAGTTGTAATTTTTAAAATTATATCCTAAAGTGTGTGATCTTCCTGATTGGTTGTTTTCAGATTATCTGGCACAGTCAGCAACACGAGGGCTATAATGCGCCGGAACATTCGTCATTAGACAAGCCAACATACATTTACAAACACCCATGCCTAACACGGGACTCGAACTCGCAACCTCGCGGTCTAGAAGCTAGCACGCTAACCACTATACCGTTTGGTCGGCTAATCTTCCTGAAATGCCCCAAAGTTTCCAGGTGACCTATCAGGATAAAAAAAATTGTAATCTGATTATATTTCGTACACAATATTATTGCATAGTAATTTCTTATGGTGCAAAAAGATATAAGTGAAGGCTATACTACGCCAAAATATAGTAACATCTATATATTATGCTAGTCCCAATTTCAAAGGTAATTCCGTAAGAGAATAATCTCTCAACTTTTTTGCATTTCAAATATTGAAATGGGGGATCTTCGAAATGAAGTCACCTACTTAGAACACATAATTTCCGTTATGTCGATTTATCTTTGGAAGCAGAAATTACGTGGCGCCGACGCTGAGAATTGAACCGAAGTTGTCTCACATGTTAGGAGTATGTGTTAAAATGGATCCAGGAGTTTGAATCCATTATGGGACAGAGCTTACAGGGGAATGAATTTGTTTCAAACCACCTAAAACTTTCGAGTTGGAAAAGGTGAAAAACATTTCAATATTCTTTTGTGTGAGTATCTGAATGTACTATTGAAAAATATAAAAGTTTACCACTTATGATACCTAAGTAATTAAAATGTTTACATTGCAATATTTTTTTACTTAAATTAAACTTTAATTAGTTTCATATGTAATTTAGTATGTGGTCTGCAAAAGTAGTCTAATTTTACTGGAGGGAAGGGTTTCAGTTAAAGTAAATCTAATGAAAGCAAAAAGAAATATATGTTTATGATTTATTAATTAACATTTACTTATTAAGATACTGTCTAATGCAAAAGTTGCAAACTATTAATACTTGGCCATTAACTAAATATCATATAAAACAGAAATTACTAAAATGTATTAATTATTTATGAATTAATGACTAAAAAACAGCTTTTAACATTGATGTGCCATTCATTCATTATTTAAATTACCAACCACTCCTTGAAAAACCATTAAATTTGACAATTCGCCTTTTTTTGGATACTGAATATAATACGGGCAACCATTGAAGGTTTTAAAGTTTATTTTAGTTTTAATATGTGTATGATGAAACATCATACAAAAAAAAACTATTTAAAATTTGTCAAAATCTTTCATGAATTACAACGGCACTTTTCTTTTATAATTTCATCAATTAGATTGCAAGATATAGCTATCGTTTGAATTTTTTTATGCTACTATACCTATAAATGTACGATAAAATAGAACAGTTTTTAATTAAAATACTATTAATATGGAATAGGCATTTAACATTTAACAAACATTCCTTTAAACCTGATGTAGACAGAAATAATATTTCACTCTTGATTAATTTGAAAATTTTTTCCTATTTCAATCTTAAACATAGTTATAAATATTTCTTACTTTTTTTACGCCAAACAAAATTTTTGGACTTATTAATTTTGCTTAGAAACAAAACAATGTGGGCATAAATTAAAGCTAAAAGATTATTAGCCATTAAGAATCTGGGTATATATTTCTCTTAAAGTGCAGTTATTTATCAAAATTATTTTCTAATATACGTGATGTATTACATCGATTCAAAATTTCAAAGGTCACATGTTATAAAATTTAAAAAATGAACCTTTTATAAAATATTTCATATGTTAGCAGTTAAAAATAAATTCTAATATTTAGTCTATTTTCTTTTATGCTAGTGACTTAGTTAATCTTCTAATAAATATATTTCCTAACACCATTCATCATTAGTTGAAAGCCAGAATATAAATAGCTTAATATTATAGCCTCTTAAATATCATAAATTTTCCTCACCTTGTCTTTGGTAAACATTAAACTTACGTAAGGCAATATACCTCCAAGAAGAGCTCAGTTTTTATCGTTAATTAAATTTCAGGTAATTAACGTTTAATCAACAGGAAGTAATTTATATTCATAAATATAAATAATCAGGGTTCGATTGAACGATACTTAAATTAGCATTAATATGCAAAACTACAGATTACTAGTTAAGGTTATCGCAGCAATTTTTATGGATCTAAATTTTTGAATTCAAACTATTTACAAGTTGTGTATGAATAAGTTTTTCAATGTAGTTGATGTAGTATATATATAATCTTTGTATGCACCGAGTATTAATTAGTGCATGATAAGTAATCAAAAATTAAAAATTTCCCTGTAAACCAATTTTGTTGAATATTTAGAATTTAAAGTATTATCACGCTGAGTAAGATAAAAATGCTCTTAACATGATTCGAAGCACAACGGGCATTTAAGTTTATGGTAATGATAATAATATGCTGTGCCGATTATCACATATGTAAATTTAATCGACTATCTTAAACATGTAAGTTGATTCAGCACTATCACCATTGTTGAATTGACAAGTAGGTGCTAATAAGCGTTATAGGTAACTTTGGAGGTATCCGTCAAACAATATCGCCACAGTATATGCAAAGTGAAATAGATTTTAATTCAATTTTAAATGAAAGTTAAGTTTGAAAATTGCAATTATTATATCAATTTAAATTCATGACGATTTAAAAACAATTCAAATGAGGTTCTTAATATGTGCCTGAATAAAAGAAAAAAGTTTTGAAATTCTTTTTAAAAATCAACAGTTTTTGTAATTTGATTATAAACTAGGAGTGTGGAACATCGCACAACTTTCAATTACACTATATTGCCATCCTTCGTTTAGAAAAATTGCCAGTTTGGCGATAATTTTGCTATAATTGTAACATCTTTTAAAAAAAATTGCCAAAATGGGAATTTTGGCGATACACTTTTCTATAATTCTTAAATTATCTTTTCCTATAAGTGAAACTGAGAAGAAGAGAAAAAACGATCGTTAATGAGCTATGCTCATGGAAAGAGAACTCTGTGTTAAAGTCATTCGTTGTTCAATTCAATTTTTTACGCCATTAAAGCATTTTTACGAGAATTTTGGGGGTGGGGATGTTTATAATACGTTAAGTCGTTAAATCGTTAGAGTCGTTTTTAAGCAATCATTGAAAAACATTATTTTTTCAATGGCAGATAGCTTACGCTCATGCGCGATTTTGACGAAAACCATAATGGTAGGTCCTATGGCCACTACCAACCCGCACACCAAATTTGAACATCGTAGGTCAATTTGTTCGGGAGTTATGCTGACCACAGACGCACAGACACATTTTTTCTAGATCACTTTTTTAAAATCAAGATGTTCCAAAATGTGGCAAAATGCAAAAAAAAAAAAAAAAAAAAAAAAAAAAAAATAATCAATATTTTTTACCAAATGCTATACTTTCATTACCCCATGTATACCTATGAGTAATTGAAAGTAAAAATAAATGTGTATAAACTGTAAATTATCGATAAAAATATAACTTAATACGAGGGATAAATCAGATGGATGTTGATAAATAAAATGATTTCCAATTGAATTAAAGTTGAGAAATTAAATTTAGAGAATACACAATAAAAATTATACTTTTCCTAAATTAATGGCAACTCTAATATTTTCAACCAAACTTAATAATTTATATATTTAGAAGCATATTTTTAACCAAGAGTTACGACTCAATTAAGAAAATTTTAACTTGATATACTATGACACTTGTAATGTACATTTTATGTTAATTTAAAATGTTCTAAAATTTTCCTTTTCTGAAAGTAAACGGAAGAATGGAATTAATAGAAAAAACATGCTCCAAAACAAGTCTACAAAAATTAAACATATACGGAGAAATACTGGAACTCTACGGGAAAAAGAAGTTAAAGTACGATATAGCAAAATAAGTTAGAGCTGAGTTAATTTAAAATTATATTGTTATTAAGATGCCAACATCTGCACCCTTGCATAGTGTGTTTACCAAGAGCGAATCCCTCAATCTGCTTAAAATTATATATATAATCACTTATATATATGCGAATCACAAAATTCTCAATAAAAAAATTGAAGGGTCCACTGTATATAATAAGAAAAATACTAACTTAAATGAATTAAAAAGCAGGGTTAATCAGGGTTAATATATCAAAATTAAATACAATATTAAAAAAAGTAATCTAACTTACATGATTGTAATACCAAAATTCTTCATAAATCCAGTTGGATTCCGTACCATTACATGTGGCTTCAAAACTTACTTAGAGAAGATTGGGAAAGATTTATTAAAAATTATTAATAACATTTTCTCTAACATCGAAGATCACTCTACTATAATTAAAAACAGTCAAAAACTTATTACTAAAATTAAACACATTAAGGTACATTCTATTAGTTGTTACGATTTCGAGGACCTATTTTACAGAACTGAACTAATTGAGGAATACAACTTGAAAAACAAAATAACTCAAAACAAATATTTTTCTCTCAATGACTTAGTTGACTTATTATTGCTCATCAATGATCGTTTTTTCTTTTCTTCTCACTTACTTTTATAAGAAAGGATAATATAAGAATTATCGAAAAATATATTGCCAAAAAACACCATTTTGGAGAATGTTTTTTTTTTTTAAAGACCTATGTAATATCGCCAAACTGGCCAATTTTTCTAAGCGAATGATGGAAATGTAAATATAGAATTCGATAAATAAAAAAAAAAAAATGTTTTTTGCATTTCTCAACGCTTTGTAACATCGGATTTCAGGATTTCAAAAAATCCAGAAAAAAATTTGTGTCTGTGTCTACTTGGTCAACATAACTTGACCTACGATGTTTAAATTTGGTTTACGGGTTAGTAGTGGTCATATAGGTTTTGAGAAAATCTCATATCCGTAGTAATGGAAAAAAATTGTAAACAGTTGAAAAATTAGTGCCTTTAATACAGAGATATCTACCCTCGTGCATCACGCATCAACGATTGTTATTTTTCTGTTTTTCTCACAAGAAAGGACAACGTAATCTCTATCGAATAACATCGCCAATTTCTCCAATTTGGTGATGTTTTTCTCCCATGTAAAAACTATTGTCAAATTGGTCATTTTTATTTAAATGAGTGAAAATATAAAAACGGTAATATTAAATTTTAATGCAATGACCAATATTATAGTTTAATTGAAAGTTGTGCGATGTTCCACACCCCTTGTTCCAAATGAAAGGGATCTATTACAAAAAATATATATATATATATATATATATATATATATATATATATATATATATATATATATATATATATATATATATATATATATATATATATATATATATATATATATATATATATATATATATATATATATATATATATATATATATATATATATATATATATATATATATATATTCATTTAATTATTGCAGTAACTTTAAAAAAAAATTAGACAATTCTCAATAGCTTTGAATGGCAACGCTGAATACTTAGCATAGTATTTTTACAATGTCAATAATTGAAAAATTAATAGAGGGATGAATATTTATAAAAAAATTGTATAGGAGTCATTCTATTTGAAACGTGACTTTTAATATAGCTGAGTTATAAGTACAACTTGTAAATAGAACATACAAAAAATAAAACATGATTATGAATTGAGTGGTAAAATGTTGAATGGTTTGTAAAATAATAGTTTGTTTTTGAAAAATTCCAGGCATGGGTACAGTGGTGCAATGTCTGCCCCATGCAGTCTGCCATTCATCTTATGTATTTTTAAATGAAGTCTGCTTATTTCTATTCGAATGAAAATCATATTTTTGAAAAATATGCAATTTGAACTGCTTAATAATCATAACTTTCACCTAGGCTAGAACAGTGCAGAGGCGAATATAGAATTTCATAGATGCATTCATCAGGTTAAATCAGTTCCACCTAGAATTCTTTTTTCTGTCTCAGGCAGTGACATTTTTAATGAACAATTTCTTCTGATCGAATTTAACTATAATGTAACTTAGTATAGTAGTAACTTATTATGATAACTTAACAAAAATAAAACTATTAATACTTTTGAAATGTAAATATGTGTATTTGAAATAGAATAAAAATAATCCTCACTTTGCAGTTTTCATATTGTATTGATTATTTTAATAAATAAATAAATAAATAAATAAATAAATAAATAAATAAATAAATAAAAGCATGTAGTATCTAAATGCTGAAGACGAAAGTGAAAAAAAATTTATGTCTTGTCGGTTCAATTTCATTATTAATTTCAATTGCATGAAAATTACAATTTCATTGAAGAACGGAAAAAGCTTTTATAAATATATATAAAAAAAAAACACTCAATAGCACAAAATGCTCTACTTTATCATCATTCTAATTTATCATGGGAATAAAGCAATCAGAAACACCTAGATAAACCATGAACTTAAAAGTATGAGTCAGCAAATCCCACAAGTAATTTAGTTTATTTAATATATCTTCTTTGACAGCATGTGGAACACCTCCACTAAATCTAATTCTAGATTGAAACTTATTTTTCCAGGAAGAGAAGAGTTCTTGTAGGAAAAAGAGATGGGTGAAATGGAATTCCTACTTCGATCCGGATGTGAAGAAATTTTCCTTTACGCCCAGTTTGCAGCATTTTTATGTTAAATTGAATAGGACACTTTTCGTTGGATAGCATAATAAAAGATTCTCTGTATCTAAGCTTGACAGATTTGAAAAATTTCAATAAAAGTTTCAAATATGGCCGTTTATTTGAAATATTTACGATGTCAGAATATGAAGAGCATGTAACAGGCAAGTGCAAAGTACTTTTCGGATTATTGAAGGATAAAAAAGAAGTTACAACATTTTTTTTTTTTTCCTTTTCAAAGAAGTTATTTAAGCTATATTTTTGTAAAGGAATTCAAACAAAGACATGAACTGAGTCAAATAGTTGGAGAAAAGGTATATTTTTTCATACAAAATTTAAGTAAGATAACTGGTTAATTTCAACACTAGCAAAGATTGTCTCTAACATCTTATAGGCACACACGGAGCAAGAATTTTTCACTCACCAATCTTAACTGTAGACGAAGTATCTGTGTTAGCTTTGCTTCCAAGGGGTCGCTTTTTTTATTTTATGAGATTAAATTATTTTTGTCTTTTAAACCTTTAACTACTTTTAAATCTTTTAAACCTTTAACTACTTTTTAAGAACATGTGATGACTTTTCAAATCAGACGGTATTCGTGCATGAACCAAAAGAGTTTTTAAAATACTATAGCTTCACTGAATTATATACACTAACAGGCATGGGTCTTAGAAAACTAGGTCATATAATTTTATATAACAAATATTAATTTTTTTATGGCTATCACATTTTTATTTGGGATTCGTGTGATGGTTAAAAACTTTAAAAGTTTGATTCCTTATCGATATTTTTTACTGTTTAATTTGATTTCGTTTGAAATCTTCTATACACATTCCTTTCATCTTAAAGAAAAATGCAGTTCTTATTATAAAAATAATGCATGCATTCGTGTCATTTTATGTTACCTGTTTTGATACAATGATTTATATAATGTAAATGAATCTATGGAGAAAAATACGAAAGTGACCGAATTACCTTCAAAGACAACAATACCTTCAATGGTATTTTTTAAATTCAAATTTAATAGGGAAAATATAAAATATATAACTTAAAGAGATTGTAGAGAGCTTGAAAAATACTTCAGAGACTAGAAAGATCCTAACAACTTGCTTTCTTAAGGTATATTTAAATCCCATTTAATACGTATGAAGAAATCAGGATGTATTTCGACAGTGATTTAACTACATGTTAAATTGCCCTTTTTAAGTATATGCGAAAAAATTACAACTGAAACCTAATTTTTCACTCATAAACAAATCTTAAAAATCAGTAAAACTAAAACCAATAACCATGAATCTATGTTTGTGAAAAATTACCTAAGTTGTTGTGACTTTGGGCTTATTATGTTATAACCCTTACAAATAGCACGCTTTCTAAAATAATCTAAAATGATCAATTATAATGTACACTGCGATGCAAAAGTTTAGACAATGGACAAATTCATACAGATTTCAAAATATATTTAATTAATTTTCATAATACGGCTTCAGTATAACGTGCAATGCATACTCTACAATATTTATAACTATAAAAGTTAGTTGAGCCTATTGCAAGTTATTAATTGATAGCAATACAAATTAACATTGTCTCAAAAATTTAGACAAAAATTAAATGAAATCAAAATAATAATGATTTAAAGCTTTATTGAGGATCCATTCTTGTTGATAAGTTCATAAGTATGAGTTTACGTCAAAGAAACTACATTTTGTATGGTTTGGAGCTTGATTTGATACCATATATCCTCTATAAATCTCTTGGGTTCATTTATGTAAGATTATTGTCTGGAATTGCAATGAACTTTGAGACACATGATGCCCTAAAGATTCTCTACTGTGACTATCTAGGCTATACGCTGGCCAGTCGAGAAGTTTCAAATTCTGAGATTAAATTAGGCATTTTTATTGTCTACAGTGTGGATCTAAGCATTGTAGAGCTGAAATTTCTACAAAGGTCCACCTTGAAACTCAGCAAATGGCAGCAGGTTATCCAAACAATGTCTTAGTGTAATGCTGTGACGTTTGTTGATCACTGGTATAGTGCATAGACACTTGTCCATTGTAGAAAAAGGCAGTCCAAACCATCCGAGGCATCATCTTTTCTAGGATTAAAAAAATTACCAGGTTCCTTCCGCAAGTCATGCCAGTACGATATCCAGCCATCTAGACTAACTAGATTCCATTTTTTTTTTTCATCTATAAATAACACTGATTATCATTTTGGTCCATATGATATAATATTTCGAGGCCACAATATTCTCAGTGAATTTTGATGTCTTCCGAGCTGGTATCTTTTTCATTTTGCAATAATCATTGTTCCTGTTCCAAAAATTAGTCTACTAATCTTATACTTTGACACTAAAAGTCCTAATGACCATTAAATTCACGAGCAGAAATTTATTGAACACTCAACATTCTTTGGATCTGAAGATTAGCGGGTTTATTCGGCACACGCGGCCTATCAGATTTTAGTTTTCTTTATATTTGCATCCATTAGGTAAAACTCGATATATAAAAGTCTTAGGTCAATTAATAATTGTCGAAATTTACGAAACGAGTTTACCTTCAGTTTTCAACTGACAAATTTGCATAAGCTTATCCATTGGAATTTCTTTAGTCCATGGTATCTCGATTACGAAGTGTTATCGTTTGCAGAACCTAAATACTCGAAGCCTGCGACTTCATACTTCTTATATATAAAAAATTTGCCGAAACTCGTGATTGTGTCTATACTTTTGCTACAGCAAATTTCTATTTTTATCCAAAAAAATTATTATTAAAACAAATCAAGCAACTTCTTTTTTTATTATAGTATTTTAAAAGAGTTTTTCAATTTATTTATAGGCTTTTGTAATTCTACTATAGCTATTCTAAATTTTAAAGCTGAAGGACATCAGTGTCTAAACATTTGCATCGCAGTGTATGAGTTAATGAAACAACATATTTGGTAAATTCTAATTTTAAATTAAAGTGACTTTTAAAGAAAAAATTATCATTGGTAGTGTTAAAATAAACCTGATGCAAAAGCTATTTTAGCTAGTTTTTAGTTAGGTAATTCGATTGATTTTATATTCTTCTACTAGCTGAATACCCGTGCTGCGCTACGAAATTTTACCATTAGCATTTTAGCGATCAAAAGACATTCATGTATTCTACACTTCAGACGTTTGCTCCCATTTCGATCCCGACAAATTGATTTATCAAAATAGGAGCTTTCCTTTGTTGACATTTTAAACGAAATTTATAATTGTGAATAGTAAACTGGAATAGTTTATTGTGTTTATGTTTGCTCTTAGTTCTAAATTTCAAAGTAGTAGCTGTATTGGAATTGAGACATTAAGTTAATCCTCGTATAGTTTCAATGTTACGTCGTCTTTTCATCCCTTAAAAATTCGTTAATCGATATTGGAATGACTTATTTTTTTAACATTTGCAAAAAAATATCAGAAAAATGACTACATTGGAAGAGGAACATTCGGATATCCCTCGTTTGGAACATTTAACCCCTTTTCGACTCCTTAAAGTTGGTTAATCGAGAACAGAATAGCTTACTTTTTCTATGTTTAATCTTTTTTGACATTTGTACCAAATTTCCGAGTTGTGACCATATGGGAAGTGGTACATTCGAATATTCCTCGTTTGGAACGTTTAACCCCTTTTCCACCCCTTGATCCACCCGAGATCAGAATAGTTTACTTTTTCTGCGTTTGTCTTTATTGATATTCACACCAGTTTTCAGAATTGTGAAAATATGAGAAGTAGGACATTCGAATATATCGCTCGTTTGGAACTTTAAACCCCTTTTTGACCTCTTAAAGTCGGTTAATCGAGATCGGAATAGCTTACTTTTTCTATGTTTACCATTGTCGACATTTGTACCAATTTTTAGAGTTGTGACCATATGGGAAGTGGTACATTCGAATATCCCTAGTTTGGAACGTTTAACCCCTTTTTGACCTCTTAGAGTGGGTAAATAGAGATCGGAATAGCTTACTTTTTATACGTTTGTTTTTGTTGATACTTGCACCAGATGAGTTGTGACGAAAGGGGAAGTAGAACATTCGAATATCCCTCGTTTGGAACGTTTAACCCCTGTTCCACCCCTTAAAGTGGGTTAATCGAGATCGGAATAACTTACTTTTTCTTCGTTTGTCTTTATTGATATTCTCACCAATTTTTAGAGTTGTGACGAAATGAGAAGTAGGAAATTCGAATATTCCTCGTTTGGAACGTTTAACCCCTTTTTGAGCCCTTAAAGTGGGTTAATCGAGATCGGAATAGTTTATTTTTTCTATTTTTACCATTGTTGATATTTGGGCGGATTTTCAGAGTTGTGACTATGTGGGAAGTAGAATTTTCGAATGTCCCCCGTTTGGAACGTTTAACCCCTTTTCGAGCCCTTAAAGTGGGTTAATCGAGATCGGAAAAGTTTACTTTTTCTATTTTTACCATTGTTGATATTTGTGCCGATTTTCAGAGTTGTGACTATGTGGGAAGTAGGATTTTCGAATGTCCCCCGTTTGGAACGTTTAACCCCTTTTCGACCCCTTAAAGTGGGTTAATCGAGATCGGAATAGTTTACTTTTTCTATTTTTACCATTGTTGATATTTGTGCCGATTTTCAGAGTTGTGACTATGTGGGAAGTAGGATTTTCGAATGTCCCCCGTTTGGAACGTTTAACCCCTTTTCGACCCCTTAAAGTGGGTTAATCGAGATCGGAATAGTTTACTTTTTCTATTTTTACCATTGTTGATATTTGTGCCGATTTTCAGAGTTGTTACTATGTGGGAAGTGGGAGAATTAGTGATGAGTGAGTCAGTGAGTGAGTGAGTGAGGGTTTTGCCTTATATATATAGAGATTAATTAAAAGTTAATCTCCGTACAAGATTTTTATCTTCTTCCATTCTATTCCTTTCATGCTTTTTTCTTTGAAGTGAAGTGAAGCGATGCTGATTCTATTTTATTATTTTTAGTTCACAATTGGGTAGTTTTATTAAATTATTTAGTAGAGATAGATTTCAGATTTTCTGTTGATACTATAATGAAAAAATAGTGGTTATAAAACTAACTTATCAGCCCGTATAATATAAAGTTAATAACCATTAACTGCACTATGATTTTCATAACGGTTTTCTGATTTTCAGATATTTGTAGATTGATAATGAGTCCATGCATTATTTTTTCCTATATGGTTTAAAATCGATCTCATTTTTTAAAAATAGAAATAAATTGTAAGAAATAAAAATATAATCAAATGACAAAAAGACTTCATTTAATCCAACATTAATTCTTCGTTATTAAGTAAATTCTGAAAAGTTGAAACATTTTTGTCAGTCGCATAATTTTAAATGAATATGTTACAATCAAATGTATAAATTCAATTTTTAACGTGAAAAGCAATTGAATTATTGGGAAATCAACGAACAATCGGGAAACGGATAAGTACATCATTATCAAATATGTATTGTAAAGCTACCCGTGTCAATCAGATATGTTATAGAATCGGGTTTTAACCTAATTATGTTAATGTTTAGCTAACACCATGTAGAAAGTAAGTGTTATGTAATATATAAATATAAATTTTATAATTGTTTTTTTTTTTTTTTTTTTTTTTTTTTTTAATATTCTGGTACATATTTTATGGAAATTAACTTACGCAAACTAAACTTAACAATTAAGATAATTCATTTATTCACAAATTTAAACAATGCTTTACTAAAACCCAAAGTTGCAAAATGTGCTAGTTCATCCATTGAAAAAAAGGAGAAAATTGGTTTTATAGATTTTAAGTTTTAATAACGCTTTTAATAATCGATATGAGTAATAACCTTTTCATATTCTTATCATTAAAGACATGAATTGCATGATGTTAAAACGGTACTTTTGCATTTGCCATGATATTCATTGTTTTCGTTTTAGATAAAAACCCAGTAAAAACCCTAATGCTGGCCTCCTTACGGTTGGATGCTGGCAGTGGTGGATAAGAGTAGGCAGCGTTTTGCTAACATTGGCTAAATCTATGCCCATTTCTGGCTTGCCAGCATTCTGCTTATTTTCTGCCATACGTCAACGAACCAGCAGTGATTTGCCAGCAATAACCCATTAATATGCTCTCCCGTAACAGATTGGTAGATCCCGTAGAAATTCCGTTTATGCATGCGCGAACTACGCGCGTTTACGGACGTCATGTTGAACCGTTGAAGGAGAGCGTATCGAAGAAGCAATAACGAGGGAGATTCAGTAATGATGGAAGAGACAAGCTAAATAATATTATATTTGTTTTTGTTTTCGAAACCCAGTGGAGCGGTGGTAGGGCATTGTGCTGCCATGCCACAGGTTCGCGGCTCGATCCATGGACTGACAAAGGCCGACCCTGGTCGGATCATTGCGGTATGGCATCCCGGGGCCCATGGTCAAGTAAGCTGGATGAGGTTTTTTCCCCCTCCTTTTTTAGTTAAGTTTTGTTTTTATTTTATCAAATGCACGATAGTTCGCATCACTATATGAATAACACTATCCAGTAAAAAAAATCATCTGGGCCAGCAGTGGATGACTGACTGTGGCCATCACCTAAACTGCTGGACCATTAGCGGATGGCCTTTACTTTTCAGTGCATAAAAGTGACCGTCTGGCCTACACTTGTTCCAGCAGTAAGGGCCGGCAATTGGCCTTTGATGTCTGGCCAGCATTAATGGCCAGCCTTCACTTACCCGCTGCTTCCCCTGCATCAACTACTGGCCAAACCGCAAGTGTACAGCAGTGGCCCTACAATTGACAGCCTTAAGAGGAAGAAAATTTTGTCTGAGCCGCCGCTTAGCCAAAACATAAACATTAGTTGTTGCCTTCAACGGCCTAACAGTGCCCCAATATCGGTTTTCTGGCTGCAGTCAGCAATCCCACATCGACTCGACGAAAGTTCGAATTATAATGTCGATTACCCTTTACAACACTACAACGAGCAGTTAAAGATTCGCATTATATTATTAATTTGAAATTAGCAGTCCCACGACAAACTAATAATGGTTCGCTTTCCACAGGCTGCTTTTTAAGCTCAATTGATATTCACTTCCCATTTAGTGCATTTTTCATGAGCATTATCTTTTTGTTCCCTATTTTTATCCACATATGGATAAAAGTAGGGAACAAAAAGATGATGTTCATGCAAAATGCACTAATTGAGAAGTGAACATCAATTAGGCTTGAAAAAGATAAACATTAAGAGATTTAGTTAACACAACACAAAAAATCTCATTACAGAAAGTTAAAATATATAATCCAAATTAAATAAGTGGCATGGATTATAAGATTTTTTGTAACTTTTATTTTTACCAGTAACTTATAATAATTATCTTGAATAATAGAATTATGAAACTAGAAAATTTGCATTATGTTGATCTACAATTCAAATTACATTAATTGCTGTAATTATTGGAAGGAACTTGTCCATTCCTTAAACAAACACACCATGTTTAAATATCTTCCACTCACTTCTACACTATTCTTTTCAAGCACTATCTATAAGGGTTTTTTTGCAATCAAATAATTTTCCAATTTATGTTCAGCCTCCACTTAATTTTTTCAGAAGTTCTCCTGCATAAAGATTATCCAAATTTTTAAAGTATAATTCAAAACATCAAGGGTAGAAAATGTGTAGTGATACTATTATTAATAACTTATATCATGAATTTTGGTCAGAATTACAAGTAATTTACGTCATGTTATGTACTCAACATAATCTCTCACGCAAATCCCATTATTTCAACAATTATTGAAAGAACCTTAACAAAACAGCAATTGTAAAATAAAGACAAAACAAGGACACTTTGCTCTCAATTCGTGGATTAAATGTATTGTTATTTATTATAAATTAGGGTAAAATGTCATTTATTCGATTTGTTGCGACCGTGACCTTCTCCCGTTCCTGTCAAGCGCTGTTCTAAGCCACCGCTTTTAACTATATCTTCTATCTCAGCCTGTTTAGTCATTTATGTAGCTTGTGACCCATCTGATGACTGTATGATTTGCTCTCTGGCCACGCATGCCAAAGCTGTTCGAATCCTGTATTAGGCATGGATGTCCGTTGTGGTTCGGAATCCACGTAAAGCTGTAGGTCCCGGCCTGATTAGTAGTCATTGTGCAGAAAAATAGGTCGTTGAGCGTATAAACTAACCAACCAATCGTAGCTTGTGTTTGGCTGATAGCAGCTGAAATAGAAATATACTATTATATTAAGTACATACTCATGATAGCGATTTCACAACTGTTATTAATTTAAACATTCAAAAGTAAGTTTGCATAAAAGAAACAGCGTATCGATGACTTCTCCAAGTCAAAAGTTCTTTTAGAAAATAAAATCATGCAATTATTATTAACTTCTTTTGAAGAAAACAGATTTGTATGAGATTTAACTCTGTATTTAAAACATATGTATCTCAGGTAATTCATTTAAAACTTTCTATTTCAAATTTTGTGCTGATTGAAAATACCAGCTTTTTCACACTTAGTAGCTTTAAAATGATATTATACTCATATTTGTGAAGCTACATACAGGGCAGGGAGCCCACTAGGGTAAAATACATTCATGCAATGCAATAATTAATGTTTAGCTTGATTTTTAATCTTAATGTTCCTAATGAAAGGTCCGGAACTCCCGGAAAGCAAGTTGACAAGAGAACCAAGTTCAAAGATGTTTCAGTAAAGCGGGATCAATGATCTGTATGCATTTAAAAAATAGCGTCCAAATAGCGTAGCTGAAAAGAACAGTTGTCAGATAGACTAAAACTTTTTTTTCTGAATGATTTGAAAAGCACGTTTTGCAGCAAGTTACGCTGAGGGAAGGCAAGGAGAGGAGGGGGAAGAAAGACAAGAACGATCCACTAATTTTCGCACTTTTTTTTTGGACTTGAAGTGTTGGTTCGGAAGGTGATCGAATGGAAGAATATTGGAAAAGTTTCCACTGATTTAAGTAGGTTGGATTTTAATTTTATCAAATAGGAAATAAAATACCCTTTGGAAAACAAAGTGCAACTCCACTAATGCTTTGAAAATATAAAACATATATTGATTCTGCAATATAATTTTGCTTACTTAAAATGAATTTTGAAAATATTAACTTTTTATTTAATTCAATTAACGAAATGACTTCTAAGGAAAGTCAGGAACTTGGAACTATTTTAACAGCTTCACAGTTATTTCATTAGGTGTTTTAATAGCACCACTAATTATTATGCTTTTGCATTATAGCATTTGAAACACATGCCAAATGAATCTAAATTCAAATTAAAAAAAAAAAAAAAAATGACCTCTGTAAACAAATTTAAGTTAAAACCAACTAAATTTCGCCATGGCATATACAAAGAAATTCTCGTATTTTGACGTTGATTATAGTAGTCACCCCCTGACGAAGTTACTATAATAGAGAAATATACCTTTTCCAGTTATATTTCCGCCAACCAAATGGTATAGTGGTTAGCATACTAGCTTCTAGACAACGAGATTGCGGGTTCGAGTCCCGTGTAAGGCATGGATGTTTGTAAATGTATGTTGGCTTGTCAAATGACGAATGTTTTGGCGCAATATAGCCCTCGTGTTGCTGACGACGCCAGATAATCTAAAAACAACCAACCAGTTATTTTCCCATTTGTTATTCAATTCTCTTCTATAATTAAAACTTTGAAAAAAATCATTCCTATACATACAAATATTAATATTTTTTTCACTTTTGAGTAACTTCACCAAGCAATGTCTTTCGGCACCTTACAAACATACCTATCTAGTTTTTGTTTACTCTAACAAAATTCCTTCCACTAAGTTGCTAGCTTCAAATGTTAAACAAGTAGTGAAACATCCCCTAAAATTATTATAAGCATACATCATAATGCATTTTGAGCAAAAATCAGTAATATTTTAGTACAGGAGTTATTCTGTAACATTAGTTGGTTGGTTTGTACGCTCAACGTCCTATTTTTATGCACAGTGACAGGCTAATCAGACCGGGACCTACAGCTTAACGTGGATTCCGAATCACAACAAACATCCATGCCTAACCCGGGATTCGAACCCGGCACCTTTAGCATGCGAGGCCAGAGAGCTATCCTCACAGCTAACCGATGGACAAAAGTATCCTGCTTCGGCGGTCTGTAACATTAGTTCTTACTCTTTAGTAAGCAACTTCTAAACTGTTCCATTAGATGGATACAATATAAAAACTTCCAAATTGAAAACCAAACTAATCCAAACTAACAACGTAGACCTGGTGGCTGTGTGGTTAGCGCTCTGGCCTCGCATGCCAAAGCTACTGGGTTCGAATCCTGGATTAGGCATGGATGTTCGTTGTGGTTCGGAATCCACATTAAGCTGTAGTCCCCAGCCTGATTACCCGTTATTATGCCCAAAAATAAGTCGTTAAGCGTATAAACAAAACCAAAAATCAGACTAACAACATTCAAATAATTTATACCAAGGACTATATACATTACTTTAAATATCTTTGGCTCTAATCTGCAGTACAAAAATCGTTATACATAGGAAATAAGTAACACGAAGGAGAGAAAGAATTAAAAGCTAGTATTCGGAAGGAATCGTGGTTTGGGTTATGCACCTATACACTTACATTAAATACCGTAAAATGGGGTGAATAGGAACAGCGGGGTGAATCGGAACGAAACTTCATGAAATTACAAAGAAATTATTACTTTACACAAATAATGCATTTTTATTAATTAAATATTTTTTTTTTACTTGTCTAACATGTTTGGAATCTTGGAACATGTTTTGTCGGGTTTTCAAAACTGTCCTTTTTTTTAAAAAATTCTGAAAGAGCGTGCATACAATCCTATGAGTTTTAACCTCTCCAAAACTTATCCCGTAATTAATAACATGTACCAGTTATAGACTTAACTAATATATTTTTAGATAAGTATAAATATCCACAACGCATGCCATACTTAATTTAACTTGGTTTTAAAAACTTTTTATTTTACGAATTTTTATGTTTTGCCTCGTCTCGATTTTGAGATTTGCGGGGTGAATCGGAACACTTGAAAAGTGATATTAAAAAGCTGTTTTTGGCAAGATTATGTCCCACACAAGATTCAACGTCTGAAGAAGAGTCTAATTACTCCCTTTATGACAGTAATCAAGATTGCAGGCTTGAATAAATGTCAGAAAGGGAGCCTAGTTTCCGCATGGCAGAAAACCCGATTGTTCCAGTGATTTTTTCGCTAAAAGACTTCGTTATCTTTAAGTTATATGGAAAACTGTATGAAGACTCTATGTGAGCAAAGTTTTACACCCACAAGATTATTGCTATGTAAGTGTGTTTTACAAAAAGCGTCCATGAGCGAAGAGATTTTCTGAAACAAATGAGGATGCTTTTCTCCTTTCTCAAGATATTTTAAGGAATTTGCAGTCATACGGCACTCAAACATAAAGTAGATTAAAAAATATTATTAATTTTAAAGACTATTTGGATGAGTTATATGAGAAGAGTTGATAGGCTATCAAACATATGATTTGTTTTGACAATAATTGACAAAAACAAATTTTATTCGTCATATTAAATGATTTTTTATGATAATTTTGTGTTCCTATTCACCACAATGCATTATTACTTGTTTTTTGTCACCCTGTAAACATTTAAATAAGATCAGACATAAATTGTAACGAGTGTTCCGATTCACCCCTTTCTGCGGGGTGAATCGGAACACCATGAAAAAATTCAAAATAAATTAAAGTCTAAGTTTTTTCGACATTTTTTGGGTTGATCCTCAAAGAAGAAGGCAAGACCCAAGTTTCAATGTCAAAAATATGTTCTTTAACGATTTTATTACAACCGATTTTTACTTTGAAAGTTGAAAAGTGTTCCGATTCACCCCATTTTACGGTATATCAAAACATTCGAAACAAAACTAGCCCTTAACTGCCGTGGTTGGGTAGTTTGATATTTTTGGCACATGGGCAACATGTGGTCTCTACAGCGTCAAACAATTTAATGAACATCAGATTAAAATTTAAGAAACATAGTATCGGGAAAATAATTTTAAAGTCAAAGATGAAATATTTTAGGGGATGGAAGCATTCCACAAAAACTGACTCGCGGTCTGTCAGACCGCATACAGCAGTTGAAGGCTAGAATATTAGTTAATGTTCGTTCAACACGATGCATACTGAACCAAATATACATTATGTCGTTCATAAATGTTGTCCTCATGTATATACGACATATCGTATAATTATGTAAAATACAATTGAATACAACATAAGGAAAAATATAAAAAAATGTATTACTTACACGTCGATTTCCTTCCATGATGAATATTTTCCGATCCTTTTCTTCAATGAAATAAAAACAAGCTTTCGATGTTCACGTTTTCAATGAAATAAAAGAAAAATAATGACGCAGAAGATATCACTGGCCCTTGTGTTGCCTTTGCGCCATAAAACAACAACGAAACCAAACCAGAAGATATCACAAACGCAGCAATTTTGTCTGCATGCAATGACTACTAGAAAATCAAGTGAAAAAAATGTCGTGTTTACGAAAGTTCAAAACAATCATGCGCATGCGCAGAAGGCACGATACGATGACGTAACCGTTGCCACCAGTTATATTACTAAAGTGCTGGATGGCCATCAACGGACAAGAAGAGGTTGGTCTAGAAAAAATAAGCTGACGGTATCCCAGTAACGAACCGCGAGTGTGCCATTGATGGCATTACGTGGCCATCACCTACCCAGTACTGCCGGTAACTAGCCGTGAAGCGGCCATCGTCCGTGTTTTTATTGGGTAGCTTCAATTATACTAGTGATGGCTTGCTAGTGGCAAGCCAGTTTTTTAGGCATGCCGGTTCTGGGACACTGTTTAAACGGTGCTGGCAACAGCAGTTAAATGACTGCTGGCCCTAGTGTAGGCAAGACGGTCACTTTTATGCATTGAAAAGCAAAAGGCAATCCGTCGATGACCAAGAAGTTCATATGATGGTCACAGTCAGTCACCCAGTGCTGTCCCAGTTGATTTGTTTTTACTGGGAAAGTAAGACAGAGGTTTCAACAGAATTTAAAAGCCGATTTATTTGTTCTTTATTAGGGATGTGGTAGCAGTGTAAAATTTTTATTCAATGTGGGTTTCTATTAGAAGTCGGAAACTTTTTTTCCTTCTTCCCTAAAATCTTGAATATTTCAGAAATCCCGTATTAACATCGCGCGATTCACTTGTAAAAAATAACAAAACTACACAAGCCAACATTCCCCTGTATCTATACTATTTTTTATTTTATTATTATTATAACATTAATTTAAAAGTTCAAAAAATGTCAATACCCAAAACGGTCATGTTAAACACACGTTAAAATGAAAAGTTTCTAAAGCACATTATTCTATCCATTAAACAACTAATATATTTTTACATTTTCTCATTAACTGCGATTTAGTATTATTCTAAAATAAACTAACATCTTGAATAGTACTTTAATCACAATAAGTTTAAATGTATTTAATTTATTATTTTCATCGCTTCTCTCTTACACAACATATTATTTTTATCTTGATGTTTTCTTTTGCTAAGTAAAAAACAACCTTCAAAAGTTATTAACAAAGTCTTCAAATACAAGAATTCTTCGACATATCCCTGCACGACCTCATAACAAAAACTAGAAAGCTAGACCTTGACCACGTCGTCGACTTAATATTTCCACGCAATATATTTTTACTTTACTGTGTAACTTTTGTGTGCCCCCTACAGCAATAAAAAGTTATTGTGAAACTCTAACGAGTTTAGTTATAGTGATAGTAAACATTTCGTTTTTTTATAGACATTACTTGTCTCTATTAGACTCGAAAATGACAAGACGAGAGTTCATTTTATATTACGGAAGTGTATAAAGAACGATAAGGCATGTATGAAGTAATGCATTGTATATACACATAGTTTCGTTTGAGGAAAGAGTGGATTTCACTTGGAACGCTCTAGTGATCCCGTGACGACATCTAAAGAAGGAAAAGTCGACAAAAAAGAGATCTTATAGAAAGAAATCTACAGGGAGTGAAATATTAATTCAAAAGATCCCAGACGCTTCTATCAAGCAGTCGGACAGCAGACCAAAAACTAAATTTCCAAGCTATTGTTTACACAATTATAATTTGAAGAGTATCAACTTCCAACACGCTAGGAATCAAATTCAAGCCCTTCGTGTCTTCCTCTGAGCTATGAGTTCGACACAATTTCTTTTGTAAAAACTCAAGAAGGTTATCATGCAATGTCTACCTTAATTGAGTTCTTTTAATAAAAACGTATTTTTATTTAACAAAAACATTGTGAATAAGAAGTTTGAATATGTATTAAATATCTCTTTGAGAAAAAAAAATCTTATTTCGTAGGAATGTAATAAGAAATTGATACATGTATTATTATTGTTTTTAAACAAATTATTTATATTTTTATAACAAGTTTACTTACATTTTCTTAAAGAAAGAAATTTATTCCTTTTTGATAAAATAAATACCTTTGAATATCAAGGAAATATTTACTAAAAGCTCTAACGTTTATGTCAAGAATTGTTCCGAAACAGTATTTTTTGTCTAGAAATTTGAATACAGTGTACATAGCATTTTTATTTCATTATTCTAAAGTATAAAAAATTCTACTTAATTTGCTTGAATTCACTTTTATTTTTCAGGGTTAAGAGGTTTCTTTATAAATGTAACGATTATTTTCTTGAAGAAATAAAGCAGTCGTATTACTTTGTAATCTTTTGCACAAGTTAACAAATTATTATTTTTGTTGATACATTGTGATTAAAATTAAACTGACAGTACTCAGAGGCTAGTAGCTCCGGTTCTACAGAAGATATCTGAATAAAATTTTAAATACATGTTTTATAGATCATGCGACCGATGTTTCCGTTGAAAAAAAATAGTTTAAATTGTTGCCAATAGATGGAGCTGTACTGCTAAAACGATATGCAAATGAGTAATTTCACTTTAAAAGCGATACGTATGATTCGAAACCGGTCCTCTGGATGTTTCACCGAGAAGAGGACAACATGTAACTAAGCCGAAGGACGTAAAGGAAGCTAAATTGCAGCAGCATTTGCAAGCTCTTCCAAAGCATCTGTAAAGTGGCCCCTCAATCCCACGACACTGAACATTTTGAGGGTAACAGTGGTCATGATTTTATGCAAAATTATAAAGTTGTATCCTTACAATATGCATCGTGCATACATTTGAAACTGTACTCTTCACGTCTTGATCTTGCCTTGCTTTTTCTGACAAGGATGCAAGTGGATGAGCTCCTGCCATCGCCTATCTTATGAGCAGATGATGCTCATTTTCAATTAGATGGTGCTATGAACACACTAGAAATGCCGTATATAGGATTCCACCAATCTTTATGGACAGCCGCTACATTCCCCATACATCACGACAGGACCTGGTCAGCAAGATCCTCGAATCTGAACTATTATGACTTCTAGCTGTGGAATGTTATCTTGCTTTTTACATCTTTACAACGCCCTTATCGGAAATATTTTGAAATATTTTGTCTGATGAAAACCTCGGCCACATGATCTACGTAACATATATTTAACGTTTCATTCGGATCCGTTCAGTAGAACTGGATCTACGAGCCTCTGAGTACCGCCAGTTTAATTTTAACCATCATGTACTGACAAAACAGCAGAAATACATGAATACTTACACTTTGCCAGTCAATTTAATTATATCAGTCAATTCAAAAGAGAAAACTATTCTAACTGAAATATGATTTAAATTAATAAGTATATGTGATGAGACTACTTGACATAATACATATCTAACAGATTTATTTAGATTGAAGCAAAAGAGTAACTTGAAGATTAAAGTTAATTATTCTTTTCTTGTATGAAAATTGTTTTAATTTGCTTGATATATAGGAATATTTAAAAATTTCTTAGATTTTGACTACAATGTTTTATTAAAGAAACGATTCCAAATTATTTTAAAGTTATTTTGCTTCCAACTGTATAAAAAACATTTTCTGTGGGGTCATTATTTTCCTATGAACTACAGTTATTGTCCTACTCAGGCAATAAAGAAAAACAAGTAAAACACAATTTATATATGACAGTGTAAATACACTATCACAAATTTTATGTTATTGGGGGATCAGGTGAGCTTCCCTTTGATTTAATGGTAATATGTATTGACCGGCTCTGGCTAATTAGCTGTATGGAGATACGATGACTTTAAACATTTTGTATTGTTAACAACTAAGCCAAACCGGTGCATTTGTACTTCCTCCTAGGCCAACTAGCGAGAGTTATGCAATACTTCAAGGGAGTAGACTTGATGATGTGATTTGATCCAAAATATGAGACTTTAACTTGTCTAGAGAGCCAACCCAGAATTTACGGACAGCTTAGGGCAAAGGAGACTATCAGGTGATTTCTTGAATGAGGTCCCACAAGTTCCATTAAAAAGTGTAGAACAATGCATTATGGTGGTAAAAAGACTAGTCTTCTCTCTGATGTCACTTTTCTTCATTTACAACTTTTATATTTTTTTACGATTAACGCTATTGCTAACTTCACGTCGGAGAAGAGCTAGCGCTAGCAGTTTCGCAGCCCCGGTCAAAAAGGTAAATGCCGCCCCTTTATAACAAAAATTAAAAGGGATAACCTAAATCCTTCCCTTGCTAAGTTGTAAGTAAAATAAAATGTGAGCAAAAAAATTGATAGTAAAATTTTGAAATTTTGATTTGCCAAAAATAAAACTTTCTTGATTTATGATTTTGGCACTAAGTTGAAATTAAGATTGCACAGAAAAAAAGAAAAAACACAAATCTAGTAAATAATTATAAAATGCATATATTAAAAAGATAGTAAAACAAATTATAGAACCACTAAAAATTAAAACCTAATTATTAATAATACACTATCTGGCCAAAAGTATCCGGACACCCAGTGTAATGGACTTAGAGCGTCCTGAGGCACATATTAATATGATGTTGCTCCCCCTTTTGCATCGATGACAGCCTGCACACGTTTGGGAAGACTTTCCACCAATTTTTGATAGGTGACCATAGGAATTGCCTTCCAGGCGTCCATCACAGCTGAAGTGAGTGCTTGCGGTGAAGATGGTCAATTTGGCTGGCTACGTAATCTGCGCTCTAATTCGTCCCAAAGGTATTCTATGGGATATAGATCGGGGCTCTGAGAAGGCCAGTCCAGTTTTTGAACACCCATTTCGTCAAACCACGTCCGTGCAAGCCTCGATGTGGGAATGGAGAAGTTATCCTGCTGGAAGAGAAATGGGCCTTCTCCGAAATATTGCCATACAGTTGGGAGTGCAGCATTGTCCAGAATGTCCAAATACATCTCAGAGTTCATGTTTCCAACCACAGGAACTAACGGACCCAAGCCAAACCACAAGAAACACCCCCACACCATTATGCTTCCACCACCAAACTTAACAGTCAGCACAATGCAGTCACTATAGAAACGTTCGCCGGGCAACCGCCAAACCCAGACGCGTCCATCCGACTGCCAGACTGTAAAGCGAGATTCATCACTCCAAATAACAATTTTCCACATGTCCACAGTCCAATGACGGTGAGCTCTACACCATTGCAATCGATGCTTCGCATTCTGTGGAGTGATGTTTGACTTGTGAGCGGCTGCACGACCATGGAATCCCTAGTCTTTGTAACTCTCTACGGACAGTCCTGCTGCTAACACTAACGCCTGATGAACTTTGGAACTCCTGAGAAATTTCCACCAACGAGGACTTGCGATTTTGTTTCACTACCCTTTTCAGAGTTCTGCGGCTGCGTTCACCACGTGTTTTCGGCCTACCGGTTCGTTTTTCTGCCGTTTCACTGCCTCGACGTTTCTACTTCACAATTACATCACTCACAGTGGATTTAGGCTTCTGTAGAATGTTCACAATCTCACGAACTGATTTCCCACAAAGGTGGCATCCCACTATTCTGCAACGATCAAACTCACTAAGCTCCTTTGACTTACTCATTGCCTCACAAACGCATAAATACAATCTGACAAACCACTACCAACACTTTTATAGCTTTCAATTACGTATCAAATTGCGTCACTCACCAGAACCACTTTTTTAAGGGGTGTCCGGATGCTTTTGGCCAGATAGTGTATAACCTATAAAAACAGAGTTTTTAAAAAATCCTTTATATGCATTGTTAATTTTTATATTCATTAACACAGAACCGATATCAAAAACATTTCCATCAGCTACAAACTATGCTTCACAGTTTATTTACTAAAAATGAACGTGAGCGTCATCTAAATATCATTTATTTATTCTGATTAAAGTAATTTTATTATTTATTTATTAAAAAACATTTGGCAACAGGAAAGAGTTTCAACTATGGTCGGATTTTAATACAATTGAATGACGGCAAGTTGGTTTATCGGTATTCCGTAAAAGCGATCTTTTGGTGACGGTAACAGCCCTAAAATTTGATAGAATGCATTATCATCGACATCGAACGTATCTGCCAAGTTTCAGCCTCATTGGATGACGGCAAAGGGGTTAGTTAGGCCTTCTCAGATTTGCATACATACAAAAACGAAGTTTATATAGAGGATTTAAAAATACAGTTAAACTTAAAAGTGTTTTTTTATCATCATAAGTATATTTAACTCGTTGTTTGTGTAGTCATTCACTAGGTGAATTTTTTTTTTTTATTGGAACACAAAACTTTTTATGGTTGCCGTTCGGAACTAACAAAAAATCATTGGCGGCTCTATCCCTCACTAAAAAAAATAAGTGACTTCCCTCAAAACAAATTTGAGGTGTCCGAGCAAAAAGTCAAAATTTAAAAACAACATGCTTAAAAAAATTATTTTTAAATGACTCATGGCTTATTTAAAATTTAATATATATAAAAAACTATTCAAACAATAAAAATCGTGTCACAGCTTGTCGTGGTAAACCGTGTAAACACACGATAAATTATCGGTAATTTATCGATATTGCTCTGTATGTTGGGTTAAGTTTCGGATTTGGTATTTAATACAAGAAAACTTTACCCTCTTTTTTCAAAACATGTTTTAATTTAAAAACTACATACCTCAGCCTTCTTATGTAGTTCTCATGCTTGAGGATTTTTAAGTGAGTGCTGTGTACCTATACTTAAAATTTCAAAAAACATATTAAAAGCACATTTTATTAAATTTTTTTCCCTATTAATTATTTTTTTCCCTATATTTTCATTTTATTGAAATGAAACCTAGTTTCATCATTTTCTTCATCAACTATTTAATTTTGCAGCCCATTTGCCGCCTCCACTTTGGTTTCCACCCTGGGCAAGCGTCCGGCTTGTCTCCCCCCCCCCCCTCCTCCCCCTAGTGCCAGCCCGCCTCGGAGCGGTGCTGAAGGACACATGTTGACATGAACTTAAGCCTAGCACGTATTCACAGACGCAATTTGATAACGCTAAGCGCTGACCTTATAGCCTAGGAAAAGTCCAAGGCTGTGAAGGATTTACTGAGACGGCGTAAAATTATCCAAGTGTCCCCAATCCCTTTTCTGATAGCTGACGACGAAAAACCCTTGATCGTTCAACAACCTCATCAACTTCTGTAATTCGGACTTGCCTTTTTATCAGTTTAAGAGGAAGTCCTAGTAGAGATATTTCCCTATACTCGCTATGTTACAATCTTCTGACCCAGTGCATTTAGAAACTACTTTCTATAAAACGATGAAATTTGATGAGCAGGTACGAAAAATATCACTTGATGAAATGACTTACATTGTTTTCATTTAATGTCTATTTGTTATAAATGAAAATTAAAATATCAAAAGACAAAACCAGGTGGAGGCCACTGCATGCGCATTGACGTAAGGATTTCAAATATAAAATAAAATATATTAGACGCTATTTTAGAGTTTTTAATTTCTGTCATTTCATTAAGTGATCTCTTTCGTACCTAATCACCAAATTTCAAGATTTTATACAAAGTAGTTTTTAAATGCACTGGGCCAGAAGATTGTAACATAGCGAGTATAGGAAATGATCCTTACTAGGACTTCCTCTTAATCGTACCCTGCTAGCCCATAAAATATGATACAAAGTAATTAAGGCTTGCTTCCAATAAATATGCTTGATGATTTGTGAATAATTTTTTGGGCACTTTTAATGTATCTCTTCCTTGCTCAAATGACTCAATGTCCATGAATCTTTTCATCACAAATTTCGACCATATTTAAGTAATAGATTTTATAAGCCTTAACTTCTAACTACGCCAAAGCAACAATATTTCAGACTAGTGTTAAGAATTTCTTGTTTTTCTTACCCCTCCAATGTATGAAACGAAAACTTTCAATAATATTTGACATATTTAATTAGGTGTACTTAATAAGCAACTGATTTAGTTTGATATATTCAATTATAAGATAGTTGTATTGAATAAAATAGAAATTAAATTATAAATTATACTTTATATACTTTTTAAAAGTTATATTTCATAAAACCATTAGTTTTGAAAAATACTGTCAGTATTCGAAATTTTTAATCCCTGCTTTTTTATTTTGAATGTTCTAAAAATCTTATAATTCTAGTACTTATTTCTAGACAGTTTTTTTTTTTTTTTATGACTATCCCTTATTTCTTTTTTAAAACCAAACCAAAACTTATAATTTACATACTAATTTAAAGATTAAAGATTAAGACGGCATGACAAATAGATTATTTACTCTTACACATTGTGTTATTTTAATCCTCACGTCGAATGAACCCCAAAGTTTAAAAAAATTAGAAGTTTCCAAAATTCCTGGAAAATATGATAGTATACAGAAGATGCTGCAATTTTTGGGAAGAAAAAAATCACAATTTAAACACATTCAATGTGCTTAATTGGGATTTTAATTGTTAAACTTAAGGTATCATATTTCTAAGCAACAGAATATGATATAGGACTCTAATGAACTTTCTTACAGCAATCCTCATCGAAAACTGAAATGCGCAAGGGATTCCCATTGGTCCACTTGTCATACATATTTTAATAAGACATCTTTTTTTTTTTTTTTTTCTTTTTTTTTTCATTTACATTGTTCTGCTCAAATTGTACAATAGTTATACAACAAAGAGATAGCTTTAAAAAAAATTAAATGCACCCTTGTAATTTATGTTACAGTTTTTAGCAATTTGAATATTTTCCTACGATGGCGGTATTTCAAATGAATGAAACGATGAAATGTGGTATGTAAAATATTTAAATGCAAGAGTCATTAAAGTCCCCTGATAAAAATTTAGTTGGAGTTAAGTGTTAAAATTTTTAACTACAGTATTTTAAACAGTGATTTGAAAACTTAACTTAATAAAATGTGTATGTTTATTGAACAACATTATAATTACACTTTTAAATTGTAAATATATTTTTGTTAAATTTTGTGTTTACAATTAGCTTTTTATATTTTTCCATTGTTTTTCCTTTACAATTTTATTATTTACAGGTCAAAATAAATAAAAAATACTTTCTCTCCTTAATCAGTTGTTATGAATGTAGCGTATGTATACATTAGCTTTATGCTAGGATGCATAATTGTTGCGTATCGATATAAATATGGTAAATTTAAACTTATATAAAAAATAAGACACACAAAAAATGTAGCAATTGTGTTCATTTGCGGTATTCAAGTCACACAGTTCTGCATGTTAAGGAATATAGTTTAAAAGGCATAAAATCAGGCTGAAATTTTATTTATTCATTTAATTCATTTTTACTCGTACGCGTTGCTTATTTAAATATGCTTATGCATTTTTATTCTAAATTCAGTTCAGTTTTTAATGTATATAATTATAATTAATTAAAAATAATGCTAATAAAGTTAAAATATAATTATAACCATTACTAATAAGATGTCAAATTACTACAGAATCCGTCAATGCTTGACCCACTCAATGTAATGGACAAACTGGGAGAAGTACGGAGGTGGTAATGGTCCTGCAAGCGTCACACTTGTCAAGATCACGTTCCAATCCAATGGTGCATTCCGTGTGTGGAACATTGAAATGTTAACTTTGATACTGCAGAGATTTCAATGTATGGATGATGAGCTTCAAGGTACACAAACTTCATAGTAAAGATGCATTAGTTTGCATTGTTACGGCTGTGTACTTCTACCACTAAGAAATACTTTTCATAGGGAAAAAATGATAAGTTCCTATATATTAAATAGGCAAACAATTTTGCATTAGATAAAGCTTAAGAAGTGTAACTCTATATTGTCTATTCTGTTTTCAAAAAGACTTCAAATTCTTAATAATGAATTGGGTCGACCATAAATTGGGAAAAAATAATATGAAAGAAATCTATTCTTAAATATGCTCTGCATTTTTAGGCTATTGTTTACTTGGTTTTTTGTGTTGCTTTTCATGTGGATGTTTTATTATCGTATTTTCAAAAGATTTCGCTGCATTATACCTTGAAATTTTATCACAACGTACCATCAAACATATTTATTTAATTTTTATTTTCATTAAGTGTTAATTTGAAACTTCTAGTCTTCTTGTAGAAATAGAGTTTTAAAAATTTTTATAAACACGATAGAGAGAAGAAGCTTAAAAATACTTTTTTACGCATACTTAATTTAAAACAAATTATATTCTGCTTCTAAATTTGGTTTTTTGATACCCACGAATGGTTGATTTTTTTCGCCTTTAACTTTAAAATACTTCTAAATAATTCTACTGTAATGTTATATCAAGTTAACTATCTATAGAAGCCAACTATTTAACTAAACATCACTAATGCAATTGGTCTGAGAAATTGTTTGTCTTTGAAAGTCAACTGTCTAAAACTCTTGATTCAACATTAAATATTTATTAAATGATAACATCCCAAGAAATCCTTCTTTGCCGCATTGCCAAATATTCAAGTGAATTAAGTACTTTCCTATGAAAAAACTGCCTGACAGGTATCCTTACAATTCTGTATATTTGTAGAAATAACTTATGGAAAAGTTTAATAGCTCAAAGCTTGAATTTTATATTCAGTTAGTTTTATATTCAAATAAAAAGTGATTAGGATGAAGAAAAAGCAAAGCAATGTTAAACTAAGGATATATGCAAGTGGGAATATGATAATTATAACCGAAAGAAACGTTATATATTTTTAAATATTATCAATATTAACATATTTCACGAAGTAAATATTTTTCATTTTCCTAGTCGTAATCTAATTCGCATTCTAAAATTCGTTATCTAAAATTTCGCATTAATGCTTTTATTCTGTTATCAGCAAGATAGTTTTTAATAAAGTATTGTCGTCCTCTTCATTATTAATTAAAATGTCTAACGTTTTGTTTATATTATACATTATACACCTTAAATTTTTGAAAGATACTAAAGGCATATATAATTATGCGTTAAAATGTTGAATACATGTGGAAGAGCAAAGTGAAAGTTTCATGAAAATTATCAATACATTAAAAAATGGTGACTTTGAAATAGTTTTGGGGATTTTATGTTGTATCGACCTGAATGTTTTATTGCTAATATCTAACACATAATACATATAAATCTTAGATTCCAATTTATATGTTGCAAAGTAATATAATTTGTTTCACTTTTAATTAAAAAAAATTTCGATGGCCCAGTCTGATCAAATCAGGAAAAACTGAGCTAAGTATCACCCTGTTTTCTCCTTTGAAACCCATGATATATCTCAGAGTAAACATCAGAATCTCTCAATGCATATTTATGAGTAGTTACGAAAAAACTGTAAAAAGTAGCTAAATTAAAATTCATAATAACTTCATATCGCCAAGGGGAGATGGCCGTATACATCTGACATCATATACTTAATGCTTGATATAGTTATGGTAATTGTGGTAGAGATAGAATTGATTGTGACATTCAATTTGCAGTCACATGGTATCTAACACGAGAAAACATCATGTTCATATTATGAGAAAATGACGATTAGCAAAGAAAAACAGAAGAGGTACTACAGAAAGACAGTACTTCTGGTGTTTTTCGCAGTTTATCGCGTTTATTTATCATGATATGAGCGTATTGTTGTGTTGTGTTAGATACCATATGACTAATTGAATCTCGCAATATGTCCTGTCAAGTGTTTTTATTAACTTCGTCATAATTCTTAAATGCACGCTTAAAACAGAGAATTCTATACATCATCTTCAAAAATACTGCAATCGAAAGTAATACTTACAATTTCTAGGTCTATAAAAAATAAACATTTGAATCAGAAGGTGTTTGCTTTCAAAAACAATACAAAAAACAAGCACATGCAAAAACTCGGATGTTATTTTGCTTTCATGGTAGCAATATATACTGTTGAAATGAGATCATTTACTTTTTTGAGAGCTAGAGAAATATTTTTTATTAATACTAGATAGTTGGTGCTACAAACAGAAAAGTCACAAATTTCTTTCAAAAAAATGTAATGCATGCAGTCACTGTGTTTAGAAGTATATCAAGCAACAATTTTATATACGTTTCGTAGCATTTCTTTCGACAAAAAATCCAGAAAAATAAAGATGTGAACCCATTACAACAAGTAAAATAAAACAAGCAAAATCTCTTTTATAAAGCTAATTGCATTAATAATGTATTAAGATTCCATTGTATAAAATCAGTAGAGTGTGAAGAGAAATTAATTAATTAAATTTTAATTTTGAAATATCTTAACCAACCTTGTTTATGTAATATGTATTTGGATCCAAAACCCAAAATTTTAATTTAGAAAGG
Source organism: Linyphia triangularis (assembly GCA_963978545.1). Classification (NCBI taxonomy): domain Eukaryota; kingdom Metazoa; phylum Arthropoda; class Arachnida; order Araneae; family Linyphiidae; genus Linyphia; species Linyphia triangularis. Next base: position 83,476,419 of record OZ021724.1, on the reverse strand, counting down.
AAAGTAATACTTTTGTTGATAATCTTAGTTTAAAAAAAAATATTTCGAAAACATTGCATAACATCATTCTAAATTGAAATTTAATTAAATATGCCATTCGATAACGAAATTTAATTTTTTTATAATTTTATACGGCTTTGAAATTTGAAAATTTTTTTAAGTTTAAGGAATCGAACAGTTCATATTTTAATTCTTTATTCTTCTATATTTCTTTATTCAAATTCTTTATTTCAAATTCTTTATTTCAAATTATTTTTTGAATTAAAAAGATTAACTTTACTATAATTAATTGGTTTCGCTGTAAAAACTAACAGGACCAGCTTTTGAGTATCAAATGCAAGGCATTATTCATAATAACATAAAAAATAATTTGATAGTAATATAGTTGCACTAGCGATGGTTAATTTAATGGCTACTACTTATCATGCGATAATGCAGTTGCACAAAAAACAAAATTTCCTGAATCTCGAATTCAACGATAAAATACATTTTTTATTTAATTACTTAATTGGACTTAAAGCTCATATTAAATATTTCAGAAGAACTATCAAGACGCAATAACCATTTCTTCCTTATGACGTCTTTAGTAATTTTTTAAGACTCTTTTTAAACAAATCTGTTATAGTTAAAATGGTACGTGTCCACTTTTTTTGTCGAAAAACACGTATCAATGTTTTAGTGTTCTCAATATTTAAAGGTTTTTACATTTCAAGTGATCTAGTGATATATCCTCACGCAATTATATAATAATTCCCCTTCATAAAATTTTTATTATTATTGAAATTTAGGCTTATATCTAAAACCAGATCTCTCTGTACTAAGTGGTAAACGTGGATTATCATTCAGAATCAATTTCAGGAGTCATTTACTCAAGCTAACTGATTTTAATATAACTATATAGTGTCAAATATTTTTAAGGGATTCATTTCATAGTTGTTCATTTACTTCCAAGTAAAACTCCAATAAAAACTTCAAATGACATCAATGATTAAATATGTGTGGTACAAAACTCCCCATCTATTTAAATTTTTATTATTTGGAAACAAAAAAAAATTAATTTATGAAAAGCTCAAAAGCAAAACCAAATTTAGCCTACAGATAAGTTACGAGAAAAATGCAAATAAATGTTTCATCCCTTTTAGAAAAACTATGTTTATGCTTATCTTATGTATTATTTTATGTGAACATACACTATTTTGTACAGTACCCCCCAAAAAAATCAGAACGATGGCTATATCTTGTTCTCTAATTGTTGAAATGACAAATGTTGAAATGACATGGTTCAGTTGTAAATCGTGGAAGGTTTTTAATAATTGCATGTAGTTTTTTTTCTCATGAGGGGTCATCTTCATATTAAAACAGAATCAAACTTTAAAAACTTCAATAGCAACCTCATAATATTATCTCATATTTGGATTCAGCATCCAAAAAAATGTCGAAGTACAAAAATTCGTAATTTTCTAATGAATGGTTTGTAATTTAAATGATAAAAAGATGACCCTATTAGGGACTTAGAAGTAGACTTCCCAAATATATGGTAGCAAGTATAGTTTTTTATTCCTGATACTAATTTAATCTACATAGCAGCAATTTTATGAATTATACTTTATCATCTATCCTTGAAGCTTATAATTATTAAAAACAATATATCTACTTTATTTGAAAGTGATAGTAATAATTCTGAATAAATTTATTAATATTAATTCAAAAAAATAAACAATATTTAAAATATTTAAATGTACTATTTCATAAGAAATACTTTCTGTAACAAACTGTATCGTCTAGCTTATCTTTAAGTCAACTCATAGATGCGAAAAATTCCTGCGAAATCAAGAACTTCTTTCTTAATTACAAATCATACCTCTTCTATCAGCTCCAGAACATTCACAAATTACTATAGAATCATTCAATCTACGAACAAAATCGTAAAACAAAATACGCTACTCTGGGTAATCAGTAATCATATACTAAAGGAAGAGTTTTATTAGTATATTCTATGCACCATTTCAATAGTTTGCATCAAAAGTTATCTAGCATTAACAAGAAAAGCATATAACACTCTTTGAAACGATTTCTGGAATGAAAGTAAGGAATATGTCAGTGACAAACTTAGCTCGTTTCGCTTAATTAGTTTCTGTTCCAAATTAGTCAGCTGAAATCGTTCGCAAAAGTTTCTCAATCGACCATTCATTAGCAACTTTTACTTTTCACTTCGAATCACTCCAACTTGAGATTATTGCTTTAAGATTTTACATTCGAGTTGGAATTATAGATGGTCTTTTTAATCTTACAGTTAAGTTTTGAATTTTGTACATTTTAATATCACGCTTTGCATATTAAAAAGGATAAAAATAATATTTAAATGCGTTTAATGCCTTATTATGCTTATATAAATGCTTGAGTTATTCGTATTTTAAGTAGGCATATGAAAAGAAAACTTCGGCCACAATTTTAATAGTCTCACTAAAAAAGTACTCTAATGTATTCAATTTAACAAATTTTAATTAAAATTACAAATTATTTATTTGAATTATACTTCAATTGCAAATGACTTAAAACATTATTCAATTTTATGTGACTATTTTAGTACAAATAATAAATATTAATAGGTAATTACCTTACAGAATTTTCTCAAAATTAATTTTTATCATCCTGAAGGAAATAAAGTACCTGTCGTAGTGTTTTTTATAAATTAGTTTTATCATTTTAATAATTATTTAAAACACTATAATTGCATTTCGAATATACACAAGCAAATAACTTCGAATACAGATAATAGGGAAGTAAAATGATATCCAAAACAGCTCATAAGGTATTTGAAATGTTGAAGTAATAAATCAATAAAATCTTGGTTGCCGAAAAAATAAATAAATTGTATGGACTGGCTAATGCTTAGTCATGATTTAAACCGTGTAGAAAATAGGTGGAACGCGTGAATTCATATAATTTGCAAAAATGGTGTACGTTATTTCTCTAATAATATGTTAGTGGAGAAAAACACCATACAAAATTAGTAATGTACTCAATCTTATTAACTGGCACAGTATTATTTAAGCTTTTACATTTTCTGCGTATCTCATATTTGTAGCTGCAATAGGTATGAACATTTTCTGCGTTTTTAGTACAGTTTGATTTTAAATAAATACTATATTTCAAATTTGAATAACTATTTGAACAGACTGTATACAAACAGACTGTAAATTCTCATTTGATATTACTTTAAAATGACTTAATTATTGGTATTACAAAATAACAACACCCTTTAATGTTCTTAATTAGCTTAACCAGTTTAATCAATTTAATGCATTGAGGTGTTAGTAAATAAAAGCAAGCTTTGAGAAACGTCCCAAAAGCTTTTGTTGTACTAATTACTTATATTTGATAAAATATATTCATTTCGGCAATCTACAATTTTGAAAATGTCCAAAATGGTTAATTTCCTACCATCAGCCTTTTGTAAACTTTGGTAATTTACTTAGTAAGATATACCTAGATGGTGTTCCTTGAAAAGAATTAGATTCAATTTGTCGCAAGTAAAACAGCATTTTTTTCCCCTTCTTTTTTTTCATTTCTTCTTCCACAATTTTTATTTTGAAGTTATTTAAGCTTTTGTAAGTACAGAACAGAAGACTAAATTAAATTAGGTTTTTACTGTAAAATAGGATGCGAGGGTAAAAACGGCGTTCATATTTATTTTGATAGATGTACGATAATTGAAAAATATTTATATTCAAACTAAATATCAGTAATTCTCTAAATAGTAAGAGTCACGAAACTTATTGGGGGTCAGAACTCTATTTATTGTTGTTTATAAAAGGATGACAAACATAGACACAAAATCTACAGCAAATATATTTTAGTTAGTAAACAGCTCCTACAAATATTTTTCCTTCCAAAAGAGTAGACAGCAAATACTCCCTACTGGTAACGGAAAATGCAAAAAATAAACTTTATAGGAAGTTTAGGTTGACAACAGCCAATGGCATTTTTAAGAATGCAATATATTTCAACTTTAAAAGTACAACTTTTTTTTCAATCTTACTCTTACAGCAAAATAGGTGGAAAAAAGCCGCAGCTGCTTTTCAATAACCACTTTCTATTGAAAGGTTACAAATCGCACTTTCAAAATATGATATATATTGAACTTAGATTTGTGTGACGGTCTTCAAATGAAAAATATTGTTAGGAATTTTTTCAGAGTATATGACAATACAGCTTTTTTGCAAAATAAAAATTGATAACACATTATTCGTCTCAGAAGCTTACAAAACTTCAATAAACAGCAGCGATCTCGACATCAAACTTCAGCAAAAATTTCAGTGCATATAATTTCAGATACGATGGTAATTCAGGCTAAATCTAAATAGCGCAGAACTCTTTTCAACATGACTCTAAACCTCCAACTGAGTCAAAATTCTACTTCTTGATGGTTTTTATATCATTAGTCCAGTCACTTTAGGGCTAAAAATGGCCAAACATCAAACAAATTGCAACCAAAGGTTTTTAATGATTTTTAGACTCAGAAAAATGTCCTGAACAACATATCAAAAGTCTAAAAAATTCTAAGTGGCAAGAGGCTGATGTATTGGCCGCCATCTTGAATTTCTATCGTTATAGTAAAATGCCCATAATTAATGCTAAAGGGCTCTGATTTAATTCAAATATGTACCAAATGAAAGGGTTTTCATTTCTTAACCTTATAAACTAAGAAAACATTCTATTTAAACAATTGCTTTGTAGTAATAGTATTAAAAATACTTTTATTTGCTTGTTTTGATTGCTCATTAAATCACAAATATATTACTTTTACAAACAATTTGACTGAAATCACAAAATTTCTTGCATTTTATAAATTTTTTGGGCATAGAACTCAAAAAACTATCTATTCCAACTTTGATAACTAAAAATAGAAGCAGTTCCATGCAATTTATACAAAAAAAAAAAAAAAAACGGTAATGATATGATGTAAAAGAAAATTAGTTTTCATTTGACTTTTTTGCAATTATTTCTTTCGATTGAGCACCAAGGAAATAGTTTAAATTGATTAGTCCCAATACTTGGTGATTTACATAATTAGGGAAATAAATTTTGGGGATGCTTTGGTCATCTTATGAGACAATTTGAGCTTAAAAGGAATTTTCGAACGAAAGTTTTGCAGCCATACAGTGGTCTATATGCTTAGTAAAATGGCAGTAACACAAATTAGAAGAGGACGCATAATTTTATACGTGCTGCCTTGAATTCATTTGCAATCACAAAGGCTTCGGAAGTGTAATTGCCACTTCAATAAACTATTTTCACTAATATAAAACAAGCAGACAGGTAATGAGTTAATGAATACAACAGAATAGGGTATTTGACACCATCAACAAATAATTACCAAATTCGACATATACATAGAATTTAAAGAAGCATTTTTTACTCGAAATAATTGCTCACATTTTTATAAATCGAATTTTAAGAAATGGTTTTCTAAGCGCATCGTCATGTGATCAGAAACGATCGCTTAAGCTCCTCCCAAAGTGTGACGTCACTATTGTAGAGTGGAAGTTTGTAAGCAAACAACTTCATATGTTTATTTTTAAGCTTGATTTGTCTTTCTTCCTACTTAACGATTAATTATGACCATTGTAAGTGAATTTTAGGAAATATTTATTTAAAGAAGCTTTATTTGAAAAATGTGTGACAGTTTCGTAAAGGTAGACAGTTTAAATTTACCCAAAATAGGCGCATTGATGGCGAGATTCTTTTTCAAATCAAGCCCAGAGAGGTTTTTTTTTTTGCAGAATTATCAAATGTTAAAACATCTGTGTATATAAAAAAAAAATCTGCCAGTTATTATAATTTGTAAAAGAAGACTACACACTTTCACAGTTATAATAATTATAAAAACATAAACTAAATTATTAATCGTTCGATTACTTTAAAACGAGGTGAATCGGAAAACTTTTCAACTTTGAAAGTAAAAATCCGGTGTAATAATATCATTAACGAACTAATTTTTTACTTTGAAACTTGTGACATACCTTCTTCTATAATGATCAACTTCACTTGCATTTATTTTGATTTTATTCATGGTGTTCCGATTTACCCAGCAGAAAGGGATGAATCGGAACACTCGTTATAATATACGTCTGATCTTATTTAAATATATACAGGGTGAAAAAAACAAGTAATAAAATGCATTGAAGTGAATAGAAACACAAAAGATTATCATAAAAAAATGCTGTAATAAAAATCCACCATAACTTGGAGCGGATTTATGCAAACAATTCTTAGTGCAGAATCCATTCCATACATGGATATTTTATCCAAATTAGTGTATTAGTGTTCAGCTGTTAATTGAGGTACTTGTACAATGGGGTACAACACAATACTGGTAATAAATTTCTTCAACAAAATCAAAAGAAAAGAACACATTACGGTTACACAAACTCACTTGAAACTCATTCGCGATGCTATTTATCCAATAGTTACGTCACACAGTCAGATGGGTTTTTGAGCAGCGTTTTAGGGGCGGGGCTTCTGCTTGCATTTTAAAATGCAATTTTTGGAGCTTTGCGGCATTATTTTGGAAAAAGAAAAAATACGTGCCTTTTATTTTGGGCTTACGCTTCATTTAAAACTTATTTTGAAAAATTGTCAAATACCCTATTCCTTATATGTGATTAACCTTATGTTTCCTTAGATATGATTACTACAAGATAAAAAAAATATTGTCTTGAATTGGTATAGTGATTTATGTATTATATATTACTTGATGTAAATAGTAAAATATACTTTTTGTGAACTAGTTGATTAGTTGTAATATTAGATTCTGTTTTAAGTACGTAAGATTGGTTGACGTTTAAAAAAGTACTTCCGAGCAGAATGCGCTGGGAAATGGAATCTGCATTTAATATTTCTAATGCTTCTAACTCAAACACAGTCACTTCCTCTAACATCAGCTACTGTTAAATATCAAAAAACCTTTTATATGACTAGTTTCAAACCTAAAATCCACTTGTATCTCATGATTGCTGTAGACATAGAAAAGAGATCAACTTATACCCATATTGATGGGCATCCAATCAGCACCATTTCATCTTTTGAATGTTACTAGAAGCAAAGACAAGATTAATTGCACTACTTTAAGGTTAAAAAAAAAATTTAAAAAATTGTTGAGTGAAAATAGATTTCTTTGTGTCACATTACATATGTTGTTTATAAATTGCTATTTTTAGATATGAAAGTTGGTCGTATGAGTAGTTTTTGGCTTCCAAGTTTAAAATTTTAATAAAATGTAATATATTTTGTGTTTTTATGCAGATTGTTTTTAAAAGAAATGTCATATTTAGGATAAATAACAGAAAATTAAAACTTTAAATTTATAATTTAATAAGCAATCAAAGCAAGCAAATACAAGTTTTTTTAATACTATTCCTATATGAAATTTTTTTTAAATAGAATGTTTTTCCAATTTATAAGGTTAAGCACCCTTTCATTTGGTACATATTAGAAGGAAATCGGAGCCCTGGAATCGGATTAATTATTGTCATTTTACTATTACGAGAGAAATGCAAGATGGCGTCCAAAGGCCAATATGGTGGGCTTCCTTAACTTTGATTTTTCTAGACTTTTGATAAGTTGTTCAGGACATTTTTCTGAATCTAAAAAACCTTGTGTTGCAATTCATTTGTTGTTTGGCCTTTTTCAGCTCGAAAATGACTGGACTACAGTTAAAACAAGCATATAAAAGTATTGTAATGCTATTACTATCAAAAAGTGATTTAAATAGGATGTGTTTCTAGTTGATAAGGTTAAGCATTAAAAATCCTATCATTTGGTACATATTTAAAGCAAATTGAGGCCTTTTAGCAATAATTATGGCCATTTTACTCAAGAGACAGAAATTGAAGATGACAAGCAATATAGCGGCCTTCCTCCACTTATATTTTTCTAGACTTGTGATATATTGTTCAGGACATTTTTCTGAGTCTAAAAAACCTTAAAATTTGTTTGATGTTTTCATCTAAAATGACTAGAATGCATCGCTGGCGAACTTTTCCGAAAAATCCAGAGCAAAGGAGGTGGCGATCAACATGCGTATTATATAGAAGACATTTATTAACTCGCGTGTTCCAAACTTTTCCAGGTCTTTTTCAACATTTTTAACTATTAATTTAAGAAAACGGAACTTTAAAAAGAAATGGATACACAATCTGGCTCTGGTCACGCATGCCAAAGGTGCCGTGTTTGAATCCCAATAAAGCATGAATGTTCGCTGCCGTTCGGAATTCATGTTAAGCTGTAGGTCCTGACCTTATTAGCCGTCATTGAGCATAAAAATAGGTCGTTGAGCGTACAAACCAACCACATTCAGAAATCAGAAGAAAATAATCACAAACTCGACTGTTATTGCAAATCAAAATTTGCTAGGTCTGGTGGCAGAACAAGAAAAGGAAATCAGAGATAAGGCCTAAGCAAAATAGAAGCGGGAAGTTGCAGCAAAAAAGAAAAGAATGCATACCAAGAAAAAATTCTATTGGCAAAAAAAACTATGTAATCTATAATATTGTTGCACAAATTGTCTGTATATATTGTAAATAGTGACGTATTATTTCAAAATTCTATTGTAATTTATTTTTATCCAATTTTATTTAGTAATTAATAGCGATTATACAAGTTAGAAAAAGGTGGCAACACCTGAAGTAATCGAGACGTTTCGAGAAATTTCTTTCCTATGAATTGGCTGGAAATTTCGAGAATGTCTCACGCGCTTGTTTATAAAAAGACTGGAGAACGGGAAAGTTTTCAGATGTACTTCGGATTTCGTTGAAAGCTGATCGCTTTGTTGACCTATTGGAGTGCGCTTGTATAATCGCTGAATTCGAAGTTATTTTTGTTGAAGCTTGTGTTGAAGCTTGAGAGTAGTTAAACTGTTGCCTGTGAATAGATTTTGTGAGTTTTCTGAAGAGAGAATAAATACTTTTAAACCGTGAAAACTGTGCCATCATTGCCTCAGTGGAAAAATTCGTAACAGTGGTGTCAGAAGTGGGGTCTCGTAATTTTGAATGCCGACAACTAGAGGAATGATGGAAGACCAAATGAAGCAGTTGATGGAAATGATTGCTGGAATAAAAGCCGGACAAGAATCCACGGCCGCTGAAATGAAAGCCGAAATAAAAGCCGGACAAGAATCAACCGCCGCTACAATCGCCGCTGGTCAAGCCCGTCAAGAAACGACAAATGCCGAACTCGCCGCCGCAATCGCCGCCAGCCAAGAATCCACATCAGCTGCTATAATTGGGATTAAAGAAGAAATGCAATCCGAACTGGCTACAATGGTGGAATCTACGATAATAGAGACTACTACAAGTGTTCTACAATCGGTAAAAGAAGAGGTTCTGAGTGAAGTAAGAAAAGAAATCAGTGAGAGTTTTGAGGCGGTTAATGGGAAAGTTGACTGCTTGGGAGAAAAGGTTTCCACCATGAAAGAAGAGCAGGAAAAGTTTAATGACGCTGTTGAAGAAAGGCTACGGAAAATTGAAACTCGCGAAGCTGTGACCATTGCAACGCCTAATTGGGATAACGTTTCCACTCCCTTTATTGCGCCACGTTCCAGCATCAAAGTGGCCACTTTTGATGGGAGGTCGTCTTGGCGCGTTTATCAAACGCAGTTTGAAATGATTGCTTCTGCGAATGGTTGGGACGATACTTCGAAAGCATTCCATCTCGCGGCATCTCTTCGAGGTGAAGCTGCTGACATTTTACAAACACTACCTGAAGAGAAGCGGGGAGAATTCGTGGCGCTGGCAAGTGCGTTGGAATTAAGGTTTGGGGAAAACTTGTTTGGGAATGCAGAAACCTTCTACAAGACTTGGGGACCCATAACAGGATCCTTCTTACATGGGTGCCAGGTCATATTGGTGTAGAAGGAAATGAAAATGCAGATAAGCTTGCTAAACTGGGAACTGCAGACCTACCTTTAAGTCCTGAACCTTTTTGTGGGATCTCCAAGACTACTGCAAAAAGGGTGATAGGAGAAAAAATGCTTAAAGAAACTACAGAAAGGTGGAAACAAACCACCGATCAAAAACATGCGAGGCTTATGATCCAAGAACCTTCCATGAAACTATCATCTCAGATCCTGCGTCTTAGCAGGGATAAGGTGAGAGTGATAGTTGGATTTCTTACAGGCCACTATCACCTAAGAAAACACCTTCATAGAATGGGAATATTTAAAGAAGAACCTTTATGTAGGAAGTGCAATATGGTAGAGGAAACAGCCCACCATATACTTTTTGAATGTGAAGCTCTTCTTCACATTAGGCACTCAAGCTTAGGTCTTGGAACAGAACTTGATACAATCCACGAGGAACCTGTCAAAAGCCTTTTGACCTTTCTTAAGGAATCTGGTTTTCTTTGACAGGGGGTCGTAAAATAAAGGGGTTGGTGCAATATTCCCTAGTGGAATCAGCACCTAGGCTCAACTGACCTCCCCATTTACTATGACTATGACTATGACTATAAGGTTTGGGGAGCAACATCTAAAGGATTATAACAGACTGCAACTGAAAGTGAGACAGCAGAAGGCCAATGAAACTCTTCAAGAATTGGCATCGGATATAGAAAGACTGTCGCTCCTCGCTTTCATAGACTGTCCCTCGGACGTACGAGATAACCTGTCTCTTCAGTATTTCGTGGATGCCATCAAAGATCCCGACATACAGCAAGCTACCAGGATGTCAGACAGCAAAGATCTAAAGTCCACCCTCGTCTATGCCATGAGAGTGGAAGCCGCGCAGCTAGCTTCTGGAAAAGACCGACGATATGTGCGTGGTGCATTAGCCGAGGATTCTTCTGACTTTGTCACCAGTAAGCTTCGAGAACTGGAAAGCAAAATTGATAGAATGATGAGAAGCTATCCCGGAGCCAGGGATCGAAGGACCAGAGTCGTTTGCTGGCACTGCAAACGGGAAGGGCATCTACGACGAAACTGCCTTGATTTGAAAAAGAGAAGGGATAACACTACCACGGATGCTCCACAACTGAATCTAAGAAGATGTCATCTCGCAGGGCAGAAGCTGCAATGTAGAACAGGTGAAGCCCCGACCAGTCGTTTCCACGTTTCATCCCAACAAGGAGGAAACCAGGGTTTATTCGTGAAGGGGGAGATCAACGGAACTCCATGTCGTCTAATCGTCGATTCGGGAGCGAACGTAACGATCGTAAGGACGGACGTGGCTCGTCGCCTGAACAGCCGACTCCTCTACACAGCGCCCTCTGTTTCTCTACAAACTGTGTCTGGTGGTAATATCTCTGTTCATGGGAAATTGCAAGTGGACATTGCCCTTGGATTTAACACCTACAAGCACACCGTTTATGTTGCCGAAATTGTAGATCCGTGCATTCTCGGACTAGACTTTTTGAAGAAAAATGGAATTACGCTGAATTTTGAGAAAAGCAAGCTGCAAACATGGAGAGGCGAAGTTCCTTTGCACGATCTAGACACGAAAGAGCTGTGCGTATATCGGATTGTAGCTCATGAAGACAATGTCATAGAGAATGCTGAAGAGTCCACATCTATGAAAAGTACCTCTCCAGCCTCGGAAAGAGAACCGAAGAAAGCGACGTTGATGAAACCCTCCCAGGAAGTGGTTCATGTGGAAATGGACAAAGTCAGTGAAGTGGGAATCGACATCCATGCTCCTGTTACAAGCATCGAACGGAGGTCCCGGGATCTATCAGCTGCACCCGCGGATGATTCGGACGCAATCTCAGAATCATATAACGAGCAAGATGGGGATCAGAAACTTTCACCGCTTCTGTTTGCATACGGGAGTACAACTCACGAGACCACCGGATTTTCTCCATCTCTAACGATGTTTGGAAGAGACCTTACACTCCCCAGCAACCTCCTCTTTGGACGACCACCGGACACCCCTTCCTCGCCTGTCCAGTATCTAGATGATCTCCAGGCACGTTTGGAAGCCGTACATCGGTTCGCCAGAGAAAGAATCAACATCATGACAGAGCGCATGAAGGTCCGCTACGATGCTAAGGCCACGGAACGTTCATTCCAGGAAGGTGACAAGGTGTGGTTATGGAATCCTAAACGTCGGAAAGGACTCTCCCCTAAGCTCCAGACGAACTGGGAAGGGCCGTATATGGTCCTTAAGAAGATCAACGACGTCGTGGTAAGGATTCAACGGACACCCTCCTGTAAACCTAGAGTTGTACATAACAATAGACTAGCCCCATATTATAGTAGAAGTGATTGAATTGCCTTTCCTCTTAAGGACTTCACTGCCCGGGACGTGCAGTCTTTAAGAAGGGGGAAATGTTGCACAAATTGTCTGTATATATTGTAAATAGTGACGTATTATTTCAAAATTCTATTGTAATTTATTTTTATCCAATTTTATTTAGTAATTAATAGCGATTATACAAGTTAGAAAAAGGTGGCAACACCTGAAGTAATCGAGACGTTTCGAGAAATTTCTTTCCTATGAATTGGCTGGAAATTTCGAGAATGTCACACGCGCTTGTTTATAAAAAGACTGGAGAACGGGAAAGTTTTCAGATGTACTTCGGATTTCGTTGAAAGCTGATCGCTTTGTTGACCTATTGGAGTGCGCTTGTATAATCGCTGAATTCGAAGTTATTTTTGTTGAAGCTTGTGTTGAAGCTTGAGAGTAGTTAAACTGTTGCCTGTGAATAGATTTTGTGAGTTTTCTGAAGAGAGAATAAATACTTTTAAACCGTGAAAACTGTGCCATCATTGCCTCAGTGGAAAAATTCGTAACAATATTAAAACAAGTTGTGTGTCTGTCTGTGGATCTATAGAAACCTATTTAAAATAGGAGTAGAGCTCTAAAATTTTCAGCATAAGTAGTTTTGGCCTTCTAATTGTATACATGTCAAACAGAATGTTAAAATTTTAATTAGTTCTATATTAATTAATTTTTTTAAGTATTTTTTTACAAAGTGACTTCAAACAGCAATACAGCTCTGAAATTTTCAACGTAAGTAGTTTTGACCTTTTAATTTAACTCTTGAAAAAAATATATTTACATTTTTATTTAGTTTTTTTCAATTAATTTTTTTAACTAATTAATATATATTTAACAAAACGATATCTAATAGGGCTACAACTATGAAATTTTCAACATAAGTATTTTGCCCCTCTAATTGGACTTTTGAAAAACAGAATTTTAAATTTTTATTTAGTTATTTTTTAATTAATTTTTTTATTTTATTAACAAATATTTTACTAATTGAACTTTTGACAAAAATAATGTTAAAATTTTAATTTGTTTTTTAAATTTTTTTAACTAATATTTTCACAAAAAGTGACTTCTAATATTCCTAGAGATCGAAAAGTTACAACATAAGTAGTTTTGGCCTTCTAATTGGACTTAAGAGAAACAGAATTTTAAATTTGTGTTAAGTTCGTTATAAATTAATTTTTTTTAATTAATTAATATATATATATTACAAAACGATTTTAAATAGGGCAACAGCTTTGAAATTTTCAACATAAATAGCTGTGGCCTTCTAATTTGAATTTTGAAATACATAATTTTAAATTTTTATTTAGTTTCTTTTTAATAAATTTTTTTAATTAATTAATGAATATTTTACAAAACAATTTCTAATAGGGCTACAGCTCTAAATTTTCAACATAAGTGGTTTGGCCTTCTAATTGGACTTCAGAAAAACATAATTTTAAATTTTTGTTTAGTTCTTTATTAATTAATTTTTTTAATTAATTAATATATATTTCACAAAATGATTGCTACAGCTTTGAAATTTTTAACATAAGTATAGTTGTGGCCTTCTAATTGGATTTTTGGCAGAATTTTAAAATTCTATTTGTTTTTTAATTATTTTTTTAATTAATTAACAAATATTTTACAAAGCGATTTGTATTTGGGGTACAGTTCTGAAATTTTCAACACAAGTAGTTTTGACCTTCTAACTGGACTGACAAAAAGAAGATTAAAATTTTAATTTGTTTTATAATTAATTCTTTTTGATTAATTTTTCACAAAAAACGACTTTTAATAGACCTAGAGCTCTGAAAGTTTCAACATAAGCATTTTTAGCCTCTAATTTTGCTTTCCACAAACACGTGTTAAAAGGGGTGTTGTATTATTGTATTAACGGGGAATTTCTTTTTTTCTTTACAAAAGAGAGGCTTCCCATATTAAAGCTTTACGTAGCATTTAGATTTTAGTGAGTGAAGCGAGCCTATGCTTGCATAGCAATGAACCTTTCAACGAGTGAAGTAAGCCTGTGTTTATGTGTTAATGAACTTTTCAGTGAACGAAGCGAGCTCGAATTTGAGTAGCGATGAACCTCTTCTCTTTTTGCGAAGCGCCAAAATCTGGAACCTATATACGAATTACAGATATCAGCAACTCGAGGCCTCACAGCCAGCTAAAATATTGCACATGTTAAAATTTCGTAGCTAAGCACGGGTGTTCAGCTAGTTGATAATAATATGGAGATCTCATCATGAGCAAAACGTTTATGTTTTGAAACATCTGATGAGGAGATTGAGAATAATAATGAAGAAACAGTTGAAATTGAGCATTCAACCTTAGAAAATGCTAGGGAATATCTTTATAATAAACATGGTACACTTCAGAGATATCTGTATTATGCCATATTTTACAACATTAACCTACTTTACACTGATAAAATTACAAACATGCTAGATGAGAGGAGAGTTAAAATTAAATTTCTTGAACAAAGCAGTGGTAACTTTCTTTGACCAAAGCAAGACATGATAGAAATTATCAATATGAAATATCTATTATATGGTTCAGTAATTTTACAGGGAAGTAATCCCTTTGTTGTGGAGACTAATGAAAATTAAATTAATAGCTAGTCTTCTTCGATTAACCTATAACGTAGAAACTTTGTCAGTACTAAATATTTATAACTTATCTTGTTAATTTACTTATGACATTCCGAAATATAAAAACAAATTATATAAATTGTTGTCAACAATACACAACAAATCGCTATTTACTCCATATAAGATGAATAATTACCTCAAAGCCAGGGTAAGCCTTGTTCAATTAATTAATGAAATTAAACAAAATGTCAATGGATTTCAGATAAAGCAATTATTTCAATAACTCACACATTATCTAAGCTTGCTCAATGACCAATTTACTTATATTGCCTAACATACTTTTCGAGATAAACACAGATCTTATTGTATTTTGACCAAAAATCCCCGTATGATTTTAAAAAAAATATATCAGACGACTATATCTCAAATTTAACAACAATAGCATTTTTTTCAAAAACAATTAAAGAAAAGAAAAAAAATAATAATAAAATAAACACGCATGCGAATCCAATAGCTTGTGATAAAGTTTTATTGTATTTTGATACGGTAAGTAATTTTTTTTTAATTCGCAGGTATAAGAATTTAAGCTACTACAGTTTTACATAAATAAAACAAGTATTAAACAAATCAATTGAAAGCTAAAATTAGAGACAGTGTAAAGAACCACATAGTTCTTATGTTCATTATTAAAATGTCACTGGAGAGCATCGTAAGCAGACGATTCTGTCAGTTGATTCTAGGACGCGTAGTCTCGCTTCGCATCAACTCATGACCTAGAGCTTATGCTCAGCAGCGCCCCAAGCTAATTTCACATCTTGATAAAATATTCATCGTAATTCTACCACTTATAATTAACTTCATTTAGAAGACAGCAACGTGATAATAATGCAAAAATTGTTTAGTTAATGTTTCCACTAACTTTATTTCCTAAAATTTTAGTTTTCATCAAGTAACAATGTATTTATAAACTTCTATTATTATTTTCTTGGGAACAACCTCTTTACAATAAGATTGAATATTTTTGAACCTTTAAAAACAAAGCTAATAATTTTTTCTCTTGATTACAAATCTTAAATTTTATGAAATTTTTAAGGAACTTGTTATTCCGAAATTTTTGCATGCTAATTCCAAATATGAAATAATATTATTTCCATTGCACTTTTGAAATGTTTTTAAGTTAGAATACATTTTTAAAAGTATCCAACTTGAAAATATTTGTAGAAAACCTATAATCTAATAACAAAGATACTTTCAAGAGTTTTTTTTTTAAATAATTTGAAAGAGAGATTTACACAGTGTTTAGCTTTATTTTGTTTATTGCACCAAAAATCTCGATTCCAAAAATTTCTGATGTAGTTGATAAAGTAAAATTCCCTAGAGCTTTTAGAATACATATTATTTCCATTTCTATACTAGACAAATACTTGAAGCAGCACATTAACTTATTTTTCTATTATGCGTGGTATCCGGTGACTTGTCAGTATAGTAAAATTCTTGAAATTCAAGATATACTCTTTCTGACTTTGAAATCGATAAAATGGTTATAGATGACTTGCAAGTGGCTTTACAGTTTAAATCAAAGAATTGCTAACTTGGTCACGCTTTAAAAGAAAAGTAACTTACATAGTTACTTCGAAAGTCTGAGGGAAACTAACCAGTTTTATTTCATAAATGTGGAAACATATTAAATAAAATTACGTTGCTCGTAAACATTAAACTTCCTTCGATATATCCTTGCGTTAGTGGAAAGCGACTATATTTTATCTCACGTACGACAAAAAAAAAAAAAAAAAAAAAAAAAAAAAGAGTTCATCCGATAGACATTAAATATAAAATTTTGTTTTTATTTTCATTAAAGTTAGGGCTCGACTTTCTGTATTATGTCTTGATCTAAACCAAAATACACAAATGAAATGTCATTGCATGTTTTAAATATTTTATGTAAAAATTAGTATTAAGAGTTTGTGAGAATTTTATTGCTAGAATTATCACACACTTTTTGAATATGAATGATTGTTAATAATCAGTGATATCTAACTACAGTATTTAAATAGCTTAAAAGCTGTTTCTGCTCTTCATGGCGAAGAAATTAACTGAATAGCCTCCCCACATAATACTACGTAAAATATTGCCCATGGTTACAAACAGATTTTAACTAGTGTGGTGAAGTTACTAATATAGATCTCTGCAGTGATTGTTAAGCCTTCTTCAGCTTCAAGTTAACAACCAAGCATGCGCTATCCAGAATTTGTAGTTAGAGATCAGTAGTTAACATTTACAAATGTTTTTTTTTTTTTTTTTTTTTTTTTTTTTTTTTGGAAAACGTAGCTTTTTTCATGGATGGCAACAATTTATCTTGTTAAAGCCCACTGATGGTCATGGGAATGGGCGAAATTCTACAATAGTTTTCCCTGCAATAATTTTTAAATTATATTTCTAATTCAAATATATATATATTTTTTTAATTATGTTTTATTTACTTCGTTTTAGATAGGTTATAAACTAAAATTCGATTAAAAATATTTTTAAAAAATATTTTATTTTAAATTTTATTTATAAATTTAAAAATGCTGTGTGGGGATCAAAAACATATATATACGTGCATCACCGTCAGTGGGTTGAAAGGGAGTGGGCAATGATGAGGATTGCGAAAGATAGCATTGTTCTTTTTCAGTTAGCCAGATGTTTTTATCCATTAGAGAACTCGTGTAACTTTTGTGCCAGAAAATATTCTAAATCGATTAACAAAGGGAAGACTTAAAATTTTTTACTATCTGTTAATTTTGAAGCTTCTTTATGTATTTGACATGACAAAATAATCCAAATTGAAAGTAAAAAATAAAGAATCATGACCACTATAAACAAATTTTAGTTAAAATCAGTCTTGTTATAACGAGCATTTTGGGGTGACATATGTCATTTAGGCTTTTGCCATGACATATGCAGAAGAATTCTCGTATTTTTGAGTTGATGATAGAAGTCACCCCATGACGAAGTTACTATAATAAACAAATATGCCTTTTCCATTTGTTATTTATTTCTCTGACGTAATTTAAGTATTTGAATTATAGATATAACCTGTATGTTAACAAATACATCATAAAGTGTATTGTAAAGGAATTCGGGTTATAAAAGGTTTAACAATTGAAATTGAAACACAGTTCTGCAGAACCAATTAAACTCCTCCGAGTGAAGTAATGGAACTAAAGCTAATTGCATTCACTAAGAAAATATCCTTTATGCGAAATATCTTATGACACAGACATGCATGGTATTATCAAAATAATGATATCACTAAGGAATATCATAGAGATCTCTATTAACATGGAGTAAGAATGAAATAGAAATTAGTTTTGTTGGTATTCACATAGGAATAGAATCGTAAGTCATGGTAGTGGTCAAGGGAACGTTATTTAATTTTTCATCCAAAATGGTAACAGTTTCTAATCATGATCATATTTTCTACAAATGATCCCAAAGGTTTCATAATATTATGGGGAGGGATTTCTAAGTGGGATTTCTAACTTCATAACTATGTACAGAAATGAATATGATCATAAGGATGGTTCAAAATCACATGGCGAGAAAAATTTATCTTAAGTTCAGAACACTCATTATTTTTTTTACATCAACTGATACTGATATTTTGGAAACATTTCATACACTAATTCCGATTAAAAGTTGGGTGCAAGCAACGGTGGAGTATTTATATATATATATAATATATAAATACTCCACTGCTGCTTGCACCATATATATATTAATATATTATACCATTTACCATTAGCATCTATACCACCAGAACACCACCACACACACACACACATATATATATATATATATATATATATATATATATATATATATATATATATATATATATATATATATATATATATAATAAGTGAGTTGTCTGTACGTCTGAACCTTATACAAATCCACAGTTTTACACCTAGCGGTATGAAGTTCGGTACATATAAGTTTTAGCACTTGGAGATTGTAGAGAACAACTTTTAAATTCGATTAAAAGTTACTTTTTTCAAAATTTAATGACATGAAAAAAATATTCTTGGAATGGCAACGATATTTTTTTATTACATCAGAATAAAACCAAAAGTAATTTTAATACATCCCCTTTATTTTTCTGATTATTTTTATGCATTAAAATCGTCTGTCCGACAAACGGTTCGATTATTATTATGATTTTCCATATATTTACTGTAATTCGAAGCTCTGCTCATACGCGATTTTAGAGTAATGCTAATAATCTGAATGTACACAAATTATTGAAATTCACAGAAAACTTCAAGTAATTACAACATTTTTTTATTTTTTTTATTTTTTATTTCCAGGTAAATATTTATTCATTTCCTTTAAACAGAATATGAAAATTCCTTATTTTGATTGTTTTTATTTAATATTTTTGTAGTGTGTATCCAAGTTCCATATATTTTTGTATCCTAAATGTTTTATTATTTTGCACTAGACTATTTTGGTCAGTGGCCGAGCATGGAACTAATCTGTACAAAAAAAATTTGAAGAATACAAAACTCCTTTGGTTCAGATGTACTGTAAGACATTTTTTTGGTGTGGTTTTGTTTGGTGTTTTTTTACAGATAAATGCCGTTCTTCTCAACGATTTTTATTTTCAGTTATATTTCAATTTTTTAATTATTTATATTTTAACTTAATTTGGTAGTAATCCGTTTGCCGGGTACCAGCCAAAAAAATCGCCAAAAAGTAGGCCTAAATAATCAAAACTAACAATTTCTATATTTATAATTGGCGATACATTCACCCGCCATTTATATTGATAAAAAATTAGGCTTGGCTCCAACTGGTAACCACCTAACGGAAGAGCACCCTTAATATTTATATTTAACTTAATTTTATTATTATTTAAGTCTCAGTTTTCTTTTAGTTACCGTGTTTGATTTCTGCTATTTTACTGATCGTTAAATGAAAAAAATCGCCAAGTGCCATTTACTACATTTTTTTCACTTTTTCTTAAAAGTAAACTCCTAAGTCTTTCAACGGGTGCCCAGCAGAGCGGGGCCTTACAGCTAGTATATATATATATATATATATATATATATATATATATATATATATATATATATATATATATATATATATATATATATATATATATATATATACTAGCTGTAAGGCCCCGCTCTGCTGGGCTATATATATATATATATATATATATATATATGACGAACGTAAACGAGACAAAATATGCATTTGAATGGTTTGGAATTCAGGACATTTTAACTTATGACAGCAGTCTTCATCTATGACTTATTGCAGTTCGGGTCAAACAAATATCATAGCATTTGAAAATTGAGCATTGAATTCAGCTAAATACCAATAACTATTTGGCAGTTTAATATTATTAGTTTTATATCAAATAGATTAACACTGCTCTTCATCTCATCCAAATATTATTTTTCAGTTTCTAAACTATCTTTGGCTTTGCGATAAAAGACTTGTGAATAAACAAGTTCAGTGTGTCTTTGTGAAATGCTTTGGACTTTCAAGGGGGCATACTTCTCACGCTAGTTACGGGCAGATCAGAGCTCAATAGTAGCCTATTCAGTGCATTTGTATTAGATTATTTTCTCGAATATTTTCTTGAAAAATTTAAGTGCAACCTGAATTGTTAATTCCTTGCCACGGCGGCTCCTTTTTATAATTACCCAATCGGCAATAAGATATTTATTAGAACTATATGACAATGTAACAGAATTATATGCATTGTTGGAGTGAAATTGGTAATGGTATAATTGTACATGAATTTGGCTGTATCTGTGATGTACTTAGAAAATTTATTTTTATCAATTTTATAAACACTAGATAATACTTTGAATATTATCTTCAATTTTCCCATTGCTAACTCAGCATATACTTTTCTAGCTTTTTTTCTTAATATTTGAATGGTACTTCTTGATAAAAGAAGTGTTTGAGCATCATATCCCAAAGCATACACCGCGTTGCATAATGATAGAACCACCATGTATTTTTCGCCTAGCATACAGTAATTGGAATAAATGATTGAAATAAATATTTTTATTGAAAATATACAAAATAAGAATGACAATAACAAAGTAAAAACATTACTCATGTTTATATTTTCATGTAATAAAATAAAAAATAAAAATTTTAGGTTGCAAAATGATAGTACCACCCCTACTTTTTAGTGGAATAATCGATCCCAGAGAAGCATGCGCAGTTGGGTTTCAACAAACAGGTATATAAAAGCTTCGTTTGATCAACTAACGTAACCTTACTTGCATTTATTGTGAGCACGCATAGTTTATTGATTTGAAAAGGTGTCACTAAGTATGGGTAGGAAAAAACCGTTATCTGATTTTGAAAAAGGACAAATTTTATGCTTTGAACCAAGCAGGATTGTCTTCTCGGAATATAGCAAGACATAATGGGCGTTCACCATACGTGGTTAATAATTTTCTACATCTTGGATCCAAATATGGGACAAAGAAATCCACTGGAAGACCTCGAAAGCTAACAAAGCGGCAAGAAAGGTTAGTTGTAAAGAAATTGAAAGCTGGTGAAACATTGAACAGACTATCATAAGACCCCACCATCAAAGTTCACAAGTCAACTTTATCCAGAATAGCTCAGCAGAACGAACATCTTGAGTACACGAAAATGAAAACGCAACCGAGACTTACAGATCTTCACAAACGAAAACGGATGCAATGGGCTAAAGAACACATGACTTGAAAAGAACAGTGGACTCAAGTAGTGTTCAGCGACGAAAAAAAATTCAATCTAGATGGTCCTGACGGGTGGGCATTCTATTGGAGGGATCTCCGAAATGAACCACACATTTTTTCTAAGAGACAGTGTGGGGGAGGATCGTTAATGGTTTAGGCTAGATTTGGCAATGCTGGGCGGACTAACATTGCCTTCCCTGCTGGTCGAATGAGAGCAATAGACTATCAAGACCTGTTGGAAGAAAATGTGTTGCCTTTTGGAGAAGAAATTGGAGGTCCATTTTGGAAGTTCCAACAGGACAATGCTAGCATTCATGTTGCAAACTCGTCTTGGGAATGGTTCCTGGACAACGGAGTGCAGGTTATCGAATGGCCTGCATGTTCTTCTGACATGAACCCCATGGAAAACGTCTGGGGTATTCTAAGCAGGGCCGTATACGCCAACGGCAAGCAGTATTCAACGGTTCAAGAATTGAAAGACTCCATTATTACAGAATGGGAAAATCTGAATGCAGATATACTCAAACGCTTAGTCGAATGCATGCCTAATCGAATTTTTGAACTTATAACCAAAAATGGTGCTCTTACAAAGTATTAACTGAAAGTGGTTCTATCATTTTGCAACCTAAAATTTGTATTTTTTATTTTATTACATGAAAATATAAACATGAGTAATGTTTTTACTTTGTTATTGTCATTCTTATTTTGTATATTTTCAATAAAAATATTTATTTCAATCATTTATTCCAATTACTGTATGCTAGGCGGAAAATACATGGTGGTTCTATCATTATGCAACGCAGTGTATGTGTATAAAAGAAAAATGATAGTTTGATAAACATGTGGTGCATACTGTGTATTTTTTATAAATGGAAGATACAGCAGCAAAAAAAAATCAAATGACCTTGTAAAACCGAAGAAACTAAGAAAATAATTGTTTCTATTCCCTTCTAAGACATTAAGAAAATAATTGTTTCTATTCCCTTCTAAGACATTAATCTTCAGGGAAAATGCTTTAAACGTCATGTAGTGTCGCCATCTACACAAGGGAATCAGATACGCAAACTAATTAAAAACTATTCTATACCATTCCATATTCTTTCCAATATTATATGTATATGAGAAGTGTAAACTTTTGCCAAAGTTAGTTAAATGGTAATGTTTCGTACCCCACGGTCAAAAATGAAATCTCCTCGTTGGGTGTTTGTACCTCCGAAACATTTATCCTTAAATAACACATAAACTAGTTTAACGAATGAACTAAAATTTATCTCCCAAGTCCATAAATACTCAAATGCAAACAAATTCTATAATCTGGTAAAAATGGGACATTTTTTTAACTTTTTTGGTACCAAAATCAAAACTAAAATTAAGAAGATTGATTTTTAAAATGTGCTTGATGTTAATTTAATATTAGAATTTAATCAACAATGTAATATTAGAAGTTCCACCATACATGGTAATTGGTCCTCATTCCATCCCCTCCTTAATTCCAAAAGCTATAGGTACAAAAATTTGACAAAATAGTTGTATGATTAACAATGAAGAATTTAAATAAAAATTATTTTGGATTATAATTTGATTCAGACAAATAAATTCAAATGGACCAAAAACTCAATGCGTATCCATTCTTTATTCTTAATATTACATATGAAACATTATTCGAAAATAAGTTAACTGACAATGAATTGCTTACCGGAAAATTTACTTTAGTTTACCAAAATCGTAGTCACAATAAAGCAATACAAATGTTTAATGCACGAAAAAGGAACCTGGTTTCGAATTTCGTTGTTACCGATATATTTCTCGTGACTTCTGCTATCGGCTATAAGTTTCCAAACTATCTTTAATTTGCCTTACCAAGCAATTTTAAAACTTCAAAAAATTTTACTATGTTTAGCCTGATATTTTGTTCAAATCTCAATTTCTTTAATGGAAATTGAATTTGAAAATTAAATGTTACGTGAAACATTAGTTATATTTAAATTAATTTTATGTATCAATAATAATTTAAAATCAATAATACATCAATTTTGTCCTGTGAATATTATTGTTTAACCCCAATATTTTTAAACTTCGGAAATCCCAAAGTAGAGACGACCCAGATGCAACTCTGAACATCTTTCGTTATGTTCATGAAAAAGTTTTGGTTGAAAGTTGGAAAATATTTCGCAAAGGTATTTTGCTGATTAACATAAAGCTAAAAATTATGTCAGCAACTAATGTGTTCCTTCAGCTATTATTCTTACGTATATTCTCAAAACTATCTCTCAAATTTATCTCTTTAAATTAATTTATGTAATTTTGTTACGTTATTAAATTTATGTTATTGTGCGTTAATTATATAAGAAATGACATTCCGTACTTTTGTCACATTAATTTTATCTTGAAGAAATATTAGTTTGATAAAACATTGCAATTTGTCGAAACAAAATCGACATGTCTTTCACAAACTTAAAACAATCCTGGTACCTAAGACAATACAATTCGGTAAATACGCTATCTGTATATACATGTAATTCGACTTCTCCATTTCCCAAAACACATTCATTGTGAATCCCCCTTTTATGGCCTTACCTTTCAGCAACCAGTAAGGCACGCGCAATAAAATCTCTCACTTTCACTGCACAAACACCTATTGGTGATCGAAATTGCCTAGCATTCCTCCTACATCCTGGAAAGGAAGGAATCCGACTAATAACCTTCTCAACCGAAGGGATTCCTGTTAAGATAAGCCTCTCTTTCTCTTGAGCTTCCCGGATCAATCTCTTCCAGGATCTTGGAGATAAATTAAGTTTCCCACAAATAGGAAAATAATAAGAGTGGTACAGATGAGTCTGTTCTTGTCTTCCCTCTTTTTAATATTACTTGATTATCACCCTTTGCAGTTGATATTCCAGAAGGTGCTTTTTCTTGCCCTGGATTTGTTGTCGGGTGTTTTTACGACGACGTTAAAACTCCTTGGCTAATGCTGTGGCTTGTTTGTGTTTCAGGTAAATGGGAAAAGTTTGTGTATGATTGGTGGATGTCATAAAATACTGAGTGTGGTGACATGCTTTGCTTATTGAGTTTCGTATGGAGGTTGAGAAGTGTTATGGATGTTTGATTTTATGCTTTAAACTTATATTAGTATGGTCGTAACTGTGGGTGCTCTGTTTTGATAAAACTTTATCTTAACTCATAATGAAACTCAATTTGAATACATTCATTGAAGTGTAAAATTGATATTAAATATTTTTATTAATTTTTAACTACCCTATCACATTAATTTTTATCTCAAAGGGATTTTGCTATGTATGA
This sequence comes from Linyphia triangularis, assembly GCA_963978545.1. NCBI lineage: Eukaryota > Metazoa > Arthropoda > Arachnida > Araneae > Linyphiidae > Linyphia > Linyphia triangularis. Next base: position 83,451,528 of record OZ021724.1, on the reverse strand, counting down.
AAATCTACTTTTGTCATATTTCGTTAGTTAAATATGTATATTCATACAGTTTACAAAAAAAGTAAATCGTTTTATGTCTATTAATTTTTTTATTTCAAGACACAATAATAAAAAATATTCCGTTATCCGTCAGTATTGCTACGCATTTGCCTAAATAATAAGAAAATTGTGTAATTTGAATTGAAACGAATTTATTACATTTATTAATAAATTGAATCCTATAAAAAGCATTAAATATAGTAAGTACTATTTCCCTTTTACCAAAATGCAAGTGTTAGGATTTTCTCCAAAACCCTAACTACAAAATTTCCTATCCCATAAAAACTAAACTACAATTTGTGTTTAGGACACCAACTTGTACAGAGTCATATTTTTTTGAACGATATTCCGTTTCTTGATTTCCTTGATAAATTCTACACTGCTATTCAGGTTTATACTGCAACCAGATATGAAGTGTAGTTTCTTGTAGGAAGATTAGTAATTGAAGTAGGATTGGTACTCATAAGTGAAAACAAATGAAGAAAAAGTATAGTAAAAAGTAACTTTTGCTTAGGATTTGTTCAACCAAATTTATTAAAGATGTGTGGAAATATGTTTGTTTTTATATCAGTAGAGAAATGTTAAAAAGTTTTAATGTTAAATCATTAAAATTTGCAGTGGAATATTTTTCTTACCAATGCTGTATAATTAACTGAAAATACTACTGTCAAACCCCGTTATTGCGAAATTGCTTAACATGAAATACAGTTTAATTCAAAATAAAAGCAGTTCTCCGTGCTTAAAAAGTTACATTAATTTATTCGTTCAACACAAAATTTGGTTAATACGAACAATTTCAGCGGTCCTGTCAACTCGCATTAACGGGGTTTGACTACTACTGAAACCAAATGCCATATTAATGATAATATTACTTTTTATGATAAATTTCAAATTCATATAGTTGTTGCATTTCATAAATTGAAATTGAAATTAGCGTAAAGTGTATGTGATGACAAGAAGGGTGAATGTCTTTCATACAAATACTGAAAATTGCAATATAATTAACAATACAAGGAAATCATCTCACTTCCCTAAAAAACTGAATTTGTAATGTAAGTTGGCATATTTTTTTATTTAATTTACTTTTTAGATGCTATTTTTTTATTTTATTTTAATCACCTTTCTTCTGTGTTTATCGAAGAGAATTTGGCACATAACTTTATTTTTATTGAAGTCAAAATTACGTTGAGGTTGTTTTTTATGTTCAAATTTTAATCTTTAAAATATGATTTAGCGAGATTGAATAAAATATATTTTAAATGAAAAAAATCCATGATGAAATCCCAATATTAAAATTGTCTCGAATCTTCAAAATTCTATAAATAAACTGTAAATAACAGAAATTTAGAGATACGCTATACTACAAGCAAATATTGCATATGTCATTCTTCAGCTGATATGTTTACAATTTTATGTTGTTTAGTTAAGACTGAGAAAATACATTACAAAAGTAACTTACACATTTATTAAAATAATGTTTATTGTTATTAATTAATATAATGTTTTTAAATAATGACTCTTAAGTTACGTTTCAGTCATCAAAAAAATTTGCAAAATTCAATAAATTGCAAAATCACGTATACTTTTCAAACATCACTCGAAAACTTTGTTAAGGAATATTTTTCATATTCAGACATATCAATCTATACCTCAAGATCAGTTTAAATAACAGCAGATAATTTTGTACTTAATTTTTTTATACATAATATTGCAGTTATTTATATGGAAAATTATCCATTCATGTACTTTTAAAAATCTATAGCTTTTCAAACTTATCATAAATTTTTCATAAACAATTTTTGAATTTAAAATTATAGCATTAAAATTTACGAGGAAATTTTATTTTAAAAGTCAATGCAAAGTAATTTTAAATAATTTTTTTTTTTTTTTAATTGTATGAAAGAAATTTCTGTAGTGCAAACCAATAACTAAAATTTGTATGGCATTATAAACTATTTTTTTTTTTTTTTAGTCATTTTCATACGCGAATTTTATAAATAAAAATCCATTATACACACACAAAAATTAGAACATTTACAGATTTTTATAATTTTCGCTACAGTATTCCCTAAAGAAAATACTATAATGCAGTGATGTAAACAAAACCATTAGCAGTGAAGACATTTTTAATAAATAAAAAATATATGGCTTAAAAACGAATAAATTAGAAAATAAGCACCTAAAGGGAAGTGTAAGTTTTCTACTTAACAATAACTTGCTTTTGCAAAAGGCATACGGACCCATACATGAGATACATCATTGTTTCAAATAAAAGCTGCTATCTATTTCTAAAAGCACTCAGTAAAATGTTATTGTCTGTCAGTTTTCAATTTCCAAATGTTAGTGCTGCCATCTTCTATCAATATTCTAACAAAATCTTTTGATCTCCACATTCTTGGATTCCTTTAAAGTCCACGATATAAATATTACTCCTACTCTTTTAAATAATTATATTACCATTAGATTATTAAATGCACAGTATATAAAACTGGTTGTAGAAAATGAAGTCACACCAGGTATTTATGAAGAATTCGATAATATCCATTGTAATTTATGCAAACATCGAATATGAACATCAAATGTATTTTAAACTGTTCACTATATGTTATATTGCCGTAGTGTTCAAATTCATTGTTTACATTTTATTGTCAATTTCCATCTTTCAAGATTTTTCTTAAGATCATACTTAGGGAAAAAAAATTCTGGTTTGTGTTTCTTATTGAGAGTTCAAAAATAAATGTACCTGTTAAGATACATTTATTTTGTAAGCAAACTGGGAAAATTCTTATTCATGTAGATTACACGCTTGACGTTTATAAAACTAGATAATTGAAAATGAGTTTAGTGAAAGGAAATCCGGTTGAACATTGTGGCTCTTGCATCCGTTTGGAAATCTCCATTGAAAATTTAGTAACAACCTTGATTACAATAGGCTGGAAAAAAGGGTATTATATATAAATGAAATTTACTGGAAAAAGGAAACGAGTATTTATACTCTCCAAATTATTAAGGAAGATAATTAATGTTACGGGTTAAGTATGTGGTTAGAAAATCTGTTTGCAATAAAAAAAATATAATATTCCACGAATAAGACCTATTCTGCAAAATATTATCCCCCTCATATACATAAAGTTCGAGAACTATATAAAACTTTGTTAAATTTCGTAGTTAATTTCAGTGGCTTTCATTTCTAATAAATTTAATTTTAAACAATTAAATGGCTTTATTTTTTTATAATACAGTTCATATCCCAAAACCGCATATTATAAGGTACAGCACTATATTGAATCCTTAGGAACATACATGGTATTAACAACAAAAAAAATTATTATGTCTAAATTCAATAAACAAAAATTAAGTACTTTTAAATGTGATATATGCAAACAGTTAATGGAATAAACAAGATTCAGGTGAATTATAAGCTCGAGAAAAACGAGTGTTTAATACTTCCCTTTCCTTAATTCATAAATTTAATTTCTTGATATTCATGTTCAAGTTTCCTTTATATGAACACAATTAAGGCACCAGTACGCATTGTAAAAACATTTCTTTAAAATTTTAACCAGGCTCCAATTTCTAACAAGTGTTAAAAAACTAGCATATTAGCGTAGTTTTTTTTTTATTTGAGAATTTTTAATTGTTTAATTAGAATGTAATTACCTAATTAGGTTCCAGTAGGAAAAGTATAAATTCAATTTGTAATATTAATCAAGAATTTTAATTTTAATTGAAAATGAAACTCAATAGTTTGCTACTTTTGAACTTTCTATAATTGTAATTATATTTTAAAAATCTTTTTTTCCTAAAATGTTTTCTTGATAAATTACCCATTTTTTATAAACACATCATGATTAAAAATTAAAAATTTATTATTGCAAGGATATATTAGATACTAGTAGGTTTTCTTAACTGCATTATCTACTTTAATTTAAATTAACACATTTTATAATTGGTTGATTCAAACTGAAATTTTCTGTGGTAAAAAAAATCTTACACTGACACAAAGTTTGTTCCTGACAAACTGACTTTTAAGTTTATGGCATTGAACTTCAACACTGGGTAACTACATAAAAATGAACGTACTAAAAAGTATTTTGAACATAACAAAAAAAAAACACAGTGCCATTTTAAAGATATTAAGTTAAATAATATTTTAGAGTAAATAATGTAACCTATAAAAACAAAGTTTTTAATATAAATCCTTTATATCCATTGCCAATTTTTATAATCATTAACACAGAGCCGATTCTGTAAACAGCGTGTGCTTGGTGTTGGCATCTAATTTTAAATATCAAAAACATTTCTATCAGCAAAATGTGCGGCAAACTACGTTTCAGAATTTATTTATTAAAAATTAAAGCCACACTCACATCCAAATATCTTTGATTTATTCTGATTAAAACAATTTTATTACTTATTTATTTAATAAAAATTGACAACAGGAAAGAGTTTCAACAATGGTCGGCTGAATGCTATTTAACGAGATTAGTTTATTAGTATTCCATAAAAGTAACATTTTAGTGCCAGTTATAGCCCCAAAAATTGATAGAATGCATTATCATCGACATCGAACCTATCTGCCAAGTTTCAGCCCAATTAGATGTCGGCAAAGGAGTTAATTAGGCCACCGCAAATTCCGCCGCCATCGACAAACCTACAAAATCGAAGTAAATTTAAAGTATTTAAAAACAAAAATTGTTTTTCTCATAAAATTTCCCAATTTCCAATGTGTATTGGTACTTAGTCATTTAAAATATTGTAGTACTATTATCTTGTTATACAACACACAGATAACTTTTATTGGTGAATTTATATCAGACTTTTTAACACTGGCGAAAATCCCTTGTCTTCAAATCTTTTAGACGTCTCCCGTGGAGCTCCTTTGGTTCGTTGCATTTTCCAGAAAAGAAGTGAGGGAAATGCTGAACTTGAACCACCCATTTAGTAGCGCAATCGCACCGAAGAGGATTATCTGAAACAAAATGTTTTATATGTTACAAATGTCAAGAAAGCATCAAGGTAACAGAATTTTTGTAAAAAAGGCTTTAGAAAAATGTGGTCAAAAAGGTATAGTAAATTTAGTGACTATATTGTAATGAAATGTTGTGTGATTGTTTCAAAAACTGTTCCTTAAATAATTTCCGCTATTTTATTTTATGTGTTCACCACATTATTTAGTAAACATTTTTTAATTCAAAAAAAGAATTACATTTATTTAGCATTGAACCTACTTTGCCAACTTTAATAAATGTTATAAAATTCTATTGATTTATGCAGGGAGAGAAAGAAAATGTAATTCACTTTGCTTAAAAATCGACCAACTCTATAATAAAAACTGAAGAAATTGAGATAAACGGAATGTAGCTCATTCAAAGCGATATTGAAAAGATACGAATACACAAAGCTCCCAATTTATCAAATTTGACGATATTTAGTTATAATAATGACAATTATTTGGAATATTTGGCACCAAAAATTAGTAATTTTAAAAAAAAAAAAGTTTTAAAAAATATTCTTTTATATTCTATATCTGATTTAGAGCTAACACTTATTTATGTTATTGGGAGCTATGGCTTCCTTACAAATTGTGATTAATGAATGATAAGTTTTTGAACAAGGAATTTATTTTGATTTTTACAAACCAATAACGCAATAATGGTGGAAATATTTTTAAGAAGGAAACATGTAGTACATATTATATGGAAATAATAGTTTTTCCTACATCAATTATTTTGATTACTGTAATCGTTTTACTTTCTATTTCTCGGTACATAGCAATTGTAAAATCATTTAAAAACATTCAGTTATGAAATTAAAGCTAATAATTTTAAAAACTGCCTCGCATAACTCTTTTAAACAATGGGAAATCTTAGTTAAATATTTTTGATTATGGTAATTTTATAAATAAATATATTGAAAGAAAGCTATGAACATAAGAAACTGATGTTATTATTCAATATTATATTATATTATATTTTATATTTGTTTTCTTGAAATCTGTAATACGTAGCAGCTGAACAAGTCTCTCTTACAAAGCATACAACAATATATGAGTCACTTTTAAAAATCAGTGTCATTCACTGAGGGAATGCTAAAAAACAGCTGTACAAAACAAAAAGTATAAGACAAATTTGTGCCTGACAAAATATGCCAAACATTTCTATAAAGTTTTTAAATATTCCATATTTTAAACCATATAAGGTTTGATTATTATTTAAAGATAAATTAAGCTTTAAATGTATATTATTCTTTTTTTCCAGAAACTTGTATCACGTACGTTACTAAACACTTATAAAAATATTTTTAAAACATAAAAATAATGCATTTTTTGAATGGAAAGTGTAGTTTATTAATACAGCATGATAAGAGAAAGAATTACTATCAGCAGTAAAGATAGATTTAAACTAGGTCAGTGTAATTTTATATTTCATTAATAAATAAAACTATATTTACATATTATTAAAATGTGATTTAATGAGGGAGATTATTGTTATTAGTCCCTTTCAGTAATATTAAATTTGTTGATTTCTATTGCATACATAAGAAAAGGATAGTTAGGAACTATTAGAAACTTTGAAATAGATATCGTTCTTTTTTTATATTTAAAAGTACTTTACTAACCAAATAAATCATGAAAATTCACAGTGTTTCGAATTTTTCCTACATCAATGAGTTCAAAATTGTATTAGTGGTATTCTAGCTGATGTATTTTATTTCTAAATCAAAAGTTATAATAGGTTTTTTGTTTTTTGTTTTAAGAGATACTATTGTCAATTAATTATGTATTTACGTGTAATTAAAACAGTTGCAATATTGTTTCATTGTTATACATCTGAAGAAGATTTAGTGTATCAATTTCCATAAGCAACAGCATAATTTTCAAAGCTATTATTTTCATAATAAAAAATAACTTATTTTCAGGACATGTATAACACGTTTTAAATAAGTAAGATTGTTCCCTGATTTGACGATTAATATCTTTAGATGACAATGAAATCGTGACACATAATTTAATTACTAAATAAGTTACATACAACACATTTTTTTAAAAAAACATTAAAACAAATATATTACTTACTATCTAAAGAAAACATTGATAGTTGAGGTAAAATATGCTCAAAGACAGACATCTGGAACTGTGAGATCCGGTTCCCGGACAATACTATGGAACTTAACTGCGGCATTTCATCAAACATGTCCTCTGGTAAGCTTTGAATTTTGCTGTTACTGTAATATAAGTTTAAATATGAGCAAAATAAGTTTAAATACACTTCCAACGATTACAACACATTTAGGCCGACCAAACGGTATAGTGGTTAGCGTGCTGGCTTCTAGACCGCGAGGTTGCGGGTTCGAGTCCCGTGTTAGGCATGGGTGTTTGTAAATGTATGTTGGCTTGTCTAATGACGAAAGTTTCGGCGCATTATAGCCCTCGTGTTGCTGACGGCACCAGATAATCTGAATACAACCAACCAACCAACAACACATTTAGTATAATCGGTAAAATATATATCAAGTCTTCATTGGGAGTACATTTTAGATTTGTTCAACAACTAGATAACGAATCAACAAATATTTACAAAATTATGCAGAAAGATAAAATAGACGTTTATTTTTTTAAATTATTTGACTAGGGTGAGATTCGTTTTCGATCGACCACAATGAAATTTAAATATATTTTATGAGTCAATGCCTCACGTTAATAATATTAAAATGTTCTTATCAAGTTTCAAAAGGGTTTTTTTAACAAATCGAAGCATCCAATATTTGGTAAAACATTTAATAAAAAAGCTGAAATTTCATATTTAATAATAAAAAATAATAAAAACAAGACTACTACAATTACTAAATAATAATAATAATAATAATATAACAACAACAATAATAATAATAATAATATGATTATTAATTGCATTAGCATTAAAAAAGAGCATAACATATGAGTAGGCAGTATCAAATAATAATAATAATAGTATCGGAAATGTCAGTAACAATAAGAGGATAATAATATCAATAATAATATTGATGAGTAGGGTAGTTAAAATAAGCAAAGCTTACAGTATCATAAATGCTTTGATGTTGGAAGGTTTTGGTAATATACTTCTGTCTAGCATACGAATATTGGACTTGGAAATATACAGCGTCTCCAAATTGACCAACTTCTCCAATGCTCCGCTGTCTATTATCGCTGTCTTCGTATTCACCAACCAGACACTCTTCAACGCTGGCGGTACGTCTCCAAAGTTCTTGGATAGTTTCCGGATTTCCGTGTCGACAACAACCAGACACCTCAATTCCGTCAGCTTCGAGAGCAGATTCCAGTGAAACCCGGACCGAATTTGGGTGTTCTGGATCCAGGCCTCATTGAGCAGGTTCGAAGAAGGTGCCCTGTCAAACAATCTCCCCAGATTGCTGTTTTTTAACTTGAACCGTCTGAAACCCCTCTCTTCGATGCCGTCAGCTGGAATGTACAAGAGTGCAGAATGCTCAATCACCAGGTCCTTAAATGGATAGTTCTTGGTCTTCTCCAAGACCAGGTGGAAATCTGATGGGTTGTGCATTTCAGAACAAGTCATCTCTGCTGGACAATCGCTGCAGTTTGTCGCACAACTACAAGGCTTCATGTCTTCAGGAGGAGGACATCTACTGTCGCATATTGCTACCAGAAAGGTAACACAGAATAGGACCATAAAAGTGCTTATGAAGCTGCCGTTGATACCATGTAGTACCATTTTCATACTTAGAATTTCAAACTAATCTACAAACATTCACTTTCAATAATCCGATCTGTATAACATCCAGGCGAACCACAAGTACTCTAATAAATAACCAACAATCTGAGACACTGCTTAGCTGCGAGTATTTGTTTAGATTGATGCTTATAATCACACACTTAATAATTCCCTCAGAATGAGAATAAGGGATTTTTATTGCTGAGAAAATGTTTACATGAATTTAGCTGAATTAAATTTGTTCAACTTATTCAGCGCCGCCACGTTTTATCAACAAATTATTATCTAGGTTTATTTGAATGTCTGCAAATTGTAATCTTTGTATCTTTGGATTGTACGGATATTTTTCATTAATGGGATAATATATATTAATCTTTTTAATTGAGACTAAAATGTCCTGAACAAGGTAACTTTAACTGTGGCATGCTTTTATAAAAACACGAAAACTGATTATTATTATTTGAGAGTCCAGTTTTAAAAAAGAACTTTACACCAAAAGAATTGGTTTTGAAGGTTGATGAGCGAAAATGACAAGAAGAATAGTTTATTTGTATTTCACGATTAAAAGATTAAAATTAATTGCACAATAAAATAGCAAATTTATTACATAGATAAAATTCATACTTTCTGTGCTTGTTGAAAAAAAAAAAAGAAGGGGGAAAAAAAAAAGAAGAAAAAAAAACACGTTTAATTCAATCAGAATTCATTTAGATAAGCCATGGAATAAATAACTATTATCATGCTATGCGTGTAAAATCGACTATAAGTCATATAATATATATTATAAGGAATACCCATTAATATTTAAAACTGGTAATTTAAAATATCTATTTTCATAGCGCATCCATTTAGGGTAATAAAAATGAGTCAATGTAAAAGCACGAAAATATTTCCTCATTTGGTACAGATTATATAAATTATTTTATGTTCCTTCTACAAATATCACTTTAAACTGTAGTTGAATCTTAACTAATTGTCTAGAAATATGCAAAAAAGCAAGTACTTGATGTAATTATTGTGTACTTTTCATAATACAAGCGACATGAAATTTTCATAAAATCCTTGTTTAAACCATGTTAAAGAATTTATATTGTAAAGAAAAGTTTTTATTTAATTTTCTTTAAGTAATGCAAATACGTTCTTAACGAGCAAAAAATAAAACAACATGTTCAAATTTGATTCCTATACAATAAAGTCTTTTCGTTTACTTTTTACCTTTGTATACGAAAATTACATAATAAAATTCTTGCTTATAGGTACCAAACTAATTAAAAATTATTTAGATTTCGTAACAGCATTAGTCAAATAATTTTAATAATTTCTAGTAAGCATTGGCCAAATATGGAATTATCATAGATCAGGGAAACTTTGGGATATCACCTAATGAATTTCCCACCTGCACTATGCTTTATTACTTGGCGAGCCATCACCGGCACTGTGTACTCTGTTATGCAGTGCTACCTTGTGGAAAACATTTGGAACTGTAGTTATACTGACGTCGACGACACTTCATTTTGTTTTTCCCCATTTTCTTAAAGTTTTTTCTTCGTATTAAAACTTTCATTCGCCTTCAGAAAAGTAGAAACATTTTACTACTGACAGGTATACGTATTTTTTACATTGTTTGATATCTATTTCGATGGATTTTTATATTTATTTTTATATTTTTTTCATTCTGTTATTTTACTAAATAACCTCAATCTTGTATTTTCAGCAACATTTGGACACATCATATAGACCTACTTCGCCTTAATAAACAAAGAAAAAGTAGCAACAAGGATGCACGCTGTAGCGGTGATGATGCGAGTGCAAAATTTCCACTACAAGACTGAAGGGAGCACAATTATCAGAGATTTGGTGAACTGTCCACTCTATCAGCGCCTTCCCCGCAATCTATAAATTTCTTCCAGAACTTTATGGTGGGCGGCTACGATCTGTGAGGTAAGAAGGCAAGCTTTACTCGGAACGAATCATTAAGATAAAAAATGACTACAAATAACACCTTTGTGATGCAAGTCTACTTGAAAATGGAAATAGCCAGCTTAGCCCAGCAAAATTTTTATTCGAAAGTTTGAATTGTTCAGAAATCAACCAAACCTATTAAAGTTGACTGACGGGAATTTTTCAAAATTCCAGAACTAACGGTTTACGAGTAAATGTTTTAAAATTATTTAAGTGATTAGTTTATGTTAAAAATTTTCTTACCTTCCTATCAAAATGTTTCTACTCTTCAAAACCAATCATGTTATTTTAATTATTTTAATTGTTTTAAATATTTTAATTATTTTAATTACTTTAATTATTTTAATTACTTTAATTATTTTAATTACTTTAATTATTTTAATTACTTTAATTATTTTAATTGCCTTAATTATTTTAATTATTTTACTTGCTTCAGTTATTTTAATTATTTAACAATTACTGTAACAGGTAAAATTTTCATACAAATTGGAAATAAAACTACTTTATAAATGGTCCGTGACAAAAAAAAAAGTCAATAGATGGTTTTCTTTGTAATGGTCAAACAATATGAAAAGTCGATCTGACAAGGGGACCTTACGGTCTCGGAAATTCAGATCGGGATGAGACTCGGCAGATTGGTAGTATACTTTAAGGATATCCACACAGTAAAGCAATAAAGCGCACTAGCCAGAAGATTCCGAGAAAACAGGCTCTAAAGTGTTAGGCGCGGCTTATATACTAATAGGGATTTTGCTCTGCAATTCCCGGTAGCTAAGTGGTCAGCGTGCTGGGTTCCCGTACGGGCGATCTGGGTTCGATACCTCATGAGATAATCTGTTTTTTTTTTGTTTTTTTTGTCCACTTATAAAGTAACTGTTACAGCTAAATGAAATTTGAATTAAAGATAATATTTTATTTTTAAATACGTAATGTGTTTTAATGAAGGTACATTAAAACTCTATTTACTATTCACACAAACAAGTGATTATAAATTTTGAAATATTATAAGCTGTTGAGAAATAAATGATTTTCGCAATAAACATGAAGAACCAGTTTCTATATGGAAGAGTAGGAATGTTGTCCTATTGTACAAAAGCAGGAAGTCAGAAATTTTCAAAACCCTAATCATACTTATCAAACAATTGTTCTACCCCTACCCAACCCACTTTATAAATTGACTTTATAAATTAAAAAAAAAAAAAAAAATACAACATGAGGTATCGAACCCGGGTCGCCCGTACGTGAACCCAACGCGCTGACCACTTAGCCACCGGGGAGCTGCAGAGCAAAAATCTCTACTAAGGTATAAGCTGCGTATAACACTTTAGAGCCTGTTTTCTCGGAATCTTCTGGCTAGTGCGCTTTATTGCTTTACTGTGTGGATACCCTTAAGGTATACTACCAATCTGCCGAGTCTCATCCCGATCTGAATTTCCGAGACTGTAAGGTCCCCTTGTGAGCTCAAAACTGATTAAATAAATTGCAAATGCACAACATATTTGGCAAACATATAAAGGATTTATTGTAAGAACTTGCTTTTTATGAATTGGTTTTTAAAATCCTTTATATAAACTTCGATTTTATGCGGGCGGTGGTCAAATCTGCTGAAGACTAATTATAATCTCCCACGTGCCTTTGGTATATACTTACTACAATTTAGTATTTATCAAGAAAGATAGGTAAATTTAGCTTGTACTGCTGGAGGACCACCAAGAACATTTATGGTTGCAGCTACTATGATTGAATATTAGTTATAGTTATGTTTAATGGAGCTCTTATGATTAATAATTCCGGATACCGGTACAATACATTGCGAGCAGATTAAAAATTGCAGAACAGCATTTCCACAGATAATACTAATGAGTTCTCATATAAAGTATGACAAAGTCAATTTTGGAGAACTACAATATTTTATTTTCTGGACATTGATGATGAAGACTCTCTATGGTGTCCATTTGTATTTGTCACATATTGAATTAACCTAAATTCGATTTTCAGGTGGAAATTATTTATTTATTTAAAGATTCTAGTAATAACATACTTCTATAAATTTTGGAAAAATTTGTTTAAAAATTTCATTCAAATAAGTTTATCTCAATTTATGCTTAGGATAATTTTTTTTATTTAAATATACACTTAACTTTGAATTACCCTCTTTTTTCTTCGCAATTTGAGAAAATGAAGGTATCCATGTATGGGTAATTCATAGTAAAACTTTCAAAAGGCATTTTGTTAAAATTTGAAAACTGTACAATTCTATATATTCAATCTTTATGAATTAAATGAATGTAATATGCGTCAAAAGCTTTATTGAAATAAATATAGTAGTTTTATTTGAATATTTTATAAATACTGGATTGTATCACCATTTTTTCTTCTAACCCATTAAGTTCTGCTATTGATATTTTCTGTAGTAAAAGCCCAGAATATAAGAGTTAATGGTGCATAGATGGGTCCTACAAAATATTTTTGTAAATATTAGATCAGTCATAGAAACTAATAACTGCACTTTTCATATGTACCTATGCTACTAAAATTGCAAATTCTACAAACAAATTCTGCAAATGTAAACAACCAAATTCTACCATATTTTTAAGTTATCTCTACACAAAATTGTAATGTCAACTTCTTAAATCGTTCATTGCCAAATTACCAAGAATGCAATGGAGGAATTACGTTGGGGAACAGCATTCCACTACCATTTTTCTTAAGAATTCAAAATTTAGTAACTTTCGATTCCAATTTTCAGATGAATTAGATGGTAGTATTCGTAGATACACTTCTATTTCATTTTACACTGAGCCACCGTAATATATACCAGGGTGCTAATTGTAAAATAGTCTCTGTGGACCAATATGGAAATATTACTAATATAGTTTATTGGTTTTTATGGAAATATTACTAATTACATTTTTATTGGTTTCAGATTATCTGTTACCGCCAGCAACAAGAGGGCTATAATGCACCGAAGCATTCATCATTTAACAAGCCAACATACATTTACAAACACCCATGCCTTTCACGGGACTCGAACCCGCAACCTCGCGGTCTAGAAGCCAGCACGCTAACCACTATACCATTTGGTCAGCCATTCATTTTTATCAAAACAGGTTGTTGATTTGTGGCATCTCGAGTTACAAAGTATGTTACTCTTTTTACAGGGTCATCTTTTTGCTTTACATTGTATTTTGGATTGTTCAAAGGAAGACTTCTTAAATAGGGACCTTCAAATGAGGATAATTTTCCTGAAATCTCACGCAGACTTAGGTTAGTTTCTGGAACTGTTTTCTGTATTTGAACCCATTTTTCTAAGTTAAGTATTTGATAAAACTCAAAATATACTGAACAATAATAAACATGCGCGCTACCATCCTCGTGTAATGTTTCATCGCTACTGCGTGAGCCACGTCAGAAGTGGAGCGCTGGTGATGAAAGGGGAGTGGTAACGAGCGAAACATAGAACTGAGAGGGTCCTAACTTGTTTATTTCTTCTTTTCACTAAAACAGTTAAGGTATGTGGTCGAATCACTTTCTTTGGGAAAACATCCCCCCCCTCCCCCCCCCTCCCCTCAGAGCTATAATTTTAACATTTTCCGTGAATTGATCATCTTTCTTACGGATTTGATCGAATCTCCGTTTTCATAATTTCTCTGCGACAAATATATTGTGGTTCTGCTGAAACCTCTTCTCGAAGTAGAAGCAACATAAATAGAATATTTATAAATATTATTCTTAAAATGTAATAAAAATATGCAAATTATTATATCATGTAATTTCATAGATTATCAATGCATATTTGATACTTATTATAAAAACTTCAATTGAAGAGGGAATTTCATAGAGGTTTAAACTTTCTTCATAGAAAAACTTTTTTTAATTGAATAGGTAAATATTTTTACGCCCATTATAAATGTTTTATTTGAAGGGTGAAACTTGACAAATGAAAATTGTCAAGTACTGTTTTGGAAATTTTAATAAACAAAAATACAATTTGATTTCATCATTTTTCAGAAAACTCTTTAACAATTCAAATCTCCAGTTGTAAGATCTTTCATTTCCCTGTCATGAAGATGTTTTGGACTTTCGCACTTTCCAGATAAGACCGGAGGCTTTCTTTTTATCAACCATAAAAGTCTGCAGTCACATTTTATAGGGTTATCTGGGAAAATACATAAAATAAAAATTAACTTCTTGTTAAATCAGGTTTTGGCATTTTGGAAACATTTCACGATACAATATAAATTTCCAAATAAATAAGTAATTAATTTCAATATATTTCCCAAATAGTACACTAAAATTTTGAAAATTAAATTATGATTATTAAAATAAAGAACTTCTTTAATTGTAAATAATTTTAAGAGCAAATGACTTAAATATTAATATTGTTTTCTTCATTTTATACTGAATTATTAGAAGACATTTTAGGTAAACTACGTCGTACAGAGTAATTGATGACTTAGATCTTAACTAAATTCATTTTGTTTTTGATATAAGAAGTATTGTTCAAAATGGAAAACGTACTCTGCCCTCCATCGATCTGACTGTCTATATGTCTGCTTATCTCTCGGTCTATATGTTAATCAATGTGTCTGTCCATCTGTTTATATCGATTGCTATCCATCTATATCTATTGATATCTATCCATCTCTATATATATTTACCTATATCAAAATTTATACTGTCAAACCCCGTTAACACGAAATCACTTTAACATGAAAACCCGTTTATCGCGAATCAAAAGCAATTCACCGTACTTAAAACTTAACATTAATTTATTCGTTTAACACAAAATTCGGTTAACGAGAGCAATTTCAGAGGCCCCATCGACTTCGCGTTAACGGGGTTGGACTGTAGTCAATTTATCTGTCTGTCTATTCACCTATATATCTGTATACTTATCGGTCTGTCTATATGTCTGCTTATCAGTATGCCTGTCTGATCATATATCCATCCGTTTGTATATCTATTTATATCTCTCCATATATATTCACCTATATCTATCTGTATCTCTTTATCTACATCTAGCTATATCTGCTTAAAATATATACATTTCTACTTCCAACTCAATATCCATCTCATCATCATTGCAATTACTATACCTCATAAAACTTGTTACGGACAAATATTTTTAACATATTTCTACTTATACAAGATGTATTTAAATTTATATCTTATTCTTACAAATTAATTATAAAACCAACGCTTTAGCAAACAAAATACATCTAATAAATATTATTAAATATTTTCCAACTGAACATTATTCACATTTTGAAAAAAAATTGTTTTATTTAAAAATGTGAAAAATATTCAATTGGAAAACTAATTAGTGTTTTTATTAGTTGTATTTTGATTTACCAACTTTCAGTGTTTAAAAATACTTGAATTATTATTCCTATACGATTAACAATCCCAAGATCTAAAATATTTTGAAATTATTTCATTTTTATCAAAAATTAAATATCATTCCAAATACTAACCAATCAACATTAAATATTCCAACTTTTCACCACTTCCTTGAAAGGCCGATTCTGGAATCATAGCAATCTGATTATTTCTCAGTCCCAATGTCTGTAAATTTGGCATTTGGGAAAACATGTCATCCGATATCGCGCTCAATTTGTTGTCACTAAAATTAAATAAAAAAAAACTCATCTAAAATAAAAATGTTTAACTTGTTCTCATACTGAAATAATTAGATATCATAACACTCAATGAAAACGATATTGAAAACTTATTAAGTATAAGAATGCACTCCATTACCGAAACAAACAATATGTCTATAGTATAACGTTCTTCAAATTCCATTCATTCATTCACTGCCATTTTTATCCAAAAAAGTTGCTTAATTCTTCCTCGTTCAATTTTCACTGTTAAACGGGATAGTTAGAAATAAGAGGATAGTACTAATTTTTAATATAATTCTGTACTCGACGTATTATTCCATTGACCATTTTCAGTAAAACGAAAATCGTCACCAAAATCAGTTTCAATGCGAATTCAACAAAGCAAAAAAGAAGCTTAAGTCGACAGGCTTTTCACAGTTTGTTCAGATGTCACTGATAAGGGGAGTTTAAACTTTTTGATGGCAACAAAACGCGCTTCTTTTTTTTTTTTTTTTTTTTTGCGGAATATTCTATATGCTTTAAAATAAAATGGGCTTATACTTTTAATTGATATTTTTAAACGATTCAATGCTTAATTCCTTCTTAAAAAACAATAGTTATTTTAGACATAAGTATGTTTTTTAAAAATTATCAAGTAAAAAGTAATGATGAAAAATTTAGATTTTTTTTTTTTTTTTTGAACATAAGTTACCCACCAGACATTTTATTAAGTTTCTAGAATAAACTCAATATTAATATTGGAAATTAAAGCTAATTTATAGGTTCATTCTCTCAAGCAGAATTATTCATAATACAATGCAAAATATATTTTTATGCAAAAAACAAAATTTAAATTTAGATTTTAAACTTTTTCTCTAACTATAAATGCCATTTTATAAAAAACTTGTCGTCTATATTCTTAAATTCTGCTTCGGAGAATGTATAAATATCACTTGTATTTCCATAATTTTTTTTAAAAGGATAGGACAATAACTTTTTTTTTAATATTGTGGGTAACTTGCATTCCGAATTTTTTACTTTTTTCTAAATTTTCCATTATTACGCTTCACTTGATAACTGTAAAAAAAAACTTACTTATGCTTAAAATAATTATTGATTTTCAAAAAGGAAATAAACATTAAGCTGTGTAAAAATATCAATTAAAAATAGACAATGCATTTTTTTTTTTTTTTTTTTGAGCACATTGAAAATTTTGCAAAAAAGGCTGTTTTGGTTGTTGTCAAAAGATTTAAACTCTCTATATAAAAAGCACTAAATCTACCTTTTGGCGACAGTTTTGACAAAATTGGACGACGGTATAATAAGTGGGTACTAATAACATGAGTACACAAATCAAAATACTTTTTTTAAAAATATTTAGCTTTGATAACCGACTTTTATTATTGCCAACGTGAGCACATAGAAACCTCAACTGACTTGTTTCTTAGAGCAGCTACCATTATTTAATTATCCAGTATTATGGTATGCTACTGGCTACATTTTCCATGTACCGTCAACCATGTACCGTGTATGGTCGTATTTTTATTTCGTTCTTTAGGGTACCAGTACAAATTAAAAATCGGGAAATTTCGTAAAAATAACTATTTTTCTTTTCTTACTCTAAAATATTCTCGAGCTTGGTAACTTTAAAAAGGTACTATGTCCGTTATGATATTCAAAATACTTTTTTAAATTATGTACATTTTTATGAAAGTACTCAGTACTAAATGATCATTACCGCAAACTTTAAGCTCGATTTGTGAGGAACAAGTTGTCAGTGAGAAACTTTTTTCTTATCCTATATAGATAACTTCAATTATAGTCCAAGAGGCGACTGCAATTTTTGGACCCCATCGAACATCATTCTGAATTTTTTATAGAAATTGGAGAAAAGTGAGTAAATTACGAATCCACCGGTCTGCCGTAGCAAAAATTACCGAAAGTGGTCCAAAATTGACTTGGAATGAGTTGAACTAAAATCCTATTGCCAAATATGTCATAACTTGTCAAAAAGAGATCAAACATTTTCGTCTGGCAACCCACTGCATTTTGATTTTCAATGAGAAAAAGCGCATCTTTTAAAAGTGTACTTTACTTGTATCTTTTAAAAGTAAGCCAAATTGGCAACATCAGTTACGTCATCAGTGACGTAATATTTATCACCAATTTTGCTCATTTGTGAAAGATGCAAGTAAGCCATAGCCACACATCCTAATCGACTGCAACCTTCTTAATTGAAACTAAAGAGTGAGGGTTACCAAATAAAAAAATGCTCATTATTTGGCAAGTTATGGCGCATTTGGCAATTGGATTTAGTTCAACTTATTAAAAGTCAATTTTTGACCAGTTTCGGCCATTTTGCCATGGCAGACCGGTGGATTCGTAATCAACTCACTTTTTTCCTATTTCTATAAAAAATTCAGAATGATGTTCAATGGGGTCCAAAAATTGCAGTCGCCTCTCAGTCTATTAGTCAACTAATTAAGAAAAATGTAATATAAAGTGGATAACACAGTGCAGGTTACCAACAAGAATCTGATATTTTCATGCAACAATCCATTCTTAACTTAAATTTGATTCTTGATGTTTTTATAAAAAGGGAGTAATTTTAAATCCATTCAAAATAAAATTCTGCAAAAAAAGCTATTTAAGTTTTTTTAACATTTCTAGTTTTTTCCCTGTAGCAAATCCTTTTGTTTCGTTTGCAATTGAAATTCTAATAAAATAACAAATTGAGTTATGACTGGCACAATTAGACCCAAATTAGGTAATTAAATGTAGAATTCATTAATTAAATATCGTCAAATGAAAGAATATATTTATGCAAATATGTTAGTTTTTTAACACTTGTTAAGTATGAAAACTTGGCATATGCATTTATAAATACTATGTGTAAGATTGAAAAAAGTAAACATCACTTACTTAAAATACAAAACTCGACCATTAAAAGGTACTGGTAAAATATCTCGCTTTAGCTCTTGAAGTTTACCAGCGTCAACTGCAACCTTATCGAGCTTATTGAACCCCTCGAAAACACCTGTATTTAAAAGTAGAGCCAAAATTAGGGGTTATTAAATAACTTTTACTGTAATATAAGCTCAGTTATAAGAAAGAAATCAGACGATATTAAATTAGTATACTTCTGTATTTTTAAGTATAAAATATTTTATAGTGTAAAAAATAAACAAGGGGGCAAATTCTGTTAATAAATTTTTAAAACTGTTTCTTGAATTAAAACATAATGTTGCGTGGACGGGTTCGAAAGATTTGAAGCCAAAGCAGATCAAAACTTACAGAAATTTATTCCGTTATAACTCTACGCAGATTCTCCTATAACTCCAGAACTTCTCGTCCTAGTAGACTCAATACAGCTCTTTTCACAACAATAAAGCACAAAACAGCAGTTAAAAACTTGACAACACAATTGTTAAAATCACTGCAAAAGACAATGCAATACAGTTCACTTTCGGAATTCTCTGAATGCTCGCTGAGAGACAGCTCCACTCAGTCGGTAACTCCACTGAATAACTAACTCAGTAATTTCAGTCAACTAACTGACTAACCTCCGTCAACTCCTCACTTGGCCGGTCTTATATAGGGGAGGCGAACATTCTTGAAACTTTTAGAGGTAGATATTTGGAGAACTTTCCAGATCGTAGTTGAAAAGTAATATACATGTACATGGGGACCGAAAATGTCACCAAATGGTCGCCAAGTTTGGCGACAAAAATTAGTCACCAAAACCGTCGCCAACTTGGCTCTATTTCGCCAACTTGGTTCTATCTCGCCAATTTGGCAAGATTGCCATTACCATAATGTAAAATGCCCTGCTCCTTGTAAAACTCGCTTCCCAGGGTTATCTCTGTAAAACTCGTTATCAAGTATCAAGAGACTCATTTCTGGAAAACAAACTATTGCACTGTCTTATGCGAAATGTGCATAAATTTTCCTATTTACAAAATTAACACTACGAAATATTTACAAATATACAAAAATTCGTAACAATAATTTTTGATTTTATGTCCTTTTGGCAGTAAAAAAAGGGCACCAAATATATTTTATTTAGAACAATATATGGACAAAATTTACTCTTAAAACTTCGTAACTTGAGTAATCGGATGATCCTAATTATGCAGTTTCAACAAAAGATGTTTAAAAAGAAGATTGATATATATATTGTAAATTGAAGTTTAAATTAATAATCACTGACATTTTTAACAATTTTTTTAAGCAAGTGGATTTCAGAACGTTTAATTTCAAAAGAAATTACTCACCTGATTGAATGGTTTTCGTCTCCGTTCCATATAGCGAAATTTGCTCTATTTCTTTAGAAACATGATTACTGAAGTCTTTCCCCAAAGTTTTAATAACGTTGAAATATATTTCCAGTACTTTCAGGCTCTTCAATGGTTTCAGAAGATCCCATAAAATTCCTCTAAATTAAATAGATATGTTGGAAAATTCTTAAATTTGAGTTGTTTCTATACGAAAGATAACTTTTCCAAGTTTTACTTCAGAAAGAAACATTTCATAATCAACTAAACTTTGTGCTAATTCTTAAATTTGTTTAGCTGTTCATAATAAATTTTATTTCAAGTTCTTTTCAATTCAGTATGATAAAATTTTAGTGTTTCCCACCCTAAGGTCAAAAATGTAACACTTATAGAATCATCTTTGGTGTCGGTCTGTCCGCCCAAAGCTCAGAAACTAATTGGAAGATTTAAAATAAATTTTTCCCACGGATATTTCATGTTTATCCAAAACACAAAAAATACTCAAAATTTAATTTTACAACCTTTTTTTTTTTTTTTTTTTTTTTTTTTTTTTTTAAGTTTGAAAAAAAAAAAAAAAAATGGTTATTAGATAGGAAAATAATCAATGAACATGCTTCCAAACGAACTCGAAGCTAAAACGATATATAACTCTAAAAATAAGTTGTTCGTGAACTGTCTCAAAATCTGACCTCAAGTGCTAAAATTCACGTGTTAGTGCTTACAAGTAGAGCGTTTAGGTAGATATATCTATATGGAGTTTGTATATATTCGTAATTGACCGACTTCTGTTTATAAATGTTTTAAAATATGTTTACCGTAGTACCACTGTATTTTCAATGTGTAGTTTCCGCAACTCATCAAGTGCTGTAGGGGGAGTATCAAACAACGCCAAGAGCGTCACATTTTTCAAATGGATTTCGCTGACTGGTACACTTTCGAATAAAGAACTTGGAAGGAATTGCAAAGAAGAGTATTCAATGTGAACCTACAGAAATATATCAAACATATTTTTTTTAAAAGCTATTTAATTTGTATCTAATTTGCTACTTAATTCCCAACCTAAATAATGAAACACTTTAATTTATCCTGATTTGATATTAAATTATTAGTTTTAATTTTTAAGAAATAAATTTAAATATTAGGTAGTTTTGCATTATTTCGTCCGTTGCAAAACAAAAAGTTCGTCAAATCGATTCCCTTAATCCGCTGAAACGGTCAATCCGGAAGGATGCCCAGTTCACTGCACACAAGAGGCTTTTCAGAGAAAGTTCAACTGCTGGTTTGAGCCAAACAACTACCTCTGAGCAAGCCAGGGAAATTTTTGCCACCAACAACTTGTTCGCTAACAGTTAGATAATACGAAAGTACTGAATTTTAACCTGCGCAATTTTAACTTCTTCAAGTAGCTTAGTTTTACACTTTAAAACTGCTTTTAAGTACATATATATATTAAGTACGTATATATATATATATATATATATATATATATATATATATATATATATATATATATATATATATATATATATATATATATATATATATATATATATATATATATATATATATATATATATATATATATATATATATATATATATATATATATATATATATATATATATATATATATATATATATATATATATATATATATATATATATATATATATATTATATTATTATATATATATCTATATATAATTAGTTAGTTAGTTACAAAAATTAGTTAGCTAGACATAGGAGACATGGACCATTTGAGATCTAAAAGTTAAAGATAATTCAAAAATCAGTCTATACCTCCTTATACCGATATCTTGCAGAATTGACAAAAACTCTTCTCAAGGATTCGGAATCCTCGATGTTCTTGCACTCAAGATATGTGAAAGGACTATTGGTACAAATACATGGCACTATATCCTCTGATTCTGGACATCCGGTCTCCGAAGATACAAAACCAAATACTGCGAACAACAAGCAAACTACCGAAGAGTTCTTCATAACTTGACTTTCTGGAAATGATGGAGCAAAAAAAAAGATTCTCCAGACATTTTTGTATTAAGTTACAATATTTAGTTTTGCTGCGTTAAAGAGTTTAGTTGACATGAAGCTATACTTTAACATGAGTCGGTGATTTTTTCGAAGATTCTAAGCTGATTATATACTATGCTTATCTTATGGTAGAAAATGAAAAGAAATTTCTGTACGTATTAAGTATCAAATAATTATTTAAATAGTTACAAAACCATCTTATTTCTGCTTTCTGTACCAACATGATTTGTCTACAATACTGCAACATTATTACGTGTTACTTATATTTTTACGACGTTAATAGCTGGTCTTATTTCTGCCTTTTTTAAACATTGTTTATGATTCCCAAACTGCATTAAATTTCAGTAACCAAGAACAGTTAAAAGTAAGATAAGAAGTCATAACAAGAGTATGCAGTTTACATGAGCAATTTATTTTAAAAGTTTCATAATTTTAATTTTTATGTAGTTCCTCTAAGGCAAAAATGTCAATTATAAAACTGATCGAATGGTTAAATCTAATTTTCTCACTTTAACTTAAGAAAATTCATTAATTAAGAATGTGCACTCTAGAGTGGTAGCCATTGTACTTTCGATGAATTTAAAGACAGATTTTTAAGTTTTGCTTCAGTTATTGAATATTTAAATAACTTTTTATTAATTTTAATTTGGAAAAACTTCTATTACCACTAGTTACAGAGGCAGGGAATGTTAAAAAAAATCTCAGATCTACAGCAGTATTCATATACAAAGTACCAATTAAGTTCCTTTGGCATAAATAATTTAAAACTTCCAAAGATTTCATAAAATATGACATCGTACGGGAGACATCATGTAATTCTTCTTGAAGATTATTTGAATTTATATATGGTTCATTTTCAACCTAAAGTATTGACTAGAGACAGGTACAACAATCTTTTAGATTTTTGTCATCTATATCCTTAAGTTTTAAAATGTCATAAAAATTGAAAAATTTTGTTATGGGTTTCCAGATGCATCAATCGTTAATGCAGAGGATTAAGAGTAAACTGCAGAATACATTTAAAAAAGTTTTTTTAGTTTATTTAAATGTATGTTCCTCGGCACGAGTTCACGGTTTCAAATTCAAATTGACAGGTGTTTTTTTTCTTGTCTGTAATTTCAACTTTACCAAGAAATTCTGTACTAAATTCAAGATTATCTGCAATCTCATTAGCAGCAGTTTTGATCTGTTCATATGCAGATTGCTTATAACTTTTCCACTCTTTATATGATTTCTCATAACATTCTTGCGCAATAGGATAAATTTATGGTTATAGATTTTAATAGATTTGTGATATAATTTATTACAAATAAAATATCATACTTTTAATATGTTTGCTAGCTCTCTTGCTTAGACTTCAGTTTCTGCATTCGGTTGACGTCATCTATTATTTATTTGAAATAATGCATCATAGATTTTACAAATATGAAATCGTAAAGATTTTAACGCATCTATTTTGCTTCCCTTTCCTTGAAGCCCTCAATGATTTTAGAGTTATTTGTGAAATATCTTAACACCTTCCAAAGCTTTATTGAACCAAAAAAATATGTGTAATGTTTTTATAAAATAGAGAAAAAAATAATATTAAATAAAACGCCTTTAGGTATTTTAAAGAATTCTATTCTGCTTACTCTTTCTTACTCCTTTCAAATCAGTTTCGTTGTCAAAGCCTTGTCCACTAAGCCATTTTAGCTAAAAACATAACTTTCCAAATGCGTCAAAATATGCTCTGTATAACCCTCCCCAGTTGAATCACCAGCTTACCGAACGAATAAAGAATTCACTAATTTCATATTTAGTTTGAAGGGAGTCAAAAGCGACAGCTCTTATTGTTAATGAGAGCTGTTCAATATCACTGACATCTGGGGCACTTACTCAGATGCATGCGATACATTATAAATCGTATACAGCAACATCGGAAAATATATATACAAATATAGAAAAACTTTGCTAGAAAATTAAATGATTAAAAATATATTTTGATTTCTCTACTCAAACCGTTCCTTTAGAGTGTCACCAGATGCAATAGCATGATCGTTTAAGTGTTTTTTTTTTTTTTTTTTCTTTTTTTTATTATTATTATTATTAATTTGCAAAGTAACGCAATAAGCAATGAACTCAAACCTTACATTAGATGACAGTCCTAACGTCAGTGCTATTGTTTTTTATTCATACCTTGAGTGTTTTATTTGTTGCTGTTTTTTATTCTTTTCAAAATTGCTTGGAAAAATTACTATTTTAGAAATTCAACAGAGTTAGATATTGTGTTCCATTTCTAAGCGATATAATAAAAGTTGATTTGGAAAACAGAACACGGCACGGCTAGTATATTGAACAATATTGGAAACAGGGATTCTGGAGTATGGACCAATTCTGGACGAAACTCGAACTTCGTTCCAAAATACACGGGTTTAATTTTCCCCCTCCGTCCTTTCTTAAAAATAAAATATTTTAATTTTACAGCTATGCATCAACGTATCAAAACTTCCTTCCACTATATTTTATACAGAATTAGGTGAGATTGAACAATATCGCTATCCGATGGCTAATTTATAACGTTCTTCATCAGGATTGGTCAATTATCAGACGATGTTGCCAGGATTGTTGTGCTACTGGAGTAGTCGGTTTCGTGGTTTAATGTTCAGCTGAATGGTTCTGTGTTGTATAGACCTTGTGATGTTTCTCGAAACAGACTAGCTTCGTTCACTAAAAGGTTCAATGCTTTTTGAAAACTTCACTAAAATAGCATGAATCTTACTCCCCCCCCCCCCCCTCGTGAAACAAAGTTTTAATATTTTGATTGTGTATTAAAAATGCGTAATATGTCAGAGAAAATAGATGTTTTTAAAGCACATTTTAATGACACTTTCTTTACATTAATCAAAAAATGTCTTGTTAAATACATAATATCAACCTTTCATAAACAAATAAAAGTTATTGATTAAATTTTCCTATTAAAGGCATTTATCAGGAATATGAATATTTTAGGTTAAAAGCAACATTCATAGAAAAACTCCTTTGGGTAATTTTCATCTACAGTAGTCAAAATCAGCCGCCGTCAAACCATCCAATTCCTTTCCTTTCTTGTCATCTGGGAAATCACATTGACCAACAATTATCTGGTGTTCTTTGTTAAGGAACCATTTTAAGCTGCAGTCACATTTCAGGGGATTATCTAGAAAACGATCATGAGATTATTTTTGTCATTTGATGTTGATAGTGAATTAGACGTAATTCACTGTTTTTTTAACATAAATATAACTGAAACTTGACTCAAGTACTACAAAACCATTGTTAAAAATTAATCTTTGAAAATAAATATTCTCAATATTAGAACCAGTAGGTATGTTTTTTTAGGGCATACTGCATTTAAGTTAGGGATTGTTAAAGAAAGAGGAATTTAAAATTTAAAATTTTCTGTGCTGCGAAGAAGGTTAAATGAGATCACAATTATTTTAAAAATGAATCATTATATCGAGGTCACCCAAATTATGTGTATCTCTCTATATATAAGGCAAAGCCCTCACTGACTCACTCACTCATCACTAATTCTCCCACTTCCCACATAGTCACAACTCCAAAAATTGGCACAAACATCAACAATTGTAAAAATAGAAAAAGTAAGCTATTCCGATCTCGATTAACCCACTTTATGGGGTCGAAAAGGGGTTAAACGTTCCAAACGAGGGACATTCGAATATCGCACTTGCAATTTGGTCACAACTCTGAAAACTGGTACAAATATTAACAATGGTAAACATAGAAAAAGTAAGCTATTCCGATCTTGATTAACCCACTTTAACCCATTAACCGCTGGCGTTGCGTTCACGCAACGCTTAGAAAACATATCTATAAAAAAGATTTAATCAAGTTTAAACTAATATTTGGAGGTTTATGTTCATTGGTAAGGTTACACACTTTAATTTCGAACAATAAAAATTATTCTAAACCTTATTGTTTTCTCGTAGTAATAACTTAAACTTTTCCGAAATTCGCTAAATTAGACTGACATTGCTAAATTGATTCCGAAAAATAAAAGAAAGGGAAATAATTTTTATTAGACATAACATTTCATATTTCCATAGTTCACTTGAAGGTCACATGCAAATAAAAAATGTTTTGATGAATTCATCTTCTAGCTACGATGTTGGAAATACTAGTGTTGCGCTTGCGCATCGTCAGCGGAAAAGAGGGTCAAAATTATCTGAACTTTTTTCTCACCGCGTGTTATTACAACTGCTTCATTTTTATTTGAAATATCTCGAAAGCATTATCTTACGCTTAGTTAAGCTCTGGATACTTTTTACACCATTGATTCAGATGACTATGAAACGGACATTGGTATTATTTCACCAGAATTTGGCTAACTTACTAACAAGGAAGAAGGGGACAATATAGTAATAAGTGACTCGAACGTTTTATCAAATGACATTTCTGGTGAGGTTGAATTACATTCAATTAGGAAAGATAAGGTGGTCCTTATCTTTCCTAATTGAATAATATGAATACAAAGACGAAAAAAAAAAAGAAGAAAAAAAATTAGCCTTTGAAATGGAAGAAAATAGATCTTATTTATACATCGATACCAAAAAATGAAGAAACATCACCAAGTTGAAAAACTGAAAAGAGAATTAGAAAATTTAAGTTGTGAGGAAATTTTCTTTAAGTTTTTTGACTCTAAAATTTATACATTGCTCATTAATCAAACTAATATATATTCTCAGCAAAATAATCGGAATAACTTTTTTGCTTCTGAGAGTTACCAAAAAAGGTTTATTGGTTTGCTTCTTCTTACTGGATACCATACATTGCCACAAGAAGTAATTAGTTGTTATTGAGTCAATGTCACGTATTCAGTACAGGAATATAAAACAAAATTTGCATATGGTAGATAACATAAATATTGACAAAAATGACAAATTGTACAAAGTGAGAATACAAAAGTGAAATTTGTTGAATAAGAAATTTTAATAGTTTCAAATATGTGCACACGACCTAAGTATAGACGAACAAATGATTCCTTATAGAGAAAACATTCTGCAAAAATGTTTCTGAAAGGAAAACCTGTACGAAACACAAAATTATAAAACTTGAACCCTTGCATCACATGATGGACAATAAAAGACTTCGCAGTAAACATTGTCACAGTCAAATTATGTATCGCTGTAATGGTTGTGAAGTGGCTTTACATCAAGAATGTAGTCAATATTTTCATACAAAATAAGTCATATTAAATAAATGTATGTACTTACATAGTACGAAAAGTTTAAATTTTTTAAAATAAGCTTTAAAATATCGCCAACTGTTAATTACAGTCGTTGAATATTCAACATTAATGGAATATGAAATTCTTGAAAACCTCCGATTTTAACTCGGTTTTACGCTGACCTTGCGCCAACTCGACAGTCGTTTTCTCTGAAGATAAGTAAAATATTCCAACTTTTTCTTTAAATATGTTATATATGACCCTAAAATCACAAATGTTATAAATACTGACCATGTTTTTCAAGGATTTCGAGTTTTGGCGGTTAATGGGTTAAGGAGTCGAAAAGGGATTAAAAGTTCCAAACGAGGGATATTCGAATGTCCCACTTCCCATTTGATCATAACTCTGAAAATTGGTGCAACTAACAACAAAGACAAATATAGAAAAAGTACGCTATTCCGATCTCGATTAACCCAATTTAAGAAGTGAAAAAGGGGTTAAACGTTTTTGAACTGATCCGATAACTGCAAATGCAAAGAAAAAAATTATTATTAATAATAGTAATAATAATTTTGGAGAATTTATCATAGCTGCAATAGCTCCTTCGATGCTTAGAATGCATTTTTCTTCTCAGTTCATGGTTTTTTGAATTCGTACCTTACTTAAAATGCTAAAACTCCAACAAATATAATTGAAATTACTTGCAATTTTTTATTCTAAATATATATTTGAGAAAAAGAGGCATTAATTTTTGAAAAAAAAAAAAAAAAAAAAAAAAAATTTTACAAATTTAAAAGTTGAAAAATATTCCTTTTTTACCTATAAGTATAGTTTTTATTTTTTTACTCAAAAACTATTCTACTTTTACAATATTCAATGCCTAAAAACGTAGAGTATATTACTAGGAACAGTTTGTTTGTTTTTAAAAATCATGGAACAAAATTGAAATATGAAAAAGATAAAATTTGAAATTTGATACATTTTTTACAAAATTTCAAAAATTCAGACCAATATGTGAATTTGTTTTTAATAAAATTTATTTATTGCCTTGGAACATATCCAAATATGTATAATTTATCATTTTAAATGCTTTAATTAAAAAAAAAAATTTGAGGATACCAAGTCCCCTTAATCGGTAATCGGTACCAACCCACATAAAATTTCTTCCAACAAAATACAAACATATTTGTATGCAGTTTTTTTTTTTTGGGGGGGGGGGGGGCTATAACACTTTATAGATAGTAATAGCTGACGTGCAAGAAAAACGTTTTAGACCCAATAAAGGTGAGATTTTAAAATAAATCGGTCTAGAGTGTTTTCAACGAACAGAGGATATAACCCTCCATTTAATAATTAATAAATTATTCGGAAATAAAGTTAAAATAAAAAATCGAGATTGAAATAGACAATGTGCTCAAACCGCACCCCACCTTCTTCTGGAAATATCACTGGCAGTGTACACGACGGAAGTTGATATTAGAATACAAAATGAAAATAATATTCTAAACCTTGTTTTAATATGCTTATTTAATTTTAATTGCTTAGCTGTAGAAGTAGAATTTTAGTTTGCTTTCAATAGTAGAGTGCCAAGATATCTATTTATTTTTAAATATCGATATTTATATTTAAATTATCCCTACCTAAAATGAAAACAAAGGGTTCTGTCATTTAATTTCTTACTGAACCAAGGAAATACTTACACACACAAATAGATTATTTTTTAGGTTCTGCACTACGCTGTTGTAAGTCAGACACATATATAGTTAATAACTATGTTTCATGTATTTAATTTGTTAATTTGATTGTACTTACTTTTTAAAGATATAGAGTGAACATTTCCATAAGCATTTTTATATACGGCTTCAGACACAAATGAAATCCTGTTATCATTCAGTGAAATAGATTCTAATTTCGGCATTCCAGAAAATATATCAGCTGGCAATGATTCAATTTGATTTCCACTGGAAAACATTTTTTAAAAATTAAACTATAAAAATAATCTTATAACTTTGCTTTTAATATCTTTGTAAATTAGAGAAGAAATTTTGAAAATTAAATAATATATACAATACTGATGTACAATTTCAAATAATAAAATTTCTCTGAAAAGACAATTGATAATATAAAAAAGAAAGGGTGATAAAAAAATTATTTTACTTTTAATAAATGAATATATGATATTCAACAACAAAAATTAACTCTCATACCTGAAGTCGATGGTTTCCAAGTCAGAAGGCGTAGCAAACATAGACCGCTTAAGTTCCGTCACAAAGGAATTTGTAATTTCTAAACCAAACAATTTATCTAATTTCTGAAATGCATTAGGATAAAGCTTTTTTAGTTTAGAGTTCTTAAGAATCAGATATGTAAGGCCAGGATTGATATTTTCTACGAATGATCGACCTATGCTTTTAATTTCGGTATTTTCTGAACTAAAGAGTTTCAAGCAATTTAAATTTTTAAACAACTCCCACCCCACACCTCGCTGGAACCTCACGTTTTGAAGAAGTATTGCCTCTACTATGTTTTCAGGTGCTGGCTGGCTGTCAAAGAGAGACGTCATGGTAGAATTAAAGATCAGTAATTCAAAGAATTGTTTGGAAGTTACAGCTTTAGCAGGAAGGTACAATTCAGAAAGGTACGATTCAGAAAGAGCAAAAAGATAGAACCGTCAATCTGCAGATCTGTCAAAGGCCTTGACTAGGATATCCATGTCGTATATTTGGGTACATGATACTATTGGAAGTAGGCCAGAGGAACAGTTGCAAGGTAGTATCAATTCGGCAGGTGGACATTGGGCTATACTACATGTGAGATGGGCAAATAATATTACCAATACAGTCTTTATGCATTTCATCCTTGGAGATATTCAGAAAATTAATTTCATGCATATAAGGAATGAAATAAATTTTAGCTCTTTTGCATTGGAAACAATTATGAAAGATACAGTATGTGCCGAAGCTCAATCAGTAGGTTCGACTTCAAAATTTAAAAAATGATCAGACACTAGATTGATTTCAGTGACTACATTTCTTCATCAACCAAAAAAATTGAAGTACGCATACTAGATCAAAGATTGATGCAAAAAACTTGATAAGAAAAGTTTCTAGTAAGCAACAAACCAATTGTTTGAAACTTAAGACTTTAGACCTTGATTGAAGAAAAGGGAAATTTAAGGTTGTTTCTTGTTCGCTAAACGCAATTATAACAAAAAGAAAACTTTTAGCTATTTGTTAGTTTGTTCATTAACAGGGGTGACAATAAATCGGCTAAGGAATTATTTTCAATTTTTCTTTTTGATCCTATTATAGCTTGTAGTACTCAAAAAATCAAGCTATCTCTAAACCATAATATCTTAAAATATTTTATAATATCTCTAGAGCAATTTTTATGAGTTTTTTACTATTGTTTAGCCAATTCAAGCAGTAGTACCATTGACCTCTAAGTAAGTTCTGGTTAGTTCAAAAGTAGTTTCTACTCTACAAGTAGATGATGCTAATTAGCTCTTGGTTAGTCAAGCGACCATTTGTCGCGCAGTTAGTCGCATGAGGGAGAAATATCCCCCAAATTCAAATTTTCGTGCATACCATTAAATTTGTGAACAAATTTCAAATTAAGTGGATATTTTCAATGAAAAAGTAAATACAACATTATACAACAAAATGAAGTAAAAATTAAATATATATATATATATATATATATATATATATATATATATATATATATATATATATATATATATATATATATATATATATATATATATATATATATATATATATATATATATATATATATATATATATATATATATATATATATTCTTTTTTTAAATAACTTGAAAAAACCTATAGGAATAAAAAACATATTACTATTGAAATGAGCTTTTTGAAAATTTAAATTTAAAAAAAAAAATACTTTTTATACTCAATAAGCATAACCACACTAAACAAAAATTATGGTGAAAATATAAATTTATATCTAAAATAATATAAAAATAATTATATAAGGCAGAGAAATAGATTTCATCATAAAAAATCATTCAGTGTCCTCTTCAACATCTGCACAATTGGCACAGATTTCAATTTGAATAAAATGGTCCTTGCAGACCCATTTATCACATTTTCAGTTTTACTTGAAAAACAAAAACAAACAAAAAATGAATTCATACACACAAAAAAAGTACTAACTTTTTTATTGCTGAGAAATAATGTGTCAGTCAAATCATATCATAAAAAATAAAATGCCTCCTCACGAAACATAAAAACTATATATATATATCATAAAAATAAAAAAATAAAACTTTTAGATTACTTTCCAAAATTAGAATACAGGGTTAGTCACGTGGGGGACAAACGTCAACCAAATAGGTTGTGTGTCGCCTGAGTACATGCATGAAACTGAGCGAATACACGAAGGAAAACGTTAAGCTTATACAGAAAGGTTCTGGAACGAGCTTTGATAATAGGCTGCTATATATTAAGAAATTGACAAAACAGTTTTTATGGGGGACATTTGCCAACCGAGCAACTACACAAGGTTTAAATTGCCACGATGAGAATTGTAAATATAGAGCTCTATGGGGTTTTCTAAGCCTTTTATGACTTCAAATCAATAATCAAGCAGTGCATATTCCAGATTTTGCAATTATAGATAATTGAGTAACACTTGCCAAAGTCCTTGTCAATAAAAATAAGGTCATTTTCTAATTTCAATATTTTTCTGTTCAAGAAAATATTTAAATGTTTTTGAAAATTTTATTCGTATTGTTCTTTAAGTCCTTATAACAAATTACGTTACTAACAACATCTCATTGTTCACTTTTCAACCAATCTTTACATTTTATTTTCTTCAGAAATAAATTAGTACTCCAAATTCGCAGCACTATCAAAGGATGAAAAGGTATTTCCCTATTCCGAGAGAGATAATATAATTTTCTTTTCTTTTATTGTTTCTGTTCACTTCATTTTATTTGGTGATTACCCTAAGGGGTTTAAAACAAACTATTTACTCAAAAATACTTGCTTCTTTAATATCTACATATTATCCTAGTTTAGGAAATGATTTTCTTTATTTGGATATTCTCCCTTTAAACCGATATTGACTTCAAGTTCCAGGCTGATATAGTAAAAATCTTCTCTGACAAATAAAAACTAAAGTTACGATGTAGATTGAGTTTGTACTTGACTTTTAAGTTGAACATTTGCTTACTTTTTAAATTCAAAGCCAAAATACATACCAATAAATTTTAGACCGTTTTAAAACCGACCGTTTGGACTGACTAAATGAATCCATTCGTGAACTTTTTGTCAGGCCAACCAACGGTTGACGAAATGATAAATAAATACATATAAGTTTTTCTTTAGATGGTAATTTTTCCTGCGCAGTACAAAATAGAGTTTCCCAACTTTATATACTAATTAAACCTGAAACGTTTAATTTCCGATGCTATAATCATTTTTACATATGTTTTAACACAAAACTTACCGACATTTTATGTATACATATTTTTACCGATAGTGGTCAAAGGACCACCATCCATTTTCAAATAAACATTACAATCTTTTCCAGTTGAATATAAATAATACAGAATTTAGTATAAGCAATAAAAAACTAAATAATTACCATATAATAATTAAAAAATATTTATTTTTTCGGGCTTTAGGAAAAAAAATGAAAACCTGGAATTTAATTGTTTTGATTAAAGTCTTAAAAGAGGTCATTTAACCACACTGGTAGGTATAGTGTTAACTCAGTCAAGGAACGTTAAGAGTTTTAGAGAATGTTTCTAAAATCCTTGCATACGGAAAGAAAGGCTTATGCTCATTTCGCCAAAACTAATGTGACACTTGTGAAAACAAGGGAAAAATTCACAACAGTGTATTTTAATATAGCCTTGTTTTTCTTATTAAAATTCAGGCCATTACAAAAAGTTTTTATTTATTTATTTAAACTATGGACATGAACGTTATTAATTTTAAAAAATGGATTCTTCCAACAGAAAATCATTCAATCGCATTATGTTCAACAAATGGGTGGCAAGGTGCAAAGTGAAGAATATCACTAAGGGAAAATAGGCCGGCTTTTGCAGATTAAGTAACTCGCATGTTTTCCACAAAACAATTACAATCACAATACATCATATCACACTTAATACTTAATTTTAAAATTTAAAATCTTCTCTTACCTGAAATTGATGGAGCTCAAGACAGAAGATGTAGAGAACATAGATCGTTTCAGTCCTGTCACAAAACAATTGGTAATTTCTAAATCAGCCAATTTCTCTAATTTCTGAAATGCATTAGCATGAAGCCTTTTTAATTTGGTGTTCCTTAGAGTTAGACTTGTGAGGTCGGGATTGATATTTTCAACGAATGATCGTCCTAGGCTCTTAATTTCTGTATTTTCTGCTTTAAAGAGGTCCAATCTTTTTAAATTTTTAAACAACTCCCATCTCAAACCTCGCTGAAACCTCACATTATCAAAAGCTATTGCTTCTAACATGTTTTCAGGGTCTGGCTCTGTGTCAAAAAGAGACGCCATGGTGCAATGAAATATCATTAGTATAGTGATGTTTTTAGAACTTACAGCTTTGGCTGGAAGGTACATTATAACCGATTCAGCAATTCCAAATCTTTCAAATGGTTCATTTGTAGACCTGTCAAATGCTTCAACAAGGAGGTGCGTGTTGAATATTTTATCGCATATTACAACTGGAAATAGGCTGGAGGTACATTTACATGGTTTTATTAACTTAGCCCTCGGACATTGGGCGAATATACAATTAAAATAGTAAAAGAGGACTACAATTGTTGACTTTGTATATTTCATGATTGACGATATTCCGAATTCCTCAGAATTTAATTGAGTTAGCACTTACAAACTTAGACAATAAACTAATTTTGGTTCAATTAGATTAGAAACAAATGTATAACGTTCCGCAAGTGGGGGAATTCAATTAGTAACTAGAAAAGACTTCAATGCAAAATCCTCAACGAATCGATATTCTTCAAATGATTTTCAGTACTTAATAAATCACTGAGTAGCTAAATTTATTTCAGTGGAAGAATTTCATCAGCGAAACGTTATCATAAACATATTGGATCCTTAGGTCGATAAAACAAATGTTTACATGTTTTTAAAAAAACTTTCGGCTGATAATTTATGACTTTTAACCTCGCCTTAGATAAGAATAATTTAAGAATCCTTTCAAATAAAACGCAATCGTCGAAAACTGAAAAGCTTACTTTAATATTTATTAATTAATTTAAAAAAATACATTTATAATTACTAATAAATAACTTTACCTTAGTATATTGTTAAATTAATCTAAATAAAGTTCATTGATTATGACAGTGTTACATCTTTAGCTCAATGAATCATCTACAGCAGCTGACTTTGTTGTTGTAGAGTAGTTGAAGTTATATAACACATTTTACCGCAATTCTTAGAAATTGCCATTATATTTATTCAATGTAATAATACCACTCATTGTTTTATTGCATCTCTTCTGTTTTTATTGAGAATAACCGTATAAACTGTAAGTTATTGTTTGCGTTTTTATCTAACAAAAATTGTATTTACAATAGGTTGTTTAAATTATGTACACATTTTCTTGATACTTCCGTTCCGTTCCGTACTTCAGTTATTGCATTAGCTTTTAAACCAAATTTTTCTTATGTTATATATATTTTTTTTTCTTTCTTTCGCCGTCAGAATATCCATAACAATATTATAAGCAAAATAGTGAATAAACTGTGGTTCTGCTTAAAACCTCTTCTCATGATAGAAGGAACGTAATCAATTATAAATAGTTATATATACATTGTAATAAAAGTATTTAAAGAATTTTATTACCCCTAATTTCGTAGATTATAAATTCATAAGTTTTACTTATAAAATTTATAATTGAAGTAGGAAATTTTTCATAAAAGGTTAAACCTTTTCATACGGAATACTTTTAATTAAAGGGTTAATATTTTTACTACCATTATAAAACTTTTATTTGAAGTGTGAAACTTATATAAATGAAAAACATTATTTCTTGTTTTTTTGGAAATTTTAATAAACATACATACAACTAATTTTAGTCATTTTTCAGAGAATTCTTTAACAATTAAAATCTTCAGTTGTAAGATCTGCCATTTCAGTGTCATGAAGACGTTTTGGACTTTCGCATTTTCCAGATAAGGCCTCTAGTTTCTTTCTTATCAACCACAAAATTCCGCAGTCACATTTTATAGGATTATCTGAAAAAAAAAAAAAAAAACTAGGTAAATATTAACTTCTTGGTATAATCAAGTATTTTCATTTTAAAAACATTTTACTTAAGACACAATGGAAATCTCTAAACAAATAGTTATTCATATAGATATATTTCACGGATAGTGCTCTAAATGTTAGCAAATTTACAAATAATTAGGGTAGTTCCCTCGTTACAACAGTAAGATTTTACTATTTTTTAGTATTCATTAACTAGAGAAATATTTTTACTGAATATAAATTTAGACGCATGATTTTTCTAAACATTAGTACTGCGTTTTTTTTCATTTGATACTGAATTTTTAGAAGATTCTTTAGTAAATATATAGTACAGTAATTGATAAAATATTATCTTTTCTAAATTTATTTTGTGTTTGATAGTAGCAGTAATGTTCAAGATGGGAAAAATACTCTTCTCTAAGACCAAATGTCTATCTATCTGTATGTCTACTTAACAGTATGTGCGTCTGTCCATCTGATGGTCTATTCGTCTGTTGGTCCATCCATTGGTTGGTCCATTCATCTGTCTAAATCTATATCTATAGAGCTATAAATATCTATCTATGTCCATTTATATCGATTTATATATATCCATCTATATCTATTTAAATGTATCCATTTATATCTATTTAAATGTATCCATTTATATCTATTTATCTTTACATATCCTATATTTACATAAAATTTCTATGTATCTACTTATAACTCAACACCCATCTCTTTATCTTTAAAATTACAGTCAAACCCCGTTAAAGCGAAATAGCTTAGAATGAAATCCCGTTTAACGCGAAGTGAAAGCACTTCTCCGTATAAAAACTTAACGTTTAATTTATTTGTTTGACACGAAATTTGGATAACGAGAAGAATTTCGGTGGCCCCATCAACTTCGCGTTAACGAGGTTTGATTGTAATATATTAGACAATATTTCTTATAAAAAAAATATATTTTCCATATAGTTTTACTAATAAAATCAAGGTTGTGGTGCTAAAAAATTCTTACTGGTACACAAGCTTTTTGAACGTTGCGATAGCCCCAACTGTAGCAGGATTTTTTTTTTAATTATAAAATCCAAATTCACAATATTTTACATAATTTACCACAAAAAAAGCTAGAAGTTTAAAAAAAATAAAAATAGTGGCAGTATGCTGTACTGGCTATTAAAAAAGTACTGGTACGCCGTACTGGCCCCACTACACCCTGATAAAAATGTATTTAAATTGATATCGTATTGTTGCAAATTAATTAGAAAGTCAACGTTTCATAAATGAAAAGACAACTAATAAATATATAAAATAATTTCCGGCTGATTTTTTTCACTTTTGAAATAAATGTTTTTATTTTAAACTGTGAAAAATATTCGTTTGAAAATTATTTAAAAATTTTATTACATGTATTATGATTTACCGATTTTCAGTGTCTAATTTTACTACAATGATTATTTGTATACGATTAGTAATATAAGATCTAACATATATTTTCAATTCATTTCATCTTTATCAGAAATTCTATATCCTTCCAAATACTAACCATCCAGCATTAAGTATTCCAACTTTCCACCGGTTCCATCAAATGCTGATTCCCGAATCGTAGCAATCTGCTTATTTCTCAGACCCAATGTCTGTAGATTTGGCATTTGAGAAAACATATCATACGTCAGATATACCTCTTAATTTGTTGTCACTAAAATTTAATTTAAAAAAAAAAAAAAAACTCATCTAAGAAGTGTATTTAAAATTAACTTACAAATAAAATAATTAGATGTAATAACACAATACCAATTAAAACGAAACTGAAAACGCATTTTGTATGCATCTCATTATTTAAATAAACACAATGCCCATAATTGAATGTTCTTCAAAGCTTATAATTTATTGTATTTAAAGTAAACAGATTTCTTTCATTCATTCACTGCCTGATTCAGTCTAATGTCTTAAACAGTCTAATTAATTAACATATCTACTAGAAACTATTTCTCACGACCGCAACTCCAACACAACAGCGCTTCTTCTCACAGCTCGGAATTTTAAACACGTGTAAACAAGTGCTGAACTAAAAAACACGTAAATGGGAATGAGAAAAAAATTTCTGAAATAAAAATGGTGATGGTGTGAAGGGGGAGAATAGAGGATATTGATCGATTTTAACTTGTTTTCTCTAGCTTCACTGTTTTATTTAATAATTTACGAGTTCAAAGTAAAATCCTAAATGGTAGATTATTATTCTTTTGTATATAATTTGTAAAAGAAAAATTACTATTTAATATCTACAAATATGTTTAATATAAGATTATATGAATTATTACTTTTCTCTTAAATATATAAAATTCATACATATTTGTTCAACTGACTTATTCACCATTATTCTATATGCCAGTATTATGGTCTGCGCTCTGGCTTGTACCCTGTTGCCGCCAGATTGGAACAGACGTCTAAGCTGAATACGCGTTGTGTTGATTTTTCCGTTTCGCTCATTAAGCTTCGAAAATAACATATACATTTATAAATACTATGTATAAAATATTTAAAAAAAAATTGAATATCTCTCACTTTAAATACACAATTCATCCATTAAAAGGTACTGGTAAAATATCCCGTTTTAATTCTTTAATTTTGCAACCGACAACTTCAACTTTTTCGAACCTAGTGACCCATCAAAAACACCTGCATTAAAAAGTGCAGAAAAGTAGGAATTATTAAACTGTTTTTGTTGAATAACTTACATGTCAGAAAGAAAAATGCTATATTAGACTAGCATAGTTAATTATTTAAGTGAGAAATTATATATTGTAAAAAAAAAAAAAAGGACCGATTCTGTTTAAAGTGTTCTAAACATCCCCACTTCCGAAATTCCCGTAAAAATGTTTTAATGGCCTAAGAAGTTGAAAAATTTATGCCTTCAACACAGAACTCTCTTTCCTTGAGCAAACCTTATCAATGATCGTTTTTTCTTCTCCTCTCAGTTTTGCTTATAATAAAGAATAATATAAGGATTATTGAAAAGTATATCGCCAAATTCAGTATTTTGGCAATTTTTTTTTTCAAGATCCATACAAGAAATATCGCAAAAAATATCGCCAAACTGGCCCTTTATTCTAAATGAAGGATGAAGATATATTAACTGTAAATGACACAAATCCATGTCAGTATTATAGTGTAATTGAAAGTTGAGCAATGTTCCACACCCCTAGTTTAATAAGCTTCATGATATGATGCCCATGATCGTCCTTCGTGATATCATATCCAACAACACTCCATGCTGTCTTTGCATCGATCATGAGGGAGCGTGTTTGATTGATATTTTTAATTTATTCCTGAAGTTATTTTGTTGCCGGACAGATTCGGCTAAATTCAGTTCGGCAGACCAAGTGATTCTTACTCGGTAGGTAATTCTCTTCATTCTCTGTGAATTTCAGAGTGATGTTCAATGAGGTACTTTGTCACCCAAAATAATGCGTTTTCGGATTGGTCTGCCGGACAGTTCCGGCCAAATGCGGTTCGGCAGACCAGGTGATTCTTACTCGGTAGGTAATTCTCTTCATTCTCTGTGAATTTCAGAGTGATGTTCGATGAGGTATTTTGGTACCCAAAAATTGCACTTGCGGTCTCGCTTTTCGGACACTTCCGGCCAAATGCGCTTCGGCAGAACACGCGAATGTTAATCAGCTAGCATTCCATATGAGTTTCAGGGTGATGTTCGATGGGGTCCAAAATTAGCAGTCACCTCTCGGACTAGATGTTTCTATATTTTTTAAACCCTCTTATCTGTTGCCTTTCATTTGGTAACAAATACAACATTACTAATGAATAAAACCACTTTTTTTCTAAAACCACAGTTCCTGATTTTTTTTATTTTATTTACATTAGTTGTTTATGTTTGGGTATGCATGAAATGAATGCAATGAGTTGTATGCAAAATTGTGTTTAAATTATACAATTAGTTCTCAATTTATTGAATTCTTAATATTTCAGACGGACAGACAGACAGACATCGAAGTGATTCCGTAAGTGTTCCATTTTAGACCATAAGATAACTAATCCTAAAAATTTTTCAAACTGAATTGAAAGATACTTGGAACCAAATTTATTGCGAGTAGTAAAATAAATTGAAAGCTGTTACAAAGCTTTGCCAATCACAAAAAGTATTTTAAAAGGAACTTAGAAGAATTTATATCTGTCATATGGAAATTTTTCAAATCTAACAATTTTTGCAATTTATTTAAATAATTTAGAGGAATTTTATGGGAGCTTCTACATCCATTGAAGAACTTGAAAGTGCTGGAAATCTATCTCAAAGTAATTGAGACTTAGGGCAAAGACTTCAGTGATCATGTTCTTAAAGAAATACAGCAAATTTCGCTTTATTTAACAGAGACGAAAACCATTCAATCAGGTTGGTAATTTCTTTGAAATTAAACCTTCAGTAATACACTTGCTTTAAAACATTGTTAAAAATGTCAGGGATTACTAATTTAAAACTTATAAAAATGTACAATATCTATGTATGAATCTCCTTTTCTAAGATTGGAAAAATGATCTTTTGCTAAACGGCATGTTTATGATCATTCGATAACTCAAACTACAAAGTTCTTCGAATAGCTTTTGACTACATATTGTTTCGATTAGGATACATCTGGTTTTTTATGTTACTTTTTGAAAGAATACGAGAGAAAATTAAATTTAAATTTGAGAAACCTTTTTTGAAATTTATTGATGCTTTTTTAAGAGGCATTAGCACAGGGATTTTTACCAAAATCGCTGGAGCTGTTCTTTAGCAATCATTGAAAAACATGATTTTTTCAATAGCAGCTACCTTGTGCGCATGAGCGATTTTGACGAAAACCTTCATGGTAGGTCCCATGGCCGCCACTAACGCTCATACCAAATTTGAACATCATAGGTCAATTTGTTCGGGAGTTATGCTGACCACACACACACACAGACACGCATTTTTTCTAGATAAGTTTTTTGAAATCAGGATCTTTCTAAACGTGGTGAACGTGTAAAAAGTATCGATTTTTTTTTTTTTTTTTTTT
This sequence comes from Linyphia triangularis, assembly GCA_963978545.1. Lineage (NCBI taxonomy): Eukaryota > Metazoa > Arthropoda > Arachnida > Araneae > Linyphiidae > Linyphia > Linyphia triangularis. The sequence goes on along the minus strand of OZ021724.1, from coordinate 83,410,365 downwards.
TTTTTACCGAATGCTATACTTTCATTATCCTACGTAAATATACATATGGGTAATTGAAAGTAAAAATATATTAATATATCGTTTGGGCTAAGGATTACAAAATCGTTTGCTGAAATGAAAGTCATATTCTAAAAATTTAATGATTGTATGCCGATATTTCTGGACAGAACTTTCTACATTGTTATGTTAAGCAGTCGTCTTATTTTTCTATGGTAATTTCTTATTTCTTTTCAAATACAAATTAATAACTCAAAATTAGTGTTTGTTTTTTGAGCAAAAAAGAAAACAAATTGTCTGAATTGAACGAAATATGCAGAAGTAATAAAATATCAAGTATGGAAAGATTATTCTGTCTCCAGATCTTGGATATCATTTACGATGTTACCGAAAGGTTATGACATTAAAGAAAGAATATAAAGATGAATTGGACAACAGCATATCACCGAAAATTGTAAGTAGAATTAGTTTAATTAAGTGATATACGATACGTCTTTAGGTACCCAAAGCTGCTCTTGCGGATTGGTCTGCCGGACAGTTCCGGCCAAATGCGGTTCGGCAGACCAAGTGATTCTTACTCGGTAGGTAATTCTCTTCATTCTCTGTGAGTTTCAGAGTGATGTTCGATGAAGTACTTTGGAACCCAAAAAGTGCACTTTCGGATTGGTCTGCCTGACAGTTCCGGCCAAATGCGGTTCGGCAAACCAAGTAATACATACTCAGTAGGCAATTCTCTTCATATCCTGTGAGTTTCAGAGTGATGTTCGATGTGGTATTTTGGCACCCAAAAAGTGCTCTTGCGGATTGGTCTGCCCGACAGTTCCGGCCAAATGCGGTTCGGCAGACCAAGTGATTCTTACTCGGTAGGTAATTCTTTTTATTCCCTGTGAGTTTCAGAGTGATGTTCGATGAAGTACTTTGGAACCCAAAAAGTGCACTTTCGGATTGGTCTGCCTGACAGTTCCTGCTAAATGTGGTTCGGCAAACCAAGTAATACATACTCAGTAGGCAATTCTCTTCATATTCTGTGAGTTTCAGAGTGATGTTCGATGAAGTACTTTGGAACCCAAAAAGTGCCCATTCGGATTGGTCTGCCAGACAGTTCCGGCCAAATGTGGTTCGTCAAACCAAGTAATACATACTCAGTAGGCAATTCTCTTCATATCCTGTGAATTTCAGAGTGATGTTCGATGAGGTATTTTGGCACCCAAAAAGTGCACTTTCGAATTGGTTTGCGAATAGTTCCGCCCAAATGCGCTTCGGCAGACCACGTTGATTGTATTACCTTTCTTCTAAACTTCGTATTACCTTTCTACATTTATTCACCAGGTTTTAGTGTCTGTTTAAAACAAATGTATTGCTAAAATCTAAATAAAGTATATTTTTGATATAAAATTAATTTTAGAGAATACAAATTAACACAGCATTTCAATATCATCGCAAACTTAAAACTTCGTACCACATCAAGAATTGCCTTGTTTCAAATAAATGCATGCATTTGCCACAAGTGTGTTTACTTATCTCCTCTCTGCGGAGCAGATTGTTAATCAGCTAGCATAACTCTACAGTCCATATGAGTTTCAGAGTGACGTTCGATGGGGTCCAAAATTTGCAGTCGCCTCTCAGTCTAATCGTAAACTTTTACTTTTTTTAGTAAAACTAAATTAACGCATTAAAATTAATTAAATTAATTAATTACGCATAAGTTAATTAATTACGCATACTTTACAAAACGATTCCTAATTGGACCAAAGCTCTGAAATTTTCAACGTAAGTAGATTTTGGTTTCTAATAGAACTTTTAAATAAAATTTAGAAATTTCAACTAGTTTTTTTAGTTATTTTTTTTTTAATTAATTACCAAATATTTTGGAAAACGATTTCCACTAGGGCTACAGCTCTGAAACTTTCAGCATAAGTAGTTTTGGCCTTATAATTGGATTTTCGACAAATTGAAACCATAATTGTTATCAAAATAATTGTGTACTTAAAAATTTTAGCTTTACGCGTTAAAAAAAACGACACACGAGGCATATGTGTTTTCTAAAATAATAGTTTAAATTTTTTGGTATTACTTTAAAAATTCGCACAGCACTTTGTGATTGAATTTTTAAAAAAATAAAGTTTTGTAAAAATTGAAATTTAAAATATATAATTTTTTTTTTTTTTTTTTTTTTTTAATTTTCACACCGATGCATGGGACATTTATAAGGACTTGAACTCTGAACTTTGATATTTCTACTATAATTATAATGACTACATTAAGTACAATTTTTATTGTTTTTTTTTTTTTTTTATTTGTTCCTTAAGAAATCACCTATTTTTTATAGTCTGTTTTATATAATTTGTCATTCAAATGAGTGAAATTTCAATGCAAAAAAAGTTAAATTAAATCATGTCACAAAGTTTTTTTAATTTTCTTTTATGATACTTTGGACATCTAAATTTAGTAGCAGTTCATTGTTTTTACATTCCTTCGAGGTTTTTTTTTTTAGGTGTAGTGGTTTCAGTTTTTAGAGAATTGCCCATAAGTAGTTTTGGTCTTCTAGTTTTGCTTTTTAAAAGCACATATTAATATATTCTCGAAGCGGTGAGGGGTGTTTTATTATTGTAAAAACGGGATTTTTTTTTTTTTCTAGACAGGTGATTGCCTTCTAATATTAAAGGTTTACATAGAAATTATTTTTAATGAGTGAAGCAAGCTTATGCTTTTGCAGCAATGAACTTTTCAGCGACCGAAGCGATCCCATGCTTGCGTAGCAATAAACCTTCCAGCGAGCGAAGCGAGCTTGTGCTGGCATAGCAATGAACCTTTCAATGAGTTAAGTGAGCCAATTTGTGGAGCTCCAAACGCTGTAACCAATACACCTATAACGGGTCTCCACAACGCGGGACCATGCAGCAATGTGTTCACCGTAACAATGTGTTTAAAATGTGTTTATCGTAGTACCACAGTATTTTCAATGTGCAGTTTCCGCAGTTCATCCAATACAACAAGTAGAATACCAAACAACGCAAAGATCGTCACATTTCTCAAGTAGATTTCACTGACAGATACGCTTTCAAATAAGGTACTTGGAAGGTATTGCAAAGTAGAGTATTTAATGTGTACCTACAGAAATATATTGGACATTCACACAAAAATCATTTAATATGTATGTAACAACTAAGCCAACCCAGCTTAAATAATGGAGTAAATAAGTTCGAAATAAGTTAGATACTCCTATATATTACCTTGTCCGGTAACGAAACCTAAAGTTCACCAAACGAATTCCCATAATCCGACGAAATGATCTGGGCGAATGGCCGATCCTAAAAGGCAGCATTCCTATAAAAGACCCCAACGGTGGACCAAGACAAACTGGACCCCCGGTCAAACGGTTTGAAATTATTGTCACCAACAAAATGTTCACCAATTACACAAGGTAATTTTATGTTACATCAAGTCCAGTCCAAAGATCAGACGAGTACAATTTGACAATATTTATTGATTGAAATCTTCAACCGTAAGAGATTAGCGACCTGTAATATAATAAACCTGTCTATTTGTAGTACAGTTAATGAGGGCTACTTGGCCCTGGTGTCCTTCTTTGGCCGAAACTGAAAAAAAATATTGCGTTCTCTGCTAACATTCAGGAAGTAGATTTTAAATTAATTTCGACAGTTTCCTTTATGGATGCTGCTCCATAGCGAAAACTGTTGAAAATAATGCCCCTTCCCTTGAGCATCGCCCAATAACGACTGTTCACTTATAAGAAAGAGTAATATAATGTTTACCAAAAACCATAATGCCACTTTCGCCTTTCTTTTTTTTTTTCTTTTTTTTAATTAATACTTATTATGACAAAAATACCACCAAACCGGCCATTGTTTTTAAATATATGAGAATATAAAAACGCAAACAAAATATTACTACAGCCCATGGCAAATTTAAATATATTAACATGTATTAAGTGGAATTGAAAGTTGTGGAATATTCCACACCCCTAATTTTAGTTAAGGTGATTTAATCAGCATTATTTTAGATTTTCCGTAGTAGCTTAGTAAACAGTAGCCAAGGAACATCACTGTTCTAATTTAAAAGATTAGCAATTTTTTTATAATAGTGCAAATATTTATAATGTCACCTAGGACATCGAAATAAAGTACCGAGTTTGTGATCATATCGTCTCAACTGTTGAACTGATCAAAACGGAGCTTTCCATCCTACAAACAGTTAAATGAACCTTGTGATCTTATTCTCATGTTTAAGACTAAAACATAAGACTTGTAATACACAAACTAAAAATAATCTTCAAAACTGTATTATTGAGGGGTCTCATAATGCAGTTTTGTTATATGAAGAGTTATTAAGTTCACTAGAGTCATATATTGTATTCTTTTGTTGAAGGACATAGAATCTATTAGATTTCATCAACGTGCTTAAATTGTGATTATCTCTTTTATATAGTGCTGCCACCTACTGTTGGCAACATGGTCAGCTTCCCATGCAGGTTTATCCGATCTAACTGTACTGTCAACAACTCCATCAGTTTTTGACATAGACATCTGTTTTTGACAAAATTTTAACCTTTTCCCTATTTTAAGAACAGAGATAATAAGAAGCAACATATTTTGACCTTTTTAATTCTTGCAAAAATCAAAGTTGCTTATGTAAGTAGACACAATATGGATTGTAACAAACATTAAAATGCTGTTGTTTCTGAAAATAAAATTGAATCAATCGATACACAAAAAACCATTCTAGACAAAAGTTTAATTTTTACACAAATAGTGATTTATCTTTGATCTGACAGATGTTGAATTAAAATCGACAGCATCAGACAGTACTTGCGTATAATACAATCATGTTATTCATTACCGTCTTCAGAAGCTGCCTTTGGAAAATATTATAACATTGTGTTGACAACTATTTTGCTTGCCGACTAAAATTAAATGCCAAACAAAAATGCCGCCAATCGAGAAAACCAACCAAATTGAATTCGAAAACAAACCAGAAACATTATTAGTATATAGTCGATAAATAGTTAAATTAAATAAAATACTGTTCAGAAAGAGATATCTCACTCTCACAATACCATGATGAAAACATCCATCAACATGATTTCATGTTGTTAAGTTCATTTAATAAGTATACTTGAAAAACTGTTGTGAAAATTTCAGGGATTTTCTCCGAAAATTGAAAGAGGAGTTCTTCATAGAGTGCTTCCATAGAAATAGTATTACACCCAAATACAAAACTATTAAATTAATTTCAGCTCCGAAGTCAGTTAAATTACACAAATTGGAACTTAGGTTCAAAATTCCAGAGCTGTTCTTGATGTGGCCGGTACCTTATCGCTCAATGGAAAATTTAAATCCTTACTTTTTTTTTAACATAGAGATACAATTTAATTTGATCCTTCATGATTTCTAAAAATGTAATACTTTTTATAAACTCTGCCATTTCTGCAAATCAAATAATTGCAGTAAACGGCCATGTACATTTATAGAAATTCAAACGATTATATTGAAACAAAAGTAATGTAAAAACAAATTTTACATTATTTTTAAATGCATAATGTATGATTTGGGATTTAGACCAACCCTTTTAACAAAAAATAAGTTTTATTTATATAAATTTTAACGTTGACTTCTTATTCACTGTATCGTTGAACTTTATTACTTTTACTTAACTATATCTTAAGTAATCCCGAGAAAAAATCTACAAATCATGCAATTATTTAATAGTTTACATGAAGTATACTAATTTTTGTCAAAATATTTCCTTTTATTTTATTTAACAACTTCAACATCTGAAATCCTCTGGCTGCAGCCTCCCTATGTCCTTTCCGTTTAATTCTTTTGGTGCTGCACATTTGCCTGAGATGCCAATATGTTGATTCTGAGATATCCACTGAAATCGGCAATCGCATTTTATTGGATTAACTGAAACACAAATGACAAAGAATTAATTTTAGTCAAAAAAATAAAATAATGTATCCTTTAATATAAGATTTTTTATTTTGCAATGAAAATATAGTTATCTTTGAATCTGTAAATATGAGAAAAGCTATCAAAATAATAAATTTAGTTTATTTCTAGGAATATAAAAATCTTTACAATTCAATAAATACTGTGTTTCGTACTATTAAAGAGACTTGATACCCTTAAAACTATTTTTTTTTTTAATTTAAGGCTTTAAAATTATTACATATTTGAAAGTATTACCAGGCAATAACTAAATGTTACTTTTTCAAAAAGTTCAGAGAATGCTCTAAATTTTCAAAATTAAAAAAAAAAAAAAAAAATGCTAAATTGTAACTCTTTTTTCATTTTCAATATATATATATATATATATATATATATATATATATATATATATACTTATACTTATACTTATACTTATATATATATATATATATATATATATATATATACTTATACTTATACTTATACTTATATATATATATATATATATATATACTTATACTTATACTTATATATACATATATATATATATATTTTTTTTTTTTTTTTTTTTTTTTTTTGAACAAGTAAAATAGTTTTGGAGAAAAACCATAAAATCCGCAGATACATAAAAAATATCGGAAAAGGGATATTTTTCAAAATTTAAATTTATAAAAAAAAAAGTTTATATTTTATTAAAAAAAATCCTTGCCTAGTTTTGTCAAATGCATCTGTAGGATGACACAGAAAAGAAAAAATTTCAAATTATTTCTGTTATATTTGCTGGAGCTTTAGCATTTTGAGTAAGGTAAGAATGCCAAAAATCAAGAACTGAGGAAAAAAGCGTTCGAAATATCGAAGGAACTATTGCAGCTGTGATGAATTTGCAATAAAAACACAACTTTTATGGAATTGTATTTATGGGATCAGCTCTAAAAGTTTCCAGAATTAGGAGAAAGTTCCAAATTTTATAAAAACTCAAACAAATAAAAAAATTATATTTTTTTACTTCTTTACTAAAACAAGGGGTACCAAGTATTCAGTACGATAGCTATATTACGTTATTTTCTAATATTTTAAATAGTAATGAATTAAAACTAAAAAATTAAAGAATTGATTCTCCAGAATAGTCCCATTTAAAAGTGTTTTTATCAAATTAGAGGCTAGTACTTTTATAACATTTCACCCGATTCTTACATCCCTCTATTATGAGTTTGTTCTTACTTCTTGCTATATACATACTTCAATATACATACTTATGTTTGGAACAAAAGTCAGAAAATTAAATCTATTGAATTAATAATTATATTATATTCCTTATAAAAAGTTAATAATTATATAGAGGGAATTAATAATTATGTTAAATCACCAATAAAACCACTTTAAAGCAGGTAGCACATTTCCTTATATAACATAAAGTCTGATGTTGAAACTGACATCAAACAAACTAACAAACACACCAGTCCCAGAATCGAAAACGAACCAGAAAATCTAGATAAATTTAAAAAGTTATATTTAAAAAATAACTAGAGGACACGTGTCTGGCTGTCAGAAAAAATTACTTTTCTAGAATTATAAAGTTCAACGCTTCAAGCAAATTTCGCTCTGGCGTTAAAAAACAGTTTACAGACACTTTCAACGTTCTTCTTTTGCATAGCTTTTAAAGATATATTGGTATCCTATATTGCTATGAAACTGATAAAAACTTAGAACGTGCAAAACCGTCAATTTTTCATTCATATTTACCAAATTTGTTACATCACGACACATTTCAAAAATGAGGATCAGTCACTAATAGACAGGTACTTAATTAAAAGGAGAAATAAAAGATAATTTCGTCTTTGTTGAAAAAACCTGTTTATTAGTGAAAAATCCTAATTTTAGAAAGATTTCGTCACGTCATAGTGTTGTTAAACCTAAACAAGCATTGTGTGCGTTTCATTCAAAGCATTTATTTGCTTTGAATGCATCTGCCTACTAATACATTGTGCGGCACTATAACTATGTAACTGAATATATTCATGTTCCCTGTAGTTGTTGAGGAAGTCGCCGTTAAGTGTAGTCATAACATTCGTATTCAAAAGGTCTTGGTAATCTTCCTTTATTTAGACACAACTTTTATGATAATATCTATCAGCATTTAAAAGTTAAATGATTGCTAAGAACTTAAGTGGACACCGTGTAAATATTTTTTAATTTTTACAAGTGTGAGGAAATATTCCAACGTGTGCCCCATATACACCGTAATTATTGTCTGAAATAAGCTAATGTTTGATTATCTAGTTAAAGCAAACTTATAAAATTCTAAACAAAGAAATTAAAACTTTGATGTTAGATATGGGAAGTTTCGTAATTAGCTTTTAAAGTTACATAAATAAAAATAATATATTTAATACTTACAATCAATGTATAGTTGGTAAAGTGTACCAAGTATAGGTTTAAAGCTTTCTTCTGACAATACAGCAAGTTGATTGCTTCCCAAATGTAAGGATATAAGGTAAGGCATTTCTGTAAATATATCTTCGGGGAGGATGGATATTTTATTATATCTGCAATAATAAAATATTGTGTGTCCATAAAAATTGAAATAAATTCAATAAACATAGATTCATAATCAGTATAACGTTACACGTTATGCAATAAAAAAATGCTACATTAAAACTGTTGTTTAATTTTTGAATAACAATCCATCTTTTATATTCCGAATTGAATTCATCCAATTTCCAATCTATATACACATATAGGCCGGAGAGTAAAGTTACAATTCTACTGATTCTTTGTGTGATCGTCGTAAAACACGTACTTTATACTTTCTTACAATAAAAAATTGCAAAATTAATCTTCACAATTAAATCAGTTTTTTAGTTTAATTATTACGCAAGTAGAACCAGAATTAAGGTTTTTTTAATAATATTTTTACTGATAGATAATAATGAGAAAAATAATTGCATTATGTGTTTTCTTATAAAATCATGTTGTGTATTATATTGTTAGAATGAAGCAGTCATATAAAACTTCTTGAAATTTTGTGTGCTTGTTTAAGAGTAGTGAATTCTAGATGTTAACTTAAATCGTGAGGACATTTTTAACATTGTAAAATAGAAGCGATTAATAGATTGAATTGTGTGTAGTCGTTCTAGCTTTTTATTTTAAATTTACATAGATGCAAAAAAGTTAAACTTAATTCTGAAACATTTTGTTAGAAATATACAAATTTTATTAAAAACTAAATTTGAAATTTAAAATTTACATATAGGATAAATGTCATTTTCATAGCTGTTTTGTAAGTGATTATTCATATCCTAAAATAAATATATACAATTTTGTTTAATTGAGCAATACAATACATTTTCCAACATAATATAATTGTAAAACTTTTCAAATGGCCCTGTAAGGTAAATGTTACATAGTGCTAGAAGTGTGGGTGAAAGCGGGGTGACTCGTCCCCCTACTTTTCAAGAAAATACCCATGCGTCAATTCACTTCTATAACCTCTGGAATCCATCCCCACACTTTTAAAAACACTCAATCCGTCTGAAAACTACCAAAGAAAATTAACATTAACCTTTTAATGTAGTGACACTGAGAAAAAGTGATTTAAAGTTTTCAAATGTAAAAAAAAATATTTATGGTACATGTGCATATCCATATCAACGTATTATAAAAATGTGTTAATACTACTTCGTATAAAGATATAGGTATTTTTATTAACAAATTCTATGACACCTAGTCAACTTTTAACTTCAGGGGAACTTTCTTTTAAGTTAAAATTCTATTCTTGTCTCATATAAAGACAAGCCATTTAAAAAGGAAAAGAAAAAACATTTTAGAATTCTCGATTAATTTAGTTTCATGAAAGTATGCACATTTAGAAGCACTATTTAAACCTAATTATACAGCTACGTATATAATATTGAATTATTACTTCACTTTTTAACTTATTTTCATGTAAGTGGCAGAATGTCCATTAAAATAACATTTAACTCTTGTTCAATGTCAGTGTTAGGTTATTTCCTTACTAGTTAATATTTTTATTATGCGATACGAAATTATAAAATTTGTCGTTGGGAGGGGGGTTGGACACTCATCACCAACTTTTGGGCATCCCCCCACTTTTTTCCCCCACTTCTACCACTTCACTTATTTCGTATGTTGCATATTTCGCTGTAGTTCTTATGCCAATTTTGAAAGAAAAAATTTCCTTTTATTAAATGAATTTCCTTCAGTAATCATTTATAATTTAAAATATATAACATCAGATGTCTAAGACTTATAATATAATTGTTTCATTTGAACTTAATTAAAATTAGAATTCTAACTTACGCTAGATTAAGAAGCTTCAATTTGTTCGGTTTTGGAAACAAACTTCGACTAATGCTCGGAATGTCATCGAAGTTGATAGTAAGACTTTCAAGTTCAAGCAGGTCTTTAAATTCTTCACCTTTGAACTTTTTAAGCTCACACCATTCACATTTGAATAACTTCAAACTCTTGGTGATATGCGAAGCAAAATCAGTGGACAAACTCTTGAGAGGAACATCCTCAATGTAAACTTCTTCCAAATTCTTGAAAGCAGACAGTTTTTCCCAATCCCAACCTCCAATAACACGTACCTAAAACAAAAATGTATATTACATGTTTCAAAAACTATACCGTGATCCCAATAAAGTCCCTTACCATTCCCTTAAGTATTATTGTCTGTCTGTTGCAGTGGCGGATCTAGGATTTTCCTGAGGGGGGGCGCAACACCTGTGCCTTAGCCAGGATGAAATCGAATATTTAAAAAAAAATCAAAAAAAATCTATGCAGTGTTTTAGAAATATATACTTCAAGATAATCAGTATCAATTGATTGACCCCCCGCCCCTCTTTATTCGTCACATTTCTGACTCGCTATCTTAGCGTAAGGTGAAATGCCCAGGTTATACCAAAATTACTTTTCAGTTTAAAAAAAAAAAAAAAATCCCCCTCCCACTCCTCAAAAAACATTCTTTTATGCTAGATATTTTTATGAACTCCTTTGTTTCTTTATACTCATGACAAATAAAACGTTTTTGCAAAGTTTCATGAACGGACCAATTTTTATTTTTTAATGTCGTATTTTACCTTTCCTTGGATTTTACAAGTGTTTTCGTTAATAAAAAATAACTGTAACTTTTTTTAGATTAGTTATATCGTTTTGCTTTTTTTCATTCGATTCAGCATAAAAAAAAATACTCTAAAAACATGTGTCACATGCCTAGAATGCTCCAAAATTAATTTTTCAGCCACAAAACCCCCTGACCCCCCTCCCCCCAAATAAAACCCCCTTCTTTGCTAGATATTTTTATGGACTCATTTGAACATTCATTTTCATGACAAATATAGAACATTTTTGCCAAGTTTGATCAACGAACCAATTTTTTGTTTTTCTTATGGTCTTAGGTACTATTTTACCAGCACTAATATATATATTTGGTGCGATTTTATACATCCATATTTTTTTTTTACTTTCAATCACCCGTATGGTATAAAAGTATTGAATTTGATAAAAAAAAAATCTATTTTATTGCATTTCTAGACGTTTTGGAACGTGATGAGTTCAAAAAAATGTTTGTGCCTGTTAGTTATCAGCATAACCCCCAAAATGCCCTTTACCCTTGTTGAAATTGCCCTTGTTGAAAATGACTTGCGATGTTCAATTTTTATGCACAGGAAAATTGATGGCCATGGGACCTGGCATTATGGTTTTCGTCAAAATTGCACATGTGCATTAAGTAGCTGATATTGAAAAAAATACGTTTTTCAGCGATTACCAAAAAATGGTTTTAACGATTTTGATTAAAATCAATATAAAAATTCCTTTAAAGGTGTTCTAATCATTCCAACCTCCGTAGAAATGAGATAATGCGAACGATAAATCAACGACTGTTTCTGCTCTGTTGCACTTAAAAGAAAGGATAATGCAGTGTTTATTGAAAAATATATCACAATTTTCACCGTTTCAGCGGCGTTTTTTTAGAATAATCGCCAAACTAGACATTTTTTTTAAATAATGAAAACAAAATAGGTAAATTATATCAATCCGTGACAAATTAAAAAAACATCGCATACTGAAATATTTTGTTCTAATTCTTCAATTATAACTGGAAGAGAGAGATTGTAGGAGGATCATTGTATTTAAAAAATTTTAAGAACTTCATTTTGAGTTGCAATATCATTTTACTTCTTTCACGGAACTTTTGAACAAGAATCAGAAGTTTCGTAAAAAATATGTTTCGGAAGAATAGGTTTAGAATAATCTTAGCCTTCTCTAAAAGTATGTATATATATTATGCCGTAAGCGTTATAATTACTTATAAAGTGCAATATTTCATGCATTACTTCTGCAAAAAAAAAAAAAAAAAAAAAAAAAAAAAAAAGAATTTGAAAGCATGTCCAGGTGAATATTTGTACAAAACTTTTCAAACATTTATTTTGTTAATTCATTCATTTAATTTCATACAGGGTTTGAAAGCGATATTTTTTTAAATAATTAATTCTGCTACTGGTAGTGCTACTTTACATAGATAATACTTCTTACAAAATTGTTTATAAGTCTAATTTTATATAAAAAAAACAATTGGCATACATTTCCAGTGTGGTGCAAGAGAGGATTGTTAATCGAAATTCAAATATGACGCTTATTTACAAGCCGAAGCAGAAATTAGAGCTGGACGAGTTCTTATGCAGTTAATAAATAACCTTCCTCTTCCTTTCTTTCAAAAGTTTTAAGTTTAGCCTATTACCATGTCCAGTTGAATGGGGGTGGCCATTTCCGGGGGTAACCCAAATAGTCAACCTCTCATTATCCCCCCCCCCCTGGTTGGCGTTGGACATTAAATCTCTTCCTCCCACTCGACAGAAAAGGGATCGGGTATCAGGGGTTCAAGATACCTTCAAGGTCAAGAGGGTGGAGGTTTGAATACTTGTACAGTCTTCCAACATCCGTTTGAATGGGAAGAGAGATGGCTATAAATAGAACCTTGGTACAAAAATAAGCTCTTTTTTTGTTACTTTTTTCGGAAATTAGATGAAGGTAAAAATATAATTGTTGCGTGAACTTATTGAAAAAAACTTGGGAAAAAAATTATATATATGTATATATTTTTATTATTTATTTCTGTAAATTGTAAAAAAAAGACTCCACCTGAGGAGGGGGCGCGCGCCCCCCGCGCCCCCTGGCTGGATCCGCCATTGGTCTGTTGAATATTACGGCAGTTATTGTCATAGAAAAAATTGCCTAGGTATCGTACAGGGACCGCGTAGTATCCGAGGAAAGAAATTATAACGTATGAAAATAGTCAATTGCAAAATTAGATAAAAGCATTGGTTTAGTAGAAAAATACATATTTGTACACAGCCGACCAAACGGTATAGTGGTTAGCGTGCTAGCTTCTAGACCGCGAGGTTGCGGGTTCGAGTCCCGTGTTGGCATGGGTGTTTGTAAATGTATGTTGGTTTGTCTAATGACGAATGTTTCGGCGCATTATAGCCCTCGTGTTGCTGACGGCGCCAGATAATCTGAATACAACCAACCATATTTGTACACAAATATTTGTATTGATTCACTCACAACAATCGTTTGGTTGGTTTCAATTACTAACACCAATATTACTGGAAGCCTTTAAGAAATTTGAATTTTTTCTAATAAACAGGTTCTTCGCTGATATCTTGGTAATTCTTGTATATTATTGTTGACGTATCAGCCTATGGGTGAGTGAATATTTGATCAATAAAAAAAATTAGGTATCATCAGCGTTGGTAAACATGAACACACAAACAAGCATTTTACGCGTTTTATTTAAAGCAATCGTTAGAAAATTATGTATTCTTAATTAACCATTACTGCTCTTTAACTTCGTAAATAAATATTTTCAGGTATCTTACATGTTTTTCGGGATATGCACTGTGACTCCTGAAGGTGTTGTAATAGCATAGCACATGATTACTGTACATACTTTTAAACATTGAAATGTATAATTGTAAAGATAGTTACAAATTACTTTACTAAACATCCTGTATGTTTCATTCCAAAAAAAGTTTGTATTTTTCTTGTAAAAACCATGTTTTTTAAAATTAAAAAAAAATACTTTCTGCAAAAATAAAGCAATCTATAAACAGATTATAAGTGATTCAGGGAAGAAAATTGTATTTGAAATACGAAGCTTCAATGCAACATTTCTTATTTAGGAATATTTTCTGAACATTAAAAATAATTCAAATGTTTATCTAAATTCAAAAGTATGTTTTAATGCGTAACGAATATTAATACGACCATTTATAATTAAGCATCTAAAAAAAAATAAACTTAGAATTAAGTTATAATTCATATTTACTATTGTTATTGACATCATCTAATTACATCATTAACATAGTCCTATCCCATAAACCTATTGCTATTTATTTTGAGACCCGATAATTACAGAACTATTGCTTTAAAATAATTCACCATGTATAATAGCAGAAAAAAAATCCTTTAGAATATTTTGAAGTGAAGTAAGTTGCATATTCCTTGTTATTAATTTTTAAAAGTTCAATAAGGTAGTATAAAACAATATTTTTAAATGAGATAACAACACCCCCATTTATATTCCTTTTATATTTTTTTTAAATAATGTATTGTTGCTTTTGATTTATACCTTTAAAAAATTAACAAATTTTACAGAAATATTTCTGTAGATAATTATTCCCCAAATTTGAAAAATTATGTGTATGGGATAGGAATACGTTGATGATTTACATTTCATCTACCTTTCATTATCAACTGACTTTCCATTTTACATAAGTGAATATTTGTAATTTAATAGAATTGATTACCACACAAAAATAAATGCTTGTATTAATATACTAAGAGATAAAATGAATCATTGATGTAATCATTAACTCTAAAATATTATTGAAACGAATTTTTTTTAACGATTATTTTAAACATTAATTTCTAAAAATCATTTTTAACATCCATAAATTTAGTCAAAATGGGACTTGCTTTCTTAAGAATAAATAACTGTATTTGTCACTTTTATTAAAAATAGGAATCATGAAAAAGACTACAAAAAATAGACTTATTACACTAATATTTTTTTTAAATGCAATAATATAATATTTCAATTACATACTTACATCATATATACATTGTAACTTACATACACATCAATTATCTATATTTATATCCAGTTGTTCTATAATACACCTCCGTAGTGTATACGATGATAAACATCAATACAACGTACGATATGTAGAAAATAAAAGTTAAGAAAACTTTAAAAAAAAAAAAAAAAAAAGATTAAGCAACGAATAAAATTTACCCTATTAACGTATATTTCTTTCACACCAGGATCTTGTGGCACTGCATCAAAAGTATTCACAAACGAAACTTGTTCAAGCACAATGACTCGTATTGTCACATCATCGAATATGATATGAGGAATATACTGCAACGTTGAATCTCTCAACGTAAACTTGGTAAAATTGTATCGCTGTGCATTCTGAAACACTTTAGCAACCTGCTCCGTATCGTCCAAATTTTGGCACAGCAGCTCAACCCATCCTGATCCTTCATAACAAGTACATGGCACTATTTCTGATGGGGACGGGCATCCTTGCTCACTTACTGACACATGAAATAGTGCAGTAAGAAATACAAGAAAGGTGATCGTGTTAACAAATTTCATATGCATTTGCTTGTTCTGATTAAAGCAACTATGAGATGAAGAGGCAATTCATATAAATACTATACTTTTGCTGAATTTGGAGTTTGAGAAATAACTGATATGACATGAAATTGAGATACGGTTAACATTTCTGATCCTTGATTGGATAAAGGATAGAGAAGGAGTCTGGATAAAAAATGATTACCTTTTATTATTAGAAAGACGTAACGCAGTCGTTAAGTGCATCGTATGACAAAGCTTTTTGGACAAACTTGTGAACAATGACAATATACCTTTCAAAACGAATATGAATTTTCATTTTTCATTACCCAAGTACCATGCATATCGTATTTTCTTGCAGTTACTTAGCAGTTAGATGTGACTTAGCAGCTATGCATAATATCCATTTTGTTAACTAATTTATTGATATACAAAAATACATCGGCAATAAGAAAAACTTTCAACATTAATCGTAAATTCGATAAATAAATTGAGTGAAAAGGGTGATTATTAACACATCGCCGTGAAACAAAAAAATATAACTTTAGGACTCCAGTTATCCTGGCTAGTAAGAGCATCGAGCTCAGAATCTTAAAGTCGTGTTTCTGCCTTGTCGAATATCGGATAATTAACAGCGGTTTTTGCACATAAAATAGGCCGTGGATATGTGAAATATTATTATTTATTTATTTTTTACTGTTTTGGGATGGTTTATGCTTTCAATTGTTTAAGTATTAACATAGGGTAATGAAAATATTGCATTCGGGTAAAAAAATCGATTCTCTTTTTGCATTTCAATACGTTTTGAAACATTCTGAGTTAAAAAAAGAGTGGTCTAGAAAATGATCTATATGTGTGTACGTGGTTAACATAACTTCTGAATGAATTGATCTACGGTGTTCAACTTTGGTATACTGGTTTCCGGATAACAGAGCAGTATAGGCCAATGTCAGAAACAGGTGTTTAAGATTGGCCAATCCTGAAGGTAAATCGAGCATTGACCCAAGATACACGATTTAAAAAATACGCATAAAACATTTCAAACATACTCCCTTTTCCTCCTCCGTCCATTTTTCTAAAAATGCATTTCGATTTTAAAACTGTGCATCAACATTTGAAAACTTCCACTACATTTCATCCGACATTGGGCGAGGTTGGCAGTAACAACGGCTAGTCTACAACTGTTCACATCGGTATTGCCTATGTCGAACATATTGTCCAGCGTATTTGTGCTAGTAAGGTTAGTAGTGGATATGTGACCTGTCTTCAACATTTTCATTTAAATTGCGCATGCGTGTAAAGTAGCTACCATTGAAAAAAAAATATTTTTCTGCACAATTGCTCTAAAGATTTTGATCAAAAATCGGACTAAACATTCCCATCTCAAAACTTTAGTAGAAAATACTATAATAGTTAGATATCATGCGTAAAAAATTGAAAAACCAATGTTTGTAACACAGAATTTCCTTCCCTTGAGCATCGCCCAACAACAACTGTCCACTTATAAGAAAGGATAATATAATATTTATCAAAAACCATAACGCCAATTTTTTCTTTTGGTGGGTTGTTGTTTTTTTGTGTGTTCTTTTTTTTAGGGGGGGGGCAAATATAATATTTATTACCAAAAATATCACCAAACTGACCATTGTTTTTAATTTAATGAAAGTATGAAAACTGTAAATTACACCAATCCATTGCAAATTTAAATAAAGTATTAACTGTAATTGAAAGTTGTGCGATGTTCCACTCCCCTAGCTTTAATTAGGGTAACTTGATCAGGGTTCTCTTTGATTTTTCGTAGTAACTTAGTGAATATTTCTTGCTTCCCCAGAAACACTATTATTCTAAATTATAAATAAGATTAGAAATATGTAACAACAGTCGTGCAAATATTTTTAATGTCACTTACGACATCGCATTAAAAGACCGAGTTTGTAATCATGTCGTCCCATTAGGTGGGGGGGGGGTTGAACCAGCACCTCCTATATAAGAAAGCCTCTGCACGGGTTACCACTTTTAAATATGACGTCATTAAAATAGTCAAACTTGAAAACTAAGAACTTCTTCCGTACGGGGTGCCATTTAGAAGAAGATATCTTTTCGATTTGGCAACGTTTTACGTGCTTGTGATTCGTGAAGATATGGTTTGGCAACGTCTTGCGTGCTTGTGATTCGTCAAGATCTATTTTGGCGCATAACTCTGGCGTACGATGGACGATAGTAAGAATCAACATCACCATTTTGTTTACCGAATGCGTTAAGTCAGCTGCATTTTCTGTTTTAAACACGTATAGTTAGCTGTATTTTCTGTTCCGAAAACGTAAAACTACTGCATTAAGAGTGCTATAAAATACATTAAATGCCATTTCAATGCTCTGTGGTAACCTGCAAAGGAAATTTTAAAAATGGGCCAAGAGTTCCGGTATTTATATTTCCCACAGATAATTAACTTAAAAGAAGAGGGATATTAAATGTCGAGAAAAGTTTTCGTAGTTACTTCTAGTTCAAGGGTAAGCTGAGAGATAGAGTGGTTCCTTCTATTTTTGAAAGCTATCCTAGCTATACATGTCTAAAGCAACAGTATCAAGACCCAAGTCCTGCAGAAAAGATGGTACTAGCGAATGAACAAAATATCAGCAAAGCTATCCAACGGACTCTAAAGCATTGAAATGTGCCATTCACTGATTTAAAAAAATGTGGTCAATTTAAAAAAGTCGACATATCTTGTTTTAAAGAAATTACACTTTTCAAAGAAGATTGTATTGCCATTACTAATTTACAGTGCCGGTTATTGTAACCATTCTATTGTGAAATTCAGCAAGTGTTCTAGCTCTAAAAATATTTTGACACTTGAAAATATCGATGATGCTTTTAATTTTCTTGACTATGATAAGAATAGTTATATTTTGAATCTGGATAAAGATGGTTTATGCTATTCAAAACCTCAAGTTTTGAATGTTATTTTGTATTTATATGTTCATTTCTGTAATATATGAAAAGTTGTTTTAGAATTTTCGAAGGTCAGAAATTACTTTCAATAAGTTTCAAACGTTCATTTCTGTAATATATGAGAAGTTGTTTTAGAATTTTTGAAGGTCAGAGATTACTTTCAATAAGTTTAACTTAAGATATTATTAATGGTAAAGAAATATATAACATTCCGCATGAATGTAAAGAACATAATATTAAACTTATTGTAGAAAGTATTCTAAGGGATGCTGCAAACATATATCGAAATAGTTATTGTAAGCAACAAAATGAGTCTGTTGGTGGAAAAAAAATTGTTAAAGCAAAAGAATGTTGAAAATAAAAAAGAAAACTTCAAATATTAAAGTAATTTTGAAGTTAATGAATAGCAACACTAAACTATTTTGCTTTAAAATGTTTTATTGATTAACACATTCGCTACCACAGACGCGCTGGAGCGTCAGCATGGTGCTAGCTACATCCCATGCCGGCGACGCTCTGGGACGACGATCGAGTATAAGTAAACTGCTTTATTTTTAGTTGGGATTTGGAGGTTGAACGATGAGGTTTTTGAGGCACGTTAGTGAAGCATTATTTTTATATTTTTAGTGCTTGGTTTTTTTCCTTTTTTCTGGTTTTACTATTAAAATATAAGGAACGTTTTTAATAATTAAAACACTTTTTTTAAATTCGGCTTCTGAGGATGGATATATAAATTTTGGTGGCAGCGAATGTGTTAATAATAACTTTGATTTGTGAATAAAATTAAAATAGTTTATTTAGATTTGGTGTTTTATTTCGGAATAAAATTCAAAATATTAGTTGAACATAAATATTTAAAAAAAATTCAATTATCTCTATCAATAAAAATATGTTTTCTAAATGCTCTCATATTCAAATTAAATAGCAAAACTAAGAAAAGGTTAATTCCTATGCTACCAATGCGAAGGACGATTGACCACTCTATGTGACGTCACGCAGTCAGTGCGAAGGCTTTCTTATATAGGAGGTGTTGGTTGAACTCATAAAGACGAGGTTTTCCATCCTACAAACAGCTAAATGAACCTTGTCTTTTTCTCATGTTGAGGGCTAAAAGTGAAGAATAGTAATACACAAACTAAAAAGTCTTCAAACAGTATTATTGAGGGTTCTCATAATACAGTTTTGTTATATGAAGGACCAATGTATTTCTTAGATATGTTTGCTTGTAGTTTGCATTTCAACAAATCGGTTTTCAGGACTTTTTTGGTTAAATATTTACTATCTATCACCCATGCCCTCTATTTAACGTTCATTTGATGTAGAAATACTTATATACAAAATTCGAGAATGTCAAAAATGCTTACTATAAAAGAGTCTCGAATTATGGAACTATTTCTTTAATACATAAATCCCTATGAGCCTATTTAAAAAAAAACTAGAAACTTGTTATTATGACACTTTTTAAATTCTGAATTCAAATACAAAAAACTTAGACGAGTATGCAGATTGCGTATTTAAGTTTGCTTCGAGGAATCACTTATCTAGAAGTTCATCAAGTTATATATTGTATTCTATTGATGAAAGTTATAAAATCTATTAAGTTTCATTAACATGCATAAATTGCAATTATCTCTTTTCTATACTGCTGCCACCAACTGTAAATAACATAGTCAGCATCCCATGCAGTATTTTTTTTTTTTTTTTTTTCCTTCTAACTGTGTTTTAGTCAACTCCATCAGTTTTTGACATAGGTAAATCTTGTTTAAGGTTCAGATATATGTTTCAAATTTACATCTTAATAGATAATACTTAAATTTATGAAATAAATAGTTTATTAGCTAATAAGCTTAGAAATACAAGTATATATCACAAATATTTTTATTTCTATAAGAACTTTAATATATTTCTAAAACTTATTATTTACATACAAATATTGTTCATATAAATTCCAACTGAATTGCTTTCAACATCTGAAATCCTCTGGTCTCAGATCAGGTAGGTTTTTTCCGTGTAATGTCTTCGGTGATTCACATCTTCCAATGAGGTACTGAGGTTTGTGCCATGTAATCCACTGAATTCGACAATCGCACTTTAATGGATTATCTAAAATATAGGCAATATGGCAAGATCAATTTTCGGTCGATTTTGCATTGTAATAATTATCAGACCAAAATATTTACAAACTCAGAACAAAATGTGGCAGAATATAGTTACTAAGTGAAATGAGAAAATCTCTACGTACCTGTAACAAACTAGGGGTGAGGGCCATCGCTCAACTTTCAATTATACTATGATTCTTTGCATTTGGAATTGGCACCGATAGGGGTCATTTCACGTTTCCGTTTTCATATTTAAAATAATTTTTAAAAAATCGCCAATTTAATGATATATTTGGCGATAATTTTTACATTATTCCTTTCGAGTATAGGAAATGGAATGTAGTTGTTGATGAGTGCTCAAAGGAAGCGAATATGTTGAAAAGAATATGAAAGTATTTAACTGAAATGTATTACTTGAACGTGAAAATCGTAGTGCATTTATTTTTACTTTAACTAATCTGCCTAACTAATTATTTTCAAGTACTAATTGCTACTAATTTAAAATTACTTAAAAACTAGAAAGTTGCTTGGAGCTTAAAGCGCCCGTTGAAAAGTGATGAATATAACAAACACTTAAACTTAATATACACGAAATATTGATTAAGAGTTCAATTTTCATTTTAATAATGCATAAATAAAATTTAGTTCTGATATATATTTATGAAATAATAATAAAAAAAAAATATTGTATCATTTGGATTTTCACTGACAACAGAATCGGCGCTATAGGTTTAAGATTTACCATCAATCAAATCGATTAACTTCCTATTCATTAATATAGAGCTGATTATGTTGTCAGCGTGTATTTAGTGTGTATATTCAATTTTGAATAATAAAACATCCTTAACAACAAAATATGCAGCAAACTACGTTTCAAAATTTACTTATAAAAAAATGAAAGTGAATTTATGCATTAAAACCCAAGTATATTTTATTTAATCTTATTAAAATAATGTTGCAACAGGAAAGAGTTTCAACAATGATTGGTTTAAGTACTTTCACTTACAGTGTTACAGAGTGAGACCGTGAGTCAGTGATTAGTGTCACTCTTGTAGTTATAATTAAATTAATAAAAATACTAAAATATATGTGCTTCGCTAAAAAGTTCGCTATGTTTACATTTTAACAACCTTAATATATAGTTGCAATGTTTCAAATTTTTGAAGATGATTAATATGGTGGAAATGTCACAAAATCATTCTTAATTAAATAACTAAATATCGTAATCAAATCCAAAATTAGTATTCCCCATCAAAAGTTACGCCGAATTATTAATTCCAACTAATTGTAAATCAGAATTTTTACTGAACAGTTAAGGTGGAAATTGACTTATAAATACCAAAATTTTTCAGTGTACGTATCATTCATATAAATATGCTGACTAACAGTTAGTACGTTGTTTGACTACAGCTGAAAAACATAAATCTTTCATTTACAGTTACCTCTTATATTTTGACGACGAAAACCTTAATGGAAAGTTCGAATGACATTCGAAAAGTATACTGACCACACACAGACATACATATATTTTATCTATACCACTTTTTTGAACTCGGGAGGATCAAAAACGTGGAGAAATTTAAAAAAATATTATTGAATGCTTTATTGAATTATTTATTGAATTAAATCCTTTCATTATTCAATATTGCATAAAGGGTAATTGAAACTAATAAACTATCCATTTCGATGCATGTTTGTGCCGAGCTTATCCAAGCACCAAAAATGTGAAATTTGACGACATTGATCTAAAATCTTCCCCGGTTAAAGTTGATGACATATGATAACAAACTGCTAGTTGGAAGTTTATTATAAAATAAAAGGTTGTTGAGTTGGAGAAGTTTGAAACAAACTTGAAAACTTGTTACTAAATATCCAAGTTCTGATCCGATATTTCAATTTAGAGCCAATATGCGAATTTCATACAGAGTTATTTTATGGAAGCACTCTTCCTGTCCAATTTAAAGTAATTCTGGTTAATTTTTTTTGTAATCCTTTTAATCTTATTGAGATCTTTGAAGTGATATATGATACATGTCATCCGGTAGTATTTATAGTTCCGATATTTCGAGTCCCCATTTCCGATATTTCGGGTGTGAATTGTATTGTAATTTTTATGTAGGAATTCTTGAGGAGATCTTTCTTTGACATATCACACGCTTCTGAAACATTAGAAGTTTTGTTTGGTAATAGTTAACCTCAAATAGATGGAGATGGCCTTTGTTTAAGCTTATCTCCATTAGTGTAATGTAAAAGCTTTAAAAAAGGCAAACGACTGATAAACATAATTTATGTTCCCCTTCTATGCATTTGTGCCTTGAAATTTAATTTTCATTTTAGATACCAAAACTGTTTTTCCAATGAATCACTAAGTAAAATGAAATAAATAAAAAAATACATACCGTGGAGTCTAAGATATTCAAGTTGGTTAATCACTGGACTGAATGTTTTTTCCGGTAAAATAGAAATCAGGTTGTTTCCAAATCCCACGTACTTAAGATTCGGCATATCGGTAAACATATCATCAGGGATACTGGATATACGATTATACCTGGAAATTAAATATTCAAAATAGAAACTATTATTTCTGCTTTTCAAAACTTGTAATTTCAATACTATATAGCTTAATATAAGGAATGAGTTATGCGGGGTCAGTAGTTATAGAAATTTTTTCTTTTTTTGTATTTTGTGCTGCTTTTTACTAAATTTATAACTGGGTTTGAGGGGCTTCCTATAATTTTTTGTCTAACGGCTTATATAACTTGTATATTAACATCTCAAAGGGAAAATTCACTTGTAAATAATCGAACAGATAGATGAGACCCCCTTTAAAACGGCGCTTCTTCGTAAATAAAAATAATTTTTAAAAGTACATAAAAATATACAGACGTCTCTTTCACTTAAAAATACAATAACTGCTAAGTGTTTTCGTGTTTAATTTCATTCTAAAACCAATTTTGGTAAATTCGAATCCCAACACAGACTCCACTCCTTTGAATTTAAGCAATTGTATGTGTTTCAGTAGTATGCCTGACCATACTCAATCTTCTGCTAAAAGACATACAACACCAACCAACGAATGCTCAGAACTTACAAAACTGTACAACGTTTGTTCAGAATTCTGCGTCAGCTAAAAATATCGTTCACTATTTAAACTTGTAGGCAAATTGGCAAAATCCAATCTAGCTAGCCATAAGGGGGTGCGGTACCGAAAATAAAAAAAACTTTATTTATGTACATTTTTACTTCAAAAATTTATTTTATGTATGAGATACTATTTATATATCTTTGAGAAAATGTTTTTTTAAATATTGTGTTTCGTTATTTAAAAAAAATTTAAAAACCAAGAAAAATCCATAATAATTGATGTTTGCGTATTTTGATATAAGTCAAGAAAAAATAAAAAAAATTTCAAAGTGAAAGCTTTCTGTAATACATAATTATATAAAAAAAATTTTGTCTTCACAGAATTTCGATAGGTGAACTAAAAAAAATTAAAAAAATTCTCAAAGTTAAAATATTGAAATTTTTGCTTTTTTTTATGTTATCTTTTACACTAAATGTTATATTTTAAAACAGAATTAAAAAAATAAAATTCTGTGAAGACAAAATATTTAAAATTATATAAATTAAATGCTCCAAAAATTTGAATAGCCAATTGTTAATGGTTCTGGAGATATATCGATTTGAATCTGCAACATCTGTGAAAAACACTAGTGCTCGAAAACGCACTTCAAGCAGACGCTTCAAGGTGTTACGCCCTTTAGTGATGTTTAAATCACAGGTAATTTTGTGGCGTTCTAATCACCGGAGGAATAAGATAAAAACATCATTCTTTTCAGGAATGTATGAACTATTTTTTAAAATCAGAAAAAAATTGGGATTTTTGAAGAAATTTCGGTACCATACCCCCATAATGTTGTTCATATCAAGCTAAACTCTTCTAGTGGTGTATTGTTAATTAAAGGGTAATTAATATAGCAGGTAATTATTTTTTTGCAACTTACTCAAAAGCAATCTCTTTCAATTTGCTCGGTCTCGCAAACATGCTTCTTTTGATGACTGTAATGTCGTCTTGGTTGGCATTGAATACTTCGAGGTCGACAAAATCCTTGAACTCATCGTCACGAAACTTCTTGATCTGGCACCAAGACAACCGCAAGATTTTTAGTTTCTTAGTGATGTTGGGTCTGAAGTCGTTGGATAGACGTTTTATGGGGACATCTGTGACAGAGAGGTCTTCCAGCTGAGTGAAGACCGACAATTTTTTCCAGTCCCATCCACCCATTACGCGGATCTGTAAAAAGATTTAAATTGGATTGGATTTCGATCCGGTTGTTTATATCCCCCAAAAAAATACTTTTGAAAAGTAGAAAAACCACCAACCACCTCAAAAACACAAAAAACTTTCTTGCAATAAAAATTTCAGAAACATGATGAAAATTTTCAGCCACAAACACAGTGATATAAAAAATGGCCAACCTCTGATAGCAACTCTCGATTGTGACTCGCTTAAGAATGTAAGCTTACTTAGTTTATTTTTTAAATTTAAGTTCCGCTCCCATAAAAATTTACGCTGCTTGAGGTTGCCGCCCGTCATAGGAATATTAACAATGCTTGCGTTTAAATTAATTTGTGACTGTTTGCACGTATATTGGAGGAGATATGATTTCATTTGGATGGGTAGGAAATACTAAGTAGTATAAATCTTCATGTTCATGTAGATGTAATTTTCAAAATAGTATAGAGAAACTGTGCTCAATCAAACTCTCGCATTTGAATCTTTATTAAGAATTATTTAAGTAGGAAACTGAAGTGTTTGTGGTACGCTTTTGTTTGGTTGATACATGCATTTTGGAAAGTTTTTATTGTTTGAGGAGAAGAGGGGGGTTAAATGTTAGTGATTAAGATGGACGCCAACCTCAAGCAGCGTAAATTTTTATGGTAGTGGAACTTAAATTTTTAAAATAAACTAAGTAAGCTTACATTCTTAAGCGAGTCACAACCGAGAGTTGTTATCAGAGGTTGGCCATTTTCTATATCACTGTGTTTGTGGCTGAAAATTTTCATCGTGTTTCTGAATTTTTTATTGCAAGAAAGTTTTTTTGTGTTTTTGAGGTTGGTGGTTTTTCTACTTTTCAAAAGTATTTTTTTGGGGGGGATATCAGAACTTTTTTTTAAATACTGGCGACTTTTATTTTTTGAATTTGTCCGTTTCATCGTTTTTCTCTTTATCACCTATGGTACACCCGGTAAAAGGAATACTCATAATTCTTCAGACTGAGATCGACGATACCTTACATGCAACAATTATCTTTAAAATTGATAAACCGGAAGTGGTACCAGTAGCATACCTGGTACTTTAAACATTCACAATTCGTCAAAACAAGTGCCCAACATGCCATATTTATCTTGGAAATTGATAAACCGAAAGTGGTACTACCTATGCTATACCTGGTGCCTTAAACATTTATAATTTTTCAAGACAAGCCCAACGACACCCAACATGCCATATTTATCTTCAAAATTGATAAACCAGAAGTTATCACAAAACCTATGGTACACCTGGTACCATGAATATTCATAATTCTTCAAGTTGAGTTCAATAATATCTTACATATCAAAATCTACTTGAAAATTTACAAATTGGTTGAATGCAGACGGCAGTAATCATCAAAATCGACCACGAACGAGTACTAGAAACTTGTGTATGGCAACTCAACCCCCAAAACTTAATGAAATACGTTGCCATCGACAAAGAGCCTGTCTGCCAAGCTTCAGCTCGATTGGTTAGTTTGTCCACACAACGACCTATTTTAGTGCATAATAACGACTAATCAGTCCGGTACCTACAGCTTAACGTGGATTCCGAATCACGACGAACATCCACACCTAACCCAGGAATCAAATCCGGCACTTTTAACATACAAGGCCAGAGCGTTCATCCCATTGAAAATTCATTCTAATAAATTGTTACAAATAAACATTACAAGTTTTTTTACAGTTTAATTATAGCAATATAAATTATTTTTACTATAGCAAGCATTATTTTGGTTTACGTAATAACCCATTGATATTTGACAAAATTAAAAATATTTTCTTAACAACAATTTTAAAATTCACTATGAAATTATAATTTTGATGATATTCTACGATTTCGTTTTCAATGGAAAGTAAACAAAATCAATACATCTTTAAAAACGAATGACATTTTTGCAAATTCCATTAGCCAATCGCAATGCGTGTTTCATTTAGTCTCGCTGTAATGAATTGACTGAGACGTCAGCTCGCATAACCTCCACATTTATACTTTGTATTTAGCCCATAGTATCTTGTAACAAAATATGATTATTTTCATTTTTCAACGGAGATTTCCCGAAATTAAAATGTTTTTGAAAGTTAACTCACTCTAAATTATCATACAGTTCAAATAACACATACAATTTGAAGAACAAATATTTCTCTTTAATTCTGTCTCTTCAAAAATTAAATTATTTCAAATTTAAAGATGTTATAAGCCATATAATTATAGTCCAATTCGTTCTGCCTATGCTTTAACTTACGTTCATTCTCACTTAAGCCTAACATGTCGGAAAAACTAACTTCCAAATGATAGCAAACCTGTTTGGCAACTTTTGGCATATATATCTGAACCTCAATTACAAGCTGATCGCCTTTATCTGTCGCTAAATTATGAAATGAAAAAAGTGGTTTTAAATTAATTAAAAATAGAAAGAATTATTTAATTAAGCTCAAACCAGCGTAGGATTTTAAGTTGAAACATTCCGCATCCTATAATTCAATCCGTTTGAAGATCTATAGTTTAGTTAGGGCTGGACGTTTGTCTAAATTTTTACATCAAAATCGGGCTAGAACTCGTTTTTTTATTTCGTTTTGGAAATTTCAATATTTTTTTTCTTCGTTGTCTTTTATCCTAGGTACTCAATTTTTTTTTTTTTTTTCTTTAAAAGATATCACCGAGACGAATCTATGGTATTTTTTGTATAATTATGTGAAGTTCCGTAAGCACACTAGAAAATAGTCAATTTCGGCTTTTTTGCTGGAAGTTGTGGAGAGAATAGATACTTACTGTCGTTTCTGCCTTTTTAAGGTTGGCGGCGAAACGAACGTTTCGTCTGATAGCATCCTTGTTACAAAAGTGACACTACTCAAAATTTATAAGTATGCACAGGATCACAAACTGCATGTACTTGAAGCTAGTTGAACAGCACAAGCTTGATAACAAGCTGAATTCTAGTTAAAATTGATTTACTCCATTCTTCCAGAATAAAGTCCATATAGTCTGCAATTAGGTACGTACTTTAACTCAATAATGAAGAATATTTTGAGTTGTGTCACTATAGCATATTATAACTGTAGACAAAAATCCATTTTATTAAAACCTAAAATGAATTTTAATTTAAAACTAAATTTATTTCAAATCTCTTCACTTGTGTATTTTAATCATTTTCCATCCCAATACTTTTTCAGTGTTCCAAAGAATGTTTATATGTGTTCTAATACATTAACAAAAAACTGGCGAGTATTTTGTATAAGCATGTGTATTTAACAAAATTGTTCCAATAATGTCGTAAATCAAAAAGTTAAATCTCCCGACCATTTTATAGCCCTTATTAAATTCTAATCAATAAACCATGTCACTCCCTAATTATAACCATACATCAATATTGATCTATTCATTTCCTTTATTAACCATGAAATACTTTACACTTCACTTATTCAAGTAAATGAAAGATTTAATGACCATTTATGAGGTAGTTTGATGCTTTAAATTATTTGATATTCTGAAACTTTTCATAAATTTGTACATGAAGAACCTAGAATTTTAAACGATATAAGAAAAGTTTGATCCGCAAAATTTTAAAAGCTAATCTGAGAAATAATTGAATATCCATTATAGCACAACTTCTCAAATTTGCTTTATTCAAGTTCAATTGTACATTATTTTTCTAAGGAAATAAAGTTTGAGTTTACTTATTTTTTTTTACTTAGACCAAATATTAGTTGAGCTTAATATTTTTGTGGTAATCTACAAACATTACACTTGACAAAGAAATGTTTGACTATCAAACAAAAAGAAATAACTTAATAAAAATAATCATTACCTTTGCAAGACTAATTTTTTTCACACCAGGGTTTCTCGGTATCTCATCAAACGTGTTTACAAAAGATACCTTATCAAAATCGATAACAATAACTTCGACATCATCAAATATAACACGAGGAATGTATTGCAAAACCGAATCTTTCAAGGTAAACTTGTTGAAGTGGTACCTCTGTGCCTTCTCGAAAACTTTCACAATGACTTCGGATTCATATATATTCTCACATTGTAAATTGACATAATACTCTTCTTTACAAGTACATGGAATTATTTCTTCACTGGGTGGACAACCACGCTCACAAGCAGCCACATAAAACAACGCCGCCAAACAACCTAAAAAAACAATGTTCTTCGTCATGTTTTAGTGTTGGTCTTCCTTTAATCACCAATCTGAAAGAAATGTTAGACACTCTCTTGTCTGGTATAAGTGTAAGAATTGCATGCTGGTTGAAATGGTAATTTGAGAAATTTCTGAGTTAGCATTTTAAAAAACATGACTAATCTGAAATATTATCGATGGGGTTATGCAATTTATACCACCAAGAGTTAAGTGTCAAGATATTTTAAACGAAATTTTGATTCTTCAAAAGTATCACAAAAGTATTTTGTAGTGAGAGCAACAGAATACTGAGAAATTACTTGTTATTCGTTTTTGTTTTGTTTTTCTTTTTTTTCCAACAAGTTTTGGAACGTGCCGAGTTTAAAAAAGCGGTCTAGAAGAAATGGCACCATAACTCACGAACGAAATTACCTAGAATTTTTCAACTTTTGTATACAGCATAATGGTGACCATGGGATCATTAAGGGTTTCGTTAAATTGCGCATGCACATAAGGTAGCTGCCATTGAAACATTTACGTTTACAAGAATTGCCGAACAACTGCGCTAACGATTTTGGTCGAAATCGCGGTGGTAATGCCATTTAAGGTGCTCTAAGCATCCCCATCTCCGAAATATCTGTTAAAATGCGATAATGGCATAAAAAGTTGAAAAACGAATATCCTTAACTCAGAGTTCTCTGCTCTTGAGGTTGCTCAACGATTGTTTTTTTCTCTGTATCATTTACAAGAAAAGATAATGTAATATTTACCAAAAACATATTACCAATTTCGTCATTTTACGTTCCCCCCTCCCCCCCCCCCCCCTCTCCCCTTTTTTTTTTTTTTTTTTTTTTTTTTAACAATGTAATAATTATCGCCAAAAACATTTCAAACTGGCCATTTTTATTAAATTGATGAAAATATGAAAACGAAAATGATAAACGACACCATTCCATTACTCCTGACGACTGTATCATAAGCCACATACGTTGTCTAAATTGTTATCCAGGTAATTTATTTTCAAAGCAAATTCAGGTAGTTATTTACATATTATGCTGCATTTATAATTTGCTGTAAATTGTGAAGCTGTTTTTTACAAATTAAATTACTTTATATTTAAACATCGCTTTTACACACGCTAGGTTGTACTTTCAGTATGAAGTTCCGGACGAACTGTGACTTTGATAATGCATATGGAATGAGTAGTGATGCCTTAATAACTTTAACTCTTTGCACTCGTAATACAATGCCAATATATTACCATCGATAAAATGTGATGCATTAGTACAGAAAATAATTTATTCTTAAAACCAAAAATAAATCAGCCTTTAAATATTGAATAATTAAAAGAAATCATTTTATTAAAATTGAGTGATTTAATCAAGAATTTATCAATAAAAATGCACAACTTTTAGTTTGTGTACCCGTAGAATTGGCCATCGTACAATAAATTACCTTTTTCAGACTTATTTACGTTTGCATTAATATTTTTTAAAAAAATACTTTTCTTAAATGCAATAAGTGTAGGGTAAATATAAGAGAAATGTGCAGGTTGCAAAAAAGAAACAATTAAGAATATAGGGAATCTAATGAATTTTTCAAATAGTTTCTAAAGTTGTATTTAAAGTTTCCAAATAAATAGATTCCTTTAACCGCCAGTTAGTACTCTGCTAGTTCTTCCAGAACTGAGGATGAAATTTATACATGCTCAACTGAAGTGTTGAGTGCCAGAACGGACCATCCCACAATTTGAATTTGTTGTTTATACCCCGGGTTCTTTTTTTTTTTTTTTTTTTTCCCAAAACTATTCATACCAGAATGAACCAAATGTGGTTTATCTAATAGCTAACACTAAGTTTTCCAATAAAAAACCACATTTGGTCCATTCTGACATGAAAAAACGGGATAGAAACAACATAAATCAAATGTGGGATGAACCTTTCTGGCGCTCAGTGCGTCAAATTGAACTGAGCAAAAAATTATATAAACACAAAGCAAATTAAATTTTTAAATTATACATTAAATCGAGACCGAATCTATCATACAGTACTCGTAACATTTTCGTAAAAGAGTAACGAAAATACAAAAATTGACATCTAACTTTATAACTACAGAACAGTTAAAGTTAACTTACTGAAAACTCTAAAGATAAGCGTACTTAGAAAGCAAGGAATTAGTTAGAACTCTGCATTATTCGAAAGATTGACATAATTCATCAACATCTAACCCAAAAATACGTAGGTGCTCATTATAAACTTAGTAACATTGTCCAACTACAGCTAAATAAATTGAACAGTATAATGGTAGAACTCTTATGAGAACAAATAATACCAAGATACAAGTTAAGGGGACTTGGTACCCGTTTGTTTTTCACACAAAAATAATAAAAATATCAATTTTCTATTTTTTAAGTGTTACTAATCTTTGAAACCTTCTCCTCAGTGTGACAAATTTTTTAACTGATCCAATTACTGCAATTGCAGAAAAACTATATTTTTATGGAGAATTTAGCATTGCTGCAATAGCTCCTTCGATATTTCGAACCCCATTTTTCTTAGTTCGTGATTTTTGAAATTCCCACTTTAATCAAAATGCTAAAACTTCAACAAATATGAATGAAATGACTTGATAGGTTTTTTGTGTCATTCTTAATATCTATTTGACGAAAACAGACATGGATTTTTGAATAAAATATAAACTTTTTTTTTATTTTAAATGATGAAAAATACCCGTTTGTCATCCTTTTTTTACCTGTAGGTACAGTAATTATCATTTTTCTCGAAAACCATTTTACTTATTCTAACTTGGTATATTACTTAATATATCAGGAAAATGAAAAAGATAGAATCTGAAATTTGATGAATTATTAGAAAAAAAAATTTAATTTAAATTTAGAGCACTATGTGAACTTTTTAATAAAATTTAGTTTTTACTTAGTAATATATACTTCCAAGTATATAAAAAAAACTATAATTTTAAAGTCGTAAATAAAAAAAAAAGTTTGAAGGGTACCAAGTCCCCTTAATTGGTGTGTTGGAAGTTTTTTGGCGCATGAAGACCATGCTGTATTGTAACATTGGTATAACATAAATGTTGAAGCAATGTTAAGGCACAAAATGCTCGTGTAATCCTTGTATCAGAAAACTCAAACTAGCCAACTTACCTCAAGTCTTGATTTTAACTGATCTTAAAAGAGCGTTACCATTATAGTGTTCAATGTGTTTCGTAGTTAGACAATATCACTGCAGACCCAGATCAGCACTCGTTTTGACGAGACCTCAGTAAATTTAAAATGAGCACCGAAGTGTTTTTTGATGCGATCGCGTTGGTGAATAATTTTAAAACTTACGGATAATGCAGAACTGTTCAAATGATGATGTTCTGGTACCTGAACTAGCACCTCTCCATATGTAAACTGTACCAACATGGACAGTTGGGTTAATTTATTGTCACAGCTTTGACAAACATGCCATATCCTCTTATGTGCTCTATGTACTCTTCTTTAGTGAGAGCATCTGCTTAGCCTGCTTCCCCCTCCCCCCTACTTGTTCTTTGCTGTGAAAAGCGCTCAGTGCCTTATTCTCTTTTCTTTTCCCCACTGGGAACTACCTGTGGTGAAGTAGTAATGGCCAACTCCTCAGGCAAGCACTACGTAATTTATTTATGATCTAATATCTAAGACAGTTGGGCATCAACGCATTTGACGAGCAGAAGCTACCATTCAGTCTAAATGAGTGGCTTAATCCTGCAATCTTTCATCAATGAAACCAACGCTTTATCTTACAGTACATACCACTGGTTGGTTGGTCAGCTCAACTACCTATTTTTAGGCATGATTTCATCTAATCATTCCAAGACCTACAGCTTAGCGTGGATTCTGAACCAAACCCAACATCCAGGCTTAACGCGGGATTCGAACCTGGTACTTTTGGCATGCTAGGCCAGAGCTCTAAGATGGGTTTACGTACCACTGGAAAAACGATACAAGTTAATAAACAAAAATGAATACTTAAATTGAAATTTAGTAAAAGTTTTTATATCATCCTTTATTTAGAATAATGACATTTTGACTTAGTTGTCAATTACTAAAATAAAAACACATTTATAAATAAATACATTTTAATAGACTTTAAAGATTTGCATTGCAGATTAAAAAAACACAATAAAATTTACACTGAGTACCGAAGTTTTAAGTACTATCTTTAGAATTATTTTACTATTACACTCCAAATCTTTTTCGATCAATAGGATGATCGATCAATAGATATGTATTCGATCAATGGGAAAAAATCGTCATCAATAGAATTATACAAAATCATAAAAATACAATATTTTCAATAATTTAATGTCACATCAAAAACATTTTTATAAAATGCGTTATCCAATAAAGCTTCCGTCCAAATACCAACTAAAACATATGAATTTGTGTATGAAACAATTTTTTAAATGCATCTCCGTAACATTTTTTTTTAAATTTCAAATATGCTTCCTTCTTTAAAAAAAAACTATATAGTTTTTCAATTAGAAATGTAAAATGAAGCAAAAACAATATACAGCAAAAAACATGCTTTAGTCCAAATTTTTATATACTGTAATTTGCAATCCTATAAAATTCTGGAATCATTCCATCAAAATAAGTTTTATAATGGAGCTTGGATTGATAACTAAATTCACTTCCAGAAGAATCCATCGCATGTATTTACACACAACTAACACCTGCACAAGAACATCGGCAGAGTTTCCAAAGATGTATAAGAAGTACAAACCAATTATTTTCACCGCACCTTCAACAACTTCAAATTTGTGAGTATCATCTATAATTACGTTTCCAGCAGCATACACAAAAGAGTAAACAGCAATATGGTCAAAATTCATGGTCAGAAAAATCTTCAACTGCGTAACAATGAAGAAGCATCTTTGAAAAAACAGGCTCTTATGCGTATAGTCAAACGCAACTTGAAGCAACTGAAGATGCGCCTTGATCACAAGGATATTCCACGATATGAATACAATGTATCTGATTATCCAAAATCCAATTGCACTTAAGCTGACGTGTGTAGATTGCAGGATATCCATAATGTGGGTATTTAATTGAGGAGGTATTGTGCTATACACTCTGAAAAAATAAATATAACAGTTGAGTTTTGCAAAGGTACGAATTGATTGACTCTAGAAATACAAACCTATTTTTTTTGTAACTGTAAACTACAAATCGGGGTAAATATAAACCCCACGGGTTTTTTGCTCGTAAAACAGTTCTGAAAGCAGTATTTTGACTTTTAAGTACTTGGAATTTTTTTGTTTTTTCATGCTGCAGAGAATGGTGAAGTTGGTTGTTTTCAGATTATCTGGCGACGTTAGCAACACGAGGACTATGATGGGCCGAAATATTCATAATTTGACATGTCAACATACATTTACAAACACCCATGCCTTACATGGGACTCGAACTCGCAACCTCGCCGTCTAGAAGCTAATATGCTAACCACTCTACCGTTTGGTCAGCGAGAATGGTGAAAAGCAAATTCAATTTTATCAAGGTTTAGTTGGTGAAAAATCGATTTGAATAACTAAAAGTGCTGAAAAATGGTCAAACCGTCATTTAACAAACAAAAATTTAACTTTTTTTTTTTAAACAACCGATTTTCAAATTTTCTCCGGAATTTTAAAAAAAAAATTTTGTCAAAAAAGTCCATATTTGGGACTTTGAAAATTCAAAAAAATTAGCAATCTGATCTATGGAAAAGTCAAATGAAAATCGATTAAATATTGGTTTTTTCGGCAGTCTCGGGATTCCGTCAAAGTTTTCCCCAGTAAATCGACCCTTCTTAAATTGTATCTTTTCGCCATCATCTGTCAAGAAAATAGAATGCATGTCAATTTTTTGATACTCCCAGTGTATGGGTACTTAAAATATGAAAATCATATTAAAAAATTATGTATCTTATGATTTATTGTAAAATAAGGTTATAATACGTGAATTAAATTTATTTCAACGAGAAAGAGAAAAATAACTTACCTACACAAAACACTAACAAGATTCTTTTATTATGTACGAGCGTTTCTAGGCCATGAACACGACTTTAAAACATCAAATTTTGCACGATATTACATAAATACAGATTAAACATAAATACACAAGATTAGGAATATCTGCAAGTGCAAAATATATTTATTATAAGATAAATTGTTGCTTAACTATTAACAATTAGCTTTGACTTACACATCGAAAATATCAGACACTTCATTGTATTTGGTTAATACGCACCATAACGATTTCAAACAAATTACCTTAAAATGAGCCAATAAAAATACTCACTATTTTAAGTAAAATAAACAGTTAAGTTACACTCAAGTACTTAAAACGATAACTTTATTACGATTTTTTTTTTATTTAATTGATAAATTATTACGAAACTCTTTCATCGGTTTATTTTTGTGAGGATAGTATCATAAAGTTAAATTATGTGGAACCTGAACTGACAACAGGTACGGTTATTTACCACTGAGAGAAATTTGAGACATCAAATTAAACTTTTTTTATTGGTCGATAGAACAGAAAAAACTGCTCAGCAGAAATAAAATTCCAACCAGACATTAAACTTCAATTCAGAGTTTGTTATTTTATTTTTTATTTATTCTTTATTTTATGGATTGTTTAACACATTTTTGGTTTTAGTTACTAATTTTTCCACCTAATATTAAAAATGGCATCAGGCGGTATTTGACTATGGCTTTGTACTCTACAATATTGAACTCAGAAGTTAGAAGTGGAGTTACTGATCTCTAACTATAACTCAAGTTGTAACTGCTGGTTGAAGCACAACCCCGACGGCAAACCTTCCACCACGAGTTCATCGATGTTCTGAACAGAATCCCTTTCAAGGCTAATTAAGGTTTTTCTTTTGAGTACTATTTAAAGGCCTTATTATACAAAACCTCTCTAGTGTCAAACGCACGCCACCGCTTCGGTCGCTCAAACAAGACACTTGAAGCATAACAAGCAATCCTATGGAGCTTATTACACTGGGCCACTGCTGTGGCTAGAGGTTGCGTCTGTCACTTGTGGCGATCAGACCCTAAGCGAAACATGCAATCCTATGGGCCTTATTGTACTGAGCCACAGCAGGGACCAGAAGCGGTGGCGCGTTTGCCACTGGAGTGGCTCTGTATAATAAGGACTTACGGCGTACATGTAAAAACAAATTAAAAATTACATTTTAGAAAGAAAATATAACAAGAGATATAAATTATAGGAGGACTTTTGATGAAAGTCAGCTTATTTGGATATCACAAGACGAAAATGCTGGAAAACCACCAAATTATAAAAATAAGATATTCATTCTTAATGTTTCAGCCTGCTCTTGAGCTATTCTATTCTAAGTTATTGCGCAATACATGGCAGAGTAACTGATATATTGTGTACTTAACAGAATGGCTTGATCTAACGATATTACAACGCTATATAGTCATGGTGTAGCTCTTGCAAAAAAAGTATTTCAACCAACCAAGCATACAAGAATATTGATCTCTTGCTACAGCTTCTGGATTAACTGAAGCTGGAAAAGACTTAATATTCACAATAGGGATACGTATTAACAATTCTTGCAAAAACAAGTAAACGTCTATTGTTAATAAAAGTCAACCAATTTAACAGTACTAAATAGGAGACAGTATGGTATATATTCAATGGGTATCAGAGAACAACTTGTAGAGCAGAAACCTTTCAGGAACTTTCCTGAAATTACATTTAGTGTAATTCTGTACCAGAATAACTATGTGAAGGAAAAATGGATCCGATTAGGAAGGAATGGATACCTATGTGAAGGACTATGTAATGGATAACTACACTATCTGGCCAAAAGTATCCGGACACCCAGTGGTATGGACTTAGAGCGTCCTGAGGCACATATTAATATGATGTTGGTCCCCCTTTTGCATCGATTACAGCCTGCACACGTTTGGGAAGACTTTCCACAATTTTTTGATAAGTGACCATAGGAATTACCTTCCAGGCGTCCATCACAGCTGAAGTGAGTGCTTGTAGTGAAGATGGTCGATTTGGCTGGCTACGTAATCTGTGCTCTAATTCATCCCAAAGGTGTTCTATAGGATTTAGATCGGGACTCTGAGAAGGCCAGTCCAGTTTTTGAACACCCATTTCGTCAAACCACGTCCGTGCAAGCCTCGATGTGTGAATGGAGCAGTTATTCTGCTGGAAGAGAAATGGGCCTTCCCCGAAATATTGCCATAGAGTTGGGAGTGCAGCATTGTCCAGAATGTCCACATACATCTCAGAGTTCATGTTTCCAACCACAGGAACTAATGGACCCAGGCCAAACCACGAGAAACACCCCCACACCATTATGCTTCCACCACCAAACTTAACAGTCGGCACAATGCGGTCACTATAGAAACGTTCGCCGGGAATCCGCCAAACCCAGACGCGTCCATCCGACTGCCAGACTGTAAAGCGAGATTCATCACTCCAAAGAACAGTTTTCCACATGTCCACAGTCCAATGACGGTGAGCTCTACACCATTGCAATCGATGCTTCGCATTCTGTGGAGTGATGTTCTGCTTGTGAGCGGTTACACGATCATGGAATCCCAAGTATTTTAACTCTCGACGGACAGTCCTGCTGCCAACACTAACGCCTGATGAATTTTGGAACTCCTGAGAAATTTCCACCAACGAGGACTTGCGATTTTGTTTCACTACCCTGTTCAGAGTTCTGCGGCTGCGTTCATCAAGTGTTTTCGGCCTACCGGTTCGTTTTTCTGACGTTTCACTACCTCGACGTTTCCACTTCACAATTACATCACTCACAGTGGATTTAGGCTTCTGTAGAATGTCCGAAATCTCAGGAACTGATTTCCCACAAAGGTGGCATCCCACTATTCTGCCACGATCAAACTCACTAAGCTCCTTTGACTTACTCATTGCCTCACAAACGCATAAATACAATCTGACAAACCACTACCAACACTTTTATAGCTTTCAATTACGTATCAAATTGTGTCACTCGCCAGAACCACTTTTTTAAGGGGTGTCCGGATACTTTTGGCCAGATAGTGTATGTGAAGGAAGAGTGGATACGATGTGAAGGAAGAGTGGATCCATTGAGGTTGGTTGTTTTCAGATTATCTAGCGCCGTCAACAACACGAGGGCTATAATGCGCCGAAACATTCGTCATTAGACAAGCCAACATACATTCACAAATGCCCATGCCTAACACGGGACTCGAACCCGTAACCTCGTGGTCTAGAAGCTAGCACTCTAACCACTATACCGTTTGGTCGGCGGATCCATTCAGGGTCTGATGATAATGTTTGAAAAAAAACACAAAAACAGAAAAACAAACATCCTAAAAGGTCCTATGTGAAAACACTACAGCAGAAAAATTATGATTTAATAGTTTCAGAGTAGGCCTCGATTGCAATGATAGGGTAGTGCGAAGGGTCTCAAAACATTCCTGTCCATAAAGTATGTGAATAAAAAATCATGAAAAAATAAATGTTCTCTCTTCGTGCAAACACATGGATGATTTTCAATCTTCTTGGC
Organism: Linyphia triangularis; assembly: GCA_963978545.1. Classification (NCBI taxonomy): domain Eukaryota; kingdom Metazoa; phylum Arthropoda; class Arachnida; order Araneae; family Linyphiidae; genus Linyphia; species Linyphia triangularis. The sequence goes on along the minus strand of OZ021724.1, from coordinate 83,371,695 downwards.
ATCCATCTTAGCTTTACATCGCTTTATACATTTGCCTTTAGGAAGCTTCCAAAGAGAAATAAGCTTGTGCTGCCATCCAACAATTGAAGAAAAAACTTCATGGAAATGGATTTCAAAGTCTGAATGGGTCTCAAAGCATTTAAATTAATACAGTAAAAAGAGAAAACTTGGATGGAAATATAAGTATCGTCAATAAATAAAGAGTTACAAAAGGTAAGAATAAATAATAAGGGCTCAAATTCAATAAATACGGTTGGGGGGAGGCATTCAATACCACTTACTAAGTGTGGTAGACTACATTGAATCCAAAATCAACAACTCAATGCAGTTCCCCCCCCCCCCCCCACTTAAGAGGAGTTGGTACCCTAAAATTTATAAATAATCGATTTTGTGTTTATTATTTTCTATCAAAATTTAAATTTTCTCCTTAAAAGGATACCTCATTTGTAATAATACCTCAACTAGAAGAATTTTTAATAATTTTATTGAAGACAAAATTGGTAACTATTTGTATGAGTAAAGTTTTCTTTAAAGTACGTTTTTCTCAAACTACATTTTTTCGTTATTCATGTACCTTTTCTTGTATCTCAGAAACTGCGCAAACTATCTTCCTAAATATTTTACCACATATTCCGTTAATGTATCTGTAAGTACTGAAGTTAGATTTTGCTGCTATTTTAAAAATATTTTTTGTTTTGCTTATTTCGATTTTTTTTTTTTTTTTTTTTTTTTTTTTTAACAAATTTGAGTGACTTTCACAAAAATTTATTTAGAAAAAAAGTAAATAAATTACAATCAAATGCTAACTTTAACAGAAAAACAAGTGTCTGCTAAATGTACTGAAAATAAATTAGGCTTCTATGTCAATTAATTTTTGAGAAAAAGGTGCATGAAATATGCCAAATTAACATTACCAGTATATAAGGTACCAACTCTCCTTAAAAAAGTTTGTTAAGTTATGTTGAATTACTACATGCTCCGGCCTGCTTTAAACATATGCATTTCAATTATAACCACCCATTATAATCACCCATGATATAACCGCTACGAAAATAGGGTCGAAAAAGAGAATTACAATTGGCAATAATAGATTTAAGTATTATTAAAATAGACATTGATTCGCCAATATATGTTTCATTGTATGTATCTGTTGGGTTTTGTAGCTAGAGATCATAATTGTGGAAGGAAACACCTGACATTTGCTCTATGAACAATTGCTATCTTGTATCATTTGAGCACCTGTTATGTAGTTTTCATCTATTGTGTTGTGTGATAAATAAAAAAATAAAAAAATCACAGCATGTGTATCAATATATCAAACATCTGTGCATTCAGAAAATTTATCAATGAATAAAAAACACTGATCATATTCGGATTACAAGATTTCTTCTTTTCTTTTGAAAAAATCGCTTTTACAAAGTTTCACTGAATGCTGATAAAAGCTATAAGTTAATAGTGTTCATCGATTTCGAGAAAAAAAAAATGCTGCTGAAGTTATTCGTGGTTTGTTGTATGTTGACCGTAATTTTGGCAGGACGTCCCTTAAAAGGGGGCTGCCCGGAGCCAATTGATGTGTATCCTTGCAAGTGCAGTAATAGTCCATTTACTTATCTGGAGTGTCAGCATATTGATGACGCGGAAGTTATTAGAAATGTATTTAAAAATGCAACTAGATATGGATTCTCTGAAGTAAGTTAAGCTGTTTTTGTATTGTATCATGTATATATGTCGATATGTTTAATTTAAATTATTAAAAATTAACTCTTTAATATTATTTAATAATGCTACAAAATACAGAGTAATTTTATTTTTATATCTAAACTCTTTATATAAGGACTTCACCATGCACTACAGTTTTACTTTGATTAACTTTTGCTAGTAATATAAACTTCATGCATATACATAGTAAAAATGGGGTTATAAACGCTTCCTCATAACTGAATAAAAATATTTGTAATGAAAGATAAAGTAATAAATTCATGAAACGAAACTGCATCTTTATTTTTCGCAGTTGTATTCAAAGGCATGAATAATCCATTTCAACCTAAATTATATGGTATAAATGTAACATGTGATTACCAAAAAGTTAAAATGCCGTGCTTTTTATTTACTCGAGCCATTTTAAGTCTAAATCATAAATAATGAAGTTTATATTATTACTCTCATAGGATGAATGAAAATATTGGCATATTCTACGTAATTACAGAGAAGGTGAAAGGTGAAGGAGGGGGGGGGGGGTAGAATGAAAAAGTTGAATAAAATTGTTGACAAATAAATAAAATGGCACTCAACTTCGATGGAACAATTAAATTGTATAAAAAAAAAAATTGTATTGGAATTTTATAATATTTCTGAATAAGAAAGTACTGGCGAAAGTGATTTATGATAGCAATATTTCGCCAAAAATATGTGAATGATAAAAAATCGCATGAAAGACCTTTACAACACACTCTGCCTTTTCATCTTCAAACTTTTAATAATGGTATTAAGTATCGATTTGTATTATTATTTATTAATTAAATTAGGTTTTAGTATAGTTAAGAATATAATTAAGAATGAAAAGTATCCTACCAAGGAAAGATGTTTCCGGGGAAATTAATTAAAGTTTTTTGCTGTTAAATTAATTAGTTTTATTGGTTTTACAGGTCCATATAAAGTATTCTGTTTTGCAATTTCTACCTGGTGATATGTTTGAAAGTGTGCGTGTGCGTGCATTGTACCTCAAAAATGTCACTCTAGTTCAGCTGTTTGACCAGGCACCGAAATTTCTGGAAAATCTTGACACTTTACATATTGAGAATACTAGACTTTTGAGGTATTGTTACTTTTACTTTTTCTGCAAGATAATGTTCCTAGTAGCACAAAACCACTGGCCAATATAGGCTCCACACTAGCCAATCCAGTTGTGGACCGTAGTATACTGACCGTTGCTACGGAACTTGATCAATCTCACCCACCGCTGGTTTAAATATACTGATTTTTAATGTTTTGAAATCTTGATGCAGAGTTTTAAAAATGAAATATATTTTTATAAAAGAGTATGGAGGGGTAAAAAATATGTTTTGGGATTGTTTTTACATAAGTGTATTTAAAAAAAGAAATCGTGTACTTTGGAGCTGGAGGGGTAAAAAATATGTTTTGGGATTGTTTTCACATAAGTGTATTTAAAAAAAAAAAATCGTGTACTTTGGAGCTATGCTTAAGATTCAACAGAGAATGCCCAATCTTCCCAGAACTCCTGCTTCCGGCATTGACCAATATCACTATGCTACTTGGAGAGTAAATATAAAAGTGGTAACAATTTACTTTAAAAAAAAGGCACCTGGAAAATATATATGGTATAAATTTCTAATTTTCTGTCATTCAAATTTAATAAACAATTTAGATTCGATAATAACAATGTGTGTCGAATCATCGTGATAAAGTTTGTCGATATGCATCTATACTAGACGCTATATAAGTTTATTTTAAAAACTATTGTCGTAAAACCTACTCGCTCGCAACCTTTGTCCATGAATTACAAGATTAATTAATTAATTGGACCCTGATCATTGCGTTGTGTTTTGTTTTCTTGTTCAAACAAGCACCAGGTCTCACTAATATAACAGGGCACGGTTCTCAAAAAAGAAAAGGTTATTAATACGGTTCACTGAGATGATGAAAAAAATTCAACGCAACTGAAATAGCAATAGAATAGTAATGGTGTAAAGTTTTACCTGAACACGAGGAAAATTGTACATCAATTAGCACCTAACCTGTAAAGAAAACATGTCCCCCACTCCCAATAATGACTCAATTGCAAAGGAAAACTCCGTCTTTAGGTTAAATAATATCTTTTATTTTCTTGATTAACATAACAAATGCCCTTTAATCCTTAAAACAACACTACGATTTTGATAGTACACAGTAGAACAACACTGCAAGGTGCTAATGGTTGAGAGACTCATTAAATTGTCATAGCAAGACAAAACCGACAATTCACAGTAATCCATTCTCTGTGAATAATACAAACCAAGATAAAGTATCCAACTAGGGAACTTATTATTGATTTAGCACACTTATTTAAAAAAAACAATCGCAAATAAATTAAATTTACTGAGAAGGTAATCGTCGACACTTCTCTCTGTGTGAAAACTATATTTTTTTTACATAAAATCTGTCCTCTAAATTAAATTAAATTACCACTTAAATTGTTCTTACAATTTCATTCCAGTGTTTTATTGTTAAAGTGGGGAAAACGAATATAAGAAGAAAGGCATGCTTATAACTTGCAATGGACTGAAAAAATGACCAAAATGACATCTCTCCAAAAAATTTAAATATATTAATGTTTTTTATAAAATTTTCTTCTTAATCCATAAACGAGAGATGGGAAAATATATTTTACAGGAAGTATATTAAAATAGATGATTAATTGATTAATTAATGCAGAACAAATATCAAAGCAGATTTTATGTATATCTTATGGTGCTGCCATCTATTTTATCATAAATAAACTATTATTATTCATTTATAATTATCCAAATTTAGCAGGTATTCCGAGATTCGGAACAATTGCAAAAAAAAAAAAAAAATAGCTTCTTCGTTGGTTAACGCTGTATACTCTTTTTCATATTGAAAATTGTTTGTAAAGTTATTATGTATAACTGGTTTATACGGATAATTAATGTGGATGAATAATATCTTGAATTGTGAATAAAAATGATACAATATCCAATTTAGTTTTTATTTATCTTTTCCAAAAGTATAGCCACAGCAATTTTTCCAGAAGTCAAAAAATTACTTTATGAAGCTAAAATATATTAATATATAAAATATATTAAACTTTAAAAAAGTTCAAATATAATTTAAAAAAATTTAATTTTAAATGAGTTTTTTAATTTATTCAATTTATAAAAAATAATAGAATTTGTCTTGATAAAACTCCTTTACACACTTGAAATAGCTGCATATTGAGATAAAAAGATCAGGGTTTTTTTTTTTTTTTTTTTTTTTTTTTTTTGTAGCGTGGAATGAATTGCTAATTTTTTGTATTTATGATTTTTAATTATAATTTCATTAAGGTGTCTAAATAATTAAAAATTAGCATAAGGAAACATTCAATAACATTAGCAATCAGGCATTCCAGAGAAAAGGTAAACACTTTTTGCTTCAATGTAAATAATCATTTTCAATCGTGTAATTCAAATCACTTGGTAATCAACAATTAAGGAATTTTTCTTCTAACATTTTCTTCCATCTAAAAAGGTGAACAAAATTTAACATTTCACAATATGGCTTGAATTTGTAATTATGTCAATTTTCCTTGTTTCAGAGGTGTTGTGTGGAAACTTCTGGAACCTTTAACTCACCTGAGAATTCTTAATATATATTTCAACAATATCAAAACCATTGGTACAGATTTTTCTGACTACGCTCCAAAAGAACTGAAGCAAATTACTTTCTATGGCACATCAACAAAAGTTATAAAACCCGGTACATAAAAAATTTTGTAACCTTTTTGAGAAAACTATATTTAACCGATGATATAATTCCTACTCTATTTTTTAAATAATTGTATAACTATACGTATAAAGTTATTTCCATTAATGAATAACTGTAAGAAAATTGTCTGAATATAACTTAGAATCTTAAAAACTTAACTTAAAAAAAAGTAGCAACTTTTATTTTAAGTAAAAGTTTTAACCCAGTTTTTTAGTTATTAAATTTGACTTTTTATTGAATTACATTTATATTCCATCTATAAATATAAAGATAGACTTCTTTTTAATTTTTGAAAAAAAATTATGCGTTCAAACTTTGTTAAACTCATTGTATGAAATAGTTGAAAATTTCAGAAAATATAAAAAAGATTGATTAAAATATATTTATGTTTTATTTAAATAGGAGTTTTTTCAAAGTTCGTCAATTTAGAAAAAGTAGCTTTTGAAAACTGTTTGCTATCTGAAATCAAACGAGATATATTTCCAGTTCCATTCAATGTCCGATATCTTCTTTTAAAGTAAGTATATCAATTTTATGTTTATATCTTTTCTCATTTTACACTTAAAATGGTTCTTGTTTGACATAATATTATTATAAGCACTTAACTTGTGATTCAATGCAATACTACTTCGTTTATTTATCGATATTAAAATTACGTATTTTCTTATTAAGCTTCAAAGTATAATTAACAAGAATCAAAGATATAAAATCATTAAAATATTAAATGTTAACTATTGCGGGATTAAGAAAAACTAAAATAAAATATGTGCGTACAGTTGTGACCAAAAAAAAAAAAAAAAAAAAAAAAAAAACTGTAATACTATTCATTCAACTATTTGCCAAAATTTCATCAATCCAAATTAATTTCCTATAAATAAATCAAGTAATACTTATGTTTAAGTTCTATTTTCTTTATAACCTTCATTATTTAAATTTTATGCGATGACATTTAAATTCACTTCATATATTAAATGAGGCTTTAAATTATATTGGTTTTGCAAAAGTAATTAATTAAAGAATTTAAATATTTATTCTAAATTACGATACTGTAGGAAATTAATTTTTTACCTGACCAGCAATGTATAATTTTACAAAATATATAATTTATTTAAAAAATAACGATTAACATTAAAATATTTGTTTTCGAAATAAAGAAACTTTTTTCAGTTTCGAATGAAGAAAATTCTTCCAGAACGCTTATTAGTGTTATTATTTACATTTTATTTAGATATTATACTTTTAAGTATTCCTCTACAAAGAATTACAATTTATATTTAAGGCATACAATTTACATTAATAATATTTTGAAATAGTGATTAATTTTAATATTTCCTTATTTTGATACATACGTCCTTATATTGATACACATTAGAATAAAACTCCATGCCATCATCAAAAAAAATCATTATTGCAATATGAACGTTTAACTAATAATACTCTCTTTCTAGCAAAAATAAATTGACGAGTATTACAGATAATCTGTTCAGTAATATGCCACAGCTGCAAACTTTGGGACTGAGGGACAATCAAATTTCCGTTCTTCCGGAGACGGCATTGCATGGAAGCTTATCAAACCTAGAGTATCTTCAATTAGAAGGTAATTTTTAATATTTTACTTATCATATAGTGATACAAAACTTTATTTCTTTCTTTAAATGGTTCAATATTTCTGTATTTAAAGTTTAAATCATTTTAAATATATATATATATATATATATATATATATATATATATATATATATATATATATATATATATATATATATATATATGTAATTTTATTTCAATCAATCAAGCAACCGATAAAATCAGTGAGTTAAACTAAAATATTTTCAATTATTTCTCGTTTGTAATCTCGTAATCATTTATTCATTTTGTAGAGTGTTATAAAATACCTGTTTAGATTGTAAATTACGATTGAGAAGCAAAAAAAAATCTTTTATCATAGAATATTTGGAAAGCAAAATCGGGTTTGATTCCTAAAATATTGTTACATTTGTGTGCAGACGATAAAAGACTACTAAAATCAAATTCAATGTCCCTTCATTGTTTCTTGCTTTTACAATGCTATGCTTTTACTATGCTTTTATAAGAACTAACATCAAAACACATTAAAACTCTAAATAATGAACATATAGATCACTGTCGCAATTATTAGAGATTTTCGTGAAAAGTTTCTACAACAATGCAAGTCTGGAAATTGAGTAATTTCTGTATTTAACAGCACACATTACCACCTAAACACATAATTTCCGCACAAACTTTATTTTACAAACGAAAACTTTACAATTTTTAGAAGGATAGTTTTGAATAGTTTGCATATTCTATGCAGTCAACTAATATCAAAAGCCTATTTAAACAATCCTGAATATAAGGTAATATGTTTGAAAAGATTCTTGACTTTATAATTTTAAAAATATTATATAAATCAATCTATCGCTCTTACACGATAACAGTGAAATTCTTAATTATTAAATTTAAGTTTACAGGGCGTCACACACAACATACAGTTGAAAATTGTAGTAAAAAAGTACGTCAGTTTCGAATGGAATTTATCTATATTCCCACCTGTGCAGTCCTTCATATTTTACTTATTACAGTATGTGACATTCTGTACAACTTAACTTAAAAGTAAAACAAGTTGGAGTTGTATCACTTTTCTCGCGAAGTGGGAAATTCACAATTTCATCATCCTAAATAATAATTATGCATCTCTTAACTAAGAATACAGGTATCATTGGTGCATTTGGAGTTGGGATCAAATTGAACGTTCTCCACTTATCATTCATTCACAAATTTCATATTATATTTCGCAGTATACTTAATGTATTTATGATTGAGTAATTACATCCAGAAAATAACTTTGTTTTAGGTAATCCCATAACCTGTGATTGTAAGCTCAACTGGTTGATAAAGAACAAGCCCCCAGCTTTATCAGGACATTGCTCCACGCCATCAGAGCTTGAAGGGGAAAAAATACAAAGCTTAACTCCTAACCAGCTACAGTGCTAAGCTTAGTAGCCAAGCATGAAATATATGTATAAAAAATTGAAAATAAACCTATATTTTCTCTTTTAGCTTATTATTATTATTTTTTTTTTTAATAAAACTACATAATACTATTTTTGTGAAATATTTGACACATTGCATTATATGTCACAAAAATTGTAGAGCAAGAATAAACAATAAGTTTCGATTCCTCAATGTCTATCAATTATGTCTTTTAGCAGGTGTATTGAAATAAAATATCAATCATTTATATTTGAAGTTTTTATTGAATCAAGTTTTATTTGAAGAGGAATAGAAAAAGGTTACTTTGCTTAAAACCCTTACGAAGTGGAACATAACAGGAAGTTTGTAAGTTCGTTACAATCTTATTCTGTTTCCTCATATCTTTTAATTTCAAAATTAAGCTTTATACTTATTCGTTTTAAATATAGGGTTCTTTTTGTTAGTATTGTTTTCTTTCACTTGTTATATTGTTAAGTTTAAGTTAAGTGAACTTTAAGCAAAACTCACAACCAGAGAGCACTGTTGATTAAATAAAGCCAGTGGAAATGGTATATACATAGTAACAAAATAGTGTAATGGTATTGCAAAAATGTTTTTGGTGAACTTGCAAACTTTGGTGAACTTTAAGCAAAAATCACAACCAGAGAGCACTGTTGATTAAATAAAGTCAGTGGAAATGGTATAGAAGAAGAATTATAGGATAGAAGATAAAATTTATGTAATTTGTAAAATATTAAATTACTCACAATTAGAATCTAACATGATATGTCCTCAATATGTCTTTTGAATATACAATGAATATTAAAAGACAACAAGTTAACATTCAAAGCAGAAACATTTCGAAAAAATATTAAAAAAAATCCTTTTGGAACAATATTCAAACAAATTTAATATCACAATATACATTCTAAATAATAAATCATACATTCAGAAAGTTCTCCGCCATTTAAAATCTTTTACATATTTAGTGAAATATATGTATCTAACCAGAGATCACCTTAGATTGAAATAAGAAATAACTAACCAAAAGAAGAAAACAGAAATAAATTTGTAAAGATTTCATTATACTTCATTTGTGAAAAATTTATTTTTATTCATGGTACTTTGTGTTCCTATATCCTCAATCTTGTACCTATAAGAAAATGTAACTTTTACTTCTAAATTATTATTAGAGTGGAAAATTTTAACTTGCAAATGAAACTATAAAATTCACCCGGTAAAAAATTCTTTACAAATTGAGAAATATATCATTTCTACACACACACGCTTCTCTAAAAGTACCTAATAATAAGACACCTGATCGTTATCTTTTAATTCCCATTGGAACACTGATAAGACCTCAAATATTTCCATTACTTACAGCTGAAGATGTAACGTATATTTGACAACTTCTCAATTAAATCTCAGCGAACGCTTTCCAAAAAGCGTTAGCTCACAAAGACATTCAAAAGCTGTATTTAACAAAATACCAATAATAGTTTATTTTAACGTCGACAAACATAACTTTTTTTCAGGTTCAGTAATTCCCTTATCGAAAATGTATCTATTTTTGGTTGGTCTTGTTATTGTTGCATTGCAGAATGTCCATTCAGAACAGCAAGGTTGTCCCGAACCTAGTCAGATCGAACCATGCACTTGCACAAATTCCGGTATGACGTACTTAGAATGCCGAAATATTGAAGACACTGAAACTCTTAGTAACGTTTTTATTCGTTCCTCTAAATATCGTTTTAAAGAGGTAAGAATTTATTATTTTCAATTCAATTTTTACAATGAAATATTGGTTTATGTACAACTACAATCCAAAATACTATTTAACTTAATTAGAAGATGTTTTTTGATATTTTTTGAAACCATGCAATTGTTCAGAAAAATCTTTGCAAAATCGAATAATAAAACTTAAAAAAGTTTTTGATAAATTAAATAAGTCCATACAATTTATTCTATTTTTATAAGATAAATTTGACTCAACCAAACATTTTAATCAATTTAAATAAATTTTATTAAAATTTATTTATTAAATTTCGTTTTTTAATCAACAAACAAAACAAGTTTTTATGTTGATACATATATTTACTTTAAAATAAGAACATTGAATGACAATGCATTCAATTTTGTGAAACAATAAAGAGAATATATTCATTCTAAATGGTTGGAAATGCTCTAATTAGCTAAATAATAAGCCTAACTTGGAGGGTTCCTTGGCGGACAAAACTATATGAAAAAAAAAATCTATGTACTTGATTATGTTTGATAAGTAAAGTTTGGTTTCAAGTTGCAGATATGGTAGAGTCTAATTACATTGTACGCAATTATATAAGAGTTTAATGATTATAATGAATTTAATTAGATTTCCATCAACTATATCATACACTAAATATTCCTAATCCACTTTTTAAATTAATAGGTTCATATAGAAGAGTCAGTTTTACAATACCTACCCGCCGATATGTTCCGAGGCGTACAAATAAAAGAGTTGCATTTAAAGAACGTGACGCTGGTTGAATTATTTGACGATCCACCGGAAAATTTAGAAATGTTAGATGTTTTGCATATTGAAATGACAAACGTTTTCAGGTAGATACTTTTTTTGCTCACAACAACACATACGACTTTGGTTCAAAAATATGTTGAAGACTTTTTCTAATTCAAGAACTTTAGATTGTTAAAAATAATTAAATACAGGTATTAAAGTTTTGTTGTAGAAATTTCTAAGTGTTATTATATCTAAATGCAAAATTGTCGTAAGCAGTTTGATAAAAATTTTATTTCTTTAAACCTCCATCATATGCACCATTTTATGAGAAAATTAAATTCATTCAAATAACTGAAAGTGTAATTTTTAATTCATTTATTTTTAACTTCGAAATCCCATTGGTCAGCAATTCAATCAAATAAATAAAAATTAAAATCTCCATTGAGTATTATTTCATTACAGACAAAAAGCACCCTGTGTTTATTGTGACGTATAAATTCGTAATAACCAAATTTTTTCATTACAGTTGAGTGAAAAATTTATTAATTTTATTGGAGGTTATCTCACGGCACCCAGATTATTTTTAAAGCAAACCTTTTAAAACTTTCTGCTCCTTTATAGATTTGCATTCAATAGCAAAACCCTGATAAGATAAAGTATTCAGAAAATAAAACATTATGTAAAATACCTTAAACAATGTATCATTCCAATATACCCCCCAAACAATATACCCATTCAATATATCATTTAAATATTGTACTATAACAAATAATGTAAACACATTTTAACAACTCTGAAAATAAGAGTTTTGATTAATTTAAAAAAAGTGTTGTATTAAGAAAATTACAGGATTATAGATCAGTCATGGTCCTTTAATTAATATTTAATTATGTATTATCATAAACATATGACATAATTGAAATTTCTGAAATAATAATATAAATATGCTTTAATATTTAATCAAATATTTTTATCTGGATCAAAAAAATTTTAGAAAAAGTATAAACAGGTAAATACATTTATAAGCATTTCGAATAATCTATTGTGAAAAAAATGTGTATTTTTAAAATTGAAATTATTTTTTTAATTAAATAATTAAAGTTCTGAAAATTTTATGTTTATAAACACATTATACCCCGACAGTTTCTACATTTTATTTGAAATTGATTGAAATTATTATTTTCACATTAGACCTCATGTTGTGGTGTAATTGATATAAAAATTAATTTTATATTAAATATAGATTCTTTAAATGAATATTAACGACATAGGGTATATCAGTAAATTTATAACATATGAATTCTAGTATTTCCACATTAATTCCAATATAATCAAATATCTATATAACCTTCTTCTTTCAATAATTACGTAAAACGTTTCCAAAGATCAAACTATAAAATTTCAGGAATAGTAAGTTTCAATGTTTAGAAATACTCACTTCTTTATTTTATAGGGGCATGAATTGGGAGCTACTGAAGCCTATGACTAATCTCCGAGTTCTCACTGTTTACTACGATCTAATTCCTACTTTAGGTAGAGATTTTAGTGAGCAAGTCACTCATAATTTGAAACAACTAACCTTCTATGGAACAGGAACAACGGAAATACAATCAGGTCTCATACCTTTATTACAAATTGCTTTATCATCTTCCGCTAACAATAGAAAAACAAATCGAGTTTTTAGCTATACATAAATATTTCTGTGAAGTATGTTCAAAAGCAAATACAGAGTATTTATTTTATTACATTTTAGTGAAGATGTAGAATCTATATATATAAGGCAAAGCCCTCACTCACTGACTCACTCATCACTAATTCTCCCACTTCCCATATAGTCACAACTCTGAAAATCGGCACAAATATCAACAATGGTAAAAATAGAAAAAGTAAGCTATTCCGATCTCGATTAACCCACTTTAAGGGGTCGAAAAGGGGTTAAACGTTCCAAACGGGGGACATTCGAAAATCCTACTTCCTACATAGTCACAACTCTGAAAATTGGTACAAATATCAACAATGGTAAAAATAGAAAAAGTAAACTATTCCAATCTCGATTAACCCACTTTAAGGGGTCGAAAAGGGGTTAAACGTTCCAAACGAGGGATATTCGAATATCCTACTTCCCATTTGGTCACAACTCTAAAAATTGGTACAAATATTAACAATAGTAAACAAAGAAAAAGTAAGCTATTCCGATCTCGATTAACCCACTTTAAGAGGTCAAAAAGGGGTTAAACGTTCCAAACGAGCGATATATTCGAATGTCCTACTTCTCATATTTTCACAATTCTGAAAACTGGTGTGAATATCAATAAAGACAAACGCAGAAAAAGTAAACTATTCCGATCTCGGGTGGAAAAGGGGTTAAACTTCCAAACGAGGAATATTCGAATGTACCACTTCCCATATGGTCACAACTCGGAAATTTGGTACAAATGTCAAAAAAGATTAAACATAGAAAAAGTAAGCTATTCTGTTCTCGATTAACCAACTTTAAGGGGTCGAAAAGGGGTTAAATGTTCCAAACGAGGGATATCCGAATGTTCCTCTTCCAATGTAGCTATATTTCTGATATTTGGTGCAAATGTTAAAAGAGCAAATGTTAAAAAAATAAGTAATTCTAATATCGATTAACGAAATTTTAAGGGATGAAAAGTTGACACAACATTGAAACTATACGACGATTAACTTAATGTCTCAATTCCAATACAGCTACTACTATGAAATTTAGAACTAAGAGCAAACATAAACGCAATAAACTATTCCAATTTACTATTCGCAATTATAAATTTCGTTTAAAATGTCAACAAAGGAAAGTTAATATTTTGATAAATCAATTTGTCGGGATCGAAATGGGAGCAAACGTCTGAAGTGTAGAATACATGAATGTCTTTTGATCGAAAAAATGCTAATGGTAAAATTTCGTAGCGCAGCACGGGTATTCAGCTAGTGTTATATAAAAGCATAGCAAAGCCATTAAACTTTACATTATGTAGCTTCCTAAAGACATCTGCCATCTAGGCTCTATTATTATTGTTATTTTTGTTATTGCTGCTGCTGTAGTTGTTGTTGCTACTGCTGTTACTGTTGTTTATTTAATTCTTTTACAAAACTTCCATTTTATTCAATTAACTTGAAAAAGTGATCCAAAAAACACAAAGCAGACTAGATTAAGATGATAGATTGTCAAAATCTGGCAAATCAGTAAATTTTCATTAGCTTAAAATTGATTAATGTATTTTATTCAGTGTAAAGACTAAAAATATATATTTAGTTTGCCAGTTAGTTTCTCCTTAAAATGAGGTTTTGCACATCCAAAGGTTAATTTTAGAAACTACATTATGGCTTTGTTTTAACTACTTAATACTAATTAAAGACCTAACGAGATTATAGAACATTTATCTCAAAAAGTTATTAAAAATAACTCATTCAGTTTGATTATAATCAGTTTATTTGTATTACAAAATTATAAATATGAATTTCTGGTTATTTTCAGGAGTTTTCTTAGAGTTCACAAATTTGGAAAAAGTTGCGTTTGATGCATGTGAACTAACGGAAATAAAAAGAAGTATCTTCCCTTTCCCCTTCAATGTCAAAGTTTTGTATTTTAAGTAAGTTTGCAAATCTCACAATGGGATGCTTATGAATTATCCGAAAATATATTAAGGTATAAAATTGTAATAAATTTAGTGGTTATGCACACACACAAACTGAATAATACACAGAAAAATAGTTATTTGTTCAAGGTACATCTTTTGTTGAAATAGCTTCTCATTTCAAATAATTTTAAAAATAAAATGTGAAATAATTTTTTTTTTTTTTTTTTTTTTTTTTTTTAATTCAATTTATAAAACCTGTTTTACAAATCACAACTGTTTTTATGCTTCAAAAGTACTTTTAGTCATTTTACAAATTTTTACTTTATAATTATTTTTAGTAGTTTATTTAAATACACCACATATGAAGAAATGTTTTTAAAAACATATTTTTGTAGCTAAATATTAATCAATTTATTTTAATACCTTTATTGCAAAAATGCTTACAATAAACTTTAAAGTATTGTACAGTTTCATTATTTTTTATTATATTTTCCTTAGTGACAACAAGATAAAAACCATACCACAAGATATGTTCTCTTATATGCCTAATTTGCAGACGCTAGGGCTAAGGAACAACCAAATTTCTCTTCTTCCAGTCACTGCATTTGATAGAAGTATGGATAAGTTGGAATATCTTTTCTTGGAAAGTAAGTTGAAATGAAAGACAACAATTTTCTGTACTGAATTTTTCCAAAAATGAAAGCATTATTTAAATTGTTCTGAAACAAGGAAAATGGTCACACTTCGATAACAAAATAAATAGGGAATACATTATTTTTTTAATTACAAGATTTTTTTATTAAGCCTAATAAACTATATATTAATCCAAAGTAAGTAGAAAATTTTCGTGAAATCCACAGAAAAGATCAAATGGGCATCTCACTAAATAAAATGTATTTAATTTTTCAGCAACAGATGGCTCTGTATGTATCAGATGGACAAAATTTTAATTGTAGTGACTGTGGGATAGGTTCAATGAAGCCCTGTGGAAGAATTTATAATTTTACTTGCTTAAGAATAGCCATGAAAGAGTTAGGTCTTATATGGGCATTACCTCTTTTTATATTTTAACAACTTAGAGCTCCGATTCCAATTAGAAATTCACTACACCGTAAAACACTGTAAATTAAGAGGAATTCCTAGAAAGGATTATTCGCTTTACTCGCTATGTTACAATCTTCTAGACAAGTGCATTTGGAAACTACTTTATATGAAACCTTGAAATTTGGTGAGAAGATACGAAAATGAACAATTATTGAAAAGACATAAATTAAATGATCGAAAATTACGCCTAATAAATTTTATTTTATCAAGAAAATTAAATTAAGCAAAAGGTAGAGCGACTGCATAGGCATTGACATAAGTATTTCAAACATAAAATAAAATGTATTAGACGCTATTTTCAAGTTTTTAATTTATGTCATTTTATTAAGTGATCGTTTTTGTACGTACACACTACATTTTAAGGTTTTATAAAAAATAGTTTCTAAATGAACTGGACTAAAAGATGTAATATAGTGAGTGTAGGGAATGGTCCTAATTAGGAGCTCTTCTTAAGCTTTGTATATTATACAAACTGTTTTATTAGACAAGGATCAAAATGTTTCTCTTTCGGGTACTTTAATAATGAATTAATGGTTGGTGCACTAAAATTCAAGTCGTTCATTTTTCCTTGTTTATCACATGTTTTGCCGATGAATAAAATTTGCTTTTGGAGGTTACCAGTGGTACAACAGATTTTCTTAGTTGAAATATTCGTGATCCAATACCATTGGTGTTTTTGTGCACTTTTTTTACTTTTGACATTCGTTTTTCTTAGCCTATAGTGGGAAAACTTAACTCTTTTTAACTTAATACAACGCACCAGCGTTTTTATAACATAAATGTATCAAAACATGAAAATTCAAATATTTTTCCCATGGTTTTTTACCAAATAATTTTACCCACAAAAAATTGCACCCCTTTTTACATTTACCAATTCAATTATAATAAATACTACAAAGCTACAGATGCTTAGGTATAATACTATGTTGTTAGTACTTAATGAAAATCTAATTTTTCAGACAATCCACTTCAATGTGACTGTAGAATTCTTTGGCTGATACGACACAAGCCTCCTGTGCTGACAGGAACGTGTCCCAACCTTAGAAATGCAAATCTGAAAGACTTAAACATGGGAGACATCCCTTGTTATCGTTAATGGCACTGAGAAATATTAAGGCTTATTAATAAATGACAAGTAATCCCTACAAATACAACTTCATTAATACAACTTCATATATGTTGTATAAATTTTGTGCACTTAATTAAATATTTCACATTAAGACTTTTTCAGAGATATTTATCGTTCTTGTTCATATGGATTTGTAAAAACTTAAAAAGTAAATAAAAGTCTTTTAAACTGGAAAAAAACTCAGTTACTGATTATTTACAAATATAATCGATAACATTCGTTATTTAATGTAGTTTAAAGCAATTAAAGCAATGGCTACAGAATATAACTAAATAACTATTAAAATTTGTTTTAAATTACAATTCATAAGGAAAAGTTTATAAGTAAAAATTAAAGAAATTTGTGTACATATTACCCATTCTAATAAACTACGATATTATTATTTGCTTTGTATTTAGTGCAAGTACTATATATATGTGGGAATATGCTCGGGAAAACCGTTGAGCAAAGGCCTTGAATATTAGAAATAGACTGAGGGTGTCTTTTGAGAGGTCATTCAAGGAAAATACGGTGATGGAAATTGATTTAATGAGACAACAAATTTTACAATATATAATTGTATAAGAGTATATATATATATATATATATATATATATATATATATATATATATATATATATATATATATATATATATATATATATATATATATATATATATATATATATATATATATATATATATATATATATATATATATATATATATATATATATATATATATACTTTATTTTTTTTATTTTTTTTTATTTGTCATAAAGGGTCATGCCCATATTAAAACTGAATCAAACTTAAAAAAGTGTAATGATAACCCTATAATATTATTTCATATTTATATTTCATAGTAAAAAAAAAATTATGAATTCCAATTTCCAAACATTTTAATGATTTTAGTGATTTAAATGATAAAAAAGAAGCGACTTATTAATTTTAAAACGAAATTCTGCTATTCAAAATGGTTGTAATTGGTTTTACAATTTTACGGCCGGGTTATTCGGGCAAAAGTGCATCAAAATGGGGTTTTTTTGGTTTTTTCAAACCCTAGGACATAGTTCTCGCGAAAATGGAAGTTTTCATCTATGCCATGCTTCATCGTGGAATGTGTTTTCAAGGGTCAAATCAAGATGGTTCAGATTTTTTATTTGGCTGGTAAAACAATTAGCAGAAAAATAACTTCAACCAAACCATTAAATCTACTTGATTATTCGTGATTATACTGATGTATTTATTATCTAATGTATTTTTATTTAAATTAATCAAATGCCGACATAAATAACGCATTTCGGCAATTGTCTCCTCATTTCTCTTCTACATTATCAAACAAATCCGAACGATGGCTATATCTTGTATTCTAATTCATGAAATAACAAGTGTCGAGTGCCATTGTGAATTGTGGAAAGTCTTTATTAATTCTATACATATTTTTTTTATCATGAAGGCAGGTCATCTACACATTAAAACTAAAACAAACTATTAAAATTTCAATGGTACCTCCATAATATTAAACCACACTTAGATTTAAAATCTAAAAAAACGTCTATATACCAAATTTCATAATTTTCCAATGAGTGGTTAGTAATTTAAATGAGATAAAAATTGACAAATTAATATTGAAAGATAAAAAAAAATTACATTTTTGGCTATAAATTTTTAAATAATAATTCATATATTTTAGTAATTTTTGTTTCAAACAATAGTTTGTTAAATGCCAAACATAAATAGTAATAAAGTTTTGCACCAAACAAAGTTTTAATAATTTTTAATTAATAAAAAAAGTTTTAAAATTTTTAAAATAGAGCATTTAAAGTTTTTTTTTCTTTTTTTTTTTTTTTTTTTTTCTGATAGATTTACCATGGTCGGAATCCCCTCCAGAATTTTTTTCATTCCATTTTGACTTTTGTTCTCAATATTTTAGCAAAATTATAAAAAAGCTCACTTTAAGGGACCATGCAATGGCTTGTCTTGCCAACAAGCAAATGTTCGATTCTTCCCCGCTTTAAAGAGATTCGCCCTGAAGATCGGCCAAACGTTTTCGCTGAACAGTGACGTGTTTCTCAACATAATGAACTGAAGTTTGGTATTTGGTCTAAATGAAGTATTTTAGTTCGAATAAAAACATAAATAATAGGAGTTCGTATTGAAATTTTCAAAGATAGAGTCAAATTTACATAATAAACAGCCCCCTAATGGAAAAAAATTGCTATAGACATATATAAAATCGTAAACAAAACATTTTGGTGCAAACCGCAAGATTCTTCGATAATTAGAACCAAAGATATAGTCATCGTTCGATTTTTTTTTTTTTTTTTTTTTTGCGTACTGTACACGCCTAAACAACTTAAAATATAATCAAGTATCTCACGTATTTTAATTCCTTACAACATTAGCATTTCAAAGTAGGGTAGGAGAAAAAAAATATATGGCTGCAATTTGAAGCTCATTTAATTTTTAAATATTTATTTTAATTTCTAGTGCATTGAATAAAAAGTTATTTTTGTATTTTATGGACGCAAGAATGCGCAATTAAAAAAAAAAAAAAAAAGAACATTTACTTTCGTCGAGACTCGCAATTAGGAGATCGATACCATTCCCGGCGGGCCGTGCTGGTAATTAAGTTAGAAGGTAGGTTATTAATAAATACAAAGGCTTTGGATTGACATAATGGTTTGAAATCTCTTTTAAGATGTATTCTTTACAGATTGGTTGGTTGTATTTGAAATTTATTAAGAAAAAGAGCAACTCAAGGGCCAAACTGCGCCAAGTATGGTTGGTTGGTTGAACTCCCGGCTGGGAGTGGAAAGGAAGTATTTTGTGAACTAGCACCTGCCTCCGCGTACATATGTAAGAAAACCACCTCTCTGGAACAGGCTGAAGGAAGAAAAAAAAAGAACTAATAAAAAAAAAGGGGGGGGGGGGAACTAATAAAAAAAATCAAATCATTTTTGTGCAGAAGGAATTTTGTGAAGTTGACATTTCAATGCTTTCTCCGGGTGAGGACGTGAATACACACGCCGAGCTCACCACCTGATGTGTTTTTTTATTTAATTTTAAAATGGAAGATGCGCCAAGTATTGTGCACAAGAAAACATTTGGAGAAGTGCCAAGCCAAGAAAACATATTCCAACATTGTTCATGCAAAAACAAACATATCCACCTAGTACCAACTATATATTATTATCAAAAACTACCTTCAAATATTGATGAAACGTTGATGAAAATGCAAATGGTCCTTTTACTGTGTTGGTACTGGGAAAAACAGTAAGTTTTGTAAAATACAGAGATTTGCCAATTGGTTTTTATCTCGAAATCGTGTTTTTGCTACTTAATTTCGACATGGGTCAGTCGTTTATTAGACACATTATGAAGCAGTGTATTTGTAGCAGTTCATTTTTACATTTAAAATTTTAGATTATGCTCTTATGAGACATAAATATAGAGTATAATGGATGCATATTTTAGAATTTTCTCAGTTTTCTGTATCATCATTTGACAAAACTTTAAATTAAAAGGTCAATTTCGACTGCGGAAGCAGACAACGTGCAGAAATAGGCAGCTGGAAAATATACCAAATGATCAAACATGTGACGTACAAATCTACCCTAAAATATCAGAACTAAATTACATTATAAGCTAATTTAACACATCTTGTAAATACTCACTATGCTTTTATCACAGGGTTTCCCTTTTATTCTGTTCTCAATTTTTCTGACAGCATAAATCTTCAATAATTTCACATCAAAAGAGCTAGCTCAATTCTCGAAACATCTACTAGAATCAATCTCTTGCATTCTATGGTCCAGTTTTGTAGTGAACTACATACTAAATGAACTATTCACATTTGGTTGACATTTTGTAGACATCAAGACGTTGTATTTCGGCTACAAAATCACCAATATTATCTTAGGTTCCATTACCTACCTGGATGACGTTGTGATCATTACCAGATTATTTGTACTGGCACTAGACTTTATTTCTGAAAAAAGTGGAGATGTTATTGTTGCTTCCATGATAAATATACAGTTGTTCTACTTAATGTTGGACTGTGAACAAACCTCTGAAGTTGTGATGAGATTGCTGATAATTTGCAACTGTGTACTAATACTTATGACTATTGAAAGCTGTACGGTAGACATATTTAATGAGTTTGTTACTTCCGGAACTATCACATTACTTCTGTATTTCGTTGGATTTATCGAAGTAATTTTTGTGAGATTAATAATGTGAGATTTGAATGATTACCAAACAAAATGTGTTTCTGCAGAAGAAACGCGATATTTACAATCTTAATGTATTTTAATATTTCATTCTGTAAATTTTAAATAGTTCTATTGTGTATATATATGTTTGACGAAGATTTTATTCAATCTAACTTTATAGTTAGTTATAAAAATATTTTAGCTATGTTGATTTTATTGGTTTTAGTATAAAGATGTCGATTTTTAATTAGAATCCAAACTCCACCTAGAGTAATTCACCTGAAGGACTTGTTGAAATGGAGTTTAACCTATTCATACCTACATAATTTTTAACTAATACACTTAATTTATATGCCAACCTGATGGGTGTGGGATAGCGCTCTGGCCTCGCATGCCAAAGGTGCCAGGTTCGAATCTTGGGTTAGGTATGGATGTTCGTTGTGGTTCGGAATTCACGTTAAGCTGTACATCCCGGCCTGATTCGCCGTTATTGTGCCCAAAAATAGGTCGTTGAGCATACAAACAAACCAAACTTAATACATACTTATCACTGGGCTTACTAATATGTAGTAATCAAATCAATGGTTGGTTGGTTGTATTCAGATTATCTGGCGCCGTCAGCAACACGAGGGCTATAATGCGCCGAAACATTTCGTCATTTGACAAACCAGCATGCATTTACAAACACCCATGCCTAACACGGGACTCGAACCCGCAACCTCGAGGTCTAGAAGCCAGCACGCTAACCACTATACCGTTTGGTCGTAATCAAATCAATGATATTGTCTTTTAGTATAAAAGCATCAATTTTGATAAAACAGAAACTGAGAATAAAAACAAACCAGGGCCATTTTTTAAATTATTAATGTCCTAGAATACAACTTGACAAACTTTATTATATTTAATATGGATAATAAAATATGTTTCACCTATTATCAAATTAACCGATACGGTATTTTGTTTTATTATTTTCTATCTATACATGAATAAATTTTAATAAAATGGCAAACTATATTAAGCCAAATACATTAACGTAAGTAAAGTCAGGAACAAAATACCCTCATTGTAAAATTCTGGTTGGAAGTATTGGATTTACTGGGGGTAATAGCTCTGTATTTATGCCTTGAACGGGAAACACTTTCGATGTAAAAAGGGGAAAAAAAAAACATTGATACATTTCGACATCAAAAGAAACTTTTCACTTTTAAAGATGACCCTTACACAATTTACAGGAGTAGTACAGCTTGAAAATAAATGCAGACGAATTCACAGGTTAAAACAAATTTAATAAAATAAAAAAAATTAGAAAATCAATCAGGTTTTTGAGTTGCTATTACTTCACAATCGTCTACATTGAGTACATTATAAATAAAAACTTTTAATATGGAAACACCAAGGAATAAATACTTTACAATCAATTCATTATCATTGATTTTTATAATTCAAATCGATTCGGATTGTTCAAGAGAATTTTCTTCGTGAATCGGCACATAGTCTTTTCGGGAATTGCATTTGTACATCAAAAACACTCCACACACTATAAAGATAAAACTTGATAAAATAAACGCAATTCCCTTATAGGTTTCATCCATATATATAAAGAGTAAGGAAGCAGTCTGCATAGCCACAGATGTAAAAATCAAAAAATATCCACAAATCTTGCAGTTGAAATAAAATTCAACCATAGCGTTGTTTTTAATATATTTTTTATTTATTGTAATAAAATATGTAGAATGTCCGCAATCCTTTGAAAATTGAAGAGGTTTATTGTTCCCAATTTATAACAGCCCGTTTGTATGCACTCAATTAAATGAATGTAACCTATGAATAGAAATTTCGAATCCAAATAATTCCCATTCGGGAAATGGTAGAAAAAATCGTCTTCTAGTTGAAGAACAGTTTAGCACACATAGAGTTAAAACACTAAAAGCTGATTTTCACACTAACAGTTGAAGAAATCAGTTAAGATTACCAGTCATATGACATCAGATAGCACCGTGTAAACACATCATTTAAGTTCTAGAAGTAGCCAGTTTGTGACGTGATCGTTTCTGACTGGTGTCTCCTGTAGATCAAATATTTTCTATTTATTGGCGCCATTTTCTAATCACATGCGCTCTCCCGTGACAGACAAGCAGCTCAACGGTCGCTCAAGAGTTGAATTGATCAAGCTTCTGGCCTCGTGTAAGCGCAAAGCTGATTTTCCGATTCAGAGCATGACAGTGATCTTCCAATCGACTTACCAGCTACCGTTCCAAGCACTGGAAGCTTGTAAATCAATGTTTAAGCGATTCTTTTGACTTGCTAGTAGGAATGACAGGTAGTAGGAAGGACTGCGAATATGAACGAAATTTGCTACAATGCATTTCTTTCATATCTAATAATTCCTTACTAGAAACTTAATCAGACTGGCACCGTAAAATTATGTCAGAGCAACAAGAAACTGACGTTAATCTTTAGAGAATGGATTTTAACTGTCGCTTCCTGATTTCGTATATGCCCCTCGTATTCAACTGTATATTTAACTCAAAACCACGATTGCTTCAAGTTATAAAGAAAAGTGTAAATATTTGGATAAATCCTTATTTCTTCCAAGTGTTTACGATTATGTGTGTGATGGGAAAATTAGTAGAAATGGTCACGCATTAACTGCCACTGTGATCAAGCCTTAAGGTACACCTTGCTATGTCTCGTATGCTGCTTGGGGAGCTCGACGTGTGTGTCCACGTCCTCACCCGGAGAAAACATTGAAATGGCAACTTCACAAAATTCCTTCTGCACCGAAATGATTTGATAACCCCCCCCCCCCCCACAAACACACACACACTTTTTATTTTTAGTTCTTTTTTTTTTTTTTTTTACCTCAACTTCTTCCAGAGATGTGGTTCTCTCACATATGTACGCGGAGGCAGGTGCTAGTTCACAAAGTCCTTCCTTTCCACTCCCAGCCGGGAGTTCAACCAACCAACCGTCTCGTATGCTAAATACTTCCGGAATAACCAAAAAAGTATAAAATGTTGTTAAATAAGAAAAATTATTGACGAGTAGTGTTTGAATTCATGGGATTTTTAATGAGAAAAATCTGCAATAGGGCTATTCTGTGCTGAAACTTTAACAGCTTCTACTCCAAATCATCAAGGAACTTTTATCTTTCAAGCATAACTGCCCGAAATTGCTCTATGAATTAGAATAGCGCCTCAAAAACTCCCACCAAGTAGCCCAATACGATAGACCATTTCCTTACTGATACAATGCTCCTTCAAAATCATGGCGTACTAGTGACATAAGTAGAGAGAATCTTAACGATGAGGTGTTGTGAAACAAATCTGACAGCAAAATTTCTTCACATTGAAAAGCACAGATAGTTTTTTCTCCGTGAGGAATTATCGAATCCGTTGCTTCATTTTCTGCGTAATTTAACTCTTGGGTATACGCTCATGCCCTCGGGTGTGTTTGCTTACATTTATCAGTGGTTAGGTCTCAAGGACTTCTCTGTAACTGCGATTCGTATCGCGTAAGTGAATGAAACTGAAAGCCATCCAATTACTAACATTTTTATTTAGTAGGAAGAATGGGCGTCTAATTTTAAGGTAAGGAAACCACTGCATCATATATTCCTTTATATTTGGAATGAAAAAGTTCCTAAAATTAATTCAAAAATTAAGTTTAAGTTACCATGGTATATCAAAATAAAACACGAGGCAAGTATAAAACAAATCAAAGTAGTTTCTTTTGTGTGTTATCTGATTATTTGCCTGATATTTTGTAACTCAATTCACAAATTTAATTAATATGAATAATGGAACTGAACTCCGATCCTTCAACTTTCCGGGTTTTTTTTTTTTTTTTTTTTTTTTTTTTTTTTTTTTATCATTATTTTAAAGCATCGAGCAATTGTCTCTTTTGCACACTTTTTCGTGTATGTTTATGAATTAAACTTTGCAAGTTCCATGTAGTATAAATAAAGCGGATTTCTAAAGCAACTTCAATTTCTTTAATTTTTAAACGATACTTATTTAATAGTTTAAAACAGTTGAATAATTTCATGGCTTTCGTGTGCATTAAAAAAAATTCTACGATAAGTTTAGAGCACCTTTCCTGTCTACTAGATCTTTACTAGGATGGATCCTGAAGAAATCACTGGAAGACCTCCCCCCCTGGTAGGGGACTCCACAGTTGATATTGAGCCTCAGGAACGGCACAACACGGAAGATCAAGGACCACAAGCCGAACATAACGTAGAGGAACAAGAATCCCAGGAAGAGGACGCAGGAGAACAAAGCTCCCAGGAAGACAACGCAGAGGATCAAGCATCCCAAGAGGGCAACACAAATGTTCAAGACGTTAACGTAGGACATCGCGAGCGTCGAGTGGAGGGCAATGGGGCACAGGAAAACCAACAAATTCGAATCCCACTAGAGGAAGTAATTCAATGGTTGGATCTTGATGCCGCGTCAAGAGATCCTGAGAATTGGGATCTAAATTGTGATCTTATTACACGAGGAGACTAAAAATGCCTCGCTTCAGAAAGCAACGTCAAATGACAATTGGGATAACTTATGTGGCTTTAAGATTTTGGTAATTCCTTCCATAAACTGTTTTTAAGCAATTCACAAAACTTTTAATACTACTCTACTTTTTAATTATTTTTAAAGAATGAATGCAACTTTTGTAACCATAATAAAATTGTACAAATAATTAAAGGAGTAACTTGAAGGAATACATATTGTTACGTGTGTTTATACGAGACGTAAACAATAGGCCACAAGTTTCTTTACGCGGAAATAATTGATATAACTAGTTCAATGCTCTAAAATTCTGTGGTCACTTTTTTTATTCAGTGTACTAAAAAAAGTTGAAGAACAAAGTTGCATTAAACTTTTTTTATGCTTCTTTGCACAATATAAAAGCAGCATTCAAATTTAGTGTCAGGGATGATGAGTCTCATGAAGTTGCATACAAATTTCCTTGGTGACGTCAACGCAGGTAATGGCACTGCATAGCCAATATTGGCTCCTGTGCATTAAAAAAATCAACCAATCGACACATGTTAGGGGAAATATCTATCGGTCTGTATAAAAGGGTGTGTTTCAATATTGGAATTTTTTTTTTCTATAACGCAAGCAGACATGCAATCGGAGTGGTAGGGATATTTTTAAGACATATTCTGACTAAGCCATATTAAAAGATGACATAATCAGACCTTCAGATGGCTTAACAAAATATACTAACCTTCTCTGTCTAAAATGTCCAAATACTTTTTCAGACAAAATTCTATCAATGTGGCAAACAATGCATATACTGTGTAGACCACCACACTCAATGTTTCTTGGTTCGATTAAAACTATTTTGTCTCGCTGATCCTATAGCTCATAAAAGTTACTCAAGATTGGGAGATTTTTGCACAAATGAATGTAGGTAATATCATTATCAAAATGAGGGGAATGGAACAAGTTTGTGGATTTCTAGTTGTATGAAAACGTTAAAGCTGCAAATTCATAAATAGAACATGTGAAGTACAGACGTTGGTGATCTATAGACTTCTGTAAAATGAATTCAAGTCTACACTAATAGTGTTTAATGAACAGGTTACCGATAGGTCTACAGGAAAGTCTTATAATGTGAATATTTAAGGAAATATATCGTAAATACTCCATTTTTTATTGCAAGCTTGTACAGAAATAAAAATACACCTCGACTTGCAATATTTCTGTAATCAATAGACATTTATAATAAGTGTAACTTCTCGAGCTTGTTGATAACCACAACTATGCTACATGCAATAACTTTTTTATAATATCTGGTTTCCAAACTAGTTCAACATATTGATTCAAAAAATTTAATGCAAGATGATTTGTATTTCTTAATTAAACCAAATATTCCCTAATTCACCACGATATTTCAAGCAATATTGACCGCATGATGAAAAACTTTGTCTTGAAACGAAACAAGGGTTGGTTGTATTCAGATTATCTGGCGCCGTCAGCAACACGAGGGCTATAATGCGCCGAAACATTTCGTCATTTAACAAACCAACATACATTTACAAACACCCATGCCAAACACGGGACTCGAACCCGCAACCTCGCGGTCTAGAAGCCAGCACGCTAACCACTATACCGTTTGGTCGGCAAAACGAAACAAGGTATTGTTTACCATGAATAATCTACTCCATAATGACTATTAACCCTTTGCACTTGACGCCTTTTTCGCTCGCAGGAACCAGTAACTCGAGACGTTTTCAAGGATTTTTGGTTTGGTTCGTATTTCCCGATCCGCTTCAAAGAAATTAAACAGTCATAGTCTTGCATCGAACCTAATGGTGAGCGAGAGTCACCTCTCGAGTTGCGGCATCTAATCATGTAGTGAGTGAAAGTCACCTCCCGACTGCAAAAGTTTAAATTATCTCTTATAATGTTAGGTGAAAAACTTTCCTTTAAATTAGCGATTGTGGCCAGTAAACCTTTGAAACAAAGTCGAACTTTCAGAAATTCTCCACAAAGAAAAATTGTATAGCAAAATAATTAGACTTATGTAGAATATGCAAATTATGTCACAGGTTCTCGCAGCTGTCGTGATTCCAAACAAATTGTTACATGGTGAGAAACAAAGCTATATCAGCTTAAAAGTATTTAAAAACCGATTTTATATAAAACGAGAACAAGCTTGATGACGAATTCCATCTATTGATGCCGACCAAACGGTATAGTGGTTAGCGTGCTAGCTTCTAGACCACGAGGTTGCGAGTTCGAGTCCCGTGTTAGACATGGGTGTTTGTAAATGTATGTTGGCTTGTCTAATGACGAATGTTTCGGCGCATTATAGCCCTCGTATTGCTGACGGTGCCAGATAATCTGAAAACAACCAACCATCTATTGATGTATTTGTACAAACTCGTGAGTTGGGTCAAAAGATTCAATTCGAGATTGAATAAAAAATAACCGGTGGCCATTTGAAGTAATTATTCGAGACACTCAACCTTAGTATAACATTTTCGTGTCAACTGAAATTTATAAATGCATACCTGGCTGGTTGTTGGAGGTTTGTACAACATATCTACTCGTGCTTAAAATTGAACCAGGACAAACACATGTTAAGGCACTTTTAAATTCAATAAATTCAAATTAATAACATTCAATAAATACCATTGTCAATCAAATATTTCGTTTAAAAATAAACTACAAGTGGTCTTAAAGTTTGTAAAAAATGTGAAGCTAATATTCTTAATTCATTAACTAAAGGACATTGGCAAGCTACAGGGTGACAATTATTTAGCTATATGAAAATAAAATTTTCCAAAAATATTTAGATAAAACTTTTATGAAAATTTTAAAAGTAATTAGAGATATTTGGATTGAGTTTATGACATCTTCGATACACTTGCTATCGATGGCTATGATATGCCGCAGACAAATGACAAAATTCTCTAAAACTCGCGAAGTGTCCAGGCCAGTTCTATTGAACTTTTAAACTTAAATATTTTGTTATAACTCTTGGACCTGTTAACTTCAGCTTATACTAGGTCGCAATTTTTCTTTGAGACGGCTGTAATCGTGCCTTATTGCTCGAATAGTAGACCTTGACGATTGAAATACGCTTAGAAAAGCTGTATTTAGGTAGTGTCACAGAAATGCCTAAATATATCAAGCTCAAATATCCAACACTCATAAATCCTGCATTCAACGGATAAGTTTTAACTGAATATGGTCAACGGTTTAAAAGTTAAGGCTCTTTCACGTAGCTCAATAATTATCACACTGTATTTGCAGGGTTTTAATTTACAAGTCCTTGTGAAATTCCAACTAACTCTCTCATAATAGTTAAATCGTGAGAGTTAATTTATAAAAATGAATATTATCATTTTGCTGTAAATAAAATGATTTAAGAAATGCTATATATCTATTAACCCTTTTCACTCGTATGTCCCCGTATGGGGGACATCACTCGTTTTACCATCGCGCTCGTATGTCCCCGTACAGGGGACATCGCATTAGGCACACGTATTAGGCAAACTGTGATAAGTTAAGCAAAACATTTCTGTCAAAGTATTTCTAAGTTGATTTGCTTTGGTGGAGGTGCCGGCATTACGTCCCGCCCCTAAATATTGTTTATATAATTTCACATTATTATACATTTCTTAGATTTTTAACCTTTTGCACTCCGAACCAATTACATATATCTTCGTAATTTTACCACATTTTGATTTGATTTCTTGTGCCATTTCAAGAGAAAACATCAGGGAAACATGTATTTCTACAAAAGTTGTGCTGGAAAAAGTTAATTCTCCGTAATCACTAATAAAATTTAATGTCCCCTGAGAGGGCACATCCGAGGGATATGCTAGATTAAGATGTCCCCTGAGAGGGGACAGCGGAATGTAAAGGGTTAATGCGGTGTAGAGTAATATACTTAAGTATTCTTAGTAATTTCAATAAATTATTTTGACACGGAAAAATAAAATATTATGTGGCCACATTCCCATCCTAGGTCAAGGGGTGTATTCATGGGCTATATTTTTAAAGTTTTGATTTAAGGATGGTAAACCTTGTTAAATTGGAACATATTTCCATGAAAAATTCATCTTGATTGAACATGAAAAAAAATTCCGAATTATTTGTTAACTTTCTAAAGCATAATTACGAGTGCAAAGGGTTAAAATCGATAGTCAATTAAATTTGCAACTATAAGACCTTTTAAATTAAATAACTTCTAATAATTTCAGACTGAACAAATCTGTGCCTTTACTATGAAAATCAAAACCATGTATTAAAACAAATCTACAGACTAAAAATTACCAAATTTATTGAATTATATATATAAAAGAAAACGCAATAAAAATATTCAAAAGTTTACAATTCAATAGTAAACTAAAGGAATCATTATTCGACCACAACACTTTTAAATTAGCAATAAAATTTAGAGTTAAAACGTTTACGAATTTCTACTACCAAGTTTAAAGAGGAAAAAACCATGATTATAATGCTAAACACTGTAACAAGAACTTTACATTGTATACTCAAGTTCATCTAATCAAAAGTCAGTATTACCAAAACCGTGGCCACTTATAGGGCTGCTTGTCACCTAACATACGCTAAAACTTATCTAATGGGGCATTACAAGTCACATTTTTCAGTATTCAGGTCCAGACTATTTAACTTTATCCATAATTGCAGACTTTTCGGTTTCACCCATTGGAGTAACCTTTACTGGCTCATCCAACCATTCAGCTTGTACTGGCTCATCCAACCGTTCAGCCTGTACTGGCTCATCCAGCCGTTCAAACTGTATTCGCTCATCCAGCCGTTCAAACTGTATTGGCTCTTCCAGCCGTTCAAACTGTATTGGCTCATCCAGCCGTTCAAACTGTATTGGCTCATCCAGCCGTTCAAACTGTATTGGCTCATCCAGCCGTTCAAACTGTATTCGCTCATCCATTACTTGAACCTGCTGTGGCTGTTTCAACAAATCAGCCTGCACCAGCTCATCCATCATTCCAGGCTGCACTGGTTCATTCAACAAAACATTCACTTCATCAACATACAGTGATCTTGCATGCACTGTATCTTCCAAAGGTTCTGCATGTTCTCTGTCACTTAACTGCCCAACTTCACTGACGTCATCCAACGATGCGTCTGACAGTGGTTCAATATTTCCGGCTTCATTCAGTCCCACCCAAACTACCAGAGAAATCTCTTCGACACCACACGCCTCCATAAGCTGCATGTCTTCTACCAGTGGAGCCTGCTCTTCTACCACAGGGGCTTGCTCTTCTACCACAGGGGGCTGCTCTTCTACCACAGGGGGCTGCTCTTCTTCACTTTTGGAGGGTCGTTTGGCGTCGTCCTTACTCAATTCTAACGCAGGAGGATCATCATGGTGTAAGAGAAGTCCTTCAATAGCCAGTTCTGGAACACCTCGTTCTTCAAGAGCCAGAGGAATCCCAACTTGGGCACGCCCATTTGCTCCTAGGACAGGAGCTGCAGGAGGAAGATCACGACGTTGCCGAATTTCCTCCAATAAATAAACGACTCCTTGTGCGAATATGACTCCGCCAAACACAAACTCGGGAAAAGACCAAATTGTTCGGTCTCCCTCTGTGACTGCAATTGTTAA
The DNA here is from genome assembly GCA_963978545.1 of Linyphia triangularis. Lineage (NCBI taxonomy): Eukaryota > Metazoa > Arthropoda > Arachnida > Araneae > Linyphiidae > Linyphia > Linyphia triangularis. The sequence goes on along the minus strand of OZ021724.1, from coordinate 83,340,582 downwards.
GACAGCAGTTCCGAAGGAAATATGACTCAATCCCATCCACGTCAAACGAATTCTTTGCCAAGCACGGTTCATTCTTTTAGCTGTATCTGAAAGCAATAAAATAATCTCTTAGCAACATTTCAGAATTCCCCAGTTAAATTAAATTCTACTATAAAATACATACTACTGCAATTTAAAGTAAAAACTTTGAGTAATAGAATTTAAACAATCGGTAACTTCGATTGTATTTCAATTTAACTTGACATCATAGGCAAACCAAGATGAGTACGTTCTTAAATAGGTAATAGTATTCAGTGCTTAATTGTAAGTTGGTTGGTTGTATTCAGATTATCTGGCGCCGTTAGCAACACGAGGGCTATAATGCGCCGAAACATTCGTCATTAGACAAGCCAACATACATTTACAAACACCCATGCAACCTCGCGGTCTAGAAGCTAGCACGTTAACACTTAATTGTAAGAGATAGTAAAATTCATACATAGGAATGGTTGTTTTGTAGAATCAATTTGCGTCGCATCTACAACGATCATTTGACCAACGAGCATTCCATACTATCAAAGAGATTACGCGAATGTGGTTATAAATCTGAGAATAATTAAGGATGAATAAAAACTTGTATGAATCCAGAACTTTAATTTCAAAATCAACTTTTCAAATGCAATTTAAACTCACTTAAGCCCTCTTTAAATTGCAAATTTTAAAATAGTAAATTTATAGAATTCAAATTCAAATAAAATAATTTCTGGAAACTTTAATTTAAACTCATCTTACCTGGTTTAACACTTTATGGAAGCAATTTCACCTAGTCTCATGCTTTCTTGTTTTTAGTAAAGAAGGTACTACACTGATTGTTATTCGAAACAAATTTTATAACACACAAGAATCCTAAATTCTAATTAGTTTATTTTTAGAATGCATACCAAAAGAGACGTGATGGTATACATATTTCTTTACAATTAGATCCATATGCAAAATATAACTACTTTTGGGGAATACAAAACTATCAGACCATAAAAATGTCGTAGTACTTAATTTTGATATTTTTGGTATGATGGAAAGAAGCATAACAGTTATAAAAGATACCCTACCATGTCGTAATAATTATTCTTTAGTTTTTTTTTTTTTTTTTTTTTTTTTCCCCAATACTTTTATTTCAATAAAATATCTCTATGCCTTAACTTGCAAACTTCAACTTAATAAATATAAGTTGTAGTTTGCAACTTTTTAATTTAAAAAGTATACTTAAATCGAATGCAATAAATTAAAACAAAATATATCCATAAAACTTTTTAAAAAAATACCTGCGATAATGAACCAAACTGAAAATTAACCAAACATGTGATCCATGAAATATTTCGGTTAAGTGTTTCACTTAGCCAATAATTTTAATATCTTTCACACCATTCAATTGAATTTATAAAAGAGCAAAGTTCTTAGTTCTTCAAATACAGGTAAATAACATTAGAAGGGTGGATCACAAGTTCTAATTCAGAGTATCGACCGACACTGAATTGCACCAGATTTCATTCTCTATATATATCCACACAAAATCACATTACCTTCGATCGGTGACTATTCTATTGAAACTGAGTGATAATACAACAATCCTTACTCACTTCGAAAACTAAACCTTTCTGTTGCCATTACTTTAAGGAAAATTGTACTGAAGCTTAACAAATTTAAGATCGGGGATAATTCATGTTATTCTGAGTTTCTAAATGAAAGTTCATTGACAGACCTACACTGGAGGGTTATTGTGGTAAATTGTTTCACGTCGATATTCTGGCTCTCTGCTGAGTGCTTTCCAGGTCTCCACCCATTCAAGAAACAAATGTGGAATAATTTATCATGCAAAGACCTTTGGGAGGACTCTAATTCGAAACCATGTTATAACAATGGTTAGACGCAGTATTGCCCTCGTGTAGCTTTTAAGCAAAAAGGAAACCCTATACCACCAACCCAACACTCACATGATCAGACTATTTTATTATCTCATCACAGACTTTATTATGCAGAGACTATACTTGCAACAGTATCCATATTTCAGAATGTAGAGTGATTTGAGGTACCGAATGACGTAACATCAAAGCTTTTCGTCGACTGATATAATTTCAAAACAGTTTAATAACAAAAACAAAAAAAAAGGTCCAAACAGAAGATAAACTTCAATTGAGTATTCATGATTTAAATTTTTCATTCCATTCATATTAATTAGTAAGTTGTCTAACGCATTTCGGCTATGGACAATTCCCCATTTTTTTATATTTTATTATTCAATTCTAACCCTTTGCGCTCGAACGGAAACACTCAGGCACCACATGATTGGATGCCTCAACTCGAGAGGTGAATTTTTATTGCATTTAGTTTATGATAAAGCTTAATTTCTAGCAAAAATTGTCTTTTGTGATATCACTCAGAATTCCTTTCCTTTTCTTCTATTTTTATTTTTAATCAATCCCTCATTTAAAAATTTATAATGATTTTCTGGACACACGAGTGGTTTCTATTAACAATTTTAGCTCTTTCAATAAGATTTTCCTTTTTTTAAAAATAATTTTAATCAGACGAAACGGTCGTTTCGCCGCCAACCTTAAAAAAGCAGAAACGACAGTAAGTATCTATTCTCTGCACAACTTCCAGCGAAAAAGGCCGAAATTGACTATTTTCTAGCGTGCTTACGGAACTTTACATAATTATACAAAAAATACCATAAATTCGTTTCGGTGATATCTTTTAAAGAAAAAAAAATTGAGTATCTAGGATAAAAGACAACGAAGGAAAAAAATATTGAAATTTCCAAATCGAAATAAAAAAACGAGTTCTAGCCCGATTTTGATGTAAAAATTTAGAAAAACATCCAGCCCTAACTAAGCTATAGATCTTCAAACGGATTGAATTATAGGATGCGGAATGTTTCAACTTAAAATCCTACGCTGGTTTGAACTTCATTAAATAATTCTTTCTATTTTTAATTAATTTAAAACCACTTTTTTTCATTTTATAATTTGGCGACACATAATGGCGATCAGCTTGTAATTGAAGTTCAGATATACATGCCAAAAGTTGCCAAACAGGTTTGCTATAATTTCGAAGTTAGTTTTTCCGACATGTTAGGCTTAAGTGAGAATGAACGTAAGTTAAAGCATAGGCAGAACGAATTGGACTATAATTTTATGGCTTATAACATCTTTAAAATTGAAATAATTTAATTTTTGAAGAGACAGAATTAAAGAGAAATATTTGTTCTTCAAATTGCATGTGTTATTTGAACTGTATGACAATTTAGAGTGAATTAACTCTCAAAAACATTTTAATTTCGGGAAATCTCCGTTGAAAAATGAAAATAATCATATTTTGTTGCAAGATACTATGGGCTGAATACAAAGTATAAATGTGGAGGTTATGCGAGCTGACGTCACAGTCAATTCCTTACTGCGGGACTAAATGAAACACGCATTGCGATTGGCTAATGGAATTTGCAAAAATTTAATTCGTTTTTAAAGATGTGTTGATTTTGTTTACTTTCCGTTGTAAAATGAAATCGTAGAATCATATATCATCAAAATTATAATTTCATAGTGAATTTTAAAATTGTTATTAAGAAAATATTTTAAATTTTGTCAAATATCCATGGGTAACCAAAATATGAACAAAATCCATGAACCAAAATAATGCTTGGTATAATAAATAATTTATATTGCAATAATTAGACTGTAAAAAACTTGTAATATTTATTTGTAACAATTTATTAGAATAAATTTTCAATGGGATGAACGCTCGGGCCTTGTATGTTAAAGGTGCCAGATTTGATTCCTGGGTTAGGTGTGGATGTTCGTTGTGATTCAGAATCCACGTCAAGCTATGGGTCCCGGACTGATTAGTCGTTATTATGCACTAAAATAGGTCGTTGTGCGTGCAAACTAACCAATCGAGTTGAAACTTGGCAGAAAGGCTCTTTGTAGATGGCAACGTATTTCATTAAGTTTTGGTTGAATTGCCATACACAAGTTTCTAGTATTCGTTCGTGGTCGATTTTGATGGTTACTGCCGTCCGCATTCAACCAATTTGTAAATTTTCAAGTAGATTTTGATATGTAAGATATTATTGAACTCAACTTGAAGAATTATGAATATTCATGGTACCAGGTGTACCATAGGTGGTACTACTTCTGGTTTATCAATTTTGAAGATAAATATGTCGTTGGGCTTGTCTTGAAAAATTATTAATGTTTAAGGCACCAGGTATAGCATAGGTAGTACCACTTTCGGTTTATCAATTTCCAAGATAAATATGGCATGTTGGGCTTTTGCTTTGACGAATTATGAATGTTTAAAGTACCAGGTATGCAATTGGTACCACTTCCGGTTTATCAATTTTAAAGATAATTATTGCATGTAAGGTATCGTTGAACTCAGTTTGAAGACTTATGAATATTCCTGGTACCAGGTGTACCATAGATGATAAAGAGAAAAACGATGAAACGGACAAATTAAAAAAATAAAAGTTGCCAGCGTTTAAAAAAAAGTTCTGACATCCCCCAAAAAAACACTTTTGAAAAGTAGAAAAACCACCAACCTCAAAAACACAAAAAACTTCCTTGCAATAAAAAAATCATAAACATTATGAAAATTTTCAGCCACAAACACAGTGATATAAAAAATGGCCAACCTCTGATTACAACTCTCGGTTGTGACTCGCTTCAGAATGTATGCTTACTTAGTTTATTTTTAAAATTTAAGTACTCCTCCCATAAAAATTTACGCTGCTTGAGGTTGCCGCCCGTCTTAATCACTAACCTTTAACTCCCCTCCTCTCCCCACACAATAAAAACTTTCCAAAATGCATGTATCAACCAAACAAAAGCGTACCACAAACACTTCAGTTTCCTACTTAAAAAATTCTTAATGAAGATTCAAATGCGAGCGTTTGAGCACAGTTTCTCTATACTATTTTGAAAATTACATCTACATGAACATGAAGATTTACACTACTTAGTACTTCTTACCCATCCAAATGAAATCATATCTCCTCCAATATTCGTGCAAACAGTCATAAATTAGTTTAAACACAAGCATTGATAATATTCCTACGACGGGCGCCAACCTCAAGCAATGTACATTTTTATGGGAGCGGAACTTAAATTTTTTTTTTAAAAATTCTCATTTTTTTTACTGCAAAATTTATTTAATAAAGTTTTGAAACTGTATGAATAAAAGGATTTGTAATAAATTAGAATACTTTTGGGTATATGCAAAGTAAAATGTCCATAGTTTAATGCCTCTGCAAAAAGATTTGTTTTAATTAAATTTTTTGCGCATTATTCACCATACAAAGTGCTAATTTGCTCAAAAAACGAAGGGTATTCTTAATTGTTTGAGCCACTGCAAATAGTGATGAGAAAGGGTTGGTTGATTTAGAACTTAAAAGTGAAAGTGCTACAATAGTGCTATGATGTGCCGAAATAGCATTGAAACTGTGATAGCTTTCCGGAATATATTTATTTATGAAACTAAACCCCAAATACGTCTTCGAATGGCAAACAAAAAACGTAAATCTCCCATCATAGCCTTATTGTTAATTGACGCGAGAACTTTTCTGAACTGATGTGTCTCCTCATTTTTAAAGTAGAGATTTCAGAGAAAAAAGCCGACTAAACGGTATAGTGGTTTGCGTGCTAGCTTCTAGACCGCGAGGTTGCGGGTTCGAGTCCCGTGTTAGGCATGGATGTTTGTAAATGTATGTTGGCTTGTCTAATGATGAATGTTTCGGCGCATTATAGCCTTGGTGCTGACGGTGCCAGGTAATCTGAAAAACAATCAACCAACCAATCAGAGAAAAAAAACAATAGTATTTGATTCGAGTGAGTAGGTTTTTTTTACTTATATATGGATTCAAATATGGAATATTAATCCATGAGTTATGAAGTTTGATCCTTTTTAAACTCCCAAAAAACAACTAGACGTTGGGAAAAAAAATCGCCACTTAAATTGGTCAGATAGAAAAGTTATGAAATCTAATGTTTGCCGCCAAACGGCCGCGTATAACTTCTTTGGGTTACTTGTATACCATGAACTAAATTGTGATTATTGGAAAGAGTACCATATGCAATTATAACTTGACAGACTAGAGTTATTTCGAAATAATTTTATTTCCTATGCTTGAGCTACTTTGTACCCATTGCACTGAATTAATATTAATTTTATAAAAACTCTAGCCTGCCAAGTAGTGATTGCCTATGAAAATTCCTCTCAATAATCCCAATTTAGTTCATTGTTCACCCAAAGAAATTATACGGTACTGCTTGGCAGCAAACATTTTATTTCATAACTTTTTCTGCCAGATCGTATTACTTACCGTGTTTTTTTTACAACATCAAGTTGTTTTTTAGGAGATATATTTTTATTTTTTATTTTTTTTTATTTTTTTACATTAGTAATGTTCCAAATGAGTAAGATATGGTCGATGCATGTTTTAGCCTGAATAATCATATCGTTGCTGTTAGCGCCCCACTGACTGTCAAGCACATATATATGCATCATTTGATCCTCACTTTTCAAGCAATACACAATTTTTAAATTTTTAATTTATATGTAAAATTTAAAATAAAGTATTTTTTTTTTTTTTTTTTATATATATTTTTATTAGGATGATAGTTTATAACCTTTCTAAAACAAAATAAATTATAAATAATTTTTTTTTTTAATTATTTATTTGAATTAGAAATGTAATTTAAAAATTATTGCAGTGAAAACAACAGTGAAAATTCGCCCATTACCTGGACCGTCAGAGGGTTAAGCGCAAAATGACGTAACCGGCATCAGCGTTAGATTCACATTCGACTCTTTGTATTAAGAGAGACAATAAATATCATGATTAAATATTGTAGAGAGATTAGAGTTTCCCTGGGCCTTAAGTCCAAGAATATTGTTTTCAATTAGTCAAAAGTATGATCCAGTGTCCGTCCCCACTAAATATTTGAGCATGAGTAAGAAATGCATTGTGTGAGCATACGTCTGGCTCTCCCTGCTTGTATAGAAAGAGATGTATGCTAATGTTGTTCATTTGTATTGTTACGAATTTCTGTATATTTGTAAATATTTTGTAGCATTAATTATGTAAAAAGATAAATTTATGTACATTTCGCATAAGGCAGTGCAATAGTTTGTCTTACTTTGCTTTCCTGCAATGTTACCCTTAATGCTTGAAAACGAGTTTTACAGAGATAATGCTGGGAAGTGAGTTTTACAAAGAGCAGGCCATTTAACATTACAGTAATGGCAATCTCGCCAAAATTGACAAGAAATCACAAAATGCCGTTAAACTTGGCGACCATTTGGCGACATTTTCGGTCCCCATGTACATGTATAGGACTTTTCGACTACGATCTGGAAAATCCTCCAAATTTCTATCTCTAGAAGATTCACGAAGTATTAACTTTCCTATATAAACCCAAGAGAGTTGAGTGAGTTAGTTGAGTCGAGTTACTGCGTTAGTTGTCTCTCAATGAGCATTCAGAGTGAACTATATTGCATTGTCTTTTGCTTTGATTTTTAGCAGTTGTTTATCAAGTTTTTAACTGCTGTTTTGTGATCTATTGTTGTGTAAAGAGCTGTATTGAGTCTACTAGAACGTGAAGTTCTTGAGTCGTAAGAGAATCTGCGAAGTGTTATATCGGAATAAATTTCTGCCAGTTTTGATCTGCTTTGGCTTCAAATCTTTCGAACCCATCCACGAAACAGTATTGATGTATCGATGCTATATAAAACTAAAAAAAAAAAACTTTGTAATGGGCTTGGACTTAAAGCCCAGCGTAAACTGTAAATCGGTCCCAACCCGATTATTTGTTTATAATTTTATTATTTTAAGAGAACTTTAAGCAATCTTCGGTGATGCAGTCGTTAAGATATTATGCTAGTGGTCAAAAGATGCGTGATTCAAAGCCAATCAGTCACCTTGACAACTTTATTTTCAACTGAAAGTTGTTTTCTAACTCAAAGTTGAAACATAAAGTCAGAGCTTTGATAAGCATACAATTTAATTGAAAAAAAAGTAAATTTTACTTTTTTCTAAATACACTGCTTCAATAGTTCAACTTAAAGTATCAAAGTCACTTCTGAATAAGTAAGTCAAAGTCACTGTTGAATATCCGAATTCCGTTGACCCGTTTTAATCAGTCACTACCCGGGCTAAAATTCTCAACTTCATCTAATCAAGTTGAGAGGAACAAAATAATTAATAGTTTTAAAAACTAAAAAACACGCTTTAATAGAAAAGTGAACTAAAAAGTAGAAAATAATTTTAAATAAGTTTGAAATAAGATTAGAGTGATTAACAAGAAATATTTATTTTATCGTAAAAAAGCATGGGGTGCTTTTTAAGATATTTTCATAATGGCTCTACTTTTACCAATATCCATCATTAAATATTTGCAACAATTGACATCAAGCACCCCACGCTTTTTTACGATAAAATAAATATTTCTTGTTAATCACTCTATTCTTATTTCAAACTGACTTAAAATTATTTTCTACTTTTTTGTTTACTTTTCTATTAAAACGTGTTTTTTAAACTATTAATTATTTTTTCTATAAACTACACATTTTTTTTAGTTAATTTTTTTAGTTAAGTGTACAAAACTCTCCAGTTGTTCCTGCCAATAGTCACATGCTTGTCTTAAATTTAAGTCATGTGTATGCCTTAGTACACGCCGTATTACTTGGCACAAAACATGAAAATGAACGAACAAAAATGAAAACGAATATGAAAAATCACTAATCCTGAAGATCCTGGTAAGGATAATGCGACTAAAAAAACAAGCTTTGTATAACCGTCATGCCCACGACAAATCTTTCAAATGTCTGCCTTATCAATTTGCGATGATAGGTTCTGTGATTACTGGGATTGTAACCGGGTAACGACACACCAGTGTTCGATTCTAGAGAAGGTTGGTTGGTAGGAATTTAACGGTACAAGGACAACACGAGCTAATCCTCATCATAAAGTGACAAACTTACTGAATTATTGTACTGTCATCGGTCTTTGACAAGTGTGCAAAGTTTGAATCAAATCTGATCGCTCAAAATAGGGCAAAATCGAGCCCAAAAGAGTCGGTTACAAGCAAACACACAGGTGAAACTAATAAAAGCGTGTTAAAAAGAATGGCCTGAATATATATTAAAGAGTTTAAGCTATAGGCCCGGCTAAAATTTCCATGTATCGGGATCATTTCCGTGGGTGGGGGGGTTCAGACCCTCGTACCCATCAAATCATACAAAATGCCACTTCCTCTAATCAAGCTGAACATTAAAAAAAAAAAAAAAATGGTCAAATATCACCAAATAGGTGGCTGTGGCTCTGGCTAAAGTTTCTGTCACAACCAGAACAAAATTCCGGTGACTTGACGATTTTCAAAGGAATTTTTTATGTGTTCCCTTGTTCATCGTTAACAATTATGTTATTTAATCCTTTATATTAACTTCGTGTTTATGTCTGGGTGTGTATGTAAATGCCGGACAAATCTACGGAGGCCTAATTAACCTACTTGCCATTATCCAGTTGGGCTGAAACTTGGCAAATAGATTCGATGTCGATTGCAATGCATTCTATCAAATTTTGGGTGATGTCACAGTCACTAAAAGATCGGGGGTTTTTTTTATATAAATGTTTTCATAACCGTTTTGGAATACTAATAAATCCTTTTTAACTGATTATTTTTTAAACTCTTTCATGTTGGAAAAATTATTTTAACGCGAATAAATAAAAGATAATTGGCCGCGAATGCATAAATTTATCATAGAGTGAAATCCAATCAATTTAAAGTTTTGTAGTAACGGTGTAAGTGAATTCATTTTTTAAAACTCTTTCCTGTTGACAAAATTGTTTTAATCAGAATAAATAAAAGATATTTAAATGTGAATACATAAATTCACATTCATTTGTAATAAATAAATTTCGAAAAGTAGTTTGCCGCATATTTTGCTCACATAAATGTTTTTAATATTTAAAATTAGATTAGCAAACACCAAGCATACGCTGACAGCAGAATCGGCGCTGTGTTAATGAATATAAAAATTGACAGTGCATGTAAAGGATTTATATTAAAAACTTGGTTTTTATGGGTTGTATTATTTTTCGTCCAACTGTGAAGGGTTGAAAACGGGTCTAAACTCGGTCGACATAATATACTCTTGCATGTCGGCCGCTTTGACATTGGACTTGGCTACGGGGCAATGCTGTGTGCCTAGGTCAAGGTGCAATATCAAGTTCTTGTCAAAATTGATATTCTCATGGCATCTAATATCAAACGAATATAACTATTATTCTGTAGTTTCATTTTGGGTGGAATCTTTTGAAACTTTTATATCGGTGCACCTTTGTATTATCCACGTACCCTTCATATGTAGATGAACCGAAATGTGAAAAAAGCTATGTGGGAGGGAAAATGATCAGACTCTGTGTAGGGTTTCGTAATATATTATATTAGACTAGCTGAATACCCGTGCTGCTGCGCCACGAAATTTTACCCATGTGCATTATTTTAGCCAGCTGTGAGGCCCCGCTTTGCGGGAATTCGTCATTGGTGTATATTAGCCCTCAATTTTTGGCGCTTCGCTAGCAGGAAAGTTCATCGCAACTCAAAATCGTCCAATCAAAAGTCCAATTAGAAGGCTAAAACTACTTATGTTGAAATTTTCAGAGCTGTAGCTCTATAGAAATCGTTTTGTAAAATATTTAATAATTAAAAAAGAACTAAATAAAAATTTAAAATTCGGTTTTTCCAAAGACCAATTAGAAGGGCAAAACTACTTATGTTAAAAATTTCAGAACTGTAGCCCTATTAGAAGTCGTTTTGTAAAAAAAAAAATGTTAGTTAATTAAGAAAATTAATTTAAAAATATATAATTAAAATTTTAACATTCTGTTTTTCAAAAGTACAATTAGAAGGCTAAAACTACTTATGTTGAAAATTTCAGAGCTATATCTCTATTTGAAGTCACTTTGTAAAAAATAAATTAATTAAAAAATTAATTAAAAAAGAATAAATTAAAATTTCAACATTCTGTTTGACATAGATAAAATTAGAAAGCCAAAACTTCTTATGTTGAAAATTTCAGAGCTCTACTCCAATTTTAAGTAGGTTTCTATAGATCCACAGAGCCACAGACAGACACACAGCTTGTTTTATTATTATAGATGAAATATTTACATATGAACAGAGAAATTTTAACACATTCAACCACAGTCCTCTGACATCTACAAAGTCTTGTTCCATTTCCAAGTACCACAGCACTTATTCTCTGATCGCAATCAGTAACTTTCGCAGCTGGATGTTGATATGTTTCCAGCCAAACTCCATCTCTTTCAAATTTTAAGTTGTTCTTCGGAAGCAAGCACTCAGAGTCTTAATGTGAATCGTGGCGCTTGCTCGCTCCCACAGATATACCTATAATAAAACGTCATTTTTCTTCTTTTACTTAAAGCAACCAAAATGTATAATATAACCAGCGTTTTGAACTGTTGTAAATTTATGAAAAAGCTGCTGAAAAGATACCAGCATCATATTAACAATTACGAAATTAAAATGTTTTTTATTTACTAAAAGTATTGCAATGTGAAAAAGTACAGAAATATTTTACCATATCAGCTAAATAATTTTTGCAATCAGATTGAATAGACAAATTTAAAAAACAGGAGAAAAAAAACAGATTAAATAGAATACTCCTAACTAACAGAAATGACAGTTACGTGTCTTCAAAATCCTTTTAATTTTTTAACAAACCAGAAATATAAGAAGAATGTTTCGTCAACCTCCCATATCTAATTGCGTTAGAACTATTTACATCCATATAACCTCACTAAACTGAAAGTAATGAGGATAAAGATATCATATGCAATGGAAATGGCTACAAATATTGAGAAGAAACGAATTACAGTTAATATTTTTCTGTATAACAATCAACCGTTAGTCAACCATAAAAAAAATATACTTGAAGACAAGTTAAACTTTTGAGCTAATTTTATTGTTCAATACTACTTAAATTAAAACTAGGGGTGTGGAACATCGCACAACTTTCAATTGCACTATAGTACTGAAAAAGTAAATTATTAAATATTGAATAGGAGGTTCCGACTGGTTTCTCATCAGGGGGTTCAACCAGCCAGAAACCCCCAGGAGGCGTTTCTGAAAGAGTACGAGCAAAAAGTCACAAAATGTCACTCTTGGACCACGACGCCTCCACACCAGAATAATGAGAAATCAAAGAAATAAACAAAACATTTGACCAGGTAACTTTTTAACCACTACACTCCCCTGACCAAGAGCAGCAACAGCAGGGCTCCTTTTTAAAGAAAGCGACGAGCCATGTCCCATGAAAAAGTCCTTAATTTTAGTTTGCATAAAAAATCATGGCTACAAAAATAAACAAAAGTTTTAAAAAGTTAACGAAAAAGCAATAAAAATATCCAAACAAAGAATGCGCAAACACTGCAAATCTCGAATTCGAATACAATTCGAAAACGCTGCAAATCTCCAATTCGTGGACTAGTAGTATTATATTTTTACTTTATGATTCTTTCGCCATTTGATTTCCGTTTCTACTTAAATAAATTTGCTTGTATTCAGATAATCGATATTGGAGATTTGCAGAGTTTGCGCATTCTTTATTTGGACATATTTATTGCTTTTTCGTAAACTTTTTAAAACATTTGTTTTGTTCTATAACCTTGATGTCTTCTTGCAGGATAATGGAGTTCGTTTCATCTCTTTTTGCCTTTCAGATGATTGAATATTTTATGCAATCTAAAATTAGGGATTTTTTCATAGGACATGGCTCGTCGCGTTCTTTAAAAAGGAGCCCTGCTGTTGCAGCTCTTGGTCAGGGGAGTGTAGTGGTTAAAAAGTTACCTGATCAAATGTTTCGTTTATTTCTTTCATTTCTCATTATTCTGGTATGGAGACGTCGGAGTTCAAGAATGACATTTTGTGCCTTTTTGACCGAACTCTTTCAGAAACGCCTCCTGGGGGTTTCTGACTGGTTAAACCCCCTGATGAGATACCAGTCGGAGCCTCCAGTTCATTATTTAATACTTTACTTTGTCTATATTACGGGTTACAAGTTCTACAATTGAGCTGCTTTTGCGCCAATGTTGACCAGTACAATTATATTTTTACTTAATGATTCTTTCACCATTTGATTTTCGTTTCTACTTAAATAAATTTGCTTGTATACTATAATACTGACTTGGATTTGTGTCATTTACCGTTTTTATATCTTCATCATGCATTTTGAAAAAGTGGCCAGTTTGGTAATATTTTTTTGTGTAGGTCACGCCAAAATGCTGATATTTACGATATACTTTTAAATAATTGTTATAGAATCCGTTCTTATAACTGAAACTGGGGAGAGAAGGAAAAATGATCGTTGATGAGGTATACTCAAAGAAAGATAACTCTATGTTAAAAGCATTCTTTTTTCAAGTTTTTACACCAGTAAACCATTTGTATGGCAATTTCGGAGGTGGAGACATTTAGAACACCTTAAAAAGCATTACCACAGTAATTTTGAACAAAATCGTTAGAGCCGTTTTTTAACAATTACTGAATAACATGATTTTTTTCAATGGAAACTACCTTATTTGCATGCGCAATTTCGACGAAAACCTAAAAGGTGGGACCCTGTGGAATCACCAACCCGCACACCAAATTTGAACATCATAAGTTCGGGAGTTATGCTGACCACCGACACACACCACACATTTTTTCTATATCACTTTTTACTTTCAATTACTCGCCGACCAAACGGTATAGGGGTTAGCGTGCTAGCTTCTAGACCACGAGGTTACGGGTTCGAGTCCCGTGTTGGCATGGGTGTTTGTAAATGTATGTTGGCTTGGCTAATGACGAATGTTTCGGCGCATTATAGCCCTCGTGTTGCTGACGGTGCCAGATAATATGAAAACAACCAACCAACTTTCAATTACTCGTATCTATACATAGGGTAATGAAAGTATAGAATTCGGTATAAAAAAAAAATACTCGATATTTTTTTTTTCCCCTTCTACGTTTTGGAACATCCTGATTTCAAAAAAGTGATCTAGAAAAAATGTCTATGTGTATGTTTGTAAGTGGCCAGCATAACTCAAGAACAAATTGACCTACGATGTTCAAATTTGATATGAGGGTTAATGATGATCCGAGGACCTACCATTAAGGTTTCCGAAAAATCGCGCATGAGCATTAGGTAGCTGCTATTGAAAAAATCATGTTTTTCAGTAATTGCTAAAAAAACGGATCTAACGAATTGTTCCAAATCGCTGTGGTAATGCGATAAAAGCGTAAAAAGTTGAAAAATGAGTGCCTTTAACACAGATCACTCTGCCCTTGAACATCGTCCATCAACGATTGATTTTTTTGCGTTTGGCGCACAAGCAAGGATAATGTAACGTCAATCGAATAAAACCACCAATTTTTTTTTTTTTTTTTTCCATGTAAATACTGCCAAACTGGATATTTTTAATTAAATGAGTGAAAATAAGAAAATGGTAAGTGACACCATATTAAATTTTACTGCATTGACCAATATTGTATAGTGTATTGAGGAGTTGTGCGATGTTCCACACCCCTTGTTTAAAATCAAGATGTTCCAAAACGTGAAGAAATACAAAAAAAAAAAAAAATTTAAAATTGAAATTTGTTTTTGATCTAATCTTATACTTTTATTACCCTATGTATACATATGGATAATTGAAAGTAAGAATATAACATATTTTTTAGTTTACTCACATACACTTCTTTTTTCAGCCCATTCTTCATAAAACTGAAGAATGATCAACTGTGATATGAAGAAAGGGCCTCTTTGTATATGATCAACAAGAGCATTTTCCCAAATTATTCACATGATGCAGAGTATTCAACACAAATTTTAAAGGATAAATTTTGCCAGACAGACTAAAAAAATGTTTAATAAAATACAAAAGTGCATGATAAATGAATTGTCAATAAAACCTCCATTAAAGGAACAATAGATATAATCCAGAACAGTAAAACCATTCTTCTATCTCATAAAAAATATGTCCACCTAAATTAATAAGCTTTTCTGAATCATTGTCTTTCGTTTTATATGTATCAACTTCCATCTCCTTTTCTTTCATCTTCCATCTCTCCATTTTCGTCTATGGTCATTCATTCTCCTTTTCGATTACTCCTTCATACCATCTCCAGATAAACTTTCTTTCTTCTTCATCTTCCTCATTCTATGAATCCTTAAGACAAAATGCAAATACTTACATCATCCCCATCTTCTTGTTCCTCGTAATCTTCATAACAATCAAACATCCTCTTCCTCATCGTTGTAATATTCTTTTTCTACTGCATCTTCTTTAATTACCACAACTTCTTTACCTGCCACAACTTTTTTATTTATCACATCTTCTTCGCCTATTACATATTCTTTATTTACCACATCTTCACCCGTAACACATTCTTTATTTACCACATCTTCTTAAAGTACCATATCCAAATCAATTATGTCATCACAATCACTTACTTCTTCGTCATTCATATATCCGCCACTTATGTCACCATCGTCACTCATCTCAAAATCGTCACTTGTGTCATCATCGGCACTCATCTCATCTTCTTCCTCTATCTCTTCTTCCTCTATCTCTTCTTCCTCTATCTCATCTTCTTCCTCTATCTCATCTTCTTCCTCTATCTCATCTTCTTCCTCATCTTCTTTACTTATCTCATCTTTTTTATCCATCTCATCTTTTTTATCTATCTCATCTTTTTTATCTATCTCATCTTTTTTATCTACCTCATCTTCTTCATCTATCGCACCTTCTTCACCTACCTCATTTTCCTCCATTTCCTCGAATTCTCCAGCGTCTGCAGATGGGTAATTTTGAAATTCGTCATCTTGATCTGTAACCACACCTTCGGTTGTTATCACCACTTCAACTACCTCTATGGGAACGATTTCCTCTTCCATTTTTACTCCACAAATAAAATGTTACCCAGTAACAAAACAGGCGTCCATAACTGCAAATAAATATTTAATAAGTATTTCACAATAGTCATGATACCCATAAAGATAAAAATATTCGATCCAAATTGGTTCAACAGATCTCAAATTATAACCTTACATACAAAAATACAAAACATTAGAATTTGCATACTATTAAGGACTTGTACTTGAATCGTGACTTTCAGACACCAGTATCTAACGTGGTGAAGAAAATGTGAATTTCAGAAATTTACGATTAGTTAATTTTACTTGCTATGTGACATAAACATTGAAATCTCTTGTTTTCGGATTTTCGCTTCAAGGGGTTGGCTAAAAGCTAATAGTGTTTCTAAAACCTAAATTGTAGTCTCATCTTTGAGATAGTTGATGCGAGGAAAATGAGAAAAACTCTCCACCTCACATATACTTATTATTTTTATTACTTATTATATTTATTATAATTGGTGTTATTTTTATATTGGGGCAGTTAAAATGTTAAGTATTTAATCTGTACTTATAAATAATGTCCTTATATATATTTGTTTTTCTAGGAAGGTAGAGTTTTATTCCGATCTTGAAATTTTGCCAACTCTGATCTTCAAAACAAGTGGAAGGTAACTACCTACTTGAAATTTTGAAAATCCATCTCCCTTTTTCCCCCCTTAAGGAGTATGATCAATATTAGAAATCAACTGTTTTATTCTGATGATGATGAAATGAAATGTTGCACACTTAACCTTCGAAACAATTTATAGGTAACTAGCTACAAGAAAGTATGAAAAAATACACCCCGATTCCCCTTTCCGATTACTAACAATGTAAGGAAATTTCAGATCTACTCAATCAATTTCAAGTAGGTATCTTAATAAAGTACTTTATCAGTAAAGATTATCAGGAATAAAATTTCATTCCAAAACAGTAGCCACTCGATGAATCGTGCTTGTCGGAAGAGAAGCAAAATGCGCGGTACATCGAACAATATGATAAAATGTAAAACAAAAATTATTTATGAACATACGCACTTTATTACGTAACTTAGGAAAAAAATGTGTAAAATAATAGTAATGAATCATTTAAATAATGAATACAGAAAAGTTCCATTTAATTTTATATGCAAAGCACATATACGTTAATTTACTGAAAACAATCATTTTCTCGCGAAGAATGTGTCTAACGTCATTTGCCACTATTTTTTTTTTTTTTTCACCAATTGCTTTCCAGAAAATATCACTGCACAAAAATATATCAACTGACAAGTAATCTGACTCATTACAAGTGTTATATCTAGAACGAACTACCCAGTACTAAGTATGCGTTTCGTAGACCTAGATCTGTAGCATTGATCAGGATGTAATTAGTTTTCTTATAACATCTTTTTACACATATATATGTGCTGTGCTAGTGAATATATTTGAGGTAATATTATATATATATATATATATATATATATATATATATATATATATATATATATATATATATATATATATATATATATATATATATATATATATATATATATATATATATATATATATATATATATATATATATAAACCTCTGGAAGAAAAACCTAAACATTTATTCTGTGTAACCAACAAGCCGCAGAAAAAAACTTTTGGGGGCAGCAAATGGCAAGCTTTATTATTTTAAGAGCAGGTTGATTTAAAAGAAATGTCAATTTATGAAACTTTATTTTTGAAGCATAAATGTATTATGTACATTTTTCTCATACTTTTGTATTCATAAAGTAAAGATGCGTTTTCTAATATTTGCGTAGGTAATTTGAAAAATTAGCTAATCTAATTTCTTAATCAAAAAGCTGTCTAAATAAAAATGAAAAACATCATCCATCGCCGTTGCATTCACTCTCGACTGTGGCCCGATTAACACATCATTTTTGGGACAGAAAAAAATAAAGCTGGGAATCAGATATAGCAAAAGCGTGATATATCCGAATGCGCGATATAACTGGAAGTTACTGTATTTTGGAATTAAAGTGGTGAAATCGAGGATAGTTGTTGAAAGGGTACTACTGACATAAGGGGACTACTTTGAGATGTATTGAACTAATTTGAACCGTGTTTCTTATATATGTATCTTGTCTAATCCGGTTTATTGAAAGCATTTTCATTTTTTGCTAAGGATTTGCTTGAGGATAAGGGTTAAGGAGGGAAAGGTTCATAACTTGCGATCGACTAAACCCGAGTTGTACCAGACAACACTGGGCACATTAGCTAGCATACAATACAAACTATGCGATTTGTTACATAAAATAAATTAATTTGAAAGAAGGTACCATCATTGATATTAACCTTGCTTACCTTAATTTAAAGTTTAAATACTTTTCATCTCTCTGTAACACATTAGTCAATCAGATAAATCACATCAGAATGACTGAAAACTTGGAATTATCCAATGGTCATGAGCTCAGAACTATTGCACCCAGTAACCCGCGTTGGTTGGTTGTTTTCAGATTATCTGGCGCCTATCAGCAACACGAGGGCTATAATGCGCCGAAACATTCGTCATTAGACAAGCCAACATACATTTACAAACACTCATGTCTTACACGGGACTCGAACCCGCAACCTTGGTAACCAATGTTGGAGAGTATTAGCGCGTAAAGTTATTAGGTGCAATCTCCTGGCCGATCAATGTCTGTAATAGTACGGAAATTGTTTTTTGTTTGTTTTTTAGTTTTTCAAGTTGTTTATTTTCTTTTTCGATAAAAGTAGTTGCCTTCTTTTGCGTTTTTTAAAAAAACCTAATGCATTCAAATCCCACTCAACCCCTCCCACTAACATTGATAATAACGTGTGATATATGCAATGTTAATAAAATCACCAGAACACGAAAAAATTATCAGTGGGGTGTTGACGGTAAGTTGGACTGATTAATTTCGTTGAAATTTCTTATACATTTTATTTTTTCAAATACAACATTTTAAGTTATACACTTAAATTAATGCTTTGTTTACACAGTTAACCATAGTAGTTTTTAAACGATTACTTTAATATTGCATATTTTGTTCCCAGTAGCTCAAATACGCAGTGCTAATATTGACTCGAAACTGGCCAATCTTGATGTGAACCTTTGTAAACTAGCCGTTGATAAAACAGCCAATTGCTACTGATCTTGGTCAATCTTTCTCAGTGCTGGGTAAAATATATTGAAGGTGTTTAAAATTTAAATATAGTGTTATATGAAAGGACGGAGGAGTAAAAAAATATGTTCTGCGAGGGTTTTGACATATTCATTTAAAAAAAAAAAAAAGAATCGCGTATTTTGGAATGATGTTCGAGATTTGGCTTGGACTGACCAATCTTCCCAGAAACCTTGTTTCCGACTTTGGCTATTACCACTGTGCTACCTGGGGTTGCACCATAAAATGGTGTAAACAGGACTAGTGAGGTGAAACGGAATAAAACTCCATGAAATTACAAGGAAATTATTATTTTATACAAATAAAACAGTTTTATTAGTATATACATTTATTTTTTTATTTGGTTAATGTATTCGGAGTCTTGGAACATATATTTTGTTGGGTTTTCAACTCTGCCATTTTTTATTAAAAAATTCTGAAACAACGTGCAAACAATCCAGTGAATTTTAACCTCTCCAAAACTTATTCCTTAATTACTAACATGTACATGTTATCGACTTAACTAAAATATTTTTAGATAATTTAAAACATCCACAACAACATCCCATACTTAACTGTTTTAAAAACTTTTTACTTTACGAATTTTTTGTCTCGTCTTGATTTTGAGATTTGCGAGGTGAAACAAGAAAAGTGATGTTAAAAAGCAGTTTTTGGCGTTCCACACAAAATTCAACGACTAAAGACGAGTATAATTACTCCCTTCAAAACAATAATCAAGAATTCAGACTTGAATAAATGCCAGAGAGCTTAGTTACCGAGCCTCAAACCTAGTTATTCCAATAGTTTGTCTCTAGATGACTACGTTATCTTTAAGATATATGAAAAAACGCAATCATATGAATGAAGGCTCTATTTGAGCAAGGTTTTACACCCACAAAATTATGGCCACATAAGCGTGGGTTACAAACAACCAGGAATGAAACAAATGAGAATGCTGTTCTCCATCCTCAAGATATTTTTAAGGAATTTGCAGTCATATAGCACGCAAACATAAAGTAGATTAAAAAATATTACTTTAAAAACTATTTGGATGTTAGGAGAAGAATTGACACACTTTTAAACATATGATTTATTTTGACAAAAAAAATTGTATCTGTCATTATGCTGTGAACTGGATTAATCAATGTACAACACACCAAAAAGAAGTTTAAAATCAATACCGTAAAACAGAATTAATCGTAAGACTTTTCAACTTTCAACGTAAATATCGGGTGCCATACGATTGATTATTAACCCATTTTTGTCTGGTATTACCTTCTTTGAGGACAACCCCTAAAAAATTTTAAAAACCTAGGTAATTGAAAAAAAAATCTAAATAGATACAAACTATGTCCCGATTCACCCCACAGAAAGGGGTGGAAAGGGATGAATCGGAATACCGTTAAAATTTATGTTTGTTCATATTTAATCATTTACAGGGTGAAAAAGAATAATAATGCATTGGGGTGAATAGAAGTACAACATTATAGTAAAAAATCCTTTAATATGACAGACAAAAAATTATTTTTGTCAAAATAATTGTCAAAACAAATCATATTTTTTAGAATGTGTTCTTAACTTAAAACAAAACAAGATCATCCAAATCGTCTATGGGTTAGAGTTCTGGCCTCGCATGCCAAAGATGCCGCGTTTGAATAGTGGGCTAAGCAATGATGTTCGTTGTGGTTAGGTTGGTTGTATTCAAATTATCTGGCGCCGTCAGCAACACGAGGGCTATAATGCGCCGAAACTTTCGTCATTAGACAAGCCAACATACATTTACAAACACCCATGCCAAACACGGGACTCGAACCCGCAACCTTGCGGTCTAGAAGCCAGTAAGCTAACCACTATACCGTTTGGTCGGCCGTTGTGGTTTGGAATCTACGTTAAGCTGTAGGTGCCAGCCTGGTTGGTTGGTTGTATTCAGATTATCTGGCGCCGTCAGCAACACAAGGGCTATAATACGCCGAAACATTTCGTCATTTAACAATCCAACATACATTTACAAACACCCATGCCAACACGGGACTCGAACCCGCAACCTCGCGGTCTAGAAGCCAGCACGCTAACCACTATACCGTTTGGTCGGCGGTGCCAGCCTGATTATCCGCTATTGTGCTTAAAGATAGATTGTTGAGCGTACAAACCAAATCGTCTATAATATTTAATTTACTTGATGTTTACATGCCGTAGATTATCTGTGACTTATTAAAAATACATTGAGGAAGGAAAAAATAATCATTTGTTTGAGAAATTCTCTTTTGTTCTAGACTGCTTTTTGTAAAACACGCTTACATAGACATAATTTTGTGAGTGTAAAATTTCGCTCACATTGAATCAACATATGGATTGTATTTTCCATAAATCTTAAAGCTAACGAAACCATCTGGAATAAAATCTTCTAGCATGTACAACTAAGTTTTCTGGAACGTCTAGATTAACTTCTAAAAGTTCTCAACTAGGCGCCTCTTATGACATTGATCCAAGCCGGAAGTCACTATCTTAAAGGGATTAATCAGACTTTTCTTCAGATGTTGAATCTTGTGTGGAACATAATCTTAAATAATGGCATTAAATAGTGGCATTTGGTATGTGTGTTCCAATTCATCCCGCAAATCTCAAAATCAAGACGAAGCAAAACATAAAAATTCATAAAATAAAATGTTTTCAAAACTAAGTTAAATAAATAATGGCATGGATAATGGGTGTTTATGTTGATCTAAAAAATATATGATAAGTTTGCATATACGTACATAGTAATTACAGAATAAATTTTGGAGAGATTAAAATTCACTGGATTGCATGAAAGCTGTTTCAGAATTTATAAACAAATGTACATTGTTGTTAACCCACCAAAACGTATAATCCAATTTTCAGAACATCATAACCAAAAAAAATAAATACATAACTTATGAAACTGATTTATTCATATAAAATAGTAATTTTATGAAGTTTTGTTCCTATTCACCCCATCTTACTGTACTATGAGTGTTGTTAAATTTTTAACAATCATCTAAAGGATTGAAAATAGAATAATAATTTCATACATAGAAACGTATAATTTCGAAATTAAAAAAAAAAAATATCTTGTACTTGAACTTAAAAATGTCATACACACATTACTTGCCTTGATTTTTTTCAAGTCAAATTGTTTCTTACCTTTTAAATAGCAACTGTGTCTTCTTTTAGAAAATTAAATGTTAAGCTTCTCAAATTTGATTATTTTTCCTTTCAACAAGTAGGACTTATAAATTTACCATGCATCAAACAAATGCCATCCCGATTTATTGACAAAGCTGTTATCTCCAATATCCGTCCACCATGTGCGTAATGAAAGTTTTCATTAAAAAGAACAAAGTTTCATAACAAAAGAATATTGCCACCAAAATAAACAGTTATCATAATTCTTACATAAATGACAAAAGTAAACAAATCAATATGCTAGTATTAAACCTATGCTTCAAAGCAATTTCCCAATGTAAAATTATAACTCTTTCTGCATATCTAGATTTAGTTATTAACCAATGAGTTTAGTTTACTTTTTGTTAGATATGGTTGGTTGGTTTGTATGCTAACCAAATTTTTTTTTACACAATAACGGGCAATCAGTTAGGGACCTACAACTTAACGTGGTTGTTTGTTTTCAGATTATCTGGCGCAGTCAGCAACACGAGGGCTATAATGCGCCGAAACATTCGTCATTTGACAAGCCAACATACATTTACAAACACCCATGCCTTACATGGGACTCGGAACCCGCAACCTCGCTGTCTAGAAGCTAGCATGCTAACCATTATACCGTTTGATCGGCTACAACATGAATTCTTCATATTTGGCAAGCTAGGTCAAAGCTCTAACCACACAGCCATCTGAGTTGTTAAACATCAACCATATGAAGTTTTTCGTTCTTAATCTTATTATAATTGTTTTGGATTTTTCTTGATTCAAGGATCACACTGCTACGAAACATCGTTAACACGTTCACTGCCACGTAATTTCGCATGATTCCGTTCTTAAGAGCTAATTTGATTTAACCTTTAACTGATGTATGCGGTCTGACAGACCGCGAGTCATTTTTTGTGAAATGCTACCACCCACTAAGATATTTCAACTTTGACTTTTATATTAATTGTCCGATACTTTGTTTCTTAAATTTTAAATTGATGCTGACTAATTTCTTTGGCGCCGTATAAACCACGTGTTGCATTTGCGCCAAAATTATCAAACCACCCAACCACATCACTCGTCGACGGGTTGATTGGAAAAGATTGAACCAGTGGTGTGAGTTGAATGCAACTCATATGACAGACAACGTGTTTAAAACATACTTCAGTCCACCGGATGGCTCTGACTTCGTAGGCCAATGGTGCCGGTTTGAATCCCAGATTAGGCATGGATTGGTTGGTTGTTTTCAGATTATCTGGCACCGTCAGCAACACCAGTCCGAAACATTCCAAAACATTCGTCATTAGACAAGCCAACATACATTTACAAACACCCATGCCTAGCAAGGGACTCGAACCCGCAACCTCGCCGTCTAGAAGCTAGCACGCTAACCACTATACCGTTTGGTCGGTCGTTGTGTTTCGGAATCCCCATTAAGCTGTAAGTCACGGCCTGATTAGCCGCTACTGTGCAAAAGTATAGATCGTTGAACGCATGAACCAATCAAACAAAAACTTTTTTTCAGAATTTCGTGTAAGGAATGCCTTCAAGGAGGTCTTTCAATGCTAAACTGACCTGAATTTTGTATTTAAAACGGTAAATGCCATATTTATTAATGTTAAATATATACATCAAATTACGTGTGTATCCCAATGTAGAGATTTTTGCCCTACTTTCAAATGAACTGATGGGGACCAAAATAGGACTTGTCCTATAACTAGTTTTAGAGCATTTTGCCCCTTGTGTTATCCCGCGCCTAATATAAATCTGAAATACAACCAACTTATAACTAGTTTCTTACACGAGAGGTCAAAATAAATATTATTATGGAGGTCTTGTATATATAATGCATTTTGGATAAAATTATTTTGAGTAGCATCTGATTGAAAACATTTCGGTGACAAATAAAAGTGAATTTGAGGAGACCGAAAATGTTTTTAATAATCTAATGTTGTGTAAACTAAGTCCGGTTTTCTTAGCCGGCTCCTTAAATAATAAACATGTGTTGCTTACAATTTAAATACCTAAAGTTAACTAAATATAAGCATAAATGTAGCTTTTATAGCTGATTTTCAATTTTGATATTAAAAACAATGTTAACTTATAATCATAAACAAAGAAAATTATCGCAATTTAAATAGTGAATGGTCTGCAAAGCATTCTTTAATAATTAAGAATGAAAAATTATAGATAATTTAGAATAGTATTTTCAGTTTAAGTGCATTTATAATAATTTGCTTTACATCATTTACTTTTTCAATTTTAAATAAATTCATGTATTACTAATCCACGAATGGTGCTAAATGCATTAGTTATAATACTACAGAAGCACTTGAAACTCGGGGAAAGCTTTCATAAAGACGACGTAACATTTGAAAGTAACGTATAACTTAAAAATGTATTAATTCATATTTAAAAAAATATGATAATGTAGTAAAGTATGGTTAGCAAAATAATTTAGAAGGAGAGTTAAAGATAAAGAGAATATATTAAAAACAAAAATTCATATTTCTTATGTATACTACTCCTCAAATCCATTTTATTTCTTGGCCAGAACCAGAAATGTTAATAAAAATATCAGCGAAATATGATTCTCAAATAACTGTTTTAACATTTGGGGAAGGTTGGGGGGGGGTGTAGATACCCTCCACTGCACATATTCATAAGATGTTCATGATAACAATGTTGATATGAGAAGTTGAGAATACGAAGGGAGAACTCAGTATCCATGTTTTTATTTTCCCATTTTTGGTATCATTGTTTGAGTATTTTGAGAGGAAAAGAAGGATGAACTCAACACCTATAGAATCTGAAGATTCTAGATTCGGATGGTGAAAATAAATTGATCCGAGGTTGAGTTTGTAGCGATGTTCGCTGAAGGGAGTCGAACAAGGGACAGCTAGATCAGTAGACAGACGTTCTAACCACTAGGCAAAAGTAATCACTAGTGCCTAGGTGTTGTATCTGTCTTTTGTACACGAGACCACCACAAGTTCGTCCATCTGCATTGCCTCATATGAAAAAAATATCATCTAAATTAAAATAAAAAAATAAAAAAATGTGAAAGTAATAGTCACTAAAAGATCACTTTTACCCATGTTTTATTAATATACATCAGACACCATATCAGACACAGATATCAAGATAATACAATTTAGGATATTTATTGATTGAAATATTCTGTTAACCCGCAAACACGCGAGTTCATGTGTTTTTATGGTATGGTTTAGAACGATCTGGCCTCTAAGACCCAGTGAGCATGCTCACGGGTTAAGGTTAACGACATATAAGAATAACTCTGTCATTTGGATGGGAGGGGGAGTTATAAATGAAAATGTCACCCTAAGTTGGCGAGTCTTATGACACACTTGACGAGATAATTTGTCGCCGGATATCCATGTTATATTGAACATGTTTCCAAGATTTTGAAAAGATCAAAGTAACACCATAAAATTTTTACGTTGAAACATTTCCTACCCCAATTGAGCTCTAATTAATCTCGAATATAATCTAATATACGGTCCTTAAAATTGAGTTGTTTTTTTTTTTTTTTTTTTTTTTTTTTTTACATTTGTGCTAACGTATGAAAGCCAAACGTCATATGGAATGGTAATCATGGAACCTGTCATTTAGGTTTTCGTCGAAATTACTCATGCGCCTAAAGTAGCTATTGAAATATTTGTTTTTCAGCAATTGCCAAAAATCGGTTAACGACTTGGTGCAAAATACTATAATGCTTTTTTAAGGTGCTCTAAAGATCCCACCTCTGAAATTCCTGTAGAACTTAGATAAAGGTACCAAAAGTTGAAAAACGAACGTCTTTAATCCAGAATTCCTTTCCCTCGAACATTGCTCATCAACGACTGTTTGTCCTCTGTTTCCCTTACAATAAAAGATAATGTAATAATTATCAAATAAAATGTCACCAATATGCAATTACCAGTATTAAAGTGTAATTGGAATTTGTGCAATATTCCACACCCCTAGTTTTTCTAAGTTGTCATTTTATGTTTAACTGTAGAGATAACTTTTTGATACCTCATAAGCGATATATGCTCTGAAAGTAAATGAATTAAATTGCCTTATTACTTTACTTCATCTGATACTCTACAATGAGTTGCCGTTCATTACCTGCCTACCTGACCGCTGTGTGGTGCTCTGGCATTGCATGGCGAAGGTGCTGGATTCGAATCCTGGGGTTAGGCATGGATGTTAACTGTGGTTCGGAATCAACGTTAAACAGTAGGTCCCGGTATGATTATCTGTAATAATAGTAGGTCATTGAACGTACAAACCAACCATTCATTACCAACAGACGATAAGTGTTGTATTTTTAAACATAAAATTAAAGAAAATGACAAAGTAAAATAAAAGAAATAAAAACCTAATAATTTTTTTACTAAGAAACTTGACAAAATAGGGGGTAACAAGAAAAAAATAATTTTTATTTTCGAAAACGTTATTTTGATGACTGTCCCCAGAGGGTATCAAGCAAAATCCCTGGCATTGTATGCGACAATTATTTTCATTTCTTTTTCAAATTTTAACAAATTACTAACTCTGCATATACTATATTGGTAAAAAGCGAACTTTTCTGCCAAAACTAATCTTGTTTTTTATTTATTCTCTCTACTGTGTCCACCGCCGACCAAACAGTATAGTGGTTAGCATGCTAGCTTCTAGACCGCGAGGTTGCGAGTTCGAGCCATGGGTGTTTGTAAATGTATGTTGGCTTTTCAAATGACGAATGTTTCGGCGCATCATAGCCCTCGTGTTGCTGACGGCGTCAGATAATCTGAAAACAACCAACCTACTGTGTCCCCCGAATCTTGCGTCGTTTCGTTCATGCAACCATTTTTCACTGCGAAACTGCAACCATCTAACATAAACAGCTGAACTTCACGCATTTTAGTCACTGATCTCTAACTGTAACTTCTGTATAGTGCATGCTTAGTTATTGACTTGAAGCACAAGGTTTAATAACCACCATAGTGATCTATACTAGCAACTTCCCCCGAAATTAGTTACAATGTGTATGTAACAATGACAACTTATTTCATAGGATTATGGGGGAAAGTATTCAATTGATTTCATCTGCTTACAGAGCAGAACCGTTTTTAAGCTATTCAGAAGTTATAATTTGAGATCAGTGATTTTAGTGCAAGACTAGTAATTCACACATGATCACATTAAGGATAGTAGACAGTTTTATTTTTCACATTAATATAGATTGATATTTATTCTTAACTTCGTACTTGCATCTATTATGGACTATTTCGGCGACGGCCTACTTTTAATGTTTTAACCCTTTTCACTCATATGTCCCCGTATGAGGGACATCACTCGTTTTACCATCGCGCTCGTATGTCCCCGTGCAAGGGACATCGCATCTGTATTGGCCAAACTGTGATAACTTAACCAAAACATTTCTGTTCGAAGTATTTCTAAGATGATTTGCTTTGGTGGAGGTGCCGGCATTACGTTTCGCCCCTAAATATTGTTTATATAGTTTGTTCATCATTATACATTTCTTAGATTTTTAACCTTTTGCACTCCGAAACATTCTGGACGGCTACCAGCAGCTCAGCCCTAGTGTTGCCCTTGCGCCAGTAAATTTCAACAAACCCAACCATCGACAAACTCTCCTTTTCGCTCCTTTCAACTGGTGCAGAAAAGTGCTCGTACCGTAGTGAACCAACGCTTCTGACATTCTCTTGACACAAAACACCGCTGAAATGTTTTTTTATATACATATTGGTAATTTTAGCATATTTTTTATTTGATTTCTTGTGCCATTTCAAGAGAAAACTTCAGGGAAACATACATTTCTCAAAAAGTTGTACTGGAAAAAGTTAATTCTCCGTAATCACTAATAAACTTTAATGTCCCCCGAGAGGGCACATCCGAGTGATATGCTAGATTACGATGTCCCCTGAGAGGGGACAGTGGAATGCAAAGGGTTAATGCGGTGTAGTGAAATATACTTAAGTATTCTTAATAGTTTCAATAAATTATTTTGATACGTTGAAAAATAAAATATTGTGGCCACATTCCCATCCTAGGTCAAGAGGTGTATTCAAGGGCTATATTTTTAAATTTAGGATGGTAAACCTTCTAGTTAAATTGGAACACATTTCCATCAAAAAAATTCATCTTGATTGAACATGAAAAAAAATTCCGAGTTATTTGCTAACTTTCTAAAGCATAATTACGAGTGCAAACGGTTATGTGCTTAACAATAAACTTCTTTCATTAAGGATTATCATTGACATGTGGATTTATTTAGGACCGCACATGGTTTTCTTATTCAGTTAAGTCCAATCTCTATACGATATAGAAAAAAAAAATAGTCATTTCGGAGACGATCATTTGAGAACATCACTGAAATAAACACTTTTGTCGAAATGACGTTAAGCGCGCGAGATTCAACTTTTCTATTAATGTATTATACTATTACGGAAACAATTTTTAGATGGTTGGTTGTTTTCAGATTATCTGGCTCCGTCAGCTACAATGCGCCGGAACATTCGTCATTAGACAACCCAACATACGTTTACAAACACCCATGCCTAACACGGGATTCGAACCCGCAACCTCGCGATGATTTTTAGAAGAAAAGAAAATGAAAAGAAAAGGCTCGAGAATTTTGACCAAAATCCATTAATTTCAAAATTCTTAAGTCGTTTATTAAATGTTCAAAATCGAGGTAGTAATAAAAATGCAAAAGTCACAAGAATTATTGTCTTAATCATTAAATAATGTTATAATACTATTAAACTCTTAAAAAAAATAGTAATAAGAAATAAAAGGAAACAAATTTCTTGATGGAACAATATTTATTTACCATCACGTCACTTTTGACTTGATTACAGCTAAAAAATACACATTCAAAAAATTGTAATTGCAGTTCTTTGGTAGAATTTTATTTTTCTTAATAAAAATATAATTTGTTCTATGAAATTATCGCTAAAGTAATTAAAAATTCCACGTCTCTCATTTTGATACTGTACCGAGTTTTCCCAACTTAGAAGGCATAAAAACTTAATTTAAGCAATTCACTTTCTCATTATAAATCAAATTATTCCAAGTTTTACTTTTAAAATGAAAATATTGATAGGATACTTTCATATGTACAACGTTGAAGTTTAATACTGAACGTGGACAGAAAATTATAATATATTAACAAAAAGTACTTCTAGACCTCTTAAGAGTTCAGTCCTAGTATTTGTACCTGGGGAAAATATAGAAAACCTTAAAGATACAAAAACTTTATTATTATGCATCAAATATAGAAATACATCTCAACACAACATGTTATTAAAGACTATAAATCACAAATTTTAACGCAATACAATTTTAAAAACAAGGTACATCAAAAGAACAGTAAGATCGGACATAAATTCAACTTTGAAGTATGCTTTTACTTAAATTGACAAGTTTCTGAATAATAAGTATCGCATAGTTTAAAAGAACATTGCACACAGCATGTTATGAATGAAAAAATTTACCGACATTAATACGGAAGTAGGATAATGGCCAATAAACGAAAAATGTTCCAAAATAGAAGATTTTAAGCAAATATAGATATGGCATTCTATTATCTCGTCCTCTCCTTTTGCAATAGTAAGTGGCCGCGTAGAAAGCAGTTAGTGAAGTTCCGACCACCAATCCAATTTTCAACTTCAAGATCCTATCGACGGTCCTGTTAGGTAAAGCCAACTCCATCTCCTAGTTAATCTAAAGTGCAAAGTAATCATTTACATTCATTTTTGAAACATACAATTTAAGGTGCATGTACAAACTTTAATTTTTTTAATTATCATATTAAATATCCGATTTTTTTTTCACCTTAACTGCCTCGCGAGTTTACAGTGAAATCTGTTTCAGGCCACGAGTACCGCTATACGAAACGTATTCTGCTAGATACTCCCATCGATATCTTAATAATACAAATCGCTGGTGGGTGCAAGAATAATCTCTCGCAACATTTGTTTCCATGGTATCATGTCTATTTATTTGTGTCCATTACTTCGCATCTATTTCTCATCTCACCACTTAACACGATCAGTCTGAATCTTTGCAGAATAAAGAGGGGTATAACTTAAAATCTTTACCCTAATTGGTTGAAATGTCGAAAAGAAAAATGAAAAACTTATTTCTTTGCGAGTCGAATAGCACTGAACAAGAAAGCTTTTAAGAGGCTTTCAATAATTTTCCTAACAATCCATTTTCGTATTGCTTTTATAGCAATTCAATAGTTTTTGTTACTTCCTGTGAAATATATTTTCAAATACTTACGAATATCCTTCGCAAGTACTCAAATAAGCGTCACCCCAATATGGGTGACGCGGCCCGATCAGAATCTTTGCTGTCACCCATATTCGGTTGACACGGCGGTCAACGTGTTAAGGATCATAATTAGTAATTATGTTTATAAAAAAAATTCAGTTTTACATAAAAATTAGTTGACTAATTAACATTTAACTAGTTAATTAAAATACTTTCCAAAAGTACTCGAATTTCATTAGGCCCATATAAAAATTATGGTTGAAAATTGTTCGTAATATCTAATGTTCTCAATCCAAGTTTCTGGAATAGTTTTTTTATATATATATATAGATAGAAAGAGTTTTTTAACTTTGAAAGTAGAAAAAAAAAACTTCAAACAACTTTTTTTTAAAAATCTGCCGAAATTCCTTTTCTTTCCGAATCAATATTATTTGTGGTCAAAAACAATAGTTAATGCAAATTTTAGTTCTAAAATAATTTTTTTAAAAATTGGTTCGTTTGTACGTTTAACGACTTATCTTTATGCACAATGAAGGATAATCAGGCCGGGACCTACAGCTTAACGTGAATTCCGAAACACAACGAACATCCGTGCCTAACCCAGGATTCAAACCCGGCACCTTTGGCATGCGAGGCCAGATCACTCAGCCATCAGATGGGCAGTCATTCAGAAAGGAATTCCTACTTTTAATTGATCTTACTGCGAAACAGTCAGACAGAAAGATTCAAGTGGTATAACGGATAGACAGATTTAGAAATTTAAATACAAATAGTTGCTATATTGAAGTGTGATAACAAATTATTACAAAATCTAATACAACAAAATAATGTAGTTTCCTTCATGGTTGTTGGTTGTTTTCAGATTATCTGGCACCGTCAGCAACACGAGAGCTATAATGCGCCAAAATATTCATTAGACAAGCCAATATACATTTACAAACACCCATGCCTAACACGGGACTCGAAACCCGCAACCTCGCGGTCTAGAAGTTAGCACGCTAACCACTATACCGTCGTTTCCTTCATGAAAAAGGACCACATGACTTCTTTACTAGATAGAGCAGT
Organism: Linyphia triangularis; assembly: GCA_963978545.1. Classification (NCBI taxonomy): domain Eukaryota; kingdom Metazoa; phylum Arthropoda; class Arachnida; order Araneae; family Linyphiidae; genus Linyphia; species Linyphia triangularis. The sequence continues at coordinate 83,308,910 of OZ021724.1, read as the reverse complement.
TCAAACGATAACATTTGTAGAATACTGTGGCTTTCTTAAGACTTTCTTATCACTGACGAGTTTTCAATATCCCATATTCACCAGTTTTATTGATTGACAAATCCATCCAAAATGAAAATGGGTCTCATTGGTTAACCATACACAGCCCGACATCAAACTTGCGACATTTAATAAATTATATATATCCCTTTTTAATATTACAACATTGATTACCCCAATTAAAACATAGAAACTTATCTTTTCCATCCGTTTCTCCCTTTTTCGCAATTATGCAATTTTAAACTTAAAGATTCCTTTTTGCAAGACCCTGTATATTTTTAAAACTAATTACATGCGATTCTTAATTTTATAAAAAGGTCCTTTATAATATTACATAATTGCGACTCTAGTTTTATGCCCTAAAAACATAAAACTAATAATTCTTTCCAAGATATTTAGTAAATATACTTTTAAGAAGTGTATAACTTCGTAACAACAAATTTGTAAAAAGTCACTTCACTCGCATTGTATACTACGACTCACCGAACTAAATAAAATGCAAATAGATGTTCAAAATATTCAATATTACTGCAAATGAATATTGAAGTTAATATTTTATTATCATCCTTTGGTTGCGTATGTTTGTCCAAGTTTATGTTGTGCAAGGACAGCACTGTGATGTTAGTTTGTAACATCAACAGCATCCACAATAGCAACTCATAATTTTGAATTTGATTAGATGGGATAACTCGTCTCCTCACACCCCTCCAACGTTTGGAAGATGACTTTTATAACACGAATTCGAATATCCCCCAGTTGCAGTTTTGAAGAGACTTAATTTTGTGTCTAACATTAGAAGTACAATAATGTCACTGTGTTCCATAAAAAAAATTTAAGATTTAGAGAACTTCCAATGCAAAATTCCCAATTTTCGAAATTCAAAAAACAATTTCCAGAATCGGTAATACAGAGTGATTAATAGGAGTAGTGATGACATGCAAACAAATATATTTTTACTAACCTTAGTTTTAAAGTTTCATTACTTGCAAGAAAGACAGAGAGGGTCAATTCCTTAAAAAAACATCTTTCTAGTACAAAACTAAGCATATAAAATTATACACTCAAACATATTTAAACCGCACAAAACCCATATTTTTTTATTTATTTTTTTATTTATCATCAAATTGATTTATTAAATGGGAAATTTTAAAAATGATCTTAAACGATATTTTTTTGTACTTTTAACCCTTAGAGCGGCTGTTCCGGATTATCTCGTCCTTTTATCCCCAGTTTCTCCCGCATTATAAAACATTTTTAAATTTATAAATAAAATTTAAAATAAAATATTTTTTTAATATTTTTATTAGGATGATAGTTTAAAACCCACTTAAAACAAAGTGAATAAAAAAATAAATTAAATTAAATTAATTATATATTTGAATCAGAAATATAATTTTAAAAATATTTCAGGGTAAACAACTGAACAATTTCGCCCATTCCCTGGACGCCCATTAATAAATTAATTTTAATTGATTTAATGGTAAGCAAATATATCGATAAATATAGTTTAAAATTCTCCAGAAAGTCACTGCAATTAACTTATGAAATCGTACTTTAATTATAAGTTTATCTTCACATGCCGATATTAATTCAAAAGCAAAGATAGATTACCTGGTAGCTAAATTACTTGAAGTTTATTCACCAATGTAGCTTGCCTTTTGAAATAAAATTTCCTTTTTGTTTCACCACATTTAAATAGTAATCTGATAACGTCACGGTGAAGAAACAAGTTCGATTAGGATGTTAACGTTTTTAAATTTTACAAGTAGGTAAGAAATTTTACTATGGGTAGTGGATGATGACTCGGTTTCAACCTTTCGCTCGAACCCTCTATTGGGTGTGAGATACGCCAGAACTGTTGGTAATACTCTTGTATCCGCCTATATATGAGTTGTATGAAATTTTATACACGCTCTCTCGCTGTCACAACCCGTTTACATGGCAACCCACACTTCCGCGCAAGACGGACACACAATAGTACAAACATCCGTACCTGAACAGGGATTCGAACCCAGACCCAACCGTTGCGTGAAATAAATGAAAATTTGAAAAAAAAAAATCTGTTCTTATGTCAAAAGCTTGTTTCAATTGCCCTTTGTTGTTGGAAATAGCAGTTATTTTGAAAATATCGTTTTATAGTTTTTGCAACATGGTTCAAGCCGGGTTTTTTTTTTTTTTTTTTTTTTTTTTTTTTTTTTTTCATGCAACAGCAATATTGGTTGGTGAACTTTGTAACTATTTTTGAAAATTAATGGGATAAAATTATCTATTTCCCAACTAGAATGCTGTAAATGGTAAGTTTCTGTAGTTTCCTGTTTTTTATTTCATTTGTCAAATGAGTCAGTCATTTTTAAGACGTACCCTGTACATAGGAGGCAATGAAACATTTCTATGAGATACCACAATACCGCACAAATATGAGGCCTTATTGCGATTTCAAATATCTAGCCCCAAGCTTCCCACTTTTAAAGTATTTTATAAGACTTCTGTAATTAATGGAGATTGGTAGAAGCCTAACAGTTTCCATTGTTATATATATATATTCATAATTTGATATTGTAGAAGTGATAAAAGATAAACCAATAACTAGAACAGAAGACCGATCCAAAATTTTATAAAGTTTAGTACGAAGTCTGTTCCCATCGCTTTCGCTATCAATAGTAATGACGTTTTAAGACCGAAATTGTTATTTATCATCGAAATGTCTAATTAATTATTTATTTTAAAATAATGTCAATTAAAAAGAAAATCTCCAATTTTCAATTATAAATTATGGTTTGGATGGAATTATTATTATTATTATTATTATTATTTTTTATTTATTTTTTTTTACTCTGTTTAAAACGCACCAATAAAAACTTCATTAGATACAGTTAATTTTAAACCTTACAAAAAAAGCACCATAGATGGCCGGGTGTAAAGTGGACAAAAGCAATAATATACTTTGGGCAGTGTTATTCAAACTTTATTTTTAAAACTGCACGAAGTTTGTCTGTAGATGGAAAAGTACAGAGTACTAAATTTTTACACAAACCCTTAAAAAGTAACTCTGACTTCTTATTCAGAGCAATGCTAGTTTCTAAAGTAGGAAATATTCGAAAGGCTGAAATATATACAGGACATTGTCATTTACCAAAGAATTTATCAGTATTTGAATAACCACTCTTTAACATTTATTATATTAATAGATTAGATATGATAGGCTTATTTAGTGACTTAGATTTGTCACGGGGCATGAACAAGTGAGAAACAATGCATCAAAATAAAATCTTAACCAATGAGATTAGCCCAAATTTCATAAGGAGAACGCCTTTCGAGAAGTCTTTCGAACGAGAAACTGCACCACATCTGCTCCTTTAATGTAAAATAATCGGCAACACTTCAATCCCACAGCCCGCCAATATTTCCGAAAAAATATCTTAACATCTATCACAGTAGGCAAGACAATATATCTATGACAATCACCATTGTATCTCAAAAAAAAAAAAAAAAATAGAGATTACAGATCATCGGCGTGGGAAACAGGACATGGTTATTTGATTTTATTGCCGAGTGTTCTGTCGGTAAGCCGTGAAAAATGGAATTATAGGAAGTGTATCCACAAAATGTACTGTGTAATCTGTTTTATGCACGAATGACTATATTGATACTCACTCTTAATCTTACACTCAGATAATTTATGTACATATATTAGAATATTTGGAGCAGTTGATAAAGAGAGCATTTTTGTTAGTTTGCGTGAGAGGAACCTTACAATTTAACTGAGCAATCATGTACGGATCAGCATATGTAGATTAGGCACCAAGATAAACTTCCAACTTAAACTATCCGTATGGTAGATTTCGTTATTTATGTTTCTGTCACAAATAGCCTAAAGGATAAAGTACATGGCGCCATCTTTCCAAAGAAGTAAGAACTGAATGTTGTGCATTCCAAACGCATTTAAGGAAAAGAAACAGATGATCCGGGGGAATGAGGAACGCCATTTTTACGGGAATACCCTTAATGATTTAATATTTTACAGCTTCCATTTCCTTTTATCAAACTTTTACAAAAAAATTCATAGTTATCCCTACTAAATAACACTAATGGAGCACAAACCATTAGTAGATATTAGAGAACTATTTTTAATAATATAAAAAAAAGCATAAAGAGGAATTTTAACCAATGTATTTGCCTCCTTATAAGACCTATAAAACGTATAAATAAGAAAAGAAGTATGACTAATAATTTATACGAAAACGAAATGCGCATTTTATTGCATTCGTTATAATCATCAAGTTAATTTTTAATAAGCTTTTGCTCATAAAAAATACATTTGGTAGATATTTTTATTTTCATAAGAATGCAACTGATGGATACTTTTATTTTAATATATATTTAAATTCATCAGTATGGAAAAATCAGGTTATTTGGTTCTTAATAACCGACTGATTCATTTTACATCGTGAAATCTTTTTACAAAGAAATGTCATTGTGTTGTCTTAAAGAAAGATTGCATTAAAAAAAAACCCGAATGAAATATTATTATTGAAATTCATCAATGGTAACACATTCTTTAACATGAAAAATAAAAAATAAAAAGATGTTGAAATATTTAATTACAGCATTAAAATACATATATTGAACACAAGTTAATAAAAATATGTTTACTATATCAGTAAAAACATGTAATTGGTAGGTAATACAAATGATAAAAAGTTACCAATATCAATTTTAATATCACAAAATAAAACTTTAAAAAAAAAAAGAATATACAAAAGAATTGTGTTTTTACTTCATGTATATTGATTACAATACAGGATGTACAGTACACAAAAAAATCCTAACGATAACTACATCTTGTATACTAATTGATGAAATAAAAAAAAACATAAGTGGCATGCTCCTTTTGTGTTAAACACTTTTTTAATTAAATTATTATTGTAAAAAATTATAATTTTTTGACTAGACACATTTTTTCCCTTTCGTATTCAATCAAATTTCATTAAATAATTTAATTAAAATAGTCAAAACCCCTCTATTCCCCCCCCCCCTTCTTCTTCTTTTTGTTTTAACGTTTAGTTCTCAATATTTCAAAAGTAAAAAAGCTTACTTTCAAAGAAGGTATACTAGAGTATATATGAATATATGAAATTTAAATTTAATTGTGATAAAAACTATTTTCAATGTACAAATTTTAAGCATTTCTTTTATCTTTTCAAATTGTTTGAAATATAAGTGGTAAAGTTTAATATTTCACTTGTAGATTCAATAAATCACAAACATAATTGGAATATGCTTTTTATTTTGCAACCCGGAAGTCAAATTCAAATTCACCCATGAATCAAATTCGTTCTTTCTAAATTCTATCCATTGTTCGATCCAAACACCTGGATAAGAGGCAATTTACGCGTCTGACATATGAGAAGAGACCGATTCAATTTCTAGCGTCGGTGCTATGTAATTTCTAATAAGTAGACACAACTGGAATTGTGTATTTTAAGCAGGAGCACTCACTTAGTGGCTTCTGCCATTTTATACTTGAAAAGTTCTCTGAAAAGACCATTATGTAAGACAGAGTAGAATAGTTTAGGTACCATGAAATTTTGCCATAGTATAGCTTAATTTATATATTTTGTTGCATGGAAAAAAATTAACGATGTAACCACATTGTGTTCAAAACCTTAATAGGGTTAGAAAAAATTTAGACTCATTGGTTCTCCAGGAAAGGTATGGACATTTCAGAAAGACACATAAACAGTTAAGTTAAAAATTATAGCGAATGCCCATGATGATGGAATTAAATTTACATTAAATATTTCATTAATGTATGACAATATAGTAATTTAACAAATTTGAATGTGGATGCAACGTTCCATTACGTTGAAAAATATGCACAAAATTTCAACAACAAAATTTTTACTAATTAAACAAAATTCTTTTTTTTTTTTTTTAGTTTACTTAAATAAGCGTGACCATCAAGAATTTTATCAATGTCAGATAAAACCATTACTTAGCAATTTTATAGTTTCCAATTTTAATATAAACAATAATATATGTTAAACTTCTGTAATTTTTATTTCCAATTTCAATTGGACTGCATGTGACGTTGACCCATCTTAAACTTTGTTAATTATTTGTGTTATATTAAAATTCATTTCGTATTAAGTTGCTTTAATAATTTTGTGTCACCTTCTTCTTAAACATGACACAATAAATCTAAGTAGTTTCCAAGTAATTTTAGACTAATACCTGTATACTGTTTGGACCTTAAAAGTACCCTTACTCTATCTCTAGTAATTGAATAAATAAAACCCTTAACAAACCTTCTTTTGCAACCTTATAGATTTTAAATCAAGAATAAAATGTATTGGTGAATGTTAATGTAGTTCCATGGTTTTTCTGTAGTACACACATTAGTATAATAGTGTCTTCAAATAAGGATAATAATAAATACACAAACAAACTATTATTACAAGAATTCTTGTAAATAAGATTGTGTCAGAGTAATTGCCTTCTGTTGAACTATAAAAAAAGTTTCTCTTTCTACAAGATTTATAGATCTATGAAGTTTCGCTTTCTGAAGCAAAGTCTCAAATATATTATTTGATCACTAAAGCACTACTGCATTATCTTGTTCTGTAATCAACAAACAGTTCGTTTTCTGAAATGTGAACCATATAATCTCTAATTCTTTCCATAAATTCATGCTATGCTTAGTAAAAGTTCCATCTCAACTTATGAATAAGAAGTTAGTGTTGAGTGGTCTACTCTAAAGGTGTTGAATTCAAATCGTTGGTAGGTATACTTATTCGTAATGATTCGAATCCAATTTGATCTCCAAGTACAGGCATCTACATACTTAATAACAGTATGGTTGTTGAATAAACAAAACCGAACTAAGCAGATTCTGAACACATTTGTTATTGAGTTTAGTTACTGAAGAATACTAAAGGTGCTTACCAACCTCCTGGTTGATTTTCTATTCATACATTGTCATAGATACTCAAGATATCATTCTTAAGCATTAATTGGTGATATAGGAGAAATCCTCATGCAAAATAGATAAATTATACTGGCCATCGGCATTAATAGTATGAATCATCTTCAATGCCAGTGTGTGCTCTTATACGTACTCCTTAATGAATGCAATGTAATTAATGGTGGCCCATTCATGATTCAAAAGTTTCGAATGTAACCGGAACATGTTGAATCTGAAACATTATGTGTTTGTTAACAACAAGTTGTCCTTGGGCAGCAGCTTTGTTTCGAAACAGTGGAAGTCTTGCGTTTCTAAATTTTTTAATGGTTTTCCGTATGTATGTTTCGGAGAAAAACAACCGCCCGTGAGCACTTCGAGAGATTTTTTCTTAACCAACCATAGCATCTTGCAGTGGCACTTCAAAGGGTTTCCTGCAAATAAATATTTATATAAGTATATGAATAAATTATGGTTTGCGATACCTGTTATATTTTGATTGTTTTCTAACTTTTTGTAAAGATCGTGCGTTTCATTCATAATTTAATGTATTACCATAAAAAATTGGCGATTAAAAATTCATGTTTGCAAGAACAGAAGTTATCTTCAATGCCAGTTGTGTGCAGCCTGGCGCTATATTTTAAGAAACTGTAAAAGAATATTGAAAATATCATTAATTATTTTTTTAATGTATAACTTATTGAATTTTAATAGAAAATTTTGAAATTATTTTACTTCGTTAATTTAAAGATATTTAGCTAAATTATGTTTCTCATTAAGTACTTTTTGGAGGATGGAACTAGAACTGCAACTTAAATGCTGCATATTATACCCGAGATCCAGAAAATAAAATTGAGTAGCATAAATCCGTTTTGTTAAAAACAGGTTATTATACAACTTTGATGAATTCAATGTTTCAAAAACTATTTTAGAAAGTGTTTACATGCAGATTTTAGCAACAAATATTCTGTTAAAATAGAAATATGATTGTTTTTCAAAATAATTTAATGATGAAGCATTTTAAGATAAAATATTGATAATGCAATTAATTACACGCATTATTAAAATTATGTAAACTTCTTGATTTAATTTGCTTTTTACGATGAAATTAAAAACCAATTAAAACTGAGTTTTTAAATAAATTAAATTAAATAAATGCAATTTGTATTTAATTTAAAAATTAAACCTTTCTTGCATTTCCTAATAATAATATAATTGAAACAATTTCATAAAATTTCGTAAATATCAAAAAAATTAGAATTTAGTTGAACATTAAATTCCTGCCTAATGGATCTATTAAATGATCACATCTTAATATTTTGAATAATATAGCTCAATAACACATCTAAGTCCTATCAAATACTATAATACATCAGGATATAAATACTGCTTAAACATGCTAAAAATTACTTGGTTTCATTTAACTTAAGTTAATTAACGATTTATTGAGTAAGCTTTAATAATATCGTCTTATATACAATCATAATAAAGAACAATTTTTATAAATAATAATTAAAGACTCCAAATGTCAATAATATGTTTGTATAGGGTAAAAATAAGCATATTATGAGAGTAATACATTTATAATTAAACTAAATTAAAACATCCGATTTATTGATAAAAGTGCAATTAAAAATGTAGTCCGTGTTTAGCACCTGAAACTACCACCGAAGAGATCCTGGGAGGACTTTTTTCAAAGACGAATATTTATCTAGTAATTTTGTGATGATTTACAAATACACCAGCAACTCAACTGCTTTAAAAGGCCGGTGCAGAGAAAAAATATTTCACCTCGTCTCGAGTCCGTCCAGCCTACTTGCTTAGAGTTCAGGACTCAAACTACAAGTAGTGATTTTATTAATTGCTGATTTTCTAAACAGTTGATATCTTCAATGTGGGTTAAGTTGTTTTATATTTTTAATAAAAATTCGTTTAGTCATAAACCTGCCTGATCTCTGACCCCCAGTAGTATAAATTCACTGATCAATATCTCTCAACACTGGCTAATACAGATGACGACCGTTGTAGACCAATCGTTGCAGCGGATTTTGCCCTATATCGTCCAGTGCTGGGGAAAATACACTGGAAATTTTGAAATGTTGATGCACAGTTTTAGAATGGAAATACATATTATTATAAGTAAGTGCGGAGGGATAAAAAAATAAGTTTCGTGATGTTTTGAAAGATTTATTATTTTTTTGTTTATTTTTAAGTCATGTATTTTGGAACGATGCTTAAAATTCATAATTGACTGACCAATCTTCCTAGAACACATAATTCTAACATTAGCCAATACCGCGGTGCTACCTGGGGAGTACCACGCTTTTAATGGAACATATGTTGGCCAGTTGCACAACTTTCCAATTAACATGGAGATTGAATAGAATTGACTTACAACAACACTGAATAGAATTGACTTACAACAACACTGAATAGAATTGACTTACAACAACACCAGTACAAAAATTTGGGGATATTTCGGGATGTCTTACTATATCCTTTTATTAAATATTTGAAACAAAAAATACTTAACTTACCCTCCAAAAGTAAATTAGAAAGTTGATTCCATACATCTCTAAATGTACTAATGTGAATTTCCGAAATTAAATTTCCTTGCAACGCAATGTACTGTAAATCCGGCATATCTTGGAACAAATCTTCAGGCAAATGTGAAATTCTGTTGTTTCTGGGGGAAAAAAATAATAAAATTCAAGATATTGAGTATTTGATATTGCTACCTTGAAATTCTAATGTATAAACTTTTATTGGAATGCCAAAAAATTTCTGATTCATGTTTCATTACTTGTTTATGAAATAAAGCCTATTTTAAGAAAATTTCAATGCAAAAAAACGCGCTAAAATTAAATACAAATTCCAAAAATGTTCGAAACTATGGTTAGAAATTAATGTCTAAAAATGAAAAAAAAAATTATAAATATTTTATAGCATATTTAGTTGCTTAATTTATCAATCAAAAAATGATTCAGTACAGATATTGTTTAGCATTGATAATTTTAGCATAAAGATAAATAAACACGCCTCCCCCCCAAAAAAAATTATTACATTAATTAGAGCTATAGAAAATATTCATGTGTGAAGGTGTCTAAATAGTTACAAATTAAAATCCCAGTAGCTCAACAACGCTGACCAACATTTCTATGATATTTAACTTTCACTTTTTTCTCGATTTTTAAAAACTCGTGCGCTTCATTGCTCTTAAACTTGAAGATTAACACATAGGCTATTTATTTTTACGCTAGTTTGTGATATTAATTGAAGATTCAAATAATGTATCATAAGTTAATGAGAACAGAATAAGGTTGTCTACATTGAAAAATAAAATATTATACTTTTTTAACACACTTCTTGACAATTAAAAGTATTTTTGTGTTTTCGAGAAGTTAAAAACCAGAGATTTATATATATATATATATATATATATATATATATATATATATATATATATATATATATATATATATATATATATATATATATATATATATATATATATATATATATATATATATATATATATATATATATATATATATATATATATATATATATATATATATATATATATATATATATATATATATATATATATATATATATATATATATATATATATATAAAGACAAAGCTTACTTTTGTTAAATGAAAAAAAACATGTATAACATTCTTGGGAGTTCAATAAACGTGAAAAATAAGTAAATATAGTACATAGTATGAATAAAATGTTGAATGTTATTTTGAGCTATTTCTTTTTGTGAAGTGTTAAACCTTTTTAAAAAAAATTGTTTTCTATCAGGAAAACTTTATAGTTTCTGAAAAAATAATTATTTTAATGGTCAAAAAAACTCTCAGAATTGTAAAAGTATTGACTAAAATTCGTTTAATGATTTTTCTTATTTTAATAACAGTTAAGCAAATTGAATTTTAGAAATAAATATATCTTAACCTGATACTGCAATTGCCACACTGCACCCTACTATGAGTAATCTCGGGGATTCGGTTGTTACAGCAATATAATTATATAATTATTTTTAATGATTTTACTATACAAGTACACAGTTTGTAATACTTTATAAGTATTCTGTATTTATATGTAGTAAAAATTTTATTTTTTAAATTTACATTATAGATTAAATGACTTTTTATATTGCATTTTAATTTACATCATAACATAATTTTCAGTTATCATATAAGCTAAAATGAGAAGTTACGGAACAAATATTAGTCGTGCTGATATATTGTGAAATTTATGTGCTTTATCAAGTGAGTAACGTTAAAATTTTGTTTCAATTTCAATACGGAAATATAATTGTCCAATCAATAAGTAATTTAACATTTAGTAAAAAAGGATAATAGCAAATTCACTCTAAAAAAAACTTTTGTAATTTTATTTCAAATACTATTTGGTTGGTAGTTTCACTGTTAAAATGATAATAATTTGTCAGTGATTCTAATATAATATGTTTCGTTTTAATACTCTACACACGAGTATTATGTTAGAAATATCTCAATTGCAACGCTTATATAATACGCCAAGTATTTTTCAACAGAATCTTATAGCTAATAAAGATCTCGATGAATTAAATTGCTCCATAGCAACAGTTTGAAATATGCAAGAGTAAAGCGTTGAATATGTGTGGTTCAATTTCCAATTTTATACAAGAAAGATTCAAAGGTAAAAGAGGGAAATTATTGTTAAAAAGCGGATCAGATCATCTAGCAGCTTTACAAACATTAACTTATATTATTAGCACAATTACACATAGATAGCTTAAAAGGATACATTAACTTGCAAGAAAAAATATTTTTTTAAATATTGGTATTCTAAAATAGTTTTCTATAGCACTTACCTAAAGTAAAAGTACTTTATTTTTGCCGGAACAGAAAACATACTCCTCTTAAGCTCTACAATCTCATTATCCTGCACAGACACATATTCCAGTTCCGTTAACTTCTCTAGCGCGTTGTCTGCCAATGAAGTTGTGTTTGTAGAAGCCATAGAGAAGCTCTGGAGCTTCCACGTGAGATGGTTCATCAAACCCCCATCCAGCGTTTGAATCTTCATATTGGCCACCGAGAACCTCAGCAGTCTCACTAAAACAGACAGTGGCTCCCACGACCAGGAGGGATTACTGAAGACAACGTCATCCAGATGAAGCTGCTGAAGTCTGACCAGGACATTGCCTTCCAGAAGCTTCTTAGACAAGACCACCGATTTGACGTTAAGGAAGAGAAATCCGCAGAAGTCGATGATGTACAGGGGTAGATAATCCAGTGATGACTTTTCGAGGAAGACCTCTTGCATGTTCTTCTTGGATCCACATCTCAGGACGCGGACGAATGTATGAATGTCGCTGATGTTCTCGCAGAAGACACTGTCTGAGAAGGATGGATGTTTCTTGCAGGGTTCTAGAGTGTCCGAGATGCATTGAGTGTTACTGTAAATGATGGCGCTTGAGGCTGGGGTGATGATGAAGAGCAGTGAGGTTAAAATAACCAGCAAGTAATGGAGTGTAACCAACATGTTCGAAATTGTTTATGACTTATTTCGAAGAACAAATTATTCTTCTTGAATGAAAACAATTTCTTAACAAAGTTTGTCAATTGAAACAAAACAATTGCATTAGAAACTTAAAGAAGTTTCTTTAACCTCACGCAATAATCTGGCAGTAGTTTGTCGCAGATTCATAGCAGTCCACAATTAACGAGTAAAGAATTGGCAGTCCAATCTCTCCTCCAATAACTGTAGAATTGCGAAGAACAAAGAACTTTACTTGAGTTGAAACAGTTCTTTGATGGAACTATTTAATGAAAATATAAAACACTTTGGTGAAAATTCAGTTAACTTTCATGAAATTCTCCACCATCATAAACTTGATCGTAAATACAAAATTACCTATAACTACAGTATCTCTTCTAATAACTCAAGAATGTAGACTGAGAAATTTCTGCAAATAAACCGTGATTATTATGGATATTTAGATTTGATTTTTTTCTTTAAAGAAATTGCCCTCTAATGACTTATAAATACTCAACACAATTTTGCATATTCAGCTATGAGGCAAAATCAGATCTGAAGCAGCCATTCAGCCATATCCTCAGACTATTACGATTGGCTGTGATGGTTCAGGTTGCATGTAATGTGCCATCACCGGCAGAATTTATCATTTTATGCAGTAAATTTTTGACCTTGTTCCCAATATCAAATTTTAACTCCACGTGTTGTAAACTGTGGAGTAATTGAAAGTATATTTCTCAACGCCTTTTTTTTTTTATTGAGATCACTACAGGGTCACTTTCAAGGGTTTTTAGCGGTCACTTCATGCAATATCAAGCTATACAAAAGAACATTCCTGATTAGAGTATCAATTTCACCGATAAAAATGAACTAAAAAATATAACAAGTTTAATGTGTTAAGTGATCAACGTATAATCATTTTAAATGTGGTACACAGTTACTAAGATGATAATAGTGTATTGAGATTAGTTCATAAACCTTTGGAGATACTACACTCAAAACATAAATAAGAAGCAACACTGACGGTAACAAGAGAAACATATACACACTTATTAGATCTTTAAGTGTATTAGTTTTCCTACGTCATTTTAAAAATCTACAAATACATTCAACCCCATATCTGATACAAAATAAATATTATGGAATCTTTTAGGTTTTCCAGCTGGGTATCTATGGGTCCATTGAGCATATCAAAAAAGAAGTGATAAAGTGTTGAAGTGTGGATGATATCAATGATTATTTATGGACATCAACGACAATAAATTTCGGAGGGGATTGTTTTCTACTTTGTTAAGGGCATTACCGATATCTACCATTTTGTTGTTGTTGTGAATTGATACTTCAAACTAGATCATATGATTTTGTATCTTATTGTCAAAGTAGAATCTTCAAAATGTCATTCATGGAGTTGTTGCAGTTATTGACTTAATCATACCTATATGCTACAAGCCTATTTTAATTTTAAGAAAGATGAATATCTAGTATATTTGAGCACATTTAAGTTATAATCTATGCAATTTTTGCTTTACGACATTTTACCTCAAGCATGACACCACAGATAACCTCAGTTATTTTCAGTTACTTCATTCTACTTTGTAGTGTTTCAATAAAGTGCGTTTTTAAATCTAATTACAGAAATTATCCTAAGGGATAATATTTCTCACGGAATATATTTGAATGTCTTTTTTGTCATGTGTTGATCGTATGGAATAGACCTCTAAAAACACCAATATGCTGCCAGAACTAACAAAACAAGATATTCCATCACATCTATTATCAATGGATGAGTCGAAAAAATTCGATTGTCGAATTTCCAACAGTATGAAAAAGTAAGCAATTCCATAGCTAAGTAGGGTAATATTTTTAAAAATTCTGATTTTTAATTGTTATGAAAGGCATAACTGATGAATAAATGACTAAAAAAACAACTACCTGAGCTACATTTGAGTTAGCACATAGGGTGTAAATTGTGGAAAATTTGTATTTTTAAGAGCTTAGTAATATAAGTTAAGCTAGTTTATCACTCCCAAATCAAACTAAAAATTATAAAGCATTGATTATTGCACAATTCGTGTCACAAAATATGTTCCGTCTTACACTGGTAAGGCATTTGTTTTTCATCTTTTAAATCACTAATTAGTCATTAAAATTTTACAAAGCTTGGTTATAACTACAAATGCAAGACGCCACCAAGGTTTTTTTATAGACGAGTGGGGGAGGGGGAATTGGGTATTAAATCCAAATTTGGTACATTGACAAATTGGCATGCTTCCATGAAACGTTTTTTTATTATTATTATTATTATTATTATTATTATTATTATTATTATTATTATTATTATTATTATTATTATTATTATTATTATTATTATTATTATTATTATTATTATTATTATTATTATTATTATTATTATTATTACTATTACTATAATTATTATTATTATTATTATTACTATTCACTTTCAATATTAAAATTACTTCTAAAAAGAATACATAAATTTATTTTTAAAAAAACTTCTATGAATTACAACGGTGTTTCTTAATTTTACCAATTCTTTCCACGTTTAATATATAACCAGCGTTCAGATTTTTTTTTTTTTTTTTTTTTTTTTTTTGCTTTTTGAACATGCCCCTTTTGATGCTTCTATTTTAACCTGAGAGATAAGAAAAATGCACATTGGTTAGTTTTCACAAAATTTCATACGTAGCTATCGGAAGGTTAAAAGTCGATAGATGAAATAGTTTTAAAATTTGTCTCAAGATAATTTTTTATACCTTTCCGCTACTTCACTATCGCTTTCACACAGTCAAGACATTTCGCAATCCTTAACAGTTGCTCAATTAGCTGAGCATGCCTATGATCGTGGATAGCGGCTCACTTATCCTGGCACATGTATTGCACGTGTATACACGTGTCAGATACTCTAGCATTCTCAACAAAATAAATAACAAAAGGTACTTTTTAATTTCACAATTGTTTTTAAATGTGAAAGAAATTATTTAAAACAATCGCTATTCAAAGCTATTCCATCTATAAATTTTTAACATAATTTTTCTTAAAAAAAAAATCCTAAAAATTTGGAAAACATCAAAAAGTTAATAAATATTGTTAGTTTCAAGGAAAACTATACTAGTTCTTCAAGAAACCGATACGCTGAACTTTATGATCTAAAAACCAAACTTAATACTAAAGTTCTCCGTATGGACACTTTGGTTTAGTTGGTAAAGAATTAAACTGCTGTTCAATAGGAATGAAATCAATTCCCGCTTCGTTCGTGTAACAATTCCTGGTGTAGTAGCATTATCAAAGTTTTCAAATGTTCATTAATTGCTTCCTTTATAATTTTTTTTTTTTCTTTTTTTTTTTTTTTTTGTAAAGTAACACAGCTGAACATGAACATCAAAATAGTTTCGAGACAGAAAACGTAACCACTGACTTGTCCGAAAATCTGATGTTACATTCCAAGAAAAGCTGCGCTCAGTCGCCCAGCAATCAAGTAGGGAACAATCGACGTCTCCATATACTCACTTGATCGTTTTTTATCACAAAATACTGCTTGGCTATAGTCCTACTTTTTTCCAAAACCTATGGAAGATCTTCCTTGGAAACCTAAAAGAGATATATTCCCTTTGAAATGAAGCACCCCACAATTAAATAAAATTTGGAAAAGACAGAATCTCCAATTCTAGATGGACATTTTACAATGAACAGGATTTCCAGCTTGCACTTCAGTCATCACATAGCACAACAGGACAGAATCACGAAAAAGCTGTCAAAAAAGGGAAAAATTAGTTATTTTCCTAATTTTACTAACTTGAATGTGATTGCTAGTATCTATGGAGCATCTTATTTTACGCCTTCCATTTTTTATGTTAATTTTAAAATATTAGTGTGAAAATAATTTAAATAATACTAAACGTTTGAATAAACTTTTTTTAATGTTTGGTCTACTTTCCTTACAATCTAGGCATTCGTAAATAGAAAATTTTCAGTAAGGTGTTAAAAAACTTAAAGCGAAATAGATATATGCTCAATAAGTTTTAGATGTATAGTAAGATAATATTTAAGATTTTTTTTTACTTTGGTAATGTAAATTATTTCAACTTAAGAACTAAAGAAACAGTTAATGCACTTGTTGGGGTTGGTTGGTTGGTTGGTTGGTTGGTTGGTTGGTTGGTTGGTTGGTTGGTTGGTTGGTTGGTTGGTTGGTTGGTTGGTTGGTTGGTTGGTTGGTTGGTTGGTTGGTTGGTTGGTTGGTTGGTTGGTTGGTTGGTTGGTTGGTTGGTTGGTTGGTTGGTTGGTTGGTTGGTTGGTTGGTTGGTTAAAAAAAGAAAAGACCAATATTTAGTCTGGAGCTAGTTCAACGTGGATTCCAAATCACAACGGGCATCAATGCCGTATCCAGAATTCGAAATCATTACCTCTGACATGCGAGACCATAACCCGCACCACATTGCCATCAAGTGGGCTTCTACCCTAATAGCACACATCCTCCCAGGAAGGTCCCATAGGTCCCTAGGAAGTCCCCAGTCATCCCCGGGACTACGAATGACTTCCCAGGGACCTCTGTGTGTGCTATTAGGGTATCGGTTGGATTTCCCACTACCGTAAAATTACAATTACATAGTTATTTATTCAACAAGTTGGGAAAATAATACTTTTTCAAACCAGCTAAAAAGCTTCTTTGAAGAGTGCGTTAGCAAGAGTCAAATAACTTACCAAGTTTAAAAAAGTATTTTCCCACGTGTAGCATACAATATTTTTTTAAATCACGTGCAAAAATATATTTTTAATACATATATTTATTACTGTTGACAACTCCAGTCAATGGATTTCTTCTGAAAATATGCCATTTCAATACCAAAACTAAATAATATTTGAGCACGAGGCGTGCGAGAAAGGCTTTTTCACACTAGTGAGGGAAAGTAACTTTTCCGCACTGCTCCCAGTAAAGAGAGCTACTTTCTCTACGATTTCTGATAAAAAATTATTAAATAAAGTTTAATTTTTTGCACGTTATTATAAAAAATAAAAAAATGTTGACAATCTCAAGCTTGAAGTTTCTTCAATGCTCAAGATAACATTTGTAGTAATATTTTTGGGCTGTATTGATAATAAAATTGAAAAGTTAAGCATCAAGATAATTTTCCTTAAAGAGGAGGATACACATTTCACACTCTATAATTTACGGTGCTTGTTTTGACTTTCCACTATCGTAAACCTTCATTTACAAATTAATTGTTTTCGGCAAATCCGTATCTTGAAGAAAGACATCTGTAGTTCAGTGTTGAGATGTTATTGATCATATAATCAGAAATGCAAGTAGCGAGAAAATATTCAAGTCGAATAGGGAAAACGCCCCTTGCAATCAATAACGTCTGCCGTTCCTCTCCAGATGACTAAGACGGAAAATGCAATTACCACACGCCGAGGGATTTTTAAGGAAGATAGTAACTTTTGGGATGAGTAATGTGCATAGAAAGTATTTTGTAACATTCTGTTCAAGTTAAAAATTTCTTGGAATATTTGTTAAATTGATGTCGCACCTTAATGTGATGGTGTAAATGAGTTCTACACAGCTAGACGTACGTTACAGCTATAGATTTTTTTAAATTGAAATTTTTTTAAGTTTTTCTCCCATGGTATAGCAACTAAATAAAATATAAAATAATATGATATTAAAGATCTTTACTGCAAAGAATGTCATTGTCACATTTTCAATTTCATTGACAGTTTATTTTATTTCAAATAGTTGTGAATTGTGAATTTTGATATTTTTCTTGTTTGGGTTTAACATATTAGAAGGGCTTAGATATATTAATGAAAAATAAAAACATTATGATAATGACAGCATATTTTTTTAATTTATATTTATATCCTTTTCAAACATCATCATAACATCATGTGTGTTGTTTAGTAACAAAAGTAGCAATGTCCCACAAATAAATCTTGCAGGTGAGCCAAAAAACTGATTTCACATGCATTTAAGAATGCAAACGGCACTTTAATGCATATTGTGCTGCACATATACAATCCACATGTGTACGTTATACAACCAAGATATTGGTTGTAATCTCACAAAATTTTATATTTTCGTTAAACCATTTTCTTGATAGTCAATTTGACGAAAAGCTCGTTTTGAAACTGAATCAAATTGTTGTCCTATTAACATTTTATATGACTTTTAAGCACTTTATTTAAACATTTAAAAAAAATGTGAAAGTTTGCATTAGAAACACTATTTCAACTTAAACTTTCAATCACATTTTATGACATTAGCCCAAAAAATAGCCGCTTTTTGGAATCTAACACCTATATGACATATGCAGTTGCACTATAAATTTTGAACAAGAGTTACACGTAACAAAAATAATACTTTCTATACTTTGCTGGTTTTGCAAGTAAGTTTTTCATATATGATGAATATTTTTCATTTTCTTAAATATTATAAAGTCATATATTTTTCATTGCTTTTATTTTTTTATTATAAAAATGGGGAACTCAATAGAAACCAATTTCAAAAATGAATCTTACCCTAGACAGGCTATCTAAACTACGTTGAAGCGTTCTTTTTAATCTAATTGTAAAAAGACAGAAAACTTTGAAAATTCTGTCTGCTAAATGGTCTTAGTGCAAGGTATACACAAACGTAATAACAGGGTGGTCCCTGCCTATATTTAAAAACTTTTATCTATTTTTATCATAGGGGTATATCCGATAGAGATGTTCACTAAAACATTATTATTATTATTATTATTATTATTATTATTATTATTATTATTATTATTATTATTATTATTATGATTATTATTATTATTATTATAATTATTATTATTATTATTATTATTATTATTATTATAATTATTATTATAATTATTATTATTATTATTATTATTATTATTATTATTATTATTATTATTATTATTATTATTATTATTATTATTATTATTATTATTATTATTGCTGTTATTATTATTATTATTATTATTATTATTATTATTATTATTATTATTATTATTATTATTATTATTATTACTATTATTATTATTATTATTATTATTATTATTATTATTATTATTATTATTATTATTATTATCGTTCATCCAAGATGTTTAAGTAAATAATATAACCCATAAAAACAAAGTTTCTAATTTAAAGTCTTTAAATGGATTCCCAATTTTTATGTGCAATGACAACTTCTTGAGCTCAGATCGCGTTTTCATAGTATTTTATCACTAAGAACAGAAGTTCCATTCCGAACTAATTACTTTAACTTCTTTTTTCAATTGGAACTTGATTGAATACATTGTCATCACATTCAGCTAGATTGGATGAAGAAAGTGGAAGCCCTCCGAAGATTTTGCCTTGTCAACTTTAGTAGGGGAAGGTTTCAATCATTAAATATCGCCAAATTGAACATGTTTGAATCACGGTCTGTTATCCAGATACCAAGCTTGAGTAAAAGCCGATAAGTGAAACGTAAAGCAATTGAAACATATGTAAAAGCGGTCTTTGCTTGACAGTCCCAAAAATTGATCGATAGGTTGGTTTATTAGTATTTCGAACTAATTATGGAAACGTATGTAAAAGTGACCTTTTAGTGACAGTGACGAACCAAAAAAAAACTTTATTTAATGCATTGTAATCAACATAGAATCCCTCTGCCAAGTTTCAACCCGATCGGATGACGGCAAGTATATTAATTTGCCATCCGCAGATTTGCACGCCACAAACCAAGAAACAAACAGAATCAAAGTTAGTACAAAGGATTTAAAAAGAGGTATATGTATAGAAGCCCACTGTTATTGTATCCAGAGGTGATGCAAAGGGTTATTGCGCCCATAAAGTTATTTGCTTACAATAAAAGCTTGAAATTCATCATGGGATTTGAAAATAAAATTTAAAAACTTGTATAGAAAATAAATTATTTGGAGATTTCATACAGTCAGATCCATGAACTGGTCACATTTTTGATTCTTTAAACTACATATTTACTACTACCTCTATAAAACTAACACCACGCCTAAAGAAAATTAAATCTCAAATTTAAAAAAACGTTTAATTTTTTTTTTTTTTTTTTTTTTTTTTTTTTTTTTTAAATTAATTAATTAGATTGGAATTATAAATTAAAAATTGAAATCCAATTCACTCGAACAAAACCAAATCACTTCAACAGTTATCTAATATAGCCCACAAATGCGATAAACTCGATTAGGAATATATATATATATATATATATATATATATATATATATATATATATATATATATATATATATATATATTACTTTTAATCAGAAGTAATTTGATTAACCGAATATATTTTTCTTAAAACTAGTCTTAATTCCTTTCCTAATTTTTTCAAATTTATGTCTGTAAATTTGAGAAATAAGGTGGAGATCAGCTAGCACAGTAGTATTGGGCGTAACCGGAAACGGGTTGTGGGAGATTGACCATGGTCGAAACCTGAACATATCTTTAAAATACGCGATTTTTAAAAAATAAACATGTCAAAAACATAACTAAAAAAACACACACAATTTTTATCCTCCGTGTTTTTTTATAAAAATATATTTCAATTTTAAAACTGTGCATCAACATTTCAAACCTTTCAGAATATTTTATCCAGCATTGAGCAAAATTTACCAAAATCCGTACCAACGGCCAGTCTACTAACGCATTAGCCAATGTCAAGTGATATTGGCCAGCGTATTTGTGCTACTGGGTAGGTACTGATATTTTCTGACACTCCCAGTTATATTTTATATTGAAAAGTAATATTAAGCCATGCGTTATTTATTTTAGAAATTGTCTCATCTGTATTTTGGTTCTAAAAATGAATTATAAAAGAAAACAAAATTAAAAACTTAAATAATAATTATAATAATATATATTTTTTATTTTAAATATATATTTTTTATTTTAAATATATATTTTTTATTTTAAATATATATTTTTTATTTTAAATATATATTTTTTATTTTATATGTGTATATTTTTTTTTTTATGTTTTTTATTATTTATGTTTTTTATTATTTTTTTTTTTTTTACTTTCTTTTATTATGTATTATAATATTTTATGTTATTTTATTTTGTATAATTATTATGTGTCTATGATTGTCTATGCATACAAAAGTTAATTTAAATCATTGTAGTAGTTTCCACGTTATTAAACTTTTAATGTCTCGGATGGACAGTCATGGAAGTGACTCTGTATGCTTACGTTTTAATTATGTTTATAGTGTTCCGTAATCTAATCTTAAAAATTGAAGTATGAAACACTAATAACATAATTAAAACTTACGTTTATTTATAATCATACTTCTTAGTTCATCATTCTAAATCATCAGAATAAACTTTTAAAAATATATTAGATTATTGCAAATTACGTATATACCTACTTATAAGAAAACTACTTTTCTTTTAAAGGGAACCAATCCAAATTTTGCACCAAAGCACTAAATGTAGTTATCGCTAATGTTGTCTTTATTTATAAAATCATTAGATTTCCAATTCTTATCTCTTTTTAGATTTAAATGGCAAGTGTGTAAAATAGTAAAGTAGACCTCAAGTGGCATCCCGTTAACAGAAAAGTACCAACAAATAACTCACAAACTCTCATATTTGTTTTAGCCAGTTTATTGTAAGGCCAAATGAACTTATGAACATTAGTGAAAGTGAGAGTAAAAGAATAAAATAAATTATATACAAATATTTATAATATATACAAAAATATTTACGCTATATACAAATCACTGAATCCAGCACACATTTTAGTGCTCAATAACGCAGCAGGTTTTGAGTACGCTTCTCCAGGTGTTTTGGAAGAATCGTCTGAACCTCCTCCGTTGTAGGTTGGAAATAACAGGGTCCTCTTCCCATGGATCCAATTGGAACCAAGATTGCAACAACTCCCAGTATCTCTCATATCGGAGGATGTATTTCATCGTTGGGCTTCACGGCCGAATCATCATTATAGCTCGGTGCTTGAGCCACGGCAGAAGTTATAACTTGAGATGTCGGGCTGCCAATAATGACAGATCCAGTTGACGATATATTTTCTAATAGCATCCAGTCGTATTCCTCATTCACTAGTTGTATTAAAAACTAATGTTATCACATCTAAGAAAGTATATAATATCTTTCAGACATTGTTTAGAAAATTCCAGTCTCCCATTAAAATATTCTCCTCAATCTTCCTGCTTGAAGAAATTTGACTGCACAAAATTATATCTCGCTAAATATGACTCTTTTGAAGTAGATAATCATGTCATCATGTTTCATTATACTCATACTGAACAAATGTAAGATGATTTAAACAAATCAACCCACCAATAATTTATAGTATTTTCTAACATAAATAAAATCCCCCTTCCTTTTTTTTTATCTAATATATATACATCCAAAAAGCTGTATCATCAACAACAACCAAATTTCCATTCATCCCATTAATATCAACTGCGGTGGCTGAACATTTTATTCTATGCATTTTATTTCTGCAATACCTTATGAGCAGTAGGTATTTTTTAAATGCCTTTTATTTTATTTTATTTTATTTTATTTTGTTTTATTTTATTTATTATTTTTGTATTTGTTTTTATTTTCATTATTTTTTCTTTTTAATTATGAGTTTCTTTTATTTCAATTTTTTTTTTTTTTTTTTTTTTTTTTATTATTATTATTATTATTATTATTATTATTTTAATTTTCCATATTTTTATTTTTTTAATTTTTAATTTTTTTTTATTAATTGACTATTTTTCTCTTTCATTTTTCATTTTTAAATATTTTTTATTCATTATTTTTGTTTCTTTTTATTATTCATTCTATTTTATTTTATTTATGTCTTGGATATATAAGTCTGACTGCTTATTCTAAAACATCAGAATAAACATTTATCAACATAATAATAAATTATTACATATTATGTACACTTATAAGAAAAGTACTTTTCTTTTAAAGGGAGCCAAAAATGTAGTTATTGTTGTTTCATTCGTAAAATTATTGGGCTTCTAATTCCTATTTCTTTTAGATTTAAATGTTAAATACAAAATAGTTAAGTAGACCTTAACTGGCATCCCGTTTACAGAAAAGTACCAAAAAATAACTCACACAAACTCTCAGATTTGTTTTAGCCGGTTTATTGTAAGGCCAAACGAACTTATGAACATTAGTGAAGGTGAGGGTAGAAGAATACAACAAATAATATAAAAATATTTACAATATATATACACAAATATTTACACTATATACAAATCACAAAATCATTCACATATTTTAGTGCTCCCTAACGCAGCAGGTGAGGCCTCTCCAGATGTTCTGGAAGAAGCGCCTACCGCGCCCAAACCTCCTCCGTGGTGTTTCGGAAGTAACAGTGTCCTCTTCCCATGGATCCAATTGGAGCCTAGATTGCAACAACTCCCAGTATCTCTCATACCGGAGGATGTATTCATCGTCGGAGTCCAAGGCCGAATCATCATCATAGCTCGGTGTTTCAGCCACAGCAGAAGTTATAACTTGAGACGCCGGTGTGTCAATAACGACAGATCAAGTTGGATCCTCTTCCTCTGTGTGCTTTTGTTCACACATCTCCAATAAAACGATGGAGTAGAGAAAGAGACCGGCTGGAATCAAATATAACAACTGCTGGATGATAATCAGCTTGTAGAGGATCCATAAGAAGGTGACAACAACGGAGGAAGCTATAAAATAGCCTTCGTTAGGCATTTTCGAAAAAATAAATTCGCCAAAAAGTATCTCAATTTACAAAGAGATGCTTCTCACACAAAGTTCAAAGGTCGTATGAAAGGAATTGTTTATTTTATTGTTGATAAATGAAGAGTAATCATTGTTGGAATTTCAGATAATTGGCTACCATTGTTACTTTTAATTTAATGTATATTACAGCAATTAACAATAAATAAAAAGCAGAGGTTTTTTTTTTTTTTTTTTTTTTTTTTAATATATAGATATACATATATGTGAATTTTAAAAATATATCAGTTTAATATGCAGCTACATTTGAAAATCGTTTTATTAAACAAATAAACAAACTAAAACTAGAATATAGGTACACAAATTATTTTGCTTTCAAGTTAATTACTGCATAAAAGTTATTTTATAAAAAAAAAACTGTTTTGCATATCACTCTTTGAATTGTGTCATGCCCCCCCCCCCCCCTCCTCTTCTTCTTTCTCTCTCTTATCATGCACTAAATATAACATATTGTACTTATCATTTACCATTTTTGGATAAGATGAGGCTTTCTAACGTTATTAAATATCAGCCCGATTCGAAGACGAACTTTCAATTAGACTTTTGAATCTTCTTGACAATGATAAATCACCTACCAAAATGGTAATGAGAATCAGAACCTATATTAAACATAACTCACACTTATTTTCCGAAATAAGTAATACAATATATTTAGTTTACTAGAGCTACTACTAATATCTATAGAGTCAGGTTGGAGAATATGTTGGAAAAATCCGTCATTTTTTTAAAAATATCTTGAAATCAAACTATTAAATTTCAGTAAAACTTTTAATACATACAAATACATTTGAACAATATGGATTGAAAATAATTATTAATTTTAAATTTTGTTGAAATAGCACTTTTTAATAATTTTACAATTTATTACGAATGTATGGACAACACCATTTTCCCCCATGATGTGGTAAAATAGGGTTAGTTCTAAATTAAGTGTATAGTTAAATAAAAATGTATAACACTAAGTATAAAATAGATAAACTCATTTCAATATATGTTTTTAAACTTATTTCTAACAAAAACAATAGAAGACTATATTATTGGTAGAATAGTCCAATAAAGAATTTATGTCCACACGCTTATCGAATTTAGGTTCACTTGATTAGTGATGAGTACAACTGGATATCGCATAAGAGTCTTCCAAAGTAAGAATAAAATAGTTCCCCAATTTCGACTTTGCCATATATTTTATATGGTTTTCATTAGTATATTTGAGAATGATATTTTAGAAACAGTTTGTATAATCTGTTTCTCCGAAACCAAATTTTCTATCAGTACTTTCTTTATTGGATAAAACCCTCCAAAGTCAAGTCGTTGCAATATAACAAACTGAGTAAAATCAAATTATTGCCTACAGGACAATTTCCCTAATTTTATGTCAAACTTTCATGGCACTCATATATAAGATCGTGTTTCTCTTTGTTTCACAAAATCAATGAAGTTATTTATCCACAATTAAAACTTATCATGCCTCCATCCAGACTCACTAAACATAACCAACATCTATACAGAGTGACTACAACTATAAAATATTCCTGGTGGTTCTCTAGCAGTCCAAGATTCATAAATGGTTTGCCTTTTAAATGTTTACAACAAATGGTGGAAAACATACTCCTGTGACAGACCATAACCCCATTTTGCCACCCCACATAAAAATATAATGTATTCATTTATTTTTAAGTTTTTATAAAGTCCGGTTCTCCTAAACATTATCTTCTAATATTATATGGATTATGTCAATATATATAAAAAAAGTATAAGGATACTGTTTAACTAGAAAGGAAGCTAAAATGAAGTTTCTAAATACACATGTTACTAGGCCCCATGCTGTATACATAAAGTAATAATTTTTAGCACATTATTGATGTTAACAGGTTCCAAGTCCTAGTTAGAAGTTACTTAATTTAAAGTATTTTTCAACAGAAAAAATAATAAAGCGTCCAAACTTATGTTGAAAAAAATATTTTTTTAATAAGTATACCCCTATTTTTACCAATGGCACCATTTTCCTACACTTGACCCTATACTTCTTACTAATTGACACTACCAAGACTTGACTAATTACTCTACCAAGAGCGGGTGCAAAGGTATCATTTCACCCCAGATTTAAAAATTTGTAAAAACTTTTTTTCAAAAAAAATACTGCGTAAAAGGACATTTTGTAACTTTCTAAAGTAAAAAAAATCCCATAAAAATAGAAAATAAACGCAATATTTTGTAGCACACTAATATTATCCACCACTCTCCCCCAAATGAGAATCAAGTATGCGTAGCAGCTCTTTTGTGCAATTTCATACAATCATATATTTTAAAGTATTGTATGATATTGGGATGAGTAATTTTGTAATGATGAGATTACCGATATAGGGCTTTTTTTCATTAATTATTATCCAGAATTATTAAAAATTATTTTCTTCCTTTTAGTAGAATATCATAAAAGTATATCTTTTAAAATAACGTAAGATATTAAAATAAATTATTTTATAGTAATGAATTAATGGATTAGCTTTCTTACTTTTTCTATAAAATGTTTCTGAACTAAATTTATATAAATAACTTCGCTACATAAATCAAACAGTTTAGAAAAATTTATTATTTGGTATGAGGCTAAATTCAATACATCCAGTAGGTAGATTATGAAATAGGTATTGTCCCAAAATCGAAATCCCCCCCCCCCCCATCGAGTTTATCCACCTAGTCTCGCCCCCGAAGTAAAAGGGAAAAGTTGGCTCCTATGGTTGAAAATAGAATGTAATTCAAATTGTAGTACGATCATCAAGATCCAAGCATAACACAAGTCACGAGAAAAGCACCAAATTATAATGGAGAAACTAATAGAGTAGTAATTTTCTTTGAAAGTTTGGAAAGCATCTAATTTGAAACAGATTGTACACATCTTGGTTTCATAACACAAATTATTTCGAAACGCGTAAAATCCCCTTTTAGAGCACACAGTACAAGTAATAAGACGCCATCAGAGAAACAACCTTGAATCAGAAGGTTGTTAGAATATCTTCGTCTTATCGTCATTTTATAAAGTGTAAACTAAGGAGGGAATTGCTAATATGTGAGTAAATAAACACTTACCACTTGTGGAGGATCGGGGGTTATTATGACACCTGTCGTAATTTTATTTTGTTAGATAAAGCTGAGAAATCTATGCAAATTGCGACGTAGTATTGACAGTTTGTTTCTTGGTAAAAAAAAAGTTATTCTAAAAAAGTTTATGTGACATAATATTTATCACTCATTTAAATTTTAAAGTGGATCTTCAGCTGGCTTGCCATTCTTTTGACAAAACACAAATGTAAAAATGACCACCATACTCAAAGTACATCTAGATTGGTCCACTTACACCCCTCTTAATTTTCTTTAATGCAGATCCAGGTAAATTTTAAAACGATTTACTCCATTAGAATTTACGATGTTGTCTGGTAGATTGTCTCATCACTCTATTGTTAAAGAATCTTTTTTAGTTAAAATGTTATATAGACATAGCCTTTTAACTTAGAGAATAGTTAACATTTATTCTATAACCATAATCCAAACTAGATTACTCTTGTGTCATTTTTGTTTCCCTACGTTTAACTTTTTCTAACAAATTAATATTCTTTCTAAGGCGTGGTTATCAGAATTTCGCTATGTACTCGAGATGTGGCCTAACCAGTGCCCTATAAAGTGAGAACATTCGTAAATTTAAATGATATTATCTTTCTGGTAAATTCTAACAACCTAATAGTTTTTTGGGTTTTTTTTCATTTAACCCACAAGCGGTCATGCACGTATATAGGTCATTTGATCCCCAGTTTTTCCAGCAATACACAAAATTTTAAAATTTATAAATAAAATTTAAAATAAAATATTTTTATTAAGATGATAGTTTATAACCTATCTAAAACAAAATAAATAAAAAAAAAGTTAAAAATTATGTATTTGAATTAGAAATATAATTTAAAAATTATTGTAGGGAAAACAACTGTAGGATTTCGCCCATTCCCATGACTGTCAGTGGGAGCACACGTAAAAAAAATTCAAGATTTTGCACATAAGATTAATGAAGCATTATAAAATGTCTAAAATAAATTACATAAACTTTGTAAAACATTTAATCCTTGAATGAGTTTATTAGTAAAATTTAGGTATAAATCTTCTTACATAACATTAAAATTCAAGATTTTAGGAGTCCAAACTAAAAGCTTCACATCAGTAAATTAAGCAAGTTTGATAAAGAAAATGTTGATGAATCACAATAAATACATAATAATAAAATATTGAAGCAAATATAACTGGAATGCTATTACAAGTAATACAAAATTCCTTTGGGAGAATTCTTTCAAGTTAACAACAATTTCATTTCAAGATCGGTAAATTGATCAGATACGCAACTTTTGCCTAAATAGAACAGGAATTTCCTTTGTTTCTTAGGAAGCAACCGTGTTCGAAGAGAAGTAATTGCTAGACAGAAATTGTAAGGTTTCCGACTAATTGCAGTATTGTGCATTTCATTACAGAAGACATATGTCGGCAGTGATATCGTGTGCTACACAAGGGTACAAAATTATACACTGAGCAACTGTGCATTCCTTAAAACAAATGTTTCACTGACTGCTACAGCGCAGTGTTGAGATAAGGACAAGGCGGCGTCTAGCTGTATTTAGCTTTAGTTCGTTAATGAGATTTGCAATGCAATAAGTTACTTTGCTTAATTTTATTTTCGAACTTGCTATAAGTTACCAAGTGAAACTGTTTACCGAATTGAAGTGCAAAGTGAATTAGTCTTTTAAAAATATAGAGAATAAAAAGGAAAAAGCGAAATAGAAATATTGCAACTTGTTCCGAGGTAAAAAAAAAATGTTTTATTTATTCAATTTAGAAGAAAATTTATAATGTAGTGGTTAAAAAAACATCAAGATTGGAATAAGGAAGATAAAGATTTTATGAGTGATAAATACAGGGAGAATTTTGTATAATAATGTGGTGAATTCGAGCCACTTTAAATAGTTAGTCATAATAGAGTGTAGGGGATTACTTTAACAGTTTTCTATAATCTGTAAAGTTCGTATATGATCTGGGAAAGATTTATAAACACAAAGGAGTGTATTTTTGCATCTATTGAATTTTATTTATCAAGTATAAGTATAAAATTCGCCTCGTGATGTTCCCTTTCATACTTAGAGCGATTCTATCATTTTTAATGAATTTATTCTCTGGCTAATTGTAAACACTCACATACTTTTTGTAAAGATTATCATGTTAGTTACTTTAAAGCAAAATTCAAATTTATCCATTCAACCCACTAAATATGTTTTGAGCAGTTGATAAACCTTCCTTAACAAAATTAGGCCTTAATAGACCGTCTAGATGGAAGATATTTGTAGACATATTTGTTTTATTTTATAAGAAACGCTCGTCTACTTAATTAACTTTATTAACCCAAAATATTGCTTTTTTTACTGTTTTGTATTTATTTCATACTAATCTATCATTGTACTAATTGGTGTCGTGTATAAGAATGGCCTTAATTTTTTTTCATTGTTTGAGATTATAAAGACTGTATAAATACTTATTCTTTTCTATGCTTTTATACAAAATTTATTAGTTTTATCACTGCTATGGGAAATTTATTCAACGCTTCACGCCATTACTAGCCTCTAAACTTTTAGAGTTTTACCCAAAAATTGCACATTTTTTATCAAAGGAAAAGAACTAAAAAAATAAGTACTATCACAGTACATATAACAACTATCGTAGAACATTTAATGATCCCCACTAGCATGATGGTCATACATATTTCGAAATGGTTAAAATAAAATATAAAAATTATTCCTTAGCAATAAGAAGTTATAAGAACTTTTGGATCTATGTTTTTACTATAAGTATAAAATCTTGAATATTGAGTACAAGTATATGCTTAGTATAATATGTTGAAAATATTTCTTCACTTCTGAAATGCCCTACTCTGTTTTTACAAAGTTAACTCACCTAGGCGTAGAAGACTCTTAACCTTTTCAAAGTACAAAAAGAATCTAACAACCTAGTGTATAAGATTTTTTCCCTCATCACAATAGTGAGGTTGAAGAAAACTCGTTGAAAATTGTTCACCCTACCCTAATACTTAATCAGCAACTAATTGTATTTGTTTTTGTAATCACTTAAAAAATTTATTTCACCAAAAAAATGTCTTTCGTTCAATGATCACATTGGCTCCACAACTCGATTTGATAGTTGCATTGAAGTTACTGGTGAAAAAGCTATACAGTGGTTATACTGCACCAATTTTTCGGTGAGTCCATTACAAATGAGAATTCAGGTGGTTTAATAAAAGTAAATAAAAGCTTTAAAATTACAGGTGTTTAAAAGGTACTCCGACAACTTGGAGATGCGAGAATCTTAATATGAAAATAATAAAAGTTTTAGTGACTGCGCATGTTACATATCCAGAGCCTTACATTACCATTTATATGTTTCAAAAACATGGTGGTATTTTACATTTTTCATTGTTGAAATCTTTCTCCTGTGTGACAGATAGTGGATTCAGTAATGAAATACTATAATGTCAACACCACACAGTATGTACGCAAAGACGGTAGGAGAGCATTTTAAAAGTAACTTCACTCTTCTTTCTTATAAAAGAGTAATGAATCCATCATATTTCACACGATTTAACATCATTCTTCATGCTAAAATCTCACCTTTTTCTCCCTGCAATATATCAATCTGACAGCCCATTTCATATCACTTCCTTTTCATAGAATATTCTTCTTGCAGTGAGAGAAGGGGGAGAGAGAGCCGATTAAAATGTAGAAATATGCGAGTATAAGGCAATAGGTTAAATTACTTTGCATAGAGAAAAGTTACATTGCCTTATATTATGTTGCATAAGAACCAAGGTATAAAAAACATATAACAGTTCTTTATTCGGTACTTATTTTTAAAAAAATAAACAATATGTGAATTTTCAAAGGAGGATTATGATACCAAGGATACATATAAGAAATTTAAAGGGGACAAAAGTTTGCTAAAGATGTAAATAAAAAAAAACTAAAGGATAATTCTAATAAATAATGCTAATTATAAACGTTATTGTTATTTAAATATTAATTAAAATTTAATTAATTTTTTATAGGAAAACCCTTTACGAAATATTTATCAGGGCATCCTCTTGCAATTACAAAATTATTAATTTTTAGCACGATTCCCATTAACTTAAGAACACCTTAGGTAAGTTGTTCTTTATTAATAAAACAAAGGAACACATAACTGTGCATTAACACTAGAACTTATTTTTCTGAAAAAAGCGTAAATTTTTAGAAGAAACCTTTTATCCCTTTTATTCTACGAATAGCCGCAGGACACAATGAATTGTTTTGAATTGTAAACTTATTAGTTTCAATGTATGTTAAAGTTGTATGTTAAAGTCAATATATTTTTAATTTACTCTGCATTTAAAAACTACTGCGTTACCATTTCAAGAAATTCTATTGTAATAAATACACAAAAATAGCTGCTAAATAAACAAATATATGGAAATATAAAAATGAAAATATTTGTTTATATGTGTTTTTTTCTAAATATTGAAAGTTATCAAAATGTTTATATCGAAACTATGAGAGGACGTATTACTATTCCAAAAACCTAACTAAGTTTCTAATTAATAACAAATATAGACTTCATATTTGCTAAAAAGTAAAAATAATTTTTTTACAAACTTTCCTCTTATATAGTAAATATTAATGATTTTATAGCATTTTAGCATTTTTATTTATAAGAAAAATAGACAATTCATTCCAAAAATAGAACACTAAAGACTATAATCACTTCCAAAATCTTTGAAAGAGGTTATACATTAAGATCATGGGTATCTGATATATCTTTGATGGATATCTGAAAGTAAAAAGACATTTGTAAAATCGATACCGTAACATCTGACAGTTGGACAGTGCATTTTCTTAGATATGCTCAGAAAAAAAGTGTTTTTTCCACACACAATTTTTTCGTATCAACAGATGATACTTTACATAAAACTTATAATTATTAACATCCGTATATTACTTAACATCCATAAAACACTTTGAGCATCATATTTTGATGGAAAACTAAGTATATTTTCTTTATGGAGAAAATTTCGATTTTTTTTTTCTGCGCATTTCTTTTAAACCGACATTGTCGTATTCTTAAATGTTATGAATTATAAATAAAATAAATGAGCTTTACTTTTGGATCCCCTTGTCTATTTAAAATTATAATCTGTTGCTTGAATTCCAACAAAGGTATCATAAAAAAAAAATCCCGCCCCTCCTCCTCCTCCTCCTCCCCCCCCCCCCCCGTCCCAAATATTTTTTGCCAAAAGGAAAACCGTTGAAAAAACAAAAAAGTACTCATTTTCTACTCAAAGCAACCTTTATATTAATTTAAGAAATAAATAAAATATTTAAAAGTTTTTTAGACCACTATTAAATAACCTTTACAATCCTAAGGAAGGTGTGTATAGGTCCAAAAAGAAAAGAAAAATAATCCCAAACACAAGCGCTGTTTTGGTTTCTCAGTCACCGGCTTATGGAAATTGGATTAGCTGCTAGAAAATAAATAAAAGATTTCATGCCAGACGTACTCATACACGATGGAAGGCATACAAGTGCTTGAGATAGCAAAATAAGATTTACTATCACCTGGTCGATGCTACAAACTGTATTGAAAATTAGTTGCTGCGTGGTCGTTACCCTTTGACAAATCATGGAATTGGTCAATTGAGTTTCAATTCCAACAAATTGAAATACTGTATAAGAAATTGCAGCTAATTTTTAAAAATATCAACTCTACACAATCGTTTTATTTAAAGGCACATTTAAAAAAAAAAAAAAAAAATTGTAGTATGTGAATGTGTTCGAAGCATATTATTAATTAAATAATACAGACACTAGATTTATGATTTTAATATAAATTTTCAAATGTATACATACATTAAGAAATAAAGTAATTTAAAAAGCAAACTAATAAAAAAAACTTTATTTTCATTAACATATAAAACTGAATTCTTTAGATAAATTTATCCAGATGGGAAAATATTGATCAACTCTAACATATAGACTATTAAACTTGTTCATAATGTTGTTTATATATTTTACAAATTTGCATCTCTTAAAAAGAATTAAAATTTCGAAGAATTCAAAACCGATTATGGAGCCATAAACACTTTGACCAAAATGCGCTTGAAAAAAAAAGAGTTTTTTTACACCTTCTCTTCTTTTTGTCTCACAAAAATGCAATTACGATGTAAAAAAAGTGTGAATCAGTATTTTAGAATTATAATTTTCATCAAAGAAGATAGTTTATGATTTTTCTTGGTTTGTTGCATTATCCTTTCATACGTTGCATTCTCTGTTTAAAACATTTTTAAAAAAAAAAAAAAACTTCAACTCCATCCCTTTTCGAGGACCTATCATAGAAGATTTTGATTTCTAATGACCCTCAAAATAAAAAATAAAAATTAAAAAAAAAAAAAAGAGAGAGAGTAGCTTTGAAATGTTTTCAATTTACCTATTCAATTTTCTTGTTTCAACCCCGTTACTTTTTATTACAAAAACAAGTGATTATCTCTTAACGTATTTTGTTTCTTAGTCACTTTGCGGAGTAATGAAGTAGCACGATTATACATTACAATGCCCAAAAAGACATTGCTTCGGATATTTCATAAATTTAGCATCCAGCTGTAATTTTATAAGTCAACGAGGATCATAAACATTATATTGTAAATACCTAAATTATTTTCTATTTAGCTTGTAATTTCAGGAAGGCTTAATATAAAAACTACAAAATTACCCAAGTATTCAATGGATTCCACCATCTAAATAGCAAAGTACGGCAATTATCATTATCTATTCAGCTCCATTCGTATAACTTAATTTGTTTTTATCAACGACTTATGTATAGACGACTTCTTTAATGAAATTGTTGTTGGAAACTCTTTTCCTGTTAGATTTTCCAGACTACTAGTTATAAAAGTATTATGCTCGTATTCATCATTTCTTTTTTCAAAATTCAAGCTGCTATCAAGTTAGTGTACCATTTTGCATAAGAATGGTATGACATTTAAACTTTATAGATATGAAGTTATTTTTATTGCAACTTTCTAAAAAGGATTCAAAAAATTAATATTGAGGTACATACAGTTTCATTCCTTAATCTTATTTCTTTTAGGTCAGGAACACACCAGCAATATGGGTACTCGCATGATCTAAATGTACAAGATGGCGCTGCATGTCGGGAGAGAGATATCTAGGGTAAAGCAAAGGAAGTACCATGTGGGTGCTTTCAGAGTTTATTACACGATGCTGGCCATTACTTCAAATATCTGCTTTAAAAGTTTATCTTAAAATAATAATTTCGTGTCAATTCCTCTTTGTGTAATAAATTATAGTTATATGCGAACTGTCTTATATCTTTATGCCTCTGTATTTTTGAATGTGTAACGTAACCACATATTACTGTTCCTAATTTTTCTTGATAAATATTCTTATCAACTTTGCCATTTCTTTAACATAGTTATTAATCTCCAAGTAGGTATAATTCTAATTTATATATTTTTTATTACTTTTATATATTTTCTAAAAATTAGTTCATCAATATTAGAATCAAAAATAATGCATCCTAAAGAAAAAACAGGATTTATGCAGAGTTAAAACCTTCGGGTTACATATTTTGCAAAGGAATTGAACAATGAGCAGAGAAATATTGGTATTGATTGATAATTTAGCTGATTTCATTTTGACCTTATGGGATTATATTTCGTAAACTACACAGAGCCGTATTTCTAAATAGGCTAAGTAGGTTGCAGCCTAGAGCTCCAAATTTTCAGGGGGCGGCAGTTTGGCAATTTATTCAAAAGTTAAAATAAAGTTTTTCAGACGTTAATAAAATTTTCCGAATTTAAGAATACATGTTACTTAAAAATTTTTTTAGTCCTTCTACATAGTCTACTTTCTAAAACTAAAACATAATACATATCCACAGCACGTATATTTGTATTATAACTTTCTTGGAGTGCAATCTAATTTGGTTTGACAACACTAGCATAAGCGTAGCTATTCGATCTGACAACACTGTAGCATTTCTGGCAACACTGTTGGTGGAAGGCCCAGTGTCTCCGCTGTTAGTAATGTAGTTAGTGTCAGTCTAGTCTGTCTGAGTCTGATGCTGCTGCCATTCATGTCAATCGGTGTGCACAACGCGTGTTCCTGTTGTTTGTTGCGATTTTACCTTATAGTTTAAAGTATCCCAATACATAACGCAGTGGCGGCCCGTGATCGAAAATGCTAGTGCTGCCGGAAACATGCGTCTTCCCCCCCCCCCTTCACTACCCCCACACCAACACTTTTCACAATCATTCATGAACGCTAAGTCTTTAATTTTAATAATCTTTAATACTCAAACTCAAATCAAAGTTTTCTTTCAATTTTTATAAAATGAATAAGATGAGAAAGAAAACACTTACTTATTTTTTTAAAACACAAAATCAACCCTCCTTTCTTTTAAACTTGCGAATCAGTCAATGATGTCGCCATAAAATGGCGTTGTTTTGGTAATACACTCAATCCACCCACGCAGATTCTCATATGCTGAGCCAATCAGCTCATCGAATTCTCAAGGACAGCCGAAGTTAGAAATAATACTTGATCGGCAGCACCTCTATTACTATGCGTAGAGGGAAAGCTTCTATTGCTTTCCATTGGTTACCATGGCAACATGGCTGCCCGAAACACGTTTCAGGAAACATGGCTGCTGTGTTCGGAGGAAGATCACTTTGGAAGCGGGTTTTTTCTCCTGAATTATTCAGGCAAGAAGATTGCTGTTTATCGGATTTTTTTTCACTTACCGTAGAAATGGATCTTCATTTTAGAAAATTGTAAAATAAATAATTTTAGTTTTGAACTAATAAATTTAGATGCAGCCCGGCTGTACTGGCTGTAGTGCACGAGCCGCCACTGACATAACGTACAGTTTTAAACAAGTATTATACTCCCTACTAGCTACTATGAATGACGGTAGGAAGAGACTCAAAGGCGCTGAATACAAAAAACGAACAAAACTGAAACTTCAAGAACAAGAACGTGTTCTAAAACAAACAAAAAAACTAGATTTGTCTTCTAAAAGTAATAGTTTGCCTGTAGAAGAAAAGATTGCGCAGGAGAACGCAGTTTTTCCTACAATTAGAAGAGTTAAGAACTATCTGCGAACTAGTATTTCTGAAATACGGTGAAACTCACTTCCATTGCTTTGTATTGAGGCAAATACAACAAAAACACTTTCATATGAGGACATTATTAACAAGTTTACCATTGAGAAATCTCATAAGAAAGCTATGTAAATTTGAACATGAAGATTACGTGAGGTGAGTTGTTTTAGAGAAGTTTGTTTATTTTTCAACAAATAAACCAGTAATTGACTACATTTTGCGTAATTTCTTTTCGGCATATAGGACAACTTAATTCAAATGGAACACAGTTTTTCAATTACGCAAAAGATAGTCATTAGCATTAAAATATAAAAATATGTTTAACTGATCTCCTAGAACAAATTAATTAATTTCGAAACTCATTTCATTCTTTAACAAATCTTAAAACAAGTTGATAACTAATTTGATTATATAATTTAATATGTAAACCATTAAAATTATTGTTAAACTAAATGAACTTTAGGTTTAAAAAAAAGGAAAACACAGATGAACTCTATCCTTTTGCTGTATAAAACAAATATTAACTATACAGGGGGTGGCAAATGGACTTTAACCTATTGGCGGCATACTTTTAAATCCTACTGAATTATACTGAAACTACAATCACTATATGTGTAAAAAGATTTATCAAAAGACTTTACGAAATTTTAATTTAATTCAAATTTTGTTGTGACATAAAGGATATGGCAATTCAATTTTCTTTTGTGTCAAGGATATCAACATACAATGCAATTTCCCAATTCGAATCAGGATTCCACACTCATGATGTAGTAATAACACTGTTGCGAAATTACAACAAACGGTTGTGTTCTTTTAAAATGAAGGCGTATCTTCTATCGAAACTCACAAATAATTTATTCAACTATCCAACAAACTACAAACTCAATTAGCAAATAGCCGCATTAGGAAAATAGTATTACTATTTAAGAACGGTTGCGATAGAATTCCTTCAGATCGTTTTTTCTAATTATTAGTTACAAAAACTATTTTAAAGAAAATTTCTAGAAGACATTTATAAAGTTCTGCCTTTTCAGATTTAATGGCATCTATTTTTTCCCAAAGGAAATTTAGCAAGTTAATGATTGAAAATGCGTTCAAAACATGTTAAAAGTTGAATCTGCCAATTCAGTTTTATTTTTATCGAAATATAAATTTCAGAAAATAATGTATTCAATAAAAGTACAGAGTTTAATATTCTTTGACAGTTTAACTATTGAAGTCTTATATTTCTCAATAAAACGAATTTTGAATACAAATAGTTTTTCTGAACACAAAAATGATACAGAAGATATGGATTCAAAGTGTTTCAACTTTTAATATAATGTGAAGTATGAAGAACATAGATTGATAAGAATTATATAAATCTCTAAGGGAATACATACTTTAAAAAATACTAATATTTAAAATTTATTGTAAAAATACAACAGTACATTATGATTACATTCGGTTATATTTATCTAAAGATTTAATCATAACTTTATAAATGTTCACTGCACAACATTATTTCAAAGAACTACACCGCAATATAAAATAAATCTAAATTTTAAAAACTGTAATAAATTATTTACAAATAAATTTTCTAAAACAACAAATAATATATATTTTTTAGAGAAATTCCACCTTGAAACAAGCTTAATTGAAAGCAAAATCAATAACTACATTAATAGTCTTTCACTAAAATAGAAATAGAAGCTGTTTATAGTAAACAGGATTGATGTAAAATGTATATGTGCTTTAGTAAAAAAAAATTTTTAATCAGTAATTTTTTTAATGTAAAAATCTTTAAATTAAAATATTAATTAAATATTTGCTGACATTTTGCATCGACACATTTTATTTAGATTTGTACGGTAAGAAATGTATACGCTATAAATATTTAACCCACTGGCGGTCATGCAAGTATATATGCGTCTTTTGACCCTCAGTTTTCCCAGCAATACGCAATATTTTTACATCTATAAATAAAATTTTAAATAAAATATTTTTAAAATATTTTTATTAGGATTATAGTTTATAACCTATCTAAAACAAATGAATAAAAAATAATTTAAGAAATTATGTATTTGAATTAGAAATATAATTGAAAAATTATTGCAAGGAAAAAAACTGTAGAATTTCGTCTATTCCCTGAACTGTCAGAGGTTTAATAAAGACATACATAAATAGTTAAATTACAAGTATACGTCATCCTGTCCCTGCCCCAGAGATCTAAGGCTATTTTGAGTCACAAAATCTGAAGAATCATGAGAATCATTACTTTAAAACATACAAACATGTTCAAGCCAACATGTTAACAATAATCAACTATAATTTCAAGACACATGCATGTAAGAGGGATTGACCTCCTGTCCCGGGCCCACTCATATCCCAGGGATGTCCGTAAGAAATCACTCGGAGTCCCGGGGATTAATGGGAACCTTCGTTGGAGGATGTGTGCTATATGGGCATAGACCTAATGCTTCATTTTTTGGGGGGGAGGAATACAATATTTTTGGGTTCTTTTGGGGGGAGGACAATATTTTCCGGCCAAAAACTTTAATCATCTGATCAATTGAGCAGGGACAAGCAAATTATTCCTCTTAACAGCTCTGAAATGATTTCACTATGGGAAAAATATTTTATTTTTAGAAAAGTAAAAACAAACTATAAGAGTCTGACAAGGTATAAGTCAACCGATCTACAGTTAGAGTAATACGACCAGAGAAAAAAATCATTTTACCTTCTAAAAATGTTATTCAATCTCTTCAGTTACTTTGAATCTAAAAAAGATCCCAAAAATTTCTATTTAAAGTATACAGTAAATATCTAAGTAAATAGTTACATTTTAAATAAATTCCTTAAATAAAATTCAAAATTCAGGTATTTTATGGCATAAAGATTCTTCTTATGTGAGCATTTGTATTTAATATTTGAACATTAGTATTTAATTATTATTTTTAAAGCTGTCTAACAATGTGTAAAACTACAATCTAACTAATTTTTTTTTTTTTTTTTTTTTTTTTTTTTTTTTTTAAATTGTTTTGCTTAGAATATTTTTATACCTAAAATTAACTGAAAGATACTTGTTCGAGACAACACAATAAATTTTTCAACAGTAATATAAAGATTTAATTTCAAAGAATAAATTTCAATACATCTTCAAAAATTAACAACTCAATAAAAAGAAATGACGTACGAAAGACGTACTTGCAAATTTTATTTAAATATTTACAGAAAACTCACAAGATCATTCTTGAATCCATCGTTTCCTGTGTACTGAATAACTCCTGACCTTTAAGCATTGTTGAATTTTAATATTGTGGAAAGCAGAGCTGCACTCTTGCGTATAAATTGTAACTTTAATTAACTATTCCCTTGTCCAAGTGTATAAGTTTCATCAAACATGCGTCATATCCATTGGAATTATTCGGTTCCCTATTTTAAGACTTCTCAAAATTTAGAGTCGATCTGCCGTTGTTAAATATCTATGGTTTGTATTCGTATGATGCAAAATCTGCTTAAAAATTCAAAAGTAACGAATATTTTACATGAATTTCTCGAAAAGGAATATTACTTTGATGCTTTTAGTGAGATTAATGCACAGAGGGCTTTTTAGTTCTTGCAGTCAGGTTACGTGCAACTACGTTAAAACTATGCAAGTTTTGCCATTTTGACTTTCATTATTCAACTTTACTTCAAGACGTTTATCTAAAGCTTTTACTGCATCCCTTTTTGTAATTTTTAAAATACGTAATGATTGTCTTTTGATATACTTTTTTTAATTCAGGAGAATTCTTAGCTTTAACAATTTCTATGCCTTAAAATGTGAGTCTAATGGGGTTATATATATATATATATATATATATATATATATATATATATATATATATATATATATATATATATATATATATATATATATATATATATATATATATATATATATATATATATATATATATATATATATATATATATATATATATATATATATATATATATATATATATATATATATATATATATATATATATTAACGTTATGATAGTTTAGCAATTGTCATAAGATAATGTTGTATCTAAATTTTTATTATGTTTACAATATGAATCTTATATTTATTATCACCAAAAGTTCATCTAAACATATGTAACCTAATAATTCAAATGATTTACAAGATTATTGAAATGGACTGTACTTTACACTAAAAAGTATTTTTAAATACTGTTCAAAATAAATTGAAATTTTTCAATATTGGGTAATATTAGTTTTTGAAGTTTGTGATGGTGTAAAATTTTTTACGAAAAATATATAAAATTTTATATAATAGTATATTCTACCACACATTAATTAAAACTCTCTTTCGTTTTTATCCTCAAAATAATGTTTTAATTAAAAGTTAACTTTAATGTTATATTTTATGAAATAAAATAAATAACTAAACTAATAATAAAACTAGTAATAAACTAAACTTTCTGTAAATAAATAAATTATGTCCCCTCAAAATTTTGGAAAGTCCTCTTTATACACTTTAGTATATCTACAAGAAATCTATATG
Source organism: Linyphia triangularis (assembly GCA_963978545.1). NCBI lineage: Eukaryota > Metazoa > Arthropoda > Arachnida > Araneae > Linyphiidae > Linyphia > Linyphia triangularis. The sequence goes on along the minus strand of OZ021724.1, from coordinate 83,267,836 downwards.
TTTAAAGTTATTTTTGTATTCTATTGATAGCAGAAAGTCTAATATTTAAAAACTTGAAACACATTTCGTATAAAATATGTTAATTTTAGTTAATTTGGTCTAAAAAAACTCTCTAAAACTTAAAGATGCTAAATCACTTCGTTTTTCGAAACTTTCTTTTCAAAATAAGATAGTCTATATTAATTAAAATTTAACAATATGTTTTAAGACTTTTAAGTTCACATATAGTAAATTGTAAATATTACTTTGATATCATAGGATATACATTAATTCTCTTCTTCAAACAGGAAATACAAAATACATTGATATCATAGGATATACATTAATTCTCTTCTTCAAACAGGAAATACAAAATACATTGCCCAACTTAATTGGTTATCTCCTCACATATATCAAAATGATTTTTTTTTTTTTTTGACAAAAAGTAAAATATACGTTGCATATAAATCTTTTACAAATACATTATAGGTGCACTCACTTCTACATTTATCAAACTTCTTGAAAACTCACATAATTGCGCTAGGAATTACTCATAACTTGCAAGTCACAGTAACAAAACAAAAACAAAAAACAAAAAAACGAGTTAAATTAACGACATACAGGAAAACGAAGTCAAAAAACATCGCAATACTTTCCAAAACCCCTTTTGTTGAATCCATAATGAATCCATTTTCGCTTGACTTTTAAAACAAAAAGGCGCCCCAAAAAACAAAAAATTGTAACCCACCCACTTTTTCCATTAAAATTTCCACTTCCTTCCTACATGGAGGGAGGGAATTATGAACAGAACCTCGCACTTTGTTTCAATTTATAAATAGTTTCTGTTTGAGCCTACCGTCAAAAATCACTCCCACAACCCACCCTTTCCACCCCCTTATGAACAGCGATCGATGAAAATCGTGGGGATAAAAAGTTTCCCTCTGGTCAAGAAAAATCCCGTTGACGTAGCAGGAATAGGAAAATACAATCTTGGTCTCTGGAGAGTCTGGGAAAGTGAAAATAGTAATGAAAAAAGTATCAGGGAGGAGTTTTTTCGTCTCTCAAAGTGCAGCCAGGTATGAAACTAGAGGATAGAAGTTGGAAAGTCAAAGCAATGGGTGAATATGGTTGAAACCGCTGATCAATCAGAGAAGTGAAATATAACTTAGGGTGTCTTGCCTTTTCTGGTTTATTTGATGGGTAAAGGGTTAGTTTTCTGCTTTCGTATGCTAAAGATGCTGGTATCAATTCTGTATTAGTTAAATACTCATTTGTGTTTTGATATTTAGGGCAGTCTTTGGGCTCCACTCTGATAATTGTTAAATTGTGTAAAGAAAGAAAACTCTAGAAATGCGGCAGTGTACCGCTGCCAACTCCCCCAATGTTAAAGTGGAGGATCTTGTTAATCTGTCATTGGCGTTGAAATTCTCACAAGTCTGTAGGTTCCACTCTGATGATTTGTTAATTATATATCTCGAAACGCGGCAATTCTCCTCCGCTAATTCGAATTTCCAAGTGGAAGGTGGTGTATATTGCATTTACTAAGCTCATGCAAGTTTTCGGCTGCAAGAGCTAAGCTTGTACTATAGTAAAAATCTTGGGGTTTTTTTCCATTGCGTTGCCCTAGGTGTGTAAGAGAAAAATAATATCATAATTGCTAACATTGAACAAGAGAAAATGACGAAAAATTACTTTGAATGTCAACGAAAATGTATTCTTCAATCTCCTTCTGGTTGTGAACAAAATTTTAGTCAGGCGTAGAGCCAGAACGGTTTGGTGAATTTTGGTCATTATTATTTTTTTTTTTATTTTTTTTTTTTTTTTTTATTATTATTATTATTATTTTTTCTCAGCTCAATTAGAATGTTTTGTATTTTAAATATTTCATTGAAAAATATTGGTTTAAAAATTATTAATTATTAAAAAATGTTTTATGAAAAATCACATTATTCATGTTTGATTTTTTGCAACTGTTTGAAACAAAAATTAATAAAAATAGGTTAATTGTTTTATCATTTATACCCAAAAACTATGTTTTGTTTTATTATAAGTAGATTTCATTGTCATTACTAAAATCGCTAATGATTTACAGAAATGATATTATGAAACTTAATATTTCTACTTTGTTTTGTGCTTAGAAATGAAATCATATTATCTGGTATTCATAAAAAATTTTACGTTCGATTCTGTTTTAATAAATATATTTATATAATAAAAACTTTCCATAAATTACACTGCTACTTTTTTTTTTTTTTTTTTTTTTTTTTTTTTTTTTGCAGGGGTCCACACATACCTCCTCCTTACTAAAAAATATTCATACAATTTTTTTTTAAGCAGGTTTTTTTTCATTTCTGTAGAATACGACTTTTATGTTATAAAAAGGAAAGCATAATTCTTGTGTAGGGGAAAAGGTTTAGCTAACAAATTTTATGCACACAAAATTTTAATTCATGATAAACTCATGAAATTAATAATTTTATTTACAATATAGTTTAATAAGATTACTGTCTGGTTTTTTTCCAATGAAAAATCATTCATTGTCAAACGGAAAGAGATAATTTATAAATGCTTCTTTCATTATTTATTACTTCTGAAATATCTACTTAAATTATATGGAATGTTAAAAAACCAAGAACAATTCCATACGTTTACAAAACAATTAACTTTTAATACCACATATTTAGAATATCCTTAAACTTCCTTCATATCAAGAAAGAACTTTAAAGTTATATTTAATGAACCATCCAAATAATAATAAAAATGTGTAACTATGGTTTCCCTTTTATTAACGTTAACATTACTAAAACAAAAAAAAAATGTCATAAAAGTTCCTCAATAAACCATACATTCAAGGCTAATAAGAGTATGTCCTCCCAGATGCATGAAATAACTTCGAAGCCTAACAAAGTACATTACCCAATAATTTTCATTTTAAAAGAAACGTTGATAATAACCGAGATTTGATTACTCTAACATTATCATCAAACAACACAATGGAGTCAGATTTAATTATAAACGGGTGTTGCAAGTTCAGTTGCCTTTTGCTTTTATTTGTCCTCTTCAAAAATGTGCATAAGCACTCAAATAAAGGAAAAACAGATCATATAAACAAAAAATTTCTTTAAATTATATTCTATCTGCCAATAAATTTAATTCCTGAATTTGTTTTTAGCATGCATTTAATACGAGTAAAAAAAGCTCACAAATTTTAAATAAGCATCTCTTTCATTATTATTTGAATTGAGGACTTCGAATACGTTATTCCCATTAAAAGGTTCTGCATGGTATAATTGGACATAAAATAAACAAAATATCATAAAAGTACATTTTTATTGGCATGTAATGATTATAATATTGCCTTTAAAGAAATAAGTGCAAATTTTCTTTTCCTATTTTAATACATGATTGCCGTAATCAAGAGTCACTTTAGAGACGTCTATTCTGTTTTTATGAGTATATGTTTAAAAAATTCGATGTACAGTAAGAAACAACAAAAATCCGAACGATGGCTATATCTTGTATTCTAATTGCTGAAATAACAATTGTCAAGTACCTTTGTAAATTGAGGAAGGTCTTTATTAATTGTATATGATTTTTTTTTTTATCATGAGGGGTCATCTACGTATTAAAACTAAACCAAACTTTAAGAAGTTCAATGGCAACCCCATAATATTATACCATATTTAACTTTAGAATCCAAAAAAACGTCTAAATAACAAATTTCATAATTTTCCAATAAGTGGTTAGTAATTTAAATGATGTCAAAGAAATGACAAATTAATGTTAAAAATATTTTTTTGGGGAGGGGGCATAAATTCTTATATAGTTAATATATTTTAGCAATTTTAGCTTCAAAGAATAGTTTGTTTAAGTCCAAACATAAATAATATGCAACTTTCGTATTAAACAGTTTTCTAATAATTAATTATCAATTAATAAAACAAGTTTTTAATTTTTTTTTAAATAAAAACACTTTTTTTTTTTTTTTTTACTTTTATTAGAATTGTCATGGTCGAAAAAACCTCCTGAATTTTTTTCATTCTGTTTTGACATTTGGTTCTCAATATTTTAGCAAAAATGTAAAAAAGCTCACTTTAAGAGACCGATAATAGATTACGTCTTGAAACATGCAAAACGTTCGATTCTTCCCCGCTATAAAGAAATTTGCCTTCAAAATCAGCCAAAACATTTTCGCTCATAAGTTAAGAGTTTCTCAACATAATGAACTGGAATTTAGTATCTAGGGTAAACAAGGCATTCTAAATCGAATGAAAATATAAAAATAGAGGTTCGTATTGAAGTATTTAAAGATAGAGTTAAATTTACTTAGTATACAGACCCTAAGAAAAAAAATTTAAATAGAAAATCGTAAACAAAACATTTTGGTGCAAACAGCAAGATTCTACGATAGTTAAGACTGAAGATATAGCCATCATTCGTTGTTGTTGTTTTTTTTTTTTTTTTTTTTTTTTTTTTTTAGGTAATAGGAAAAGGACGTATGAAAGAGAAAATCTACTAAAAATTAAATTTGTACCATCAGGAGGAAATATGCCAACTTAAGAACTTGGAGATTTTTTTACAAATTAAACATTGTCAGGATAGTGGTAAGTGAAGTTTAAGGTAAAAAGAAAACCATTCAATAAAGTTTTGACTGTTTGTCTTGTAATTACTGTCGTTGAAGTGTCAATTGCAGCAATTTTTATATTTTTCATTATTTCACCTTAGTCTGATAAATAGGCAAAAAAAAATTATGAAGATACCTAGTTTACAGTAGGCTTCAAACAGCATTAAATAAGGTCAGTTTAATTACTAGGATAATTTAATAATAATATTAGATCACTCATAAAAAAAAATTGAAGCATACCGCAGTTAGGAAACATTAAGTAAAGTATGTTAGTACTAAAACATTTCAAGAAAACATGTTTTATTAAAAAGTAACATTATAGCTGAAATACTATGAAATAGAAAGTTATATTTGGAGAAATAAAATTTGAAATAAATAAGTGAAAATATTTCAATGAAATTTTGCTAAAATTAAAACTTAAAACCAAAATCTAGATTTAAAATTTCGTAAATATATTAAATAATTTTATATTTGAATTGAAGGGCCCGGCAAAGAACAATCAGAGTCCAATTTCTTGCTGTATTCGAAGTTGTTCTTACTGAAGCTTGTGTTGAAGCTTGCGAGTGATTAAACTGTTGTCTTTGAATAAATTTTGTGCCTTTGAAGAGTGAATAAATAGTAGTTTTTATCTTAAAAACTGTGCCATCATTGCTTCAGCGGAAAAATCCTTAACAGTGGTGTCAGAAGTGGGATGAATTCGTGGCGCTGGCAAGTGCGTTGGAATTGAGGTTTGGGGAGCAGCATCTAAAGGATTACAACAGACTGCAATTGAAAGTGAGACAGCAGAAGGCCAATGAAACTCTTCAAGAATTGGCGTCAGATATAGAAAGACTGTCGCTCCTCGCTTTCCCTGACTGTCCCCCGGATGTACGAGACGATCTTTCTCTGCAGTATTTCATCGACGCTATTCAAGATCCCGATGTGCAGCAGGCGGTAAGGTTATACCAAAACAAAAACCTGAAGTCGGCCCTCGTGTACGCCATGAGAGTGGAAGCCGCGCAGCTATCTTCTGGAAAAGACCGACGATATGTGTGTAGTGCATTAGCCGAGGATTCTTCTGACTTTGTCACCAGTAAGCTTCGAGAACTGGAAAGCAAAATTGATAGAATGATGAGAAGCTATCCCGGAGCCAGGGATCGAAAGACCAAAGTTATTTACTGGCACTGCAAACGGGAAGGGTATTTACGACGTAACTGCCTTGATTTGAAAAAGAGAAGGGATAACACTACCACGGAATCTCAACAACTGAATCTAAGAAGATGCCATCTCGCAGGGCAGAAGCTGCAATGTAGAACAGGTGAAGCCCCGACCAGTCGTTTGCACGTTTCATCCCGTCAAGGAGGAAACCAGGGTTTATTCGTGAAAGGGGAAATCAACGGAACTGCATGTCATCTAATCGTCGATTCGGGAGCGAACGTAACGATTGTAAGGACGGACGTGGCTCGTCGCCTGAACAGCCGACTCCTCTACACAGAGCCCTCTGTTTCGCTACAAACTGTGTCTGGTGGTAATATCTCTGTGCATGGAAAATTGGGAGTGGACATTGCCTTTGGATTTATTTATACACATAGTAATCGTGTAAAAATTGTAAAAAAAGTTTAATACTTTGAGTTTACAACCGTTTTTTGAAACTATCTCAAAACAATGATTTTTAACACTTTGGTACTCTTTCTAGACAAAAAAGCTTATAAATATTTTTTTTTTAAATTACCAATGTTAATTTAAAATTTCGATTAATGATGATAACTTTTTTTAGACAATATTGCTTTTAATGTTTACGAAAAAAAATTGTATATTTTGTATAAACTAGAAGAGTTTTTTTTTTTTTTTTTTTTTTTTCATAAAATTCACATTAAAAGAAATTATCACTGATTTAATATAAAAAATTTAGATTATCAATATAGAACTCCCTTTTATATTATATTCTACCCAAAAATTAAATTGAAATATTGAATAATTTTTTTAAAAAGTGTACCTTAGTGTTGAAAATCACTGTTTTGAGCTTCTTGCAAAAAATTATTAAGAAACTAAAAAAATTAATTTTTTTACTATTTTAACTTATTACTATATAAATTCAAATATCAAACTAAAAATTATGTGAAAAAAGTTTGTAAATACGTTGAGAAATAAATAATTTATAGGACATTGGAAGTTAGATGTAAATTCGAATTTTAGCTTGTGTCGGTGTCTATCAAGTCCCCTTAAAATAACAGTCTGTTAAATGAATTTTAGAAAGAAAGTTTGGTTATTACTAATTAACAAATGTTAATTATAAATCTAATTTCCCTATCTAACATTCCAAAAAACTACAAGCCCTATCATGCAAGTCAAACTAAGATCCTCTTTTCTTAGGGAATTAAATCTAATAATGTTAACTGGTCTATTTTTAAGATGGTTGCATTTGAGATTTCCTTGCATAAGAATGACATGAAGTATTACTTCTCCAAAACTTCATTAAATTGAGACCGTGTGAAGATAGGGATGCCTTCCAAGAGGTCTTGCAATGGGAGAAAATTGGAAAACTGTCACCAGACTTCTCGATAACTCGTATTTTAGAATAATTCTATTTAGGTGCGCTAGCTGATATAACGCGTTGTAAATCAGTTGGTTTATCTGAATAATAACACAAAGATCGGAATTCCTGTTTAAGAAGAAGAAATAATTAAACCTGTGAAAAGGTACTTAATAACACACTAAGTGATGTGTCAAAATTATGCGTGCCAGAATAACTGAGCTGAAACGTATTAAAGTATTAAAGTTCTCCTTAATCCAAGCGATTATTAAATTACTATATATGGGTGGAGTATTATCTCGCGTAGTATTGTGCCTTGAAATTTTCAATGTAACCAAACTATAAATCGGAAACTTTATGCCTTTTATTCTACCAAAGTGCACTCAACAAAGCAAATTTAATAATAATATTATGTACACAACAACTGAAAATATATTTTGTTTACCTATTCCAAATCAACCAAAAACGAAACTATTTTATAGCCCTCATCCACAAATTCATCATATACTCATATATATGAGTTGACACAACAATCATTGTTATTTGGGGATTTATAAGGTCATAAAACCTTAGTTAAGAGTCATTATATTCGATTCAGTATTCGCTTCGATTTTTCGGTATTAAAATTAGATTTTAATATTTTAATATAATAACTATTAATATTCCGCTTACAAATCCTTCTAATGAATAATAATTTAAAATATTTCCTTCATTCAAAATTAACTATATTAATCTATTTTAACACATGTGCTAATTTAGCTAAAAAGTATTTCATTTTATTAATTCTAAATAAATTATTGGAATGGAAACTAAAAATGTCTTATTATTTTTCTGGTTGATGACTGATAAATTTTGTTTTAACAGCAAGAAAAGTTGCAAAGCTAAAATTACGTTAATTTTCAATAATATTTTATCTTTGAGAATTGTAATATCAAATATGTTGAATCGTGTGACACTAAGAATAATTTATAATACTCAGTAATAAATTAATTTAATTTTGCTTATCAACTAATTCTCATCTTTCTCTCGTTTTCTTCTGAAACTTCCTTTCGGTTAATTATATATTTCTATTTCCTTAAAATGGAAAGATAAAGATCAGTCTCTAGGATATTCTACAAAAAAAAATGTTTTAATTGTACTCACGAATTCGTTACAGCTGTATTTAAAGAAATCTAGTATTTGTTTTAAATATTTATGCATTAATTTATCCAAAATGTTTATATATTTTCTTAAATATGGTCGTTATATGACAAATATTTTTTTAGCAGTTAAATGTAATTTAAGTAAAAAATTTTGAGCAATTATAATTGTGAAAATTATGCCATTAAAAAAAGGTGAATTTTTCTTTAATTTTTTTCTGTTTGTCGGAGTTACAAAATTCACCCCAGCAAAAAGTTCAGGAAGATACCTAAAAAATCAGCAAGTTCAGTGCTTGGTATACCATTCTGAAAAGTAATTTTCAATGCTTAGTAAAAATAACTTAAATTCAAATCCTCAAAAAACTTGTAAAACAGCCTATATTTTTCATCCCTGCACCTTTTCCCTTTCTATACAAACGAAACTTGATCACTTCCTTCACCAAACATGCAATTTGACCTTTTGTTCTAATCTCCAAAATACACTCCTTATCACCTAAAATTCATACAAAATCATTAAATAACGATTTTTCATATTCAGTCATGAACAAATCAAAAACTACTGAAACAAAAACAACTTGTAACTTCTCCCACATGAACCCCAATCAATGCAGCAAAAAAAAACTCAACATTCCCTCTCCCAATACCCCTACACTACTCAATTCTCTCATTCCCACTACAACACAGAACAGCTCCCCGCATCTAATCCCAGAGGGGCATGGGGAATTTTCCATCTCGAAAAATCCCCATCAGAAATCCCACGCGCATGCGCCCTGGCACCCCGCTCTTTCAGCATCTATCTCCCACGATTATTCCCAGAGTCAGTAGCGTGCAAGGTTAGCTTGACGAAAGTATCGCTTTACGCAGAGATCCAGTAGGAGAATTGCTTGTTGATTGTTTTTCTTTTTTTGTACCATAAGAGGTAGACTTAAAAAGGAACGATGGACAAAGATGCGTTGCGAAAGCAGATCGAGAACATGCGGTACCAGGCCCAGATGGAGCGCTGGCCTCTCTCCAAGTCTATCCAGGCGTAAGTACCATTTCTGGTATTTATATTCTACCGTTCAAATGCCCTGTTAGACAGACCCATAACAAACATGGCGGGTTTGTATGAGATGCGGGATGGAATGTTCTTATTATTATTGTCTGATGTTTATTAGGGTTCATATTCCTCAATTTCCCCCACCCCAGCCCCATTCCTATAGCATAAGCAATCAATAGCAAATGATCTTCCCAATAATAGAAATTTGATATAATAGAAAGGTTTGATCGAAAATCCATTATATGTATTTGTATTTGTGGTGTTTAATACGTGAAATTTATCTTCTTGGTTTTATATAAAGCGCTTTAATGAACAACATAAACATAATGCAGGTAAATTCTTGAATCCTGTTCTCAAATGGCTTAAAACGTATTTTTCACACTTTAACAAGGGGACAAAACTCTTTATCATTTGAAATAATTAGAAATCGTTACAAGCTATTTTTCATTTAACACAAATTGTATGGTATTACCATTTTCTTGTGTACCTCATATCAGTATCATTGAATACCACGAAGATACTGTAATTATTCCAATGTACAATTACAGTTTTATTTTGATAGTTTTTTCTACAGACTTCATTTACTATTTGTAGTTGGAGTTTTTTTTTTTTTTTTCTAATCAATAGATTTATGATAAGATTTAACTATTATGATTTAGTTTTTGATTGCACAAATGTTCTTAACCCTAATTTTTCACTGCTGTTAAAGATACTTATAATTTTAATTTCAAGTAAAAGTTTAAGAGGTAAAATTAAATGGTAGTTTAAAGTACTGAAACAAAATTTATATATTCAGAATGTTGTTTATTTTTAACCCTCATGTCTTCTAAAACTTGTCACTAAAAATAATCACTTCCTATTTTTGAAAAATAAGATTATTAGTTATGGCCAAGCTAAACTTGGGTAATATATCATTTTTTTTCCATTTTCTAATCAAATATTTCATGAATATTTCTTATCATTTCAAGAATTGGACATTTTTAACCTCTTATATATTTTTCCAATTGAGTACACTATTATTGCCTTCGTTTTAAATAGTTTTATTGTACTTTTAAACATACTTTTAGTCCGATCATGCATCTTTGTAACACTAACCATATACTGATTCAAGTCTTCTAAGCAAATCTTAATATTTATTATTTTCAAATACATTACAATTTAATCGATCAGTTCAGAAAAAAGAAGTCCAGTTATTTATCTTTGATAATTTTGTTTTTGTAAAACGAACTATTTATTTCAAATAACCACAAAACAAAGATATAAAATCAAATTTTGAAAAAGTATATTTTTAGATATTGAACTTAAAATCAATTCAAATTATATACATTAAATATTCCGTTTTAAATTAAATCTTGTAAACATGAGTGTTATGCTTTTTACGAGTTTTATCCTTAAAGCAAAAAGCCCTATTTATATAAATTTTGGTGATACCGCAAAATGTTTCAGTAGCAATGACACTTGACAAATGTAGGGAAAATAATTTTCCTTGGATAAAAAAAAAGCTGCTTGTAAACAGATAACCACGAAGAGTCCACAAAGAACCCATTCATCAACTTGCCTTATCTCTAGTACTAAAGGAGATTAAGTCATGATATGAATTTGTTAAGATTTCCTTCTACCACGAGTTTAGTAGCAAAATACCCAAAACTAACTTGCATGGAAGACTTTTTTTATTATTATTATTATTATTATTATTATTATTATTAAATAGTCTGATATATTGAAATGTCAATGTTATTTACTTAAATTACAGCACAAAACTGCTGGCAATGTGTAAAATAAATTAGATTGTCTTATTAATTTCTCTTAATCACGCTAAATGAATTTTGTTTTCATTATCAATTGCTTGTTTTCGCCACTATATTCACACATATCCGTATATTTGTGCATAATTTGTGCAAATATTTGTGTATAATCAATGGCGATGATTGGAGTCTAAAAGTAGAGTGGGTACAAAATATGTGAAAAATTTATTCTCCCCTCCCCTCACCCTTCCTTACATAATGCTAATGCATTTTGTTAGTAATGTTGCTAGTAATGTAATAATGTGTAAAGTAAATTAGATTGTCATATTAATTTCTCTTTTTCGCGCTAAATGCATTTTGTTTTCATTATTAATTGCTTGTTTTCACCACTATATTCACACATATCCGTATAAAATATGTGTGCATAATCAATGGCGATGATTGGAGACTAAAGGTAGAGTGGGTACAAAAAGTGTGAAAAATTTACTCCCCGTGCCCTCCCTTTCATTTCTACCACTTCTAGGGTTCTCGAAGATACTGTCAACATTATGCAGACCACCCACCCTAACTTTGGTGAATCTTTACTCTCATCTCTTATCTACACCACTACAAGTAATATAATTATTTAACCCTAGAGTCTCAAGCCGATCAAACGGTATAGTGGTTAGCGTACTAGCTTCTAGACCGCGAGGATGCGGGTTCGAGTCCCGTGTAAGGCATGGGTGTTTGTAAATGTATGTTGGATTGTCTAATGATGAATGTTTCGGCGCATTATAGCCCTCGTGTTGCTGACGGCGCCATATAATCTGAAAACAACCAACCAACTAGAGTCTCAAAAAATCTATTGAAATACGATATAATTAGACATCACCACCAGTCAGTTTTGCTTCCACCATGCATTTGCTGTGAAAAGATATTTGATCACAAATGTTTATTAAACTACCCAGCTTGGACAACCTCAGCATTGCACAATTTCGAAAACTAGGATTATGAGAGGACTGACCAGTCAATGAGGAATTTCGAAACATCTTTCCAGATTTTTTTAAAAATAAACATTTCAAAACCCTCAGAAAAAGTTAACCCTCCGTCCTATCTTATAAAAATTTAGTTCAATTTTAGATCTCTATATCAGCATTTCAAAATTTCTAGTGAATTGTGTATTTTACCCAGAATTTGGAGAGAGTGGCCAGGATCCGTAGCAACGGCGAGTCTACAGCAGTCCACATTGGGATTGGATAGTGTCGAGTGGTATTAACCAGTGTATTTGTGCTACTGGGGAAGATTATTAAAATCAACTTGGTTATTAAAAGAATATTAAAGCATTATAGTTTTTATATGACCAAACTTTATTTCAAAGTTTGGACACATAAAAACTATCTTGTTAATTAATATTCTTTCTGTCTTTTAGTATCCACTCTACAGTAATATAGAGACATTCTCATGCAAAGAATTTTTCCACCTGTCTTATGTCAATATTCAAAGATAAAACTACAAATACTATAAACACGTGAGATATGACAAATGAAAGATCGCTTGTAACTAATTTATCTATTTTAATTCATGCTTTGCAAGGATTTGGCTCTTCAAAAAGTCATTAATAATCAGGCCCATCTGATGGGTACGTAGTTAGAGTTCTGGCCTCGCATGCGAAAAGTGGAGGTTTTCAATACGGGATTAAGCATGGTTGGTTGATTGTTTTCAGATTATCCGTCAGCAACAAGAGGGCTATAATGTACCGAAACATTCGCCCTTAGACAAGACAACATACATTTACAAACACCCATGCCTAACACGGGACTCGAACCCGCAACCTCGGGGTCTAGAAGCTAGCACGATAACCACTACACCGTTTGGTAGGCCGGGATTAAGCATGAATGTTTGCTTAATCCCGTATTCAATTGTGTTTCGGAATCCACATTAAGCTATATATATTAATCAGTATTGTGCATAAAAATAAGTCTTTGGGCGCATAAAATAACCAACTGTAATAATCTCTTGATAATTATACAAATTTATTATCTGTATCTAATAACAACAATAAAAATATATGTAAAAGCATCCTTTGGTGACAGTGACACTTCATCTTTATCGCACGTAACTCGCACGTAATCTGGCTTTAAATAAAAATATATATTAAGTCATTTAAAGAGCCGGTTATGTATCAAAAGTTAACATGACACACACACCCTTTTATTGTGAAAACTTTGCAACAAAACTTTAACAAAAATTCACCCCGTTCGCCCACTAGGTCTTCCCTTTACGTCATATTTAAAATTCATTCATGATTAGAATTAGTATTACCAAAGCTAATTTTAATAATTTTGTTTAATTTCATTTTAACTATTTTTTGTTGAGTAGAGTTTTTTTATCTCACCAAATTCAGCTTTAATTACTGATTGTCGCAAATTCTTCGGGTTTTCTTCCATTTGAGACACACATGCAAAACAGTTCTTCTTGAAAGTTTTGATGGATAATAACATAAAAGATTCGTAAAATGTCCCCTGTGAAATTAAGTACTACTCCTATTATTTATAATTTTTCGGTTCACCTTAAACCTTGTGGAGCTCTTGCACAATGAAAAATACAATGCAGCCCATTATAAAAATTTTAGTATAATTATATTTTAAAACTTTGAGTCCATAAGAATTCGATGCTATCTTAAACGCGAATTTCATGTAACAAAAGGGTACAAGATTCTAATTTTTAAAATAAATAAAATCTATAATATGTATATAAATAGTATAATAAGTATTTGTTGGTAATTAAAGAAAGTCGTTATATTAAAATAATACTTATGTTTCGGAATGTTTTTAAATCAAAATTTTGGCTATTCAAATTCATCTGATGTAGGTGTATAGATAAAGACCATACTGAGCTTTGCATTTTTTTTTTTTTTTTTTTTTTTTTTTATATTCTAGAGCATGAACTTGTAATGCTTTATTCGACGAACTTAAGGTCACTTCAGAAAGTTATTAAGAAATAATTTTCATTTATTGCATAATTTAGCCAAACATGCAATGTTTTCTTCGATAGTAGACCGAAAATTTCTAACAAAAAGTAAATGGTGAAACATCCGATTATTCAATATTGATCGTCAAGTCCGGTCTTGGTGCACTCTCCACAGTATTATGCAATACTTATAACTCTTTTAAAACTGCAACCCGTCCCGTAACGAACTAGTCCATTTGAAACTTCACTTTGAAATACGCAGTAAATTTATATAAATGATGATCTACTTCATAATAAATTAAACATTGGTATTTAAAATGATTAAAGATTTGAGAAATCCACATTCACTTTGAGACAATTTAACTCTTTATCCATTAAGTTATTATACACTTTACTAAAACACTCTTAATATAAATGGAGAACTACTTGGATTTTACCAAAGTTTTTACAAAGAAATACAAAACCATATAATTTCAGCTTCTTTTAATTCATTAGGTGGTTATTCTAAAATTGCTTGTGTGTATGCCTTAGAGATTTTCAATTAAAAAACCCTACTAAGAAATTACACATATAACTTAAATGGGTTTGATGAATATTTTGCTATGCATTTGGCTCATCTGTTTTGGCTTACTCAAATTACAATTTTTATATTAAATTTCTCTAAAGCAAATTTTCACAACTTTACTAGCTTACAATCAACAATGGTAATGTTACCGAATGAAACAATTAATTATTTTTATGCTAAATTATTTTTAAACGCATTTACAAAATTTGCTTTAGATAATTTGTTTCTCTTTTAATTTTAAATTAATATAAATTTGTTTCCAAATGCGTTTAGACAATTGTAACAGGAACACGTAAAAACCTGGGAAACATTTTAAAAAAATGAGTGTTTGAAAATAATAATAGACTTTAAATTTATCCAATCGTGTTGAAAGAATCGGATCACGTAGGTTAGTAAAGTAACAACAAAGTAAAACAATACTGTCAAAAACATAGAAACCAAATATTCTTATTTCCTATATTTCACACTGCCGACCAAACGGTATAGTGGTTAGCGTGCTGGCTTCTAGACCGCGAGGTTGCGGGTTCGAGTCCCGTGTAGGCATGGGTGTTTGTAAATGTATGTTGGTTTGTTAAATGACGAAATGTTTCGGCGCATTATAGCCCTCGTGTTGCTGACGGCGCCAGATAATCTGAATACAACCAACCTATATTTCACTCATCTAATCAATTAGGTTATCATGACCTAAAATTATGATAAAAAAATTAGTAAAATTTGATTTCGTAATATATATATGAACCTTTTGGAGTATAGTAGATTCTGCACAAATTCATACAGGCTCAGAATAATAACCTTTTATTAAATCTTTTGTATTAACTTCGATTTTGTGTATTTGTGTGTGTGGGGGGAGGGGGGTATGTATGTCGATAGCGGCCAAATATGCAGAGGCTTAAATAACCTCCTTGCCATCATCCAATCGGACTGAAACTTGATATATAGATTCGATGTCATTTGACGGCTGTCACTGTCGCCTAAAAGATTGCTATAGATACTAATAAACCAACTTGACGTTATCCAATCGATCTGAAGTAGCATTTAACCGATTGGCCGACCAAACGGTGTAGTAGTTAGCGTGCTAGCTTCTGGACCGCGAGGTTGCGGGTTTGAGTCCCGTGTTAGGCATGGGTGTTTGTAAATGTATGTTGGCTTGTCTAATGACGAATGTTTCGGCGCATTATAGCCCTCGTGTTGCTGACGGCGCCAGATAATCTGAATACAACCAACCATTTAACCGATCGTTGAAGAAACTCTTTCCTGTTTGCCAAAACTATTTTAACACATAAAAAATAACATTTTTTAATCTGAATAAATGAAAGATATTTGGCTGTGAGTGCATAAATTCACATTCATTTTTAATGAATAAATTTTAAAAAGTAGTTTACCGCATATTTTGCTGATAGATATGTTTTTAATATTTGAAATTAGATGCAAATACCAAACACATGCTGACAATAGAAACGGCGCAATGTTAATGAATATAAAAATTGGCTATGCATATAAAGAATTTATATTAAAAACTCTTTATGGGTTATATTATTATACTATCAAAAGATATTTATCTGACACTATAGAACAAATTAGTCACAACCGCACTGATGGTTGGAAAAGTGACTTAAAATTGGCGGTGTAAAAACTATACAAGTTGGATCACTTTTGAGCCGACGTTGCGTTATAGTACAAATTTCTATTCTAATTTTGTATTTACTAACCGAATTATTCGAATTCAGTGCTTAAATTTCTAAAATTCATTTTTGTACCTCTAATACCTCCTCAACTTCTGCTTGATTAAATTTTCAGGAATAAAATAATGGATTTTCACTATAGTAAACTAATTCTTTCCCGATCCTTAAGAAACTGAATTAACAAAACTAAAATCAAACTGAAAAATTTGAAACTCGAACGGAAGTTTGACTACATCATTACAGCGAGGAAAATTGCAACTATCCAATGAATTATTTAAATTAAAGTTAAAGTGGTAAAATATCCCCTATGCAAATCGTTATTTATGTTTATTGCTGTACAGAAGTGCAAGGAATGTTAAATATCAAATTATTTCGTTCTAGTTTTATATTAAAATAACAGTTGTTTACTTGCTTAATTTTATACATTTGAATTAAGGAATTTTATCGTGGAGCTCAGTTCAAAGTAATTATTCATGAAAATTACCTCGTAGAAACAGATTATCATTTAAAGAAAAATAAGTAAAAGGGAACAACTTCTTTTCTCTTAAGAAAAGTGAGAATTCTTGATTAAAAGTATGACATTTAAATGTTATGCAGCTTTTGCCACAACGCGGTTTGACGGTGGCACTGAAAAACACAAAATAAATTTCGTTATAATCGTTAGTTTTTTTACAAAATTTCATTATTTACATAATTTTTAATAGCCAAAAATAGTATGTATTTACTCTAGAACAACGATATCCACTACCCGGCTCGTGGCAGCAAGTCTAAAAAAAGTTTATTTTTTATTTTTTTAGACTGCCTGAAAGAAATATGCATCACATTTTATATCGCACTATTCATATCAACTAAATCGAAGGAATGTGGAGGTATAAATTAAATATACATTTTTTAATGTTAGGTCAACTCACATTTTCGGGGTTAAAAATTAAATATAAATTTTTATTTTATTAAAATAAAAAAAAGTTAATTTTTTTTTTTTTTTACTTTATGGAAATATTTTATATTGTTGAATCTGTTGTAATTACTACATTTCTAGCTTTAACATACAAAAGTAATATATTGATATATTTGGTGAAAATCTGCAGACCTCGAAAAACTCCAACATAAGTCATACTAAAAGTTAGTGGCGAACGTTGATCTAGTGCTATTTCTCCCAACCTTAAGATGACTACTGACAGATACGCAGAGACTGATATATGTTAACAGTCATCGTACCGGTTGAGGTCGTCAGTCATAGGGCGACAGCGACAAGAACCATGTCATTCCAGTCACTGGAAAAGCCAGTTTGTCCCGTTCTCACTTGTAGCTATCAGGTGCAGTAGATCAAACATTTTCTATTTGTTCGTGCTTCAACTCTCATCATCCGATCACCTGTACTTTCAAATGACTACCGACTGGCAGGGTAATCCTCGCTTAATAGCTACTACTGGAACCGTGTAAGCGCAAAGCTGGCAGTCCAGTCAATGTATGACAGTGACCTTCCAATCAACTTACTGACTGGCATTCCATCGACTAACAAAGTGTAAATCAGCTTTTATGGACCATCTCTCTTCATTCCTCCACCACATAGGTTATTAGATAATTTTTGAAATATTATTTTCGTATGTGTTAGCTAAATTTATCTGATCAGAAATTAAAAACAAAAGCTCCAAAATAATCCAACACACATGTTTTGTTCTTAATTTCTTTCTTTGGACTATGGGTTTTTGTGTACATTGAGAAAGGCAATTTACTTTCCCGATGCACGATGTAGTAAAGGGAAAACTTTTATGAATAGCGTTTTATATTATCTTATTAGTACGAAATACGACTACAAGTTCAGGTACCCCAACGAACATCATTATGAATTTTTCATAGAATGTAGAGAAAGTCTAGCAGATGGTGAATCTACTGGTCTGCTGGGGCAAAAATGACCAAAATTGTTTTAAAAAATATCAACTTTGAATACGTGAACTAAATCTGACAGTCAAATATATCATAACTTGCCAAATAATGAGCATTCTTTTTTATTTGGTAGGTTGCATGTTCCCTCGTGACATATTACATGCATCTTTTGAAAGTGAGCCAAGTTAGCAATAAATATTAAGTCACTTTACGTAAAAGTAATGACGCCAACTTTTTTCAAATCGACTGCTGGTCAGACCAGTAATCCATCTCTGTCAATGAGGAAGAATGTAAACAGTTCAGATATCTGGAGACGTCTTTCTGTAACTTTTCAAATTAACCCAAGTTGGCGTTAGTAGTTTCACAGATATCTAAAGACGTCATTCTATAACTTTTCAATTTGAGCCAAGTTGGCGTCATTAGTTTCGCTTACAGGGACGTAATATTTATTGCTAACTTGGCTCTCTTTCAAAAGATGCAAGTAAGATGTCGCCAGATATCTGAATCGTCTGCAACCTTTCTCATTGAAAATTAATGAGCGGTGTATTAGCAAATAAAAAATAATGCACATTATTTGGCAAGTTATGACATATTTGGCAATGGGATTTAGTTCAACTCATTCAAAATCAACTTTTATGCAGTTTTGGCAATTTTTGATCCGGCAGTCCAGTACATTCCTCATCTACTAGAATTTCTCTACATTTAATTAAAAAAAAAATTCAGAATTATATTTGATGGGATACTTAAACGTGAAGTTATCTCTCATTCTATATACATGTAGAAGGAAATAAATTAAGTATACCAGATTGTCTGTTATTGATACGAGTAATATTTTACTCCTGATTTTTCTCCACGAAACTTTTTTTCAATTTCAAGCATGTCAATTGGATAGTAGGATAATTAAAATAAATACATGTTCAGTACATTTCCGCTTAAATAACCAGGGTCGTCTGAAATGTAAAAATACAAAGACAGAAAAAAAATGAAATGCTCTGATGTTGCTTCAACCGTTGACTACTTCACTTACATCTACGAGTATTTTAATAATAAAATTAAGGTTTTCCACCACGAACCACTTTTGACCTCTTTGTCCTCGAGCCACAGGTTGGAAACCACCGACCTAGTGAATGCAGGTAAGACAAAGTTGGTTAGCTAATGCCAATTTTTTTTTTTTTTTTTTTTTTTTTTTTGCATATTTGAGTACTTACACTGTGGAACCGGAATGGATGCTTACTCGCATATTTGCATAGTACGAGGTAAAATTAAACCATACTTCTCTATTGGGACGCCTACAGTGGAGACTGGAGGGTTTACAGTTTCATTTTACCTCGCACTATGCAAGTATGAGAGTAAGCACCCATTCTGGCTCCAATGTGTAAGTAACCTTAAACGTTGTGCAATTTATAGTAATAATAAAACAAATATTATCAATAATAAATTTGATTTATTATTAATAATACTTTTTTCTGTTATACATCTGTTTAATGATATTTTTTTAACAATCTGAGGCGAAGTGTTATTTGAAAGAAATATCTTTGGTTCGGTTTGATTTGTTTGTACGCTCCTCAACGACCTATTTTTGTGCACAATAAAGTGCTAATCAGTCCGGTACCTACATCTTAACGTGGATTCCGAACCTCAACGAACATCCTTACCTAACCCAGGATTCGAACAAGGAACCTTTAGGATGCGAGGCCAGAGTGCTAACCCCACAGCCATCAGGTTGGCGAAATATCTTTGATCTTTCATAATTAATTGTTTTGCATATTGACTAAAATATGTACAATGTACTTGGACGTTATTTAGAGAAAAGGGTCATAAAAAATTATCATTTTATATTTTACTCATTTTCAAATAAGAAACAATCTAAAAGTTTAATATGAAATGATACCTTATGAAAGATATTGTACTATACAACCTCATTTTTTTGCTGCCCCATAGCCCCTCATGTCTCTTGGAATAGATTACATAATTAAAAAATACGTGCAGTAGAAAATAAAGTACTTTTCTTAAATTGTTTCTAGATGATGTAGAAATTATATTAGGGTTTGATCCAGATAATAGTACCTATAAATGAGTTTTTTTAATAAATAAATTACACGTTATTTTTTGTATTTCAGTTTCTTATTTTTAACATACTGCCGAAAGATATTGAGTAGTTAAATATCGTAGAATGATATTTTTGTTTAATTTAATACTAGAGTTTTCAAAATTAATTAAATTTACATTCATACATTCATACAAAAAAAATTCCCTTTTTTTCCCCGCACAAGAACATTGCACTTAACACGAAAGTTTTCATAAAACTTTTTTCCTATTAAAATGCTAATACTTTAAACTTTTTCTAACAGAAACTGAATACTAATTTAATGAAAACGCGACCCCCCCCCCTCTCCCCTCCCCTTCTCCTACATCCCACTTTTTTCCTGTAACAGTCCCTTTCTAATCTTCTATAAATGAAATTTTCTCTTGAACCAAACATCTAAACTCTCGTTTCGCCCATCCATGAATTCTAAAAGCTTAACAAAATGATTCAAAGACACGCAAAATAGCAGAGGTTTGATTATTTTTTTATTTTATTTTTTTATTTTTTATTTTTCTTTTTCTTTTTAAAGAACTAAAATATAAGAAATCCGAGGAGTGCTATATTTTCGATTTCCATTGAAATCGTCCTCTGCCTTTTTTTACATGACAAAGCCCTTCGTCTGTGCCAGCGGAAAGAAAATGCTTATATTCCGAGAGCCCCCCCCCCCGCCTCCCTCTCCATGCTTCTAGTTTCAGATACACGAAATTTTCCAGATTTAACATTTTTTTTTTTTTTTTTTTTTTTTTTTTTGTGCTTTACGCGTAAGAATATTTTCGTGGTTGTCTTTCCTCCTACTATTTGCATTCGTGCTTCTTTACATTCTATCCTTTTGTTGAACGTGCATAATTTTATGCAACTCAGCTCTGATTATTCCATTGTGTACTTTATACTACAACTTTTTTTTTATTATTATTATTATGTTTAGTGATTCTTGTGGTAGTTCATTTAGACATTATTTTCAACCTCTGAATTTCTTATTTATTGTTCGCAAGTATTAATCTAAGAAAAATACAGATTTTTTTTTCTGTGTATCAATATTGAGCTGTAAAAAATATTCTCCTTCATATTTAGATAAGATAAATTTAAAATATGCAAATCACACCAATTCCTATCTGGATGAAAATGACTTTCAGTATGAGCAAACTATCTCTAGAAAGTAGGATTGATAACTGAGAATTCTGTATAGTACATGCTTTTTTATTGACTTGAATCCGAAGAAGGCCAAACAATAATTAAAGATATCAATATTAATAACATGCCCAAAACTAGTTACCGTCTGTTGGTAACCAAGGAAAACCTATTACACAGCATTAGATATGGGCTGAGCAATAAGACAGCTATTCATTTGGCATCATCTGCTTTAGAAAAGAAATATCTTATACACAATAACTTTAAGATTTATTCATGCATATGTGTATGTGTTGTGTTTTCATTAATCATTTTAAATATCTTGAAATGCACCTTTATGTTATAAAAATGAGAAACAAATTCCAGCTTTCAATAATGTCACAATTATTACGTAAATGAATATATTGTGGTCCTATGCAATCGATAGATGACTTTCCGGCATCACTTGTCAATAATTATCGCACTAAACGTACAAATAGACCTCGAGGGCAAAGGTTTAATCGTATTAAATACTACTACTCTTAACTACAGTAAAACAGGGTGAGTGGACGCTCAAGGCAGAGTAGAAGCAGTTTTACGGGAGAACATGCTGTGGCTTATATCTTTACCATGTTGAATATAAAATTCATTTTAAAAAATACCACTTACTTTTTCTTAAACAAAGATCACAATTATTTATCATTGAACTGAAATATTTGCAAACTGAAGTTAGACGCGGCTTGGCTCTAGCGTTGCGCTTGCGCCAGTAAATTTGAACAAGCAAACTGAAGTCACTAATATTTTCTATTAAGTAAGCTTTTGTACTATTTAATAATTAGAAACATGATTCCATGACAAAATTACTTTAAAAATTCAACGATAAATAGTATTCCAGCTATCAGTGATAAGAAAAACCCCTACTGCAAAACGTAGTCGTGGTAGGTGTTTGGAATTTTATATTCGACCTTTGTCAATCTCTATTCCTTAGAATTTGTAAGTAATTTCATTTTTCTTTGCTATTTTCTGTTAATTTATTATGAATTTTTAATTTACATAGTTATTTTTCGAGAAATAGAAGCATTGCTTTACTCTTCGATTTTGCAATCAGACAAAATACGAAGCAATAATGTGATAAGTTTATTTATTATTCCCCTTAAATCCATAACATTTATATAGTCACAAGTAATAACTTTGAGAAAGCTTAAAGAAATAACAGAATCTTGTTGAAAGCATAATTTGTTTTCCATAAATACTAAAATTATGTTAACTCTTTTATATTGTTTCATTCTCTTTGCAATTTGTGCATTCGGATTATAAAACATTTATAGTTATTTTATTCTAGTGAAATAGCAAAGCCAACTTCTTTTTCAAAGACTGGTTAAGTTTAATTTTATTATTGTTAATTGACGGTTTGCTATTTAAAATGGTATGTACTTATTTGAAATTGTAACTGTTTGAACAAATGAAGTAAAAAAAAAATTGAAACATTTGTGTTGTTAAAGTTATATTTTTTTTTTTTTTTTTTTTTTTTTTAACTAAATCTCCTATCAATGTCATTTTAATGTTTTATTTTTATAAGCCCTTAAAAAGATATTTAAAAAAGGTATTAAATTATTAGCCAGAATCAAGAGGATGAAAAACACGTGACTGCTTCTAATCGTGCTGACTTGATTGTAAATAGAAGCAGTGCTAAACTTTTTTTATTTTTTAGCATTACAATTAATAATTAACTTTTTACTATGGAGGCTAAATATAGATTGTTTAATAACATACATACTATAAAACCGGGTGAGTAGAAGCAGTTTTGAATTGCAGAAAATGTTAAACTATTTCCATGTACACGTAAAATTATGATTAATACCTTAAACATATGATTAATGTACTAATCATAATTTTAAGTATAATATGAAAAAATACCAACTTTACTCACCCGGTTTTACTTTATGTATGTGGTTAAACAATCTACATGTGTAACAAGGCATTGAATAATTCAAACAAAAAATTTATTAAAAAAAAAGACCAAAAAAATAAGCTCAATTACAATTCAATACAAAATAAACTCCGTTATATTTTTCAAAAAAAAAATCTATACAATTCAATAAAAACTCCATTATAATATTAAAACAATTGAACTTGAATATTTAGATAGAACATTGCGATTTATTTATTTTTAATTTCAAAAATCATTCATGAATTTTTACATAAAAAGAACACTTTATTTCCGTGCAGAATTATTAGAACAAAAATTAAAATTGATGCAGCACTTTTTCGCGCAGCATTAATGCATTGACAAAAATAATGTTAAATTCCACTTAAATATATAGTATTTAGGTTTCCAGAATCTACTCACTCAAAAACCCTCAGTAGACATTAACATATGCAAAACTAACTTTCCTTTGAAGATTAGGATAGATATAGTATCAGTCCATTTACAGATATACGTAACAGTCATTTAATATCTTGTTCCGGAATCTTTCTACGACTGAATGATTGCTTTCTCATGAAAGAAACAAATGCTCTTTTTATCCTCAAACAGCATGTAGCAATTATCT
Source organism: Linyphia triangularis (assembly GCA_963978545.1). Taxonomy (NCBI): domain Eukaryota; kingdom Metazoa; phylum Arthropoda; class Arachnida; order Araneae; family Linyphiidae; genus Linyphia; species Linyphia triangularis. The sequence goes on along the minus strand of OZ021724.1, from coordinate 83,243,970 downwards.
GATATAAGAGTCGAGTACCCTTTGCCCAAGAACATAACAAAAGGAAAAATTCGCACACAGAGGATAGTGTACTCAAGGCAGTAAATGAACAAAACCCTCATGTGTTTGCTTTCAAAGACACTGCCACTGATAAGCATGACCTATCTTCTCAAGAAAACATTCAAAGCTAAAAGATCGATTTCTAAAGGAATATTTATGATTTTTCAAACTGATAATATTTCTGGAATATCGTTTTGTAAAGTATCGTAAATCCTGCTATTTACATTTAAAATTCGAGAAAAGGTTTTCACATTTTATTTATGTTGACTATTTAAAGTCAGCTTGACATAGTATCGTAATGTTGAGCAAATAGTACCTTTTTCTATAACATTGAGCTGTTACAATGAACTTTTACGTTATCCATACTGTTAACTATTATTCTTGACCATTGGTTATGTGCGCGACCTTTTGTCTCGTGGTTAAACGCGTGGGGGACAGATGTCCCTCAAATTAAAATATTCGTGCATACCATTAAATGCGTGTCCAAATATCAAAATAAGTGGGTATTTTAATTCAAAACACAACGTTATTGAACAGAATAAAGTAAAAATTAAAAAATATTTTTAAAAAAACATGAAAAAAAGTGTAAGAAGGCTTTGATCATGGACTGCCATCGATTTAGAAATTGATTGGGGGGGAGATTTGTCAACCATACGACTAATTAAGGAATATAAGTATCAATAACTACTGCAGGAATAGAAGAGAAATCCTATTTCTGTATGAGAAAGTACTTGGAATTGAAAGTGTTGGTTTTCTCTTAGTTTTTAATTCTTTGACACTTAATTATATTTTTGCTCATAAATTTCAATAAAACAAACAGTTACTAATAAATAACGCTTGCACAGTAACATTAATGTTTTTTTCATATTTAACTGCAAACATAAAATTGACATTTAATATATGTCGTTCGTGGGGAAGAGGGGGGGTTCAATGATGAGGGCATTGACCTCCCATGAAGGGGGATTCGGTTTCTTAAGAGTTTTGCTCTTGTAAAGTTGGCTTATGCTCAATACTGGCACCAATGTCACTCTCCCTTGATGTAGTATTTTAAGTAATGGATCCCTTAAACCCACGACCCCTCTGAATCACATCGGGCCGTTTAGAGAGTGATGTGATTTAAATTTAGTCTTTTACGTATCAATATCATTTGACATCATTAGCAAAAATATTCTAAAATAATTAATCAAAACAAGAAATTGCAGCAGTTACAAAGAATTGAATTACAAAGAAAGAAGCTTTTTTTTTTCCGATATCACAACTGGATTTTATTTTTGTTTTCCATTTATGGTGGGTTTTCAAGTATCACCTAATATAGTATTTTTAATGCATAATTTTATGCTAAAAACAAACAAAAAATCATAAGTGAGAAATGAGTGCAAATTATATAAATTACATAGAATTTTCACCACCACATCAAGCATTTTTTCAATACCACATTGGATTGTTAATAGAGAGTGCTTTGCTTCCCACTTAATATTGGTTTCTACATATCATCTAATATTGATTTATTATGTATCATTTTATATTTAAAACAAGACAAAAATCATAAAATGAGTAATTAATGAAAAACACTCAATCAATTACGATACATTTCTTTCCGAGTCGTAATCCCTTCTTTAATCCAATTTTGTAAAAACTGGATGGGGGCTCTGACTGGCAGTCTGGACTAGTCTATTTGAAACGGCGACATCTAGCTAACTTAATCACATTATATTTGACCTTTTATTAGATGATAGAGCTCTAATAAGTCTATTATATAATGCAGTTCACTAATGAACACCGCCCGATAGTATAACTACCAATCCAATGAGGAAACTCGATCGAGGACTGGCAAGGCTCCAAATTCATTAGTTTAACAAAGGTTGGAAATTTCCTCACAACAGATGTTAAAACGGTGAACTGCATAAAAGGTTTTAAATAAGGAAGTGATAATCAAAAGGCTATTTGGTCCAATAGGAAGAAATTGCTCGCCGTTCACTTCTTATTTTCAGTGCTGCTGAAGTTAATATATAGTGTTCGGTTTTTTAAAGGCGGTGATTAACTTTCCGGACTTCTTAAGTCTAGACAAGAATATTTTTTTAGAAAGTTAAGCAATAGTTAGTTGATGACCGTTGAAGGAAACCTACAATTTATTAAATAAAAAAAGTCAAATTTATAATTAGAAATAAGATAAATAATTTTTTTTAAACTGATAGCCTATCAAAAACTGTCAGTTGTCAACCCGAAGCATTATATCCCTTATTAAAATGAAAGTTTTGGATTCTTAAAAACTTTTACGGTTTGTAATCTGTAGTTAGTTTTTATGTGGTGTTATTGTTTTACTGCCATATTTATTAGTATAGATAACTCAACTTTTTTTTTTTCTTTTTTTTTTTTAAATAGAATTAAACTCATGCAAGCAATTTCAGTGAAGTATTTTTAACGAGTTTAAGTTTCCGTATAAAAACAAAATACTTTAAAAAAGAATTTTTACAAAATATAATTATTTAATGAAATAAACTTTCTTTTTTAAAGCATTTTCAAATGTGAACGATATCCAGACAAAATTTAAGTTAGCATATTTTTGAATACAATATTTGTATTTGATATCTTCTAGCTAGATAAATGTAGTTATTTTTCAGACACTAATTCAAAGTCATCGTACTTTTTTACTACAAATATCATCATAAAAAGTAATTAATTGAATAATAAAATGTATTAATTAATGTAAGTAGTAAAGTAAAATAAGCCTGAAATTCTGAAATAACTAACAAAACTGGAAAGAATAATTTCACTATTTTAGTTAGTATTAGCATTATATAATAACTATTTTTACTGGAAAACATAAATTACAAAAAAAAAAAAAAAAAAATGTTTTTTGGATGAATTTTATTTCATATTTCAAAGCTTTAGAAGTTAGATTAATTCATCCTGAAACTCAAAAAATACTTCTCTGCAGATACAAATACAAACTTCATTCCTGATATTTGACAAAAAATACATGACAAAGCTATTTCGTTAATTTATCTTTGTACGAACTACACAGGTTATTTCTCATACCACCGTAGAAACAATGGGCTTTTGTTAAAAGTAAATATGAGGGTGAGAGATCTTAAGGAAATGCACTCTCAAAGTATATAGAACAACATTATGAGGCATTGTTCGATATTTAATTTTCGTCTTTTTTGATTTACTATTCTCTGTAGGATAAGAAAAACAAGCTTCTACTTCTATTTTGCTTCAGAATTATAAGAAACTAGAAAATAAACAATACTTCTGACTTGGAAAGTAGGGCATTCTTTTATTTTAATGCCTGTGTTTACTTCAGAAACTAAAGTAATTGGTTTCAATCCTCTGAAGAATAGTCCTTATTTTTATCACGTTGAATAATAAATATTTTATGTTTGCAAGTTCAAAACTTAAATTTTAAAATGTAGTTTGAAATAGGTCTTTAATTTTAAAAATTTCACAATAACCGATGTTTTATTTTAAAGATGTTCAAGCTTCAGAACAAATAATAAATTTAAGTTATGTAAAAAAAAATTGATATAAGAACATACAAGTAGTTTCTTCTTTCTCTAAAATTTTCACTGAAAAGTATTTTTCTATACAGAAAACTATAAAATTAACGATAGAGGTTCCTCATCAAATATTTTTTTTTTTTTCAAACAAAAATACTCGTGTACAAATGTTACTTCATGTCCCCTTCACAACTCCATTCTGAATTGATTAAATTTAAACCTCAAATAGGGGTGGACGACTCAATATAATTATAGAATCATATCACAAAGATTCTTATAATTTAAAGTTATGAAAACACTGCATTAAAAAATTTATGTTTTTTAATTTAAAACATTTTGCTTCTGATCACTTACGAGGCTTCGTGCTGGGATTGAAACTTTTTTTTTTTTTTACATATGACTATTGGCAGTGAATCGCCCAAGATGCTGAGATGATAATGTGGAAGTCGTACAGTATTTTCAGAAGGCACCTATAGATGGCAGCATAATTGAACTGTCCAATATTCACAAATAATTTTGATTCTGATCACTTACGAGGCTTCGTGGGGGGGTTGATTTTTTTTTTTACATTTGACACTCAAATAACTATTTTCTTTTCGAAAGTTTCCTTGCTATGAGATGAAAACTACTTTTAATGTTCCACATGTTACAAAGTTTCAATACATTGTTTCTCGTGTTGCTCTGAACGAAATTCATGGCTCAGGTTCACAACAAATACTTAGCATACGTGTACAAATGATATCCACTAGACAAAAGAGATCTCTTTTGTCTAGTGGATAGAGTGTCTGGCTGGGAAACCAAAGGTCTCACGATCGATCCCCATCGACAGCAAATAAAGCTACTACGCTTTATTTGTGACTATTGGACAGCTCAATCATGCTGTCATCTATCGGTTCCTTCTAAAAAATACTGTACGACTTCCACACTATCATTTCAGCATCTTTGGCGATTCACTATCAAACAGCAAGCAACCTCCGGCAACTCACTGTCGCATGCAAGCAACTCAATCGTTCGTCCCTTCGCGACTAACTGGGAAGGGGCTATGTGATGGTCTCGTGTAAAAATAACAGATACAACTCCTTGGCACCAAAGATCTCTTTTAACTAGTGGATAGAGTGTCTGACTGGGAAACCAAAGGTCTCAAGATCTATCCCCAGCGACCGCAAAAAAGCTACGTTTTAAGGACTCGGTTATTGTGATAACTGTCGGGTTACCTGTAGGAATTCTCAAGTTTTATCTGTCAGAGATGTAAAAGCAGGGCATTCTTTAAAAATATGTTCCAGTCTTGAAATTTTGACTACTCTCAGTATAGCAAAAAGTTGTAAGTGTCCCAGAGGCATAAATATCTAATACAATCCTTCAATTTTACCTGGTAAACCGAGGAAAAGCGTCCACATTCCATTCACTTGAATTCTTCTTTCAACCAATTTAAAGTGGCACATAAACTTCTAGACGACTACTTTAAAATTGACAAGCACAAACAAACTTATGAATCAATGCTTGAAGTCCTTAATTAAACACATTCCTTGAGAATTCAATATAACACTTGCAACAACACTTTTCTTTTTACTTTTAATCAGGTTTGGAAAGTAAATACCCTTTTCATTAAAATGCATTTCCCAATATCACTTTCATTCAGATGTAGTGTATCAAATGAATGTTTAAATAATGAAGCATTGTATGATAAATGAAACCAATGTTAATTTATATGCACGAAGGAATGAATAGATCCTTTGAAACCTTTTACCATAGCCAGACAGGCGAAACATTCAAAGGATAGATTATAAAACTAGGGGTGCGAAACATCGCACAACTTTCAATTACACTATAATACTGTTGTGGATTTGCGTTATTTACCATTTTTATATTTTCATCATTCATTTAGAAGAAATGGCCAGTAGGGCGATATTTTTTGTAATAATTCTTATATGGGTCTTTAAAAAAAACCTGCCAAAATGACGGTTTTAGCGTTATACTTTTCTATAATTGTTACATTATCTTTTCTTATAAGTGAAACTGAGGAGAGGAGAAAAGGCGATCGTTGATGAGCTGTTCTCAAGGAAAGAGAACTATGTGTTGAAGGCATTCGTTTTTCATCTTTTTACGCCATTAAAACATTTTTACTGGAATTTCGGAGGTAAGAATGATTAAAACACCCTAAGAGGCATTATTACAGCGATTTTGATCAAAATCGTTAGAGCCATTTTTTAACAATCATTGAAAAACATATTTTTTTAAATGACAGCTACCTTATGCGCAAGTGTGATTTTGATAAAAACCTTAATAGTAGGTCCCTTGGCCACCACCAACAAGCACACCAAATTTGAACATCGTAGTAGAATAATTAATTTGGGAATTATGCTGATCACAGACAGACATTTTTTCTAGATCACTTTTTGGAAATCAGAATGTTCCAAAACGTAGAAAAAAGAAAGAAAAAAAAAGAAAAGAAGAAAAAAAAAGAATTTTTTTTACTGAATGCAATACTTTCATTACCCATTGTATACATACGGGTAATTGAAAGTAATGAAGTATATGAAAATGTAAGATACTATACTTGTATATATTCGGAAATTTTGGTGGTGGGGATGTTTAGAGCACCTTAAAAGGCATTACCATGGCAATTTTGATCACAATCGTTAGAGTGGTATATGGCAATTGCTGAAAAACATAAATTTTTCAATGGCAGCTTATTACTCAATCTATAGATCAACTTATTATTCAATGGCAAATCGTTACCCTACAAATTCATTGAGTGAGTAATTTTACAAGTTTTTTCATTGAATATGTTTGTGCCAGTTAAAACGCTATAGCGTTCTTTTTCATCCGAAAATACGTTTGACACCGTCACAGAAGTCTATAAGTTTCAGACCCACTTCTACTTCTTTTCGAAACGTACTGCTGTTTCTGCTTCCAACTTTTAACACCTCTTAATTTCCATGTTTTATTACCTAATATTTTATCCAGACAATTGTTTCTACAACCATATGGTCCACAACGTTCTTTTTTAAGATGAATGATAGCCGTTCTACTAACTGCTTTATTTCTCATAAAATAAAACACTACAGCATGGATTTTATTTTACCAGTATTTTGTTGACGTGTCACTCATGTTACATTATCATTTTGCGTAAATTTGTCTCTCCCTTAGCATACATAATATTCTATATTCATTTACATAAATATTCAAGTGTTCATTTTATTGCACAGTCTATGTCTATCAATCACAACAACCAACAAACTATTTAGTAAGTAACAATTCCCAAAGCGCACCCAAGAAATACTATTTGAATAAATCTTATATTACTATGCTAATAAATGCAAATATTCACAAACCTCTATAGTTAAATATTTCTAGCGTACCTAACTTATCTTTCGCTTCTGGAAATTGACTAAAATGTGCAACTCAAAGTACGAGTAAAGCATAGATTAGTATTCAAATGTAAAACATCACTATTTAGACAGATCAGAAGCCCATTTCGATAAACCCATAGCTAGATAGACTCAGACTGAAATGAAATGGAAATGAAAGAAAGCCCTGGCTTTCACAGTAATGGGAAACGAGATGGAATTTTCCTGCATCCTCAGAGAAACACTCAACCACAACTTGCCTGTTAAATCCTCTTTATTGCATTTACAGAAGTAGTAAAAGTGCGCAAGTTTTCAACTCAAAATGGTTCGATGGCACACTCTGTATTAGAATGCTTTTAAAATAAATTAATATACTTATGGTGACTTTCTTTAAGTAGCGCTCTTGAAGTAAAGTTTTACTGAAAGTTGCAAATTCTGAAGCAATGTTGGTAGCTTGATGAAAACCGGGGACTAAAATCTAATTTTGAACATAAAAGATTTTATGAAACTTTGAATTACTTTGAATTGTCAGAGTTATTCGAAAATGGGATTACTTGAATTTGATAATAATCAATTCGAAATGTTTATTTAAATTTGATGTAAGTCGTTCAGAAGTGGTTTTAGGTAACACCAATTGCGAGATATCGGCAAGATTTCCTTTTCTTTTCACTCCTTATTTCCTCTATTTATAGAAATCGTAACACGTTCGATTATAGCCCTCGTGTTGCTGACGGCTCCAGATAAACTGAAAACAACCGACGTAACACGTTCGCCTTTTACTTTTTCTTTTATTTTTTAATTACAAAATATACTGTAATCGTCCAAAAAATAAAATCTATATTTTAAGTATTCTGTCATATTCTATCCAGTTTCTAAATACATCAAAGACATCGAGGTTGTTTTTACGTCCATCGGAAAAATATACCTTCTACAAACCAGAAACAACCCATTTTATTTTGATGAAAGTAGCTCATTGCATTTAGTTTAACTTTATAATTACATTTGTTAACACGTTTTCAAAAAATATACAGCCAATACTGAAATCAAACTAATACTAAAATGTCATATAGCATAGCACTAAAATTTCATAAATTTACACGTTCTTGTTCTATTTCAAAAAAGCTACTTGTTGATAATATGATTGTCCACATTGATAAATAAATCATATAAATATTCAAAACAGTTGTTTACGAATTTGTAACCTAACTATATTTTTACATCTCTGAATAAAAGTTCCTAATTTTAAAGCAAATGCTTACAGCAATAATTCAGAATGTGCAGAAAATGTTTCGAATTTATTCGTGTAAAATAAGTACCAGCTATGAATTAAAGCCATTGCCCAGTTTTAGTAAAGAAATTGGTTCTTAGTTTAGTACTGTGCATAATTTATAGTGTAATTATGTTGTTTCTCGATAAAGGTAACATGTGTCTCTTTATGTTATCAATCGGATACAATCGAGGAAATAGAAAAGCGAGATCTGCCAAAAAGTAGAAAATAAATACATAACATCCAACGTCTAACTAGAATTGATAAATTATAAAAATCCAATAAAAATACTTAACAGACAAAAAAATTTAACAGAGTTAGTGTGTAATGTGAAAAGCACTATAAAAGCATTTCAAATTTTTATAAAGCAATTCATAGTACGAATATTTTTTTACTTCAAATTTAACTGTAGAACTTTGCGGAGTAAAATTATGTTTAACTTTCTTCAGAATGATGCACTTTATAAACACATTTTTGCTTCCTTGGCCACATTATCATTAGGTATTACTTCGTAATGACATACCATTCAAAATGTGTAATACTAAGCATACCTTTATATTTATTTTTTAGTATATCGTACAAATGTGTAAAATATGTATGCGTGAATTTTCAATAAAGGAGTATTTTATTTTAAATTATATTTAGGGTAATAAATTAAAATTTACTTTACTGCTTATTTTTACTGCTGACTTTTAATTTACTGCTTACCAAAGTGGAAAAAAATCATTATCCTTGGGAAAAATTTATTTAGAGAATTCTAATTAAAAGTATTTCTTCCTCTAGACATGACATTAAAATTACTTTTATAGCATTTTTCATATCTTTTGAGTTATTTGGTATCTTCTAATCAATTTTTATCAGAAAGAAAAATAATCTTGTAAAATAAGTCAGCTAGTTGTTTAAAGACATCTGGAATATTTTAATACTTGATGCTATTTTAAGACTTAAATTGAATGAATTCCAGTTATGTGTGTCATTATTTTTTTTATCTTTAAAAATAATAAAAAAATAATTCTTATATAAAATTAAGGTTGCTTTTTAAGTTCTTGTTTATAAAATAGGAAATACTTTTAAGCAATAATAAAATATTGTTAATCTCACATTGTTATCCATTCAGTTTTTTTACAAATGCTGGTATGTAGAAATTACTTTTCTATTTCGATCTTTATTTATGAAGAATATTATTCTTTTTAATATTAGTTTTAGTAATTTATTGTCTCAAATTTATATTATGTTTTGTTCTAATGTAAATGCAAGTTAGTTATTAAATTAATTTACTCAAAACACAAATATTTATAAATTTGGTTATTTTTAATTGTAATAGAAAAATTCAAGCAAGTATTAAATTGGTTAATTTATAAACAAAATGTGTAGTGTTTTTTTTTTTTTTTTTTTTTTTTTTTTTTCGTTTTTTTTCCCCCTACAATCTATTTATGAGTGTGTTAGTTTAATTACTAGTCTTGATAATTCAAGCTTTAAAATCATAAAAAAATTTACATTTCTTTAACGTTTCACTTTATAATACAGAGTATCCGAAAAAAATTCTTTAATTTGGAGATCCACAGTACTTAACAAAAAAGTTACAAAGCGTAGGAAAAATGTAAGATTAGATTACAGAGTTCATAAAGTTGTAGAAGAAAAATCAGAGCACTTGCTTATGAACTCGCTTAGTAGCTTTGAGGATATCCAACCGGTAGTCCTGTAACAGCATTTCCATAGTCACAGTAGCAAATAGAAGCTTTTATTGAGTCACGAAACTTTTCAACAATACGGATCTTCCTTGAGTAGACTTTGTCTTTGACGTAGTCCTCACCCCCCCCCTCCCCCAAAATTAGTATAGTGACTTCTGCAGATCATGTTGATCAGGCTATTGTGCCTGCGCTTCTGGAATCGCAACTGTATTACCGCGGCCCGATAACAAAAAAAATTTCACTAAAATCTACAGATTCAGCATTTAATTTTACCTAGTAACGAACGGATCGCTAATAGATTTTTTTAATTGACTTTTGAAATTAAGGGCATTTGATTCGAATACCCTGTATACTATCAAGTTCAAAATCGAACTACTTCGAGACTACTTGGTCAAAATAGCATATTTTACCTTTTCTATATAAACAGTAAACCATTTTTTTTTTTTTAAAGTTATTATTCATATATAAAGTATATAATACTAGCTGAATATTCGTGCTTTACTACGAAATAAGAACGCGTATTTTAGAAATCAATGCGAGTGCCTTTTAGAAATTTTTATTTCTTGGTTGCGATGTCTTTTAAACTGTGTTTTCTAATCTTCTGCATCCAGGTGCAATAGAAAATAGGGCATTGAGATATTTCACATTTTTGGAAAGTTCAAAACTTTTTCTGCTCTAAAGACAGGGGTGCAAAATTGTGGTAGATTTGTTTTGCTATATCCATGTTTGTAATCATTTGGGCCAATTTTCAGCATCTTAGCTTTATGGGAAATTAGGATATTCTACTTTCCGTTTCAACAACTGAAAGTTGGTTGGTTTATCAAGACCGTAATAGCTGATATTGTTGATATTAGTACCAAAAATCATAGTTGGGGATACATTAGAAGGGCGACGTTTGGATAGTCCACGTTTTAAACATTTGATCCTTTTTCAACACCTTCAGGTTGGTTAATCAAAATGGGACTTGCTTACATTTTCCATGCTTGCCCTTGATGACATTTGCACCACCTTTAGAGTTGTGACTGTATGGTAAATAGAAAAATTAATGACAATTCTATCAGTGCGAGTTTTGCATTTTATATATAAAGATTTTATATTTTTGCTTGGGTGGGTTCGAAAGACTTGAAGCCAAAGCAGATTAAAACTTGAAGAAATGTATTCCGATATAACTCTTCACAGATTCTTTTACAACTCCAGAACTTCCCGTTCTAATTGACTCATTACAGTTCTTTGCACAACAATGGAGCACAAACAGCAGTTAAAAACTAGATACACAACTGCTAAAATCGACGCAAAAGACGAGACAATACAGTTCACTTCGGAACTACTCTGAATGCTCGTTGAGAGACAATAAACTAACTCACTAACTCAACTCTCTATTGGCCTTATATAAGAAAGCTTCTTTCGCGAATCTTCTAGAGATAGAAATTTGGAGAGCTTTCCAGATCGCAGCCCTATACAGGTACATGGGGACCGAAAATATCGCTAAGTGGTCCCCAAAATTAGTCGCCAAAACCGTCGCCAACTTGGCTCTATCTCGCCAACTTGTCGAGATTGCCATTAACCATAATGTTAAATGGCCTTCTCCTTGTAAAACTCGTTTTCCAGCATTATCCCTGTAAAACTCATTTTCAAGCATTAAGAGACGCATTACAGAAAAGCGAAGTAAAGACAAACTCTTGCACTGCCATATGCGAAATGTACATAAATTTTCCTTTTTACATAATTAATACTATGAAATATTTACAACTATACAGAAATTCGTTACAATATAAATTTCTTTTCGCATAAATTAATGATTTTTTTTTACTTTAAAACTCATTTTAAAGCAATATTGTATTCTCATGTTTATAAAACATGTAATAAAGGCTGTTTAAATACTTTTTTTGTTTTGTTTTCTTTAAAGATGAAAAAACTGACAAAAAACCTATTATTTACGTCGTATTTTTATAATTTATTTCAAACCTACCTAATGGAAGCCTATTTAAAATCCCCAAAAAATATTAAATAATGGAGCTTCAAGTATCAGGAAAGGATCCCATGTTTTATAATTAGATATTCTATTCACATTCATTAAGAAAGTGCCAAAATCATTAACTTATAAAAAAATTCGAGGGGAAAAAAAAAAAAAAAAGGAAAATTTGTGTCAATGTTATGAGTAAAACAGACATTCACTGTCGTAAATAACACATTTTATGTTCTGATCGTTGCATTTTATTTCAAAGACAATTTCCCGAAAACATGGTTAGGCATTAAATTTTTTAATGAACTTATTCATTTAAACTTTTTTTACATCGTCAAGTTAGTTATTCAATATGGAGAATTTAATTCAGCTGAAGATCTAAATGAATCCAATTCCAGTTCTAGCTTGGTTGCCTTTTCTCTCAACGCTACAGGAAATGAAATGGCGTGGCCTCCTAAGACAAATGATTCTTTAATTAATTTATTCCCTTTATTTCCCCGTGTTATTGTCCTTAAGATGTATGGTTAATCTTCTTATCTCTAAATCACATGAACATAAAATAAATCTCTCTGTATTCAAACTGGTGTGAGTTGTATTAAGTATATAAAAGATACTTAATAATAAAAGACATCGTGTTTATTCTACACAATTCCAAAATATCGCTTATGTCTTGCTGTTGCATAGGATTTATTTACCAAACAATGAAACTTGATTAGATTCATTACATAAAGTATTCTCAAAAATAATTAATGTATGCATATTATTTTAATATTAAATAAGACTGTTCATTGTGACAGTTTTTTAAGTGACGCCTGATGAAATTGAGATAAATTTCAGAAAGATGACGTAAGATTTTCAGATTGTTTAGAAATTTTGTAAGATAATTATCATACGATGTGTTTAAAGAAAATTTGAAGAAACAATGATTTCATAATGTTTTCTTATTAGAATATTAATACAAGAACCAACTAAGAGTTTGTTACCTCATGTATAAGATGGCGATTATTTATTCTATTCATTAATACACTTAACCAGGAAAAGTAGTAAACTCTTGTTTCAGAACTCTAAATTTATCCGTTTAAAAATTACTGGAGAATATTTTGACTTCAGCATGTACCCTGTATGATTGATATCAAATTAGAATTCTGAAAAACATTATAAACAAAGAGAAATAGAGATTTCCTTTTGAAGTTTTTTTTTTTTTTTTTTTTTTTTTTTTAAGTAATAAATTATTAGCATTTGAATATGTTACTTTGTTGCATTATATAAAAACGATATTTATTCACTAAAAATACAAATTTTGCATATAAGTGTCAATAATGTGTTACCTTGCAGTTTCTACAGACAAAATTTAATTATTCATTGGAGCGTTTTAACTTCGAACTATGAAGCTCACTGATTTGAAATGAATTGATGCAGTGCATTGATCAGGATTTCATATTTGTACTAATTAGGCATTACTTTAATTTTTACAAACTCCCATGTTGGTAAACTTTCTAACAAAAAATGTTTTGGCCCTAGTCTTGGCCTATCTAGTTGTAGCTAAGAAATTTTCCCTAAACAAACAGAAGGGCATAGTAATAAATGTATCAATAATTGTAGTGCAGAAACTAAAATTAAAATAGTTATTTATGCAACTAGTTGCGAAAATAATACTTTTTCGAACAAGGAAAAATGCTTAACTGACGAGTGCGTTAGCACGAGTCAAATAATTTACAGAGTTTGAAAAAGTATTTTTGCCCGTTTTGCATACAATACTTTTTATAATCTCGTGCAAAAAACCTTTTATTACATATATATGTTAATATTTGCATCTCCAGTCAATGAATCTCTTTTGAAATATGTCCTTTCTATACCAAGACCATATAAAATTTAAAAGCTAGGCGTGCGGTAAAGTTTATCGTACCAGTGCGATAAAGTTACTTTACTGCACTCCTCACGATAAAGTCTTACTTTCGCCACGATTTCTGATTAAAATATAAGTATAAAATGTTATGTAATAAGTATTTTTATTTAAATAGTTAAATTTAATATTGATAAGAGACACGTGCATAGTTTTATTTATTACCTTCTCGTTACCTGCCGATTACAATGTTATGTAAATATGGTTGACTACTTAATTGTTGATGGACATTTATCCTGAAAGAACTTTCCACGCCTTTAGTGCATATTTATAGAAATTTCGGTGGTTGGATGTTGAAAAACCAGAAAAAAAAATTTTTAATCATTAGTCGGATTTTTTTATGCATTTCTAAGAAAACCAATCTGTTTCAATTTCAGATACGTTCTGAGCCTGCAAAATTTTGACTAATACCTTATTTTATCGTCTCTTGTGTACTATAGACTTAAATACCAAAGTTAAACATAGCAGCAAGTCCCATTTTTGCAAATAAGCTAATTTAGCGATTTTTTACTCCAATACTTACATTATTCAATGTTACATATCGACTAATTGAAAATAAAAAAAAAATTAAAATGTTTAAAAGTATAATTGTAATAATTTTTTCAAAAAAATTAATTAAATAACTGATAAAACCTAATAGTAGATGAAATTGGGTAAAAATAAAAAATTATTTGGCGTTGTTTGAATAAAGCAAAATTTCCTCGTATCTAATAAATATGGTCTATCAATCCACTTGATATCTAATAATTATTAAAACAAAATGGCCTAAAGCGTAAAATACAATCGTCTGTGTATCAAATTAGGTTAATTATTTTTTTTCTAATTGATATTTACTAAATTATTTCTGATTACTACGTATAATAATTTAGAGAAATGTTGTTTATTTATTAATTTACCTAGTTTTTATTTAAATATTTATATTCCTATTAATCTATTTACAATGTTATCGATATATGCAGTGTAATAAAAGACTGAAGACGAACAAATTAATTATTCAATATCTACATTCTCTGCGTACAATACTTTTCAAGCTTTAAAACTGATGTCTTTTATTTAATCATTAAAATTCAACATATTTTCTTTTTCTAATGGTCGTGGTAGCTTATTATAATAAAATAGATTACCTTAGAACGTAATATTTCTATAGAAATTTTTTAAGTTTATTAATCATTTTGTATTTTACCACAAGAACAAACTTAAATTTGCACTTCCAGCTAATCAAAATGTTCAAAAAATCCGAAATAATAAAAGTTTAAACCATGCAATTTATTTTGATACTAAAATATAATTTATTCAGATTGGTTTATAAAACTTGTAAATAACTTTGCAACAGATCCCATGATTCTTATGGGATATTAACCTTTTAGCTGTTCAGTTATTTAGATGATTTGGGTACCTAAATTGTTCACTTTTTTTATTGCAAAAAACAAATGTTTAATACAAAATAAAATATACTTAGCAGTTAAAAATTAATATTTTTAATTATATACATAAAAATTTTAAGGTTTTGTGGCGGCTGCCACTCAGCGTGGCAGTGGTAAAGTTCGCATCCAGTGGATCATTATTTTCTAAAAATTAAAAAAAAAATCAATTTAATTATTTTCTAAATAAATAAATAAACAAAAATGAATACCTATTAGTAGTTCAGTTTTGTATATAACTATAATATCTATATATAATTTTGTAATATCTATATAACGTTTACGGGATGCCATTTTGCAACAAAAAAATGCCGCGCACTTTGACTTTGACCTTTGGCCTCTACCCTTTGGCATCTAACCTTTGAAACTTGCAGTATAGTGCTGCCATCTATTGCATTGAGCGCAAATAAATTCCTCCCGAGATATATTCGGGTATAACAACACGAAGCAATAAAAAAAAAAAATTACCCCGAGTAATACTCGGGCGTGACATTTTGGAACACCAGTGCTGTGCCCGAGATTACCTCGGGCAGAACAGTTAAAAGGTTAAAATGGTAATTACTTCCATTACTTTCAAAAAGGCACTTTAAAATATTTTTAAAAATATTTTATACATCTTTTTTACCTATAAAGTAAAAAATATAGAAAATTAATGGCATGGCTTAAAATATAAATTAATAAATTATATATTAATTAAATTACCATTTATGCCTAAAAACCGATATTTCGCTTTGACATGTATTAATAAATATATATTAATTATTAATAATAAATAACAATCAATATAAAATATAAAAATAGTTCGAACATAAGTGTTTCATTTGCAACAAACATCAAACTCTTATATTTAAATTATTTTCGATTTAAACCATTTACCTATAAAATCTAACCATTTTGATTCTTGTTATTTTTATTATTCAACAATTTGTGGTATTTATTTGTAGAAAATTATTATAACACAAGTCAAATTAATAACTAAAAATGTCGTATAGATTAATAAGTTACTTACAATTTACATACTTCATTATACCTTTAACCTTTATTTTGATTTATTTTCTGTCATCATGCATTATGCAAATATCTTTGTATGTTTTTTTGTTAAGAGTATTTTAAGTTATATTTTAAAAACTAAACAATTTTGACATCCTATTTTGTGTAGTAGGTTAAAAATCCAAACATAATGAATTTATTTGATGAAAAAAAAAAGTAACGTCGACATTAGTGGAAAAGTTTTATTTTTCATTAATATAGGGGGAAATTTTTGAGAAAAACATACCTGCATCTTAAAACTGAACTAAACTATAAAAAGTTTATCGACAACCCCATAATGTTCAAATAATTGGGTTTAACATCCAGAATAAAACGTCGGAATACTAAGTATCAGAAATTTTCAATGAATGGTTTTTTTAATAACAAGGAAATTATCTAGGGTTAAAACTGAATATATTTTGAGACATAAATAGCAAATTATTATTATTATTATTATTTGACCTTAATTTTTGTTCCAAGTGTCAGTTTGTTTAAACATAAATCACAAGAAACTCTTACATTAAACTGTTTTTAAATATAAAGGTTAAATAAGGTGCATATAAAGGTGAATATTTATCCTTTTCAAAAAAAAATTCTGCTTTTGATTCTCAATGCCGAATTCTACCCCCCCCCCCCCTTTTATATTCGTCTCCTGATATTCACACTTTTGGTTACCGATATATTTGTGGATGTATTAAAAAAAAAGTTGCTGTACAAGGGGTCATATTCTAAAAGCACAAGCGCTGTTGATTTAATTGAACTTTTACACATTTATTCTTCCGGGTACCTATAAATGGTCCTTCTCAGTACCCAAATGGCATCGATTAAACCCCGATTGTCTCTTTATATAACACTCTCGTCAAATATTTAAAAAAAAAATTAGTAAGTTACCATCTTGTAGTTCAATGAAAAACGATATTTTAAAATATAATCTCCAATGAAAGTATAATACAAATATAAATACTCTATCAGTTACAGACACCATGCATTATTCTTTTAGGCTCGTTTACCTCCTATCTACAGATATTACGTGTGTTTCAACATACAGTTACAAAAATTTTAATGTAATGTGTAAATCGAAAGACGTGTTAAAAAAGGTAGGTTTCTATGTAATTTTTCAGATATTTTGAATTAATAAATTAGCGGACGGCCCCTTATGAAATAAACTTTATTCATATTGAACAAAAGAAAATCGTATACGAGACACATGGTGCAAAAAGCTTTATCCTAAGGATTTTAGAACCGAAAATATTGCCGGTGTTCGGATTTAATTCCTACTGCATCTGGTTGATCATGGTTTCAATTTTTTAAAAAAGCTATTTTCTATTCTCACTGAAACTATACTTATTTAAAAATCAATTATCTATTTAACTGTAATTGCCAAGTTTATTTTAAAGCTTAAATAAACTTAATATTTATTGAAATAAAAAGTACTTGAAGTACTAAAGAAATCTTTATTTTTTCATTTATTTTCTCAATTTTTCAGTTATATCTTTATGAAGGTACAAATAGCTTAAATGTAGAGTATGTTATTTAAATTTAAAGAATAGAAATTTGTTCTTTAATTTTTTTTACCTATCACTTCACACTAATTTCTTTAGTATCGTAAATTACTGAAATCGAAAAAAAGCTAGCTCAGATCTTGTTTACTTTATATTTAAGTGACTTGCGTCGCATCATAGTCTAAAACCAGCAGCCCATTAACGTTTTCAGCAAAATAGAGCATGCAATTAATGTAGCTGCCATTGAAAAATCTAAGGTTTTCCGCAATATCCAATAAACTGCTCCAACTATTTTGATAAAATTTGTAGATATTCTTAACTTTTTTACCCTGAAATTTTCATACAACATTCAAAATATCGATAAAGGCATAAAGGCATAAAAAGTTGAAAAATTAACATCTTTAAAAGAGAGTTATCTTCCCTTAAGAATCGCCCATCAACGACTTTGTCGCATCCGTTTCACTTTCCCAAAAAGAGTAATATAACAATTATCGCCAATTTGACGATGTTTTCTATGTGTAAAATATCGCCTAGCTTGCCAAGTTGGCGTTCTATTTTAATTTATACAATGTAATTCAAAGGTGTGCTGCGTTCGCCACTTCTGGACGTATACACATGAAATTATTTCATCAGATTTCCTAAGCAATTATAGGACTTGCATAAAATCTACTTTCAAACTTCTATTTTCTCTTTCCCCCTAATCAGTCAATCGCGTTCATTGCCGGGAGATATGGTGAAATTAATCAACTACCATCCCCCCCCCCCCACACCTCCCTTCTCCATCCCCCCAGCGATGGCTGTTCTTTTTATAATGGAATGAAAGAACATTGTCCGGAATTCTGAGAGTTGCTCCTAAGTGTTCTAAAGTGTTTTGTGTACAATGAGAATTTTCTTTAAAAAAATTAATAAAAATGTTTACCGGCAAAGCTAATCTTTTATCTACGCGTTGTTGTTGGAGTGTGCCAAAAATTAACTTGTAAGTTGCTCCATTCATTCTTTCACAAAAACTAACGAAAGTTGTTGATTTTTGTTAATTAGAAATTTTTAGGTAGTAAATTGATAGTTCTAAAGAAACCAGTCTTAAATTTTTTATTTCTAAGAGTTTAATTTCATGTCCAAAAACAACTTAATTTTCAAAAATACAAAACAAAATTAGTGTATGCTAAAATCATAAGGTTTTTTCTTTTAAACCTTTAAATAAAATACATTAATTTTATTTCACATTTTTTTAAACTTATTCCAAAATTAAAATTCTATCTGCAATTATAGTATTATATATTTTGCATGTAAAATATTAGCTAAAAATAGATAAGTGTTATTCAAATAATAAATATTAGCAAAATATTAAGAATAAAATTCTAGAAAAATTATTGTGTTTTTTATTTAAAGTTAAATGTAATTTAATTAAAATATCGAACTAGAAGAATTATTTTAATGAAATAGAATACTTTTTAGCATCTTGGAAGATATTTATAATAGATAGAAAAAAATAGATAGGAAATTTGGGAGATATTATACGAAAACTTTAATAAATGAAATATACCTTCTTTAACAATGAAATATACCTCTTTACATTTCAAATCTTAATCTAATGCTTCCCCAATATTCAAATATAGTTCATTTATTTAGTTAATCCTATCAAACGGAGATGATAAAATAGGATGAAGTAGGTTTTCTTTTCAGATGTACGCATTTTAAGAAATGGTTGAATATTTTACAATATTCTTCAAAACGTATTAGAAAACTAAATAGACACTTTCACACAAAATGTTTATCTGGTATAATTTAAAACCATCTTTATATTCTAAGTGCATGAAATAATTTTTAATATGCATAATTTTGATAAAGTTTATTTGTTATATATCTTTAACGTATTATATTCATACATATGTGTATTTAACTAAAACATGTAACTATTCCCGTTTCTTGAAAACTTCAGATATTTTTTTTTTTTTTTTTTTTTTTTTTTTTTTTTTATTATTATTATTATTATTATTATTATTATTATTTTTTTATGTATGCATTACATTATCACAGTGCAAACTCATATTTGGAGTTAGAATTTTTTTGCATGTAATGGCCCTGTTTCCAAACTGAAATTTTTGCGGTAATTTTAATTTCCTCAATTATTGGATTTATTTTTTTAAACTTAGGCAATTTCTACGCAGGTACAAAGGGGCATTTTGATTTTCATTAAAAAATTTATATACAAAAGAAGTGTGACAAAGATCTTTTATATAAATTAAAGAGGGGGAGTATAGTTAAAGAGTGTGGTAAAATGTTGCAATGCAAATGTTTTCAGACGATCATATTTTAGTTATGTTATTAACGAGTTATTTGTTATGTTATTCAGGAGTTATTTGTTATGTTATTCCGGAGTTATTTTTTATGTTATTTAATAATTTATTAAAGAACAAATTTGTTTAAAATATTTAGAAATGTTTACTTACTATAATAACATTGTGTATTTGGTATCAATAAAAATAAAATTCTGATTTGTGTATAAGGAAAAATAATTCAAAAAATTGTACTTTAAGGTGAGGAACTGCTGAGAAAATCATGAAACATTTACAATAAGAAATAAACTTGTTCGAAAGTAAAAAACATTTATTATTTTGCCTAAAAATAGTATTAAAAAAAATCACATGAAAATTCTTCATCCGTAACCTACATACATCATAAGAATTTTGAAAAGCCCTTTTGTGACGCAGTTTTTTTTTATTTTATTTTCTTCAGATAAAGCGTCCAGTACATTCCTTTCAAACCTATAATTCCACAAAATAGCCTACACTAAGTCGTTGAAGTCTTCAAGAAAAAAAATTCTTCAGAGTCCTATAAAAATACCCCAAGACACATTGCGCAAGGTGATATAAAAATTTAATCTTCTTTCTGTGCAGCTCATGAGGATGGATAACTTATTTCCGTTACAGTATCGTTGACAATTGGGAAAATAAGCGTTTCGTTCCACGCAGTTTAAATCGTTAAAACTTTTACGATTTCACGTATTTGGTAAGTCGTTTTATTTTACAGCTTTTCGCGCTGTGTTCCATTCGTAGACGCGAATTGATCTGTTTTCTTATCTGATAGTCAAAGAATACAACCGCACTAAAATGTAATATATTCGTAATTGTGTGATTTTTTACTATCGGTAGTTTATTTGTAACATGTTAGAATATAAAAATTGCTATTCGCGGATTGATTAAAAAAAACTATCGTGTAAAACCAAATGAACTGACATCAATTTTTTTATAATTTACATAAGAGAAAACTTTCATAACCCTTTTAGGACTTGCTCCTGTCGTTGGTCTTAAAATTTGTATTTGAATGGGTGGATATAAAACCCATCAATTTATATTATTCGAATTCAAGGCAATTAGATCAACTAAAAAAATCTTTCTTTAAAACTATACTTTTGAACTGTTTTTAAATCTTTGTCGAGTTTCAATAAAAAAAACTATCTCTGAAATATTTCAAATAGGTTATTGTTTGTAATATAATGTTTACACGTAACTCTTTTAGTATATTACACATTAAATTTACCCATAATTGAACATGCAGTTGTCATAAATATTATTTAACTTGATTTGTGATAAAAATGGCATTCTAGATACGTAATGCGTAACTAGTATGCTCAGGGCTCGTCATAGGGCCTAACTTGTGATCTATAGTCTCTTTTTAAAGTAAGTAGATACGTTGGTGATTGTGACAATCGGTTACTGGGCTTTAGGAGGAGAGTTAAAAGAGTTATCTCCCATGCGAGATGTAAATATGGACAAGTTTCCCCATGAAAGATCACCAGTAAGACATTATTTTCTTAACACAGAACTTTCTTATAAATACAATATTTCAACCAAAAGTCAGCGTAAACTTTTACAAAGTGTGTGTGTGTGTGTGTGTGTGTGTGTGTGTGTGTGTGTGTGTGTGTGTGTGTGTGTGTGTGTGTGTGTGTGTGTGTGTGTGTGTGTGTGTGTGTGTGTGTGTGTGTGTGTGTGTGTGTGTGTGTGTGTGTGTGTGTGTGTGTGTGTGTGTGTGTGTGTGTGTGTGTGTGTGTGTGTGTGTGTGTGTGTGTGTGTGTGTGTGTGTGTGTGTGTGTGTGTGTGTGTGTGTGTGTGTGTGTGTGTGTGTGTGTGTGTGTGTGTGTGTGTGTTAAATATAAATCCAAACACACACTTTCTTTCCGGGGATAAATATACATCTGACTCCAGAAACGGGTAAATGGTCAATTGGTCAACTTTCTTAACGATGTTTCTATGCAATAAAGACCTAGTATAACTCTTGTGATAGAAAATCAGCAAAATACAACCAACAAATATTTGAGTTCTTCAAATGTTTTCCCCCACTATCTGATTCAGTATCTGGAGTTCGAAATAGCCCAGACTCATTTTAAAAAGACTTGGTTCATAATAGAAATATTTTGATGCACATTTAACCAGCCAATACTTTTTTTAAGTATTATTAGCAAAAGTATGTGCAACAATGTTTTCAGAAAAACTACGTGTGTTAAGCAAAATATTTCTTTAAAATTTTTTGAAAATTTAAGGGTTATGATTATAAGTAGTCTTCGAGTTAGTAACTTTTTGTCAGATAAATTATCTTTATAAGTTTTTTGTTCAATGTGGAACTATTATTTTAATAAACTAAGTCTAAAGACACAATTGAGGGATATCTAAAATATTGAAAACTTGATAAATAAAAAGATGCATATCATCACTATTATGACAATCCGTTTATAACTGATGGTAGTGGCAAATAATCTTATATTTTATTGTCTGTTATGTTCCCTTTATAATAATATCAGAGTTATTGAACTTGCACTGATTAACATAAACTCAATTACAAAATTAACTGTATCGATTCTTGCACTCTAACGTTACTAAACTGAAAATTTCTATTTAAAAAAAAAATATATATATATATATATTTTTTCCTTTTTGTTCAGAAGATTAGAGATCTGAAATAACCTTTAAAACTTTAAAGAAAAAAAACATCCCGCTTCAGTAAAAAAAGTGAATTTTCAAACTTTTTTTTTTTTATTTTCATTTAAAGTAAGGTCAAAATTCTCCCAAGTCTCGCTTTTAATGTAAAATTTAATCTTAAAGGTATAATGATCCCTCAAGACCATCTTCTAGGCACTTTTAAAGGTCGTGAAACTTTCAGTTAAAATGTCGTTAACGTCCAATATTTCACAGCCGCCATTTGATAGATGAGCTAAACTTTCACTGTGGAGAACACATTTAAACCTCAAGCCATACTCAGTGGTTAGAATTTATTTTCAATGCATTAACTGCAAACTTCATCACCAACAAGACTGGGTAATTACGTAAACTTCAATGTCCATGTATAAATTCAGACGAACACGAGTAGGGCTTGATTATGATGGCAGATTCTAATTGGAATATTCCTGAAACGTAGGAAATCATTCCATTTAGACTAATGGAATTCCAAATGCAACTTCAGGATTATTCTTGTTCAGTATTCCCGTAGCAAGAGCGGTAATTCGTCTGTTTTTAACAGGAATTGTTAATTGTCGCTATTTATACGGGGAGACTTATAAAGGTATTTAAAGTAATTGACTCGTATAATTAAACCTTCAAACTTTGCGAGATTTCAAACGTTGCGACGTTGAGAATGTGTTAACTTTGAACTAGTAGAAATATTTATTAATATGTTCTAGATTGAAATTCATGAACTTTACGTTTTCTGAATGAAGATCATTCCAGAAAATCAATTACATTAAACAACTTTCAGATTAAAATTTTCATTAATGACTAAATAGTTACTATCTTATGAAAGCTAATTTTTAATACATATGAATGATCGTAACATAAAAGTGACAGTGTGTACCTTCATTCTATTTCATTCAAGTTTAAAAACTACGTTTTTTCCACCATATTGAGGACAAAAAAAATGTAAAATTTTTAATATGATTGAAATCTGAACTTTCATCTGCTTTCATAAAGATATGTTTGAGGAAATATCCAACGCAAAATCTCAAAATTGAAGTGCATGTACAAATAATTTTCTTTTTTCCAGTTCCTCAATCATTGAACCTTCTGTGAAGCCATACTACCTGTCATCCAATTTCACTTTCCAATGGCATTTTAATGAAATGGTAAAATACAGAGATGTCATTGCTGGAAGGAAAGATTTAATATGTTTAGGTTCTAAATCCATCCGTTTTAAAAGAATTGGTTGAAATTTATTTTATTTTGAGCCATTTCTCTAACGCTTTGTGTCCACAAAAGAAAACCTTTCTCTGGTGGAACACTGCCTAAAATATAATTCAATCCAAATCCTAAGGCAAGCTTTCTTTTCTATTTTGGAATGATCGCTAGTTTTCCCAGTCAAATAATTTTAATACATACATAACATTCTTCAATATTCTTCTGATGTATATAAGACGTTGAGCGCCAGAACAGACCAACCCACAATGATTATTTTTCTAGTTGAAGGCTGTTTCCACCCCGTTTTGTTACAACTATTCAAGCCAAATATGGTTTATCTTACGGACAACTTAGTTGCCCATTATATAAACCACATTTGGCATGAATGGTTTTGAATAAACGGAGTAGAAAGAGCCTTCAACTAGAAAAATAAACATTGTGTGATGGTCCATTCTAGCGCTCAACGTCTCATAAATACTATTATTTAATATTCTAACCCATATACTATATTATCTAATATTCTTCGTATATCTATTCGATATATTCTCTAATTTTAGTCTATTAATACATATACTATATTCTAATATTCATTTAATATAACTACATTCCCTTATATATTACATACTAATTCTCTAATATTCTTCTAATATATTTTAGGGTGCTTTTTAAAAATCAACTTTTTACATTTTGATGGTGCACCCTCCCATTCTGTTTTATGACCCAAAAAAGGAATTCCATAAAAATTTCAAATTTTAAAAAGAATTTTCAGGGGTCGTACCAAACTTTATATAAAAATCGAACAATGTTCAAAAACTTGAATAACATCACGTCATACTGGTAAAAAAAATAACGACTGGTAAACAATGGGACGATTGTTACTGAAGAAATGAAAAAGAAAGTGATAATCATTTTGAAAACGTAAAAAACGTTTGTCACAACTGAGATTCTCACTCCATTAAGCAGAATCCGAAGGGAGCAATTAGTCTGTTGATTCATTTTGGTGTCAAAAGAGAAAAAGAAGGGGGGAAGTTTTACTGTGCTATGGAAGAATGAACGTTGATAATCGAGTACATTTTCTTTATATATTTTTTACATCCAATTACACATTTGTTAACACAGGGTAATGAAAGTATTGCATTCGGTCAAAAAAAAGTTTTTTTTTAATGTTACACGTTTTCGTTCGTGATTAGTTAAAAAAAAAGTGGTCTAGAAAAAATGATGTCTGTGTGTGTATGTTTGTAGTCATAACTCCTGACGAATTGACCTACGTTGTTCATATTTTTTGCATGGGTTAGTGATAGCCATTGGACCTGTCGTTATGGTTTTCGTCAAAACTGCGCATTCGCATAAGGTAGCTGCCATTAAAAAATTTCTTTTTCAGCAATTGCCAAAAAAAAGCTCAAAAGATTTTGGTCAAAATCAATGTAGTGATGTCTTTCAAAGTGCTCTAAGCATTCCCACCTCCGAAATTTTCACAGAAATGCGAGGAAGGAGTAAAAAGTGGAAAAATCAATAACTTCAATACAGAGTTCTCTTCCATTGACCATCCTCTATGAACACTTTTTCACTTATAAAAAAGGAGAAAGGATAATATGGTGTTAATTGAAAAACATATTAAGAATTTCATCGTTTTGGCGTTTTTTTTTTTTTTTTTTTTTTTTTTTACTAATGGCATAATTATCACCAAACTGTCCATTTTTTTGTAATTATCTGAGTATGAAAACGAAAATAGCAAATTACTCCAATCCATAACAAAATTAAATGCAATAACCAGTATTAAGTGAAGTGTAATTAAAAGTTGTGCGACGTTCTACATCTCTAGTTAACATTGCTCCCTTATATCTTCTATAACTTTCATTTAATGAAAATTTCCTAAATGTTTTGAAAGAGTGTTTTGACATTTATTGTGTTGAGAAACAATGAATTATCCATGTGGGAGATCCGAGAAAATCAGTTTTAAATGTTTTAGTTCAAAATCTCTGTTCTTGTGTTTATTTATAATCAACATCATGCAACGTGGGTGATTAGTTGCATACTTATGAGGATTCCTTTAAGCTTTAATTCAAACATTAATGAGAAATTTGCAAGAAAATTCCTTTTCTCCGAGGAATGTCTTATTTGTTTACAACATGCTTCGGTTATTTACTGTGATCATTCCAAAGCCACAGAAAAGCTATGGATTTCTGTTGATAAATGTGTTTGTGATTGTTAATTAGAAAAGTATCATCTATTAATTAAATTTTAGATCAACGTAAATGCTCTTTAAGCCTGCAGTCGGTTACCAGTTCTGTTTAATCTTAGATTGAAATAGAAAATTTGTCTTCAGGATTTAAAGTTTGTTACTTTTGTGTTGATAATTTTTACGAAACCAAATTACAAGGCTTCTAATAGATTAATTAGCTGTTAGTCAAAACTGCTTCTTATGTCCCCTCAAACTTAAGGTTTTAGTGTCTAAGTTAATATGAAAAGGGTGTGTAATAACCATAAATAAAACATACGTTTAAGACATAGGTAAAACTTATATTTCGGTTGTTATCTGGAATCCCCATTAAATTAACAATATGTACTGCCTTCTTTAGCAGTTACTGTACTCAAGTTAATATTTTAGATAATAACTAAACCAATTAATACAATTTCCAAGTTAAAAAAAAAAAAAAACGGTGTAATTTTTCTTACCTGTTTCTGCATTATTTTATCTTCGTAATAACGTTGCTTCTAAAAAGTTTAAGAATATTCCCAAAATAATTTTTCAAATAATTTTAATTACTATTATTAGTAGTACTATTATTATTAGTATTAGTAGTGTTATTCTTAGCATTATTATTCGCATTGTTATTAGTAGTAGTATTATTAGTATTATTATTATACATCTAGGAAATACAATTCTACTTAAATTCTCAACAAAAATATATGCTTTAAGCATTAGAAAATTTAAAAGCTGGTTTTCCTTGACAGATATTTCAGATCGTACACTTGCTTATAATAGTCAAAAAGAAATATATGCTTTAAATATTAAAAAATTAAACCGATTTTTATTATATAGATTGCGTATTGTAACCTACTCACAACAGTCTAAAAAAATATAAATAGTTTACTTCTTTTTTTATGGACATAAAAATGTTATGTTGTTAGTGTGTGGCATTTTTTTTTTTTTTTTTTTTTTTTACATAGGTAGGCGAAATGATACTTTGGTACTTTTCTCAGTTAAAACAGAGTTTAAAATGCTTGATACATTTTTAGTTCAAAAATAAAAGCGACCATATTTTTAGTGTTACAGTTAAAATATACAATGCCGTTCAAGACTTATTCTTTCCTTACTGTCAGTGAAGTTATTTTTATTCTCCTTAAATAATACTCGGTCCATTGCTTGCTAGGTCGAATGTCCTTATCTCAGAACCACGTAAGTATTCCTCGGATCCTAAACAACAATGAAGCAAAACGTAAAACGTATGTTGGTGTGTTTTTCCTTCAGATAGCATGATCCAGAATGGCATTATTTACCTTAACGGACAACTATACTGCGCGTCGTAGCAACTTTGTTTATGGTAGGGTCAAAGACCGTAAGCGTTCATTTGAACAAAAAGGAAACAACAACAACGCATCGTAGTTCATCCAGAACGCATTTCGTTGGTTTGATATTATCTTTCCTGATTAATTAGAGGTTTTGGTCATTCATCTATTTGCACAAAAAAAGTCTATTTAAGTGGACAAACAGACTACGACATATTCAGGAACAATTTAAACATGCTCATTTACCTTTCATTGCCCGTTTTCGTTTTTTGTGCCTAACATATACATCATAAATTTATTTCCTAATAAAGTAAAACTGCCTTACCCAATTAGATTCTCAACTGAATTCAATTGATCAGCCACCCACGATAATTGAAGAATTTTCCCTCGACTTTCCAACTTTTCCGCAATAATGTGGGCTAAATTCAAAAACCTTATGCCTCAAGTAATTCTCGTAAACATTTCATACAAAGCTTGCAATGAATTTTACTCTTCCAAACACGTTCCTGTTATTCTTTTTTATTTCGTCCAGTGTCTTAGGATTGTGCGACAGCCGTAAATACGAGAATCTTGAGGAATCCAGTACATCACGACTTCCTATTAAAGGACTCTACCCCAAGTAGTGTTCATTCCTGCCGTAGCTTTATTGTCATGGGGATGGAATTGCTTTTTTCTGTTATTTATTTCAGATTGCATTTTCGTAGCGACTGTGTGTGTTTTTTTCTTGTTTTTTGGGGCTAGTCACGAAGCGGATATAAGGAGGCAAAAGGAAATGTCGCTTAGCAGGTCCCTTCTGATTGCTTTTTCTGGATGGACTGAAGCACTAGTTAATAGAGTTTTTTCAAATAATGTTTGAGATAGAGAATGTGAATTATGTTTTGAATTAAATGTTTTATTGGCATCCTTTCAGGTTCTGAAGTGGACAAAATTATATTTCTCTCGATTTCTAATTCGGTTGATGACAATAGAGAAACCAGACGGTCAACATCTCTCCTGTTTCATCCTATATTCGGTCGGGGAAACAGGATCAGATTCTAAAAAAAAATTCTTTTGGATTTTTTAAGAGACATTGATTACAGTTTTTCATTTTTATCACTAGCCTATCCTTTACTGGGTACGTTTAAATTTATTTTTACAGTTTTGATACCATAGTGATATCTTTTTAATTATGCTCGCAAATTTGCTTGATTTCCTGCAGATCTCATGGGGGCTCGTTATCAGAGACTTTATGGTTGTTAACCGTTATTTAAGTAAGGAAAATAATTTATGGTTAATGTTTATTTAAGTAAGGAAAATAACATTCTAGATTTTCAATAAATTATATAAGGAGCGTGCCAAATAATTAATCTTTAATTTAAATCACGGGCTTGCGTTTCATACTTTTTATCAATTCAGTTGTCTGGCTGCCTGATTGTATTTTTCCCAATTGTCTCTTATTCGAGAGATCATGCGGAGTAGTTTTCTCCTTGAAAGGCCTCCCAGAGGGCAATTCTCCTAATATTCTACGTTCTCAACGATGTTGAATCAAATTCGTAGTATAGTTGCTGTGCTGGATGAAGTCTAAATTAGGTAAAAAAAAAATTAAAAACAGCCCTAGTTGGTTTTAACACATGACAACCAATCTCAGGTGTTTTTTTTTACGCGCATTACCTAGCGTTTAGTTTAGATAAATCACGATTTAGCAGAAATCCCATTTATCCTAACCTCAATATAAATTCAAAGTGGTACATTATGTAATTTTATTGCAAATAATTACCTAGTTGACTCGATAAAATTCAAATTGAATAGTTTACGAGAATCATGTGATAAATACATTAATGAAAAAATATTATTTATATTGAAGATTATAGCATTAAAGGGTGTATCCTAGCTGCCTATGGTTTAGGAGAAATTTATTTTTGTAACGGAGTTTAGGGAACCTACATGTCATGTCGCAAAAAAATCTTTTACATTATCATATTCCACTATATATATTCTTGTATTTTGTACTCTCCCATATTTTCGTATTGATCTATATTTTCGAATTCCTCTAAATTTTCGTATTCCTGTGCATTCACATTACTTCATATCTTCATATATTCCGCGACATTCTAGTATAGTCCTTTATATTCTCATGTATTCCTCTATATTCTCATGTATTCTTCTATATTCTTCTATATTCTCATATATTCTTCTATATTCTCATATATTCTTCTATATTCTCATATATTCTTCTATATTCTCATATGTTCTTCTATATTCTCATATATTCGTCTATATTCTCATATATTCCCATATATAACTATATATTCTTCTATGTTCTCATTACAATGTGTTATCACATATTCCTCCATAGTATGCTTGACATAAAAAAGGGCTGAAAACCCAACCATGCTGTTGGTTAGCGTCATGGAATCTTAATAAATTGCCTTTTTTTTTTTTTTTTTTTTTTCTTTTTTTTTTTTTTTTCGCGCTGAAGTATTTCTAATTAAATAGACTCTACATAGTACGAAAACTTCTAAAATTAATTATTCAATTGTAAATGAATAGCAAATGAAAAGACGGATGTAATAACACCACTTTTTTATCAAAAAAAGTTTAATTGATTTGTTTTGAATACGTTATACTGGGAGTTCAGCAGTAACGTATAGAACACGAGTTTCACTTGAGAAATCCCATAAAATTAAATCTACTCTACACAAGATAATTTCAAGAATTGAAACATTAAGAATCGACTTTCAGAATTTTACATTTTAATTCAATAAAAGGCAATACCATTTTCTTTCTCCTTTTATTAGTTCAGAATGTTTTGCTCATAATTAATAATTAATTTCATGACATTGTGATATAAATTTTTCTCAATTATTCTCTTGATATTAAATGTAAGTCTTAAATAGTAAAATTTCATTAAGGCATGATATGATGATAAAACGAATTCTAAGCCGTTTCAATTTCGAAAAATAAGCGCCCACTGTTGATGTAAAATAACCTTGACACATTTGTATACTGGGTTAATGACAACGGTGCCTTTATCTGAGCCACTTCCAAAACGATTTCCTCTAGCGTACAATTTCTTTAGACTTGTATCTAATACAACTGGGTTTTTTATTATTATTGTTATTATTACTAAATTTTTTTTTTTACTGATAATTACTTACATTACTGATAATCAAAGTAATATGTTATCGTAAATTTTCAATTTGAGATATTTGTGTGATAATGAAGTATTAGTATGATAAAGATTTAAACATTGTCGTGATACCTCAAGTTCACAATGTTTCTCTTGGAAAATATTATGTTATGAATTTCCTCAGAGAAAATGACAGCAAAACATTGCAGAATAAAGCAGATTATTTATTCTTCGTTTCAGTAGCTAACAAAATTTTGTTAAACAACAGTGAATTCACTAGCAGGATTTAAAAAAAAAAAAAACTTCACCGACATAGCAATAATTCAGACTTCACCAAACTAAACAAGCGCTGAGATTCTTTCAAAAAGATTCCAAACCCTCGACTGAATGAAATTCCATGTCGCGGCGGTTTTTATGTCCTCGCGTAGGAACTTTCCAGAAAAATGCAGAGCAATCAGTGCCGACCAAACGGTATAGTGGTTAGCGTACTAGCTTCTAGAACGCGAGGTTGTGGGTTCGAGTCCCTTGTAAGGCATGGGTGTTTATAAATGTATGTTGGCTTGTCAAAGGACGAATGTTTCGGCGCAATATAGCCCCCCTCGTATTGCTGACGGTGCCAGATAATCTGAAAGCAGAGCAATCAGTCTGGGGATCAGTACGCGCAGGAAAACTGTCCAAAGTTTCTCGATTCACTCGAGTGTTGCCAACTTTTTCAAGCCTGTATTATTGATGTCAACAAATAAATCTAAGAACATAGAGCTTTAAAAATAAATACGTACACTATTTATGATTATGTACAAAAAGTTGCGTAACAGTATGTATCAATTTCCAACGTCCGTTCTTTGTGGAGATATACTATAGGGATATTCCCTTTTTGGAACGTTTTACCTGTTTTCCATTCCTCAAGAGCGATCTTCGGTCTGCCTCTGCCCCATAGACCTAAAGCTTCATTTTTTGGCCACAATATCTACCAAAGAATTGTTATTATTAGTTTATTTGTGTAAACAAACTTATAAAAACTATTTAATGTCTACTATTAAAAAACACTCTTAAGAAAATTTGAAAGGAAAAATAACGATCTTATATTACTGCTAGAATAAAAATCCAAGTGTTATATCATGCTGATGTTGGGTTCAACTACTTGCAAATGATAGGGCCAATAAATGGAAGCATTAGGTAAATCGATATTAGAGGTCGGAACTATCGATCAAAATAAATATCGATACTATATCGTTGCATAGAAAAAAATATCGATAAAATATCGATATATTGATACATGATTTTTTTCTATTTGATTTTCAGTTTTGCCAGAAACAAAGTTTTTCGGGGTAAATTTCTACTTTTCATGATAGCTTTTTTGTAAGGTGACTACTTTTTCAACTGAAATGGATATATTACAAAAAAAAAGTTATATTTTCGCTTAATTGGTGCAGTGATTTTAAGAAAAATTTAGATAATTTTCAATACCTTTTAAGTGTATGGAAAATATTGAATATTGGTGCCGTTTTAACTGTCTCTCAGTCGAGTTTAAACTTTAGTTTTGAAGTTTTTGAAAAGGCAATAAATAAAATTGAAAAAACGCATAAAACTACAAAACGATTATCAAAAAACTAAAAATGTTTGAAAATATTGATAAATCGATATTTGATTGATTTATCGATATTTTTTTAGAAATATCGATAAAAATATAGTCTTATCGATATATCGCCGACCTCTAATCGATATAGATAAACAACTGGATAGACTGCTCCGATGTCAATGCAAGGAGAAAACCGCACCGGTGGTTGATGATGATGAGTGGAGGATTAACCAATCACAGTTCACTTTTATAGTTAGATGGGAATGCTAGAAAAAAGTGTGAAGTGCTAGAGTAGATGTTTTTTATCACATTATTAATAAATAAGGTCTACTATTGATATTTCTGCTGTGTACAATCCAAAATTTTATTTTAGACCCTCGGCAATCCGTATTTTTTTTCCACCCAACGGCATCTGGCAACGGCTTCATTTTCCCAGCGTTAAGCAGTCTATCCAATTGTTTATCTATATCGATGGGTCTATGGGACAAGGGTGGATTGGCGATCCCCCTTAAGAGTAGCAGGTCGATTTCATGATGGCTTTGTTTTACTATGTAAATTTTTGGTGTTTATCAATTTCCAATATCCTGGCTGTGTGCTAAATAAGGCAATAAAATATTTCAAATTTAATACGCTTAACCCTTGCTCAATGGGAAGAAGAGCTTTGGAATGTTTCACGTATTTGGAACGTTGGAATCATCTGTTCTAAATTAAACTTATTTCTTATTCTTAGTTATATCGTACCGAGTTTTCAACTCGTGATGTTAACTACTACAAAAATATATGTCTGATCAATTCCCCCTTCCCCTCCCCACCCCTTCAACTCCACCCCACCTCAACATTCGAGCCCAATGATAATTTTATACTAAGTAATCTTTCATTCAGTTTTACAAAATAAGGATAAATTATTTATGAAAGGTATTAATTTCATTGGGAAGTGGTTGTATATTAATTGAACCATTATTTAGTTTCCTTTCGTAGGTTCTCATCTTTCTCTGACAAAATCACTTTTTGAATGGATCAAGCACTGAATTATTAGACAAATTAGCTGTGAAAGACGCCTTTCTCTATCCCTAACCTATATAATAATCCAGATATAATATTATGAATGAATGAGGTACAGAATTTGTAAATTCAAATTGGGTATATTTGAATAAATATCTTTCATTTGTAACTCAATTATTTGGTATTTATGTTTATTAATTTTACTAAAAAATTTAAACTATTTCTTTTATGCTGAATTCCAATGATACAAAAAAAATGTACAATCTTGTTCATCAGTTTTCAAAAATACAGTTATATGAAACTGAATATATCAAAGAAAATAAATAGTTGTGGCATTGAATAGTTTAGTTGCTTTTTCAAAGCTATTTTGCATGTACGTAAATTCGGAAGAAGGAGTGAAATGTTATTTTAAATTCTATAGTATCACTTCATTGTATTACTAAAGCGTTTTAAAATTTCAAATTGTAGGGTGCGCTATTTCACTAATTGTTCAAAATGAAACAGTTCGAAAAAAACGCTCTTAAGTTTATTATACTTTTCATAATCCCATACTTTCATACTATTTATCATACTTCTGTATCCTAGAACAAAATGAACCTTAGTAATAAATATTACATTTCACAAGAAAAGTGAAAGAACTGAATCCTGCTACTATCAAATTCTAAATGACTGTTAGAACTCTATCAAAATACTTAAGCTTGTTTTGATGTTATGATTCGATAGAAAGCAAATTTTTAAACATAATCGGCAATAAAACCAAAATTTTTACATTTTCTCGTTTGGCTATAAGTTAAAAGGTCGTTGTTTTTATTTTGTTTCAATGTAAAATCACAGTTTAAAAAAAAACTTAGTTGATAAGAAACTCCTCTTTGTAAATTCTTTTAAGTATTACCAAACCATAGTAAATAAATTACATTGCAATTTTGAAGGAGCGAATATCATTAATTAGATCTAACCACACATTGCATATTTTTGCTTTTAAATTTAAGTACAGTACCAAAAAAAATCCGAACGATAGCTGTATATTGTATTCTAATTGATGAAATAAAAAAATCAAGTACCGTTGTAAATCGTGAAAGGATTTGAATTTTTTTTTTTTTTTTTTTTTTTTTTGTCATAAAGGGTCATCTACATATTTAAACTGAACCAAACTTTGAAAAGTTCAATGGCAAACCCATAATATTATACCATATTTAGAAAAAAAAAACTGCGAAATACCAAATTTCATAATTTTACAATGAGTGGTTAGAAATTTAAGTGAGATCAAAGAATTTACAAATTAATGTTAAAAGAAAAAGTTTCTTTTTTGGCCATAAATTCTTAAATAATTCATATATTTTAGTAATTTTTGTTTTAAACAACAGTTTGTTAAATGCCAAATTGAAATAGCAATCAACTCATTCACAAACATTTTGCAATAATTAATTATTAATTAATAAATTTATTATATAGAAACATGTTTTCCCCCTTCATTAGATTCCTCATGGTCGAAAAAAAAAAACAGAATTTTTTTCATTTCAATTTGACTTTTGGTTCTCAATATTTTAGCGAAAATGGAAAAAATCTCACTTTAACGGACTATATAATAGATTACGTCTTAATGCAAGCAAACGTTCTATTCTTCTCCGTTTTAAAGTAAGAGCTTGGATTTGCCCTGAAGATAGGCCAAAACATTTTCGCTCATAAGTGGCGTGTTTCGCAACATAATGAACTGAAATTTGGTATTTGAGGTAAGCGAAATATTCTAAATCGAATGAAAACATAAAAAAAAATAAGGGCTCGTATTGAAATTTTCAAAGATAGAGTTCAATTTACTTAGTAAACAACCCCTAAGAAAAACAATTTGCACAGGACATATAGAAAATCATACACAAAACATTTTGGTGCAAACCGCAAGATTCTACGATATTAGAACCAAAGATATAGTCATCGTTCGGATTTTTTTTTTTTTTTTTTTTTTTTTTTTTTTTGCGTACTGTACAAATGCGAAAGCGGTGTGAAAAAAAATTAGCAATTAACGTCTTTTTTATCTAAGAAATTAAATAATCAAGTAAACTTGTAATATTTAATCGTAGTAGCCATCTGTAATTGAAGAGAACGTTGTTGTAATTAAATTATTGTATTTAAATATTCTTATGAAATGGAACAATAAATATTAATGCTACATTTCAAAGAATTTTTTAAATAAAGCACAATTCAATTTGAAATTTATTTTGTAATTTATTACATTTTGTTTGTCTCAATAATAATAATCGAGGCAAATTTGAACGAATTATCCAAATTGTACAACAGGGAATTATCAAAATCAATGGAAGACTGTATTCACCGAGCCACACAACACTGTTGATTTGCAAAATGATGCCAAATAGTAATCATCAGATGATTATCTCTGGTTGAGCTGCTTTCCAATCAAGCTTCCTATTCCGTGAAATGTTCATTTGGAAACCTTGTCTGCTCAGTCTATGCTGTCTTAGTGATATATCTGGTGAATTAGGGAAATGCCTTAGATGGATAAATTCCCTTCCTCGATATGAATAAGTAATGTATCACATAGTAGTATTATTTAGAACTAAAAATCCCATTTAATTAGTAGAAGTGGAAAATGTTTTTATTTGCTCAAATATAAACGAATTTTTGAAACATTTCATCTAAAATAAATTCATGACAGTTAAATGCTTTGGATATTCTTTCAGGGCGTCATCTGATTTTAATCAAAGTTACAATTTGCTACAATTAAAAGATACGGTACATTTCTTATATAAGGACGGTACTTATGACCCAGTGACAAAGTAAATTTGACCTAGATGTAAAAAGTCAAGTCACTAGGAGTTTTTTTTTTTTTTTTTTTTTTTTTTTCTTTCTTAAGAAAGGTATTTCGAAGCATATTAGCTAAATGTGCATTTCATGGTATTGTATTTACAACACCAAAATATACTTATAAAACTCAAAAAGCAGAGTTACCCTTCTTAATTTAAAACTGTTCCCTGTAGTCTCTAAGGAAATGTCTTGGTGAAGAATAGCTGTTGTTTTTCTCTCATATCATATAATTCCAATGCGATAGAATAAAAAATATAAACTTTTATTTCTAAAAATTATTTGCTTCAAAGCTTTATTTCTTAGGAAGAGAAATGGAACGTAAAAAATTTACTCAGTTTTGGGAGACGAGGGCTTACATTTAGAGATTCTAAAGAACCTTTTGCTGCCCAGTAGAAAAACCTTAAAAATGCTCTGCAACAATCATTTTTTATACATACATCAAGTTACCTTTTATCGTGCGCTTTATATAAATACACTACTGTACTTGATTCAAGAGCGAAAGACCACTTTTCTAAATGTCATCCATGGATAATACTCCCTCTGGGACGTTAGCTTGTCCAATTCGTTGTGGAAAGTTTGATTTATATCTTCCAGAGTTAATTTTATACCTCGAAGTTTAGTTGTAAAACAAGCTTACTTGACTAAGTTTTAGTTGTGATTTAACTCTTTTCAAATTAGAGGCT
Source organism: Linyphia triangularis (assembly GCA_963978545.1). NCBI lineage: Eukaryota > Metazoa > Arthropoda > Arachnida > Araneae > Linyphiidae > Linyphia > Linyphia triangularis. The sequence continues at coordinate 83,207,441 of OZ021724.1, read as the reverse complement.
ATAATGATATATGTTATTATATCAATGGAAATATAAGTTTTAAAAAGTAGGCTATTCCGAATTTATGGAAATGTGGAAAATTTAAAACCTGCCATTTGTCATCACTGGTTCTCAAGAGCTAGAAAAATGCATTTCAGTGTACCGTTTGAAAACTGAGTATTACAATTTCACAAAATCTTTCAAACCTAGAATGCGAGAGGATAGTTTATTGTCAGATCTCTGCCGAAATCTGTTGAAGTAGGAAGACATGAAGAGGATTTTGTCTGTCAAACACGTGTCATTTTTTTTTTTCCCCTGGGCTCTTGTCTTATTTGTCGGGTTTTGTTATCCAATATTTCTTCCATTAGAGGTATGAATGCGAATTCCCCTGGAACCACTATCCCTAGAAATTTAAACTACACTCACTATTCCGGACGTTCTTGGGATGGTTAGTCGCAATGTAGCTCTCATGTCTCATGCCATGGAGAATCTAATACGAGCAAACTAACCTAACCTCGTACTTTTTTAAGAAGGGCGTTTCCATATCATTCTTTTATGCATGAAGGGTCGCTTTTCGTCTAAACGTCATCCATCTATGGCACTCCCCGTGGTCCATTAGCTTTCCAAATGAGTAGTACCGATGATTATTCGACCCATAATCCTCTGGATCTTGGGATGGGATCTACTTTCGCTATATATAATGGTAAAAAAAGTCAATCTCCAAAAAATAAAACTTGTTCTTGGCGCCCATTATGTGCTTAATGTGTATGTTAGTAATCAAGTTAAAATGCAAAAGATCCAATATCAGCCTGTTAAACGGGAAAAGTTTAGTTCCATATCTCAAATTTAATTATTTTTTTTTGGGGGGGAGGGGGGGGGCATTCTACTTAGCATTCATGCATGTTTTTATTTTTAATTTCGTTGTAAATTTTATTCACTTTCATTTCGGCATCTCCCGTTTTATTTACTACTTCAATTACTTTATTACTCATTTTATATGTTGGGTAATTTGCTATTCAATAATTCTTAGTTAATTATAGTTAATTCATTTATTCAATAAACTTTAACTTAATAAATTATAACCTGTTTTTCACAAAAGTAACTTATGTTATAATCAACGCATTCCTATTAAACCAGAATGTTCAAGATAATTATAATAATTATTACTATTAAATTATACCATTCAATCTACCTACTGTATGTATTGTTTTTATTTCCATAAAAGGCTAATCAAGATTAGTAGTTCACATTGAGTGGGTTTCCCACTAAAACTCTTTCTTTTCGCAACTGGCGTTCAGTATTTAATAAAACTGTATTTCATAAAAGTATGCATGATTTCAAGCATTAAATGTACATAATATATAGCATTAAATGTACATGATTTCAAGCGTTTATTATGAAAACATCAAACGCTTCGAATTATGATTCTTTTTAAAAACGTAAATTATAGTGTTGCTACTTTCATTTTTTTTTTTTTTTTTTTTTTTTTTTTTAATCTTTTTGCAAAGTTTTAAGTACTAGATTTTCTTTTTAATAAAGGAATGGAGCGGAAGGGTCCTATAAGGCATGTGATTGGTCCCCTTTAACACTGTTAATATTTGACAGATCTGCCTAACAGATTTCCATATTTTTTTACCTTAGGGAAGTTAGAGTATACTCATTTATAAACATTACCCTCCTCTTTAATCATGTCTTAAAAATTCCTAATTCTATTTCTTAAGTTTTATTTTACACTTTCTGAAACATGCATAAAACAATAGTATTTCTATGCCATACTACAAGTACAGCAAAATAAAAATAAATCCATTATATAAAAAATTTTGTATTATAAGGACGAATAAAATAAAGAACTAACATATAAACTTTTAAAGTTATATTTAATGTTAGTTAATTTTAGATGAAGGAAATTTCATCAGCCCATTTAAAATGATTTTCATTGTCTCCTTACATTGTTTGTAGTATTTTTGGAACACATTTGCCGAAATATTGTTTCAAAACAAAATAAGTATTGAAGTAGAGCGTTCTCATAACTTGCAATCGACTCAACCAATTTGAACAGGGTTATACGGGTCACATCTATTTGATTGCGGGCAACTCCAGGCACATCAGCTTTTAACACTTTCAGCCAATAAAATAAAAAAGATCCAAATCAAGTATCATCACAAACAGAGATATATTTCGAATTAAAAAATTTCTACTTTTTTAACGATTAAAGATTTTTGTATGAACAAAAGCTTATTCGAATCCCAGTAATAAATTAATTATATCCATTGTAAATAATTCCCTTAAGTGTTAGAAAACGCTATTAACTTCCGATTTGAAAATTATCATACATATTCCATACAGCTGTATCGCCAGATCCAGAAATAAGTTATACATCCGCCAACAGTTTCCAAACAGTTTCAAACGTTATAAAAATGGCAATGAGGAATTTGAGTATAACAAAGAAATAATTGTATATAAATTTGCTTATTTTAAATATTTAAGGAGTGTAGAGAACAATGAGGTATTTTACTAATTGAGGACCTAAAATGAAAAACGACCAAAGTACAATTTTTTTTTTTTTTTTTTTTTTTTTTTTTTACAGAAAAATGTCTTTTAGACGAAGCTAAACAAAGTGGAGAACTCCCAAAGTGCGAACTCCAGTAGCAATAATTCAAATTCAATTAGAAGTATGTACTTAACCATTGCCTTAAGTACCAGATGCGAGATGCGATCATTTTTCGACTCTCCTGGGAAAAAAATCTTTTTTGGACTTCGGTCATTTCCCATTTCTAGTCCTCAATTTTTAATGCAAATACAAATTTTAAGACCAACAACAGGCTCAAGGCCCAACAGGGTTGGTCTAGTAAATATATATATACACGTATATAGAAAGAGAAAATAATTTGCATACAATAGTTACAGGATCATACATACAATATAGAATAGTTAAGGATCATACACACAATATACAATAGTTACAGGATTATACAATACAATATACATAATACAATACAATACACAAAGTTGACACAGTGTTTGACAATCATACTGGAAAAATGCAATACATAATGCAAACTGACAAATAATATAATAAAACATCTTTAATATAAATTCTTTGATAGCCAGTTGACGAACCTCGGGGCTGATCTTTTAGGAAAGACCATAAACTTTGGCCAAATTTAATGGAGAAATTATTTATATGATTCGAGTAAGACATAAAAACAGAGGAAATCATTCCTATAAGCAAATGTCACATCCTTCTTTTATATAATGTATCCTTCTTTTATATAATCCATAACTGGCCAATGTTAAATTTACCAATAAGATCAGGTGCAGCAGCGTGGAACACATCTCAAATGTTACTTTTCGCGCCTGGAACAGCAGGGAACGGTTAAAGAGATCCTCCACGCTCCAATACTACAAAGATATCAGAAATAACATCAGTCTGAATCACTCATGCCTTGACATTATTGAAGAACCATTTTTTGCTGTCAAACCACCTTCGACTGTTAAGATCAATTTAGACCTGCTGGAACCGTGTTCGAAAAAAAAACCACAAGCAACCATTAAGAGAAAGGATATGGAAACTATAGCGAAGCTCTCTAAACCTGACCTTGCCTTCTCCTTCCAGATCAAACATCCCTCAAACATCGGGTCGCAGCCGGAAAAATCGTTTCCAACTTCACTAGTGAACTGATCGCCATTAAACCCGCTCTAGCCCTTTACCTCTCACAGTCAGTTCCCTCGAATGGCATCATCATTTTCTCAGAATGTAAGTCTGCTCTGGAGGCCATTAAAGGAGGTAAATCAAGATTCGCCCACGAAATCAACGCGCTTCTGTTCACCTTAGTTGCCAGGGAGAAAACCTGCACCATCCAATGGGTCCCCGCTCATGTCAACATCGGGGAATGAACAAGCGGACTCCCTTGCTAAGGAGGCTAGGAACATGGATCCCCCTCCCATGCAAACCACTTGCTTCGATGCAAATGCCGTTGCAAAACATCACCTCTGCGGCGGACTTCGGAAGAAATGGTGCCTTCCGGAGCTTAATATTGACCGCGAAATCACCACTACCATCAGCAGATTGCGGACGGGGCACATGAGAGATATGAAGATCATGCCTGACGGCTCCAGAACTTATGCAGAATGCAGGCACTGCCCAGGAGTTCAGCTGGATCCGAGGCATCTCTTCAGTTGCATCTCTGTTGCCTCGACCCTCTTCAACATCGATCTCAACTGCTGCCATGACACCCTTTATACCAGCGTCAGCCACTAGGCGTCCCGCGGGCCGGATCCGGCCCGCGACAGCTTTTTCTCCGGCCCGCCGGCAGTACAGAAGAGCAAAAATAAAATTTTGTGGAAATAGTTTTAATATGTCTACAATAGTATGTGTTTACTACCAAAAACCGCGTTTTCCATTAAGTGGCCAGAGTCAGTGAGTCTGAAAAATCCTTTTTTTTTTCCCTGAGACTGCAAGAAAGAATAAAAAAGCAATAGTTTGAATTATTATCAATGACGCATTCCTTTGCATTGCTTAGTTTTGTACTTATGATACTCAACCCCCTCGATTCGTGAATGGCACAGTTCGATTTCTGCTTTTCTGAATGTAAAGGGCAGGAGTTGGGTGTTTCAATGCACACCTCTTTTGTTTTGACGTGACAAGAAGTATCGCGATCTTTATGACTCCAGTGCAATAATGGCGTCGAAGATTAGTTTTAAACGCAAAGTAGATAGTGAAAAGCGGACCGGCTGTCATCGTCTCGCAATTGAAGATTTTGGAGGCATGGTTTAAATATCTTTATTGATTATGAGTTTATGTCAAGTCACATTGCAATATTGTCACAAAAGATTAACTTCTTTTATGACTTTGATTTACGATGTCAAGAAAATTATTTTTTTAATTATTTGAAACAAAAATCAAATATCAATTGTTATTTTATAAATATAAAAAAGTTAAATTACTGTTTCAGTTTTCAAAATTGTTTTATATTGTTGAATCTTTAGTAATTATCACATTTCTAACATTGAACATATGTAGTAAAGCAATATATTTATTGGCATATTCTTTATAAATCTACGGCCCTCGGAAAGTTCCAACATAAGTCATGCGGCCCGTTTCTAAAAGTTAGTGGCGAACGCTGCTTTATACCGATAAAGTCGGAGATGTGGCAAGGACTGTGCTCAATGCCTTTGGTCCCATTTGACTTGTCCTATCACCTTTTTTCTGCACTTGTCACACGACAACAACAACAACATATAATGCTTAAACCTTGAACGTAATACCTTGTCACGTACTTAAATGGCACAACCTACTCAACTTGCCCACAAGTAGAAACAAACTGTCATGCATGCCAATAATATTTGAACATTTGTATCACACATTAATCTTCCTATGCTGACACTCTCCCCACGTATAATTTATCTCTTGATCCACGTCCGAATATCAGCAATAACTTATACCTAAAAATACGACTCAAACAATTTCAGTATTCTACATATCGCACTTTCATTCGTACTTAATTTTTATAGGGCCAAATAAACATTGATATTTCTAACTCATACTCAACAATCGAAGAACAATTTATAAGGAGAACGATGGATGTTGTCAGCTGTAACACAATAAACAGAACACACAAGCACGCTCTGCCAATAAAAATTCCTTTTATAAACTTCGAGAATTCTGTGTTCATTGCTTTAGCAAGCTAGGATTCTAAATCATTGTGAGTTCCATGCGAAACTTTCCGAAATCACAATGGGTGCAGTTTATCTACACGTAAAGTTATTTTTCATTGTCACTTACGTGCTGTTTGTTGATGTTTCCCCCCCCCCCGCCTTTTTTTCGGATGTCGGACCATTACTTTTAAAAATCAATATCTTTTGTTCTGTAACAAATGATTTAAAGGGAATGTTTTTCATATCTTTTGAAGTTTATGCGCTATAAGAAATCTCGCCTAGTTAAAATATGAGGTAGACAGTAAGGTGGTTCGGAAAAAATATATTTTCTTTTTTTATTTTTGAATTGCATGAGGTAAAAAAAGTTGTTACATATCTTGATAAAAAAAACAGTAAAAAAAATTGAGAAAAAAAAGTAATATCTTCCGATCGCGCATTCACCTCAAAGTTTGGAAAAAATACAAAAAATAAGTATTTTTCCTAAAATTTTCATTAATTTCTAAACGTTATATATTTGGAAGGAAATTGTTTGCAATGTGTAGTGAAAAGGTGGTATAACACAGGAAAACACTATTCTATGCATTTTTAAAATTTATATTAATAATAACAACTCAAAAGTAAAAAATTTTTGTAAAAAACAATGATTTTTCTGTAAAATAAGTACTAACGTTATTTTTTTTTTTTTTTTTTTTTTTTTAACATGCTCTTATTCATTTGGCTCACTTTTTTCTCTAGCTTTCTATCCCAGTGAGGTACTTTGAAGGAAACTTTTGTGAAAAAGTCGGGCATTATGGATCTTTTAAAAAAAAGGTGTTCTATCGTCTTTGGTGCTAGCGCCACTCACTTTTTGTCTTCTCTCTCTACACAAGCGTTCCACTGCTTGTGAGTGACAAAGAAACGAGTTGAAGTCTGATTTCAGTGGTCCCTAGTATCACAGAAATACTGGCCAATTTCGCCAGACATAGGCCAATCCCGATATGGAATGGTGTGAATATTTCGCTTGAAACAATATTAGCCAATCTCTCCCAATACTGGATAAAATATAGAAGTGTTTTTGAAATGTCGATGCACAGTTTTAAAATTAGTATATTGTGTTTATGAGAAACAAAACTATGTGGTGGTTTTGACATGTTTTTTTTTTATGAAAAATCGTATATTTTGGAGCTATGCTCGGCCAGAATTAGCCAATCTTCCAGTCTCCCCTGTTTCCACCAATACAGCTGTGCTCCCACGGATGCACCACTCTTTACTAACAAATGTTCATTTGTTACTTTCCAGTCCTATTACAAGCATTCCATTTAATTATGTCCACATAATCAGTGGTAATAAAGTTAAATTTGGTTGCCTTTAAATGCCTACTTGTCTTTCTCTATGAAAGTTCTCGAGATTTCATAACCCGAAGACCCAGTTCTCTTGCATCTCTCTTTTCGTACAAAATTATTGCCAATCTCAAATTTTTTGAGTAAGGGAATGAAGTATTTCGCTCAGTAACCGAGTTTAAAACCTGCAGTAAATATTCAGGAAGGTATCGAGACAAGCGAATTGCCTCATATGATCTTAGGTCCTTCAGAAAATTAACTTTTTTTAATGCAATATCAAGAAGATATAACTGGCCAGTGCTCAATACTTTCATCTCAACTTGAGGAATTAAACATTCAACACTTAAAAAATCAGTCAGGGAAAAATTTTCACAGTTCTTCAATTTTTTATCTATGTACCCACTAAAAAATGTTAGTCTGTTGTAATACTATCTACGCGTTTAAATAGGCATGTGAATGATAATTCATTGAAGTATAGGAGACATATATCTATCTCACTTTAGTGGTCTCCCAGCGTGCAATTTATCTACCAGATTATTTCCAGCCAGTATTAATGGCAGTCCCAATCACAGCCATGTACGGTATGATCCAATGAATAAGCAAGTAAGTTTATGAGCTTCAAAAGATAAGAAAGCGCCACGAGAAAGGCCACCCAGAATGAAACCAGCCAAAACACAATTTTTATCAATATTTCAAAGGTTATGCGCGAATAATTATTATTTAATAATTACTAATTTGATTTTATCCAAGTTCTATCTACTTCATTCCACACAATACAAACTAATGTGCCTCGATAACTTAGTGATTGGCGCATTCTACAAATTGATGGAAAAAGGGTATTTTTTGTATTTATTCAAAACTTTGAAGTGAATACTTGAAGTAAATAAAACAATTTTAACAAAAATATGTAAGAAATAACCATTATTATCCATTTTATAGAAAAATCAATATTTTAGCAAAAAAATTTCGTTTTGAATATTTTAAATTATTAATATATGGTTTTAAAAATGCATAGAATAGTTTTTTCCTGTGTTACTCTACCCTGTCACGACACATTGCAAACTATTGCCTTTCAAATATGTAACATTAAGAAATTTTAAAAAATTTAGGAAAAATAGTTTTTTTTGTATTTTCTCCAAACTTTATGGTGAATGCGCAATCGGAAGTTATTATTTTTTCAATTTTTTTTTTTTTTTTTTTTTTTTTTTGTTCTTAAGTTTTTCCTATCAAGATATGTAACAACTTTTTTCACCCCCTCATGCGTTTCAAAAATAAAAAATTATATTTTTTTCGAACCACTCTAGTATACAGTGCAGTTGAAATACAGAACGTATGAAATTGGGAATTAACTAATTGCAGATAAGCTTTGAAAGTAAAGTTGGAATGCCCAAAGACAAGAAATTCATTTAATGGTAACACAACAATAATAATCCACAATATTCCCAAAATCTCACATTTATCAAAACGTAAACAAAATAACACAAGAAAATTATTCAATTAAAAACAATAATGCATAATGTTTCCAAAATGAACAAATTTATCAAAAAATAAACAAAATTGATTCTTGGGTTGATGGCGGAAAATTTCCGAATTTACTTCCATTCGAAATGCAAATGCAAGACAATTTTCTCTTAGAAGATCTGTCAGACGGCATTCCCCAATGATACTAGAAATATATAAATACTTTCAACAAACTAGAACGCTATCTAACAGTATTCCGGTACAATATAGTCTTTGTTTAGCTCTTGCGCAAGATAATCTCTAGTACAACACTACAATTATTACAATGCAATCATTTATTCCACTCTTTCATCCTTTTACACGCTGCTTTTTTACAAGTGCACTAGAGAACATTCAAGAAGCACTGAATAAATTTTTAAAACAATAAAAACACTTCACAAATCTAATTTGAAGTGAAAACCACCTGATGGAACTAAAATCCAATTACTAAGAATGTTTAACCGCTTCTTTATACTTATTATTCCCAATTTTTTTTTTTAACCACTTGCGCAGTCATGCCTGACTGTGACGCAGATTCTGAAATATCAACTTAACAATGCGATAAAATAATACTCAGTATCAAATATTCTTTCCGTTATTCCAAATGTGAGAATGCGAAAAAAAAATAAGAAGAATCTAGTTCTGAAAGGTGGCATCCTTTGATATGAATATATAACCTTGTTAGGGTGTTTGATTTATCGATTCCTGCATCGAGAGCCTGATGCATACATCTTACTACATTACCTATTCATCTTGCTGTATCTGGTTGATTTTCTATTATTTTAACCAAATATCAGTTATAGAACAGAAAGTGCTGAATGTTTTGCGTTATCAGTTCGCATTCTATTAATATATCACACAGTAGATTTTGAATTCAAAATGATAATTTTTGATAATTTTTTTTTTATTCATATGTCTAGTAAAAGTACTATGTAAAGTGGAATGTGTGCTATATCTGTCACAGATAAATTACGAGGAGTCTAGTTATGTCACGGTGTCACTTATCGTAGTTGTAATTTATTTTGTCTTGTTTCATGTTCAATTTAGTATAATTATATCGTAAAGCGTGTTTCATATCCCAATGCCTGAAGTAAATAACTCTGAAATAATATTTTAAGCAAAGTGATATTTTCAATACAATATTTTTAAATAGTTATTTTAAAAATTATAAAATATTTCATGTATTTTAAGCATCTATAAAGGAAAAATTGTTAATTAGTTTGTCTGATCCAAAATCCAAAACTAATGGGTATTATGCTTTGTACATGATTGTAAGCATTTGCCGATAACATACCCATTAAACTCAACACATTCTCTTGAAATTAACTTTTCAACTTTGATTCAAATCTCAATGTATTAATTTCTTTTATTAAACATTTTATCGATCCTAACTGCGTTATCAAAATCCAAAGTAACGAAATAAATACGGAAAGAATTTAGAGAATATTTTTCCCTAACAACTATATTTTTCAATTTTTATTTTTCTATAAATATGTGTTTTAATTTATTTTTTAAGTTTATATAATTTACAGTTAAATTTACATAATTGCAATTTACAATGTAATTTGAAGATATACATGTACAAGCTTTGTTCTTATACAAGGGATATGGCTTGAAGAAAACGTCATGAACAATGCTCTGGCTAACAAAATGACATTTTGAGCTCTTTTTTCTACTCGTAAACTGATTAGTACAGTAAAATTACGATGAATGCTGTAGTTATTTTTTGTTTTATTCAATATTAGTTGTTTGTTAAGTTAATATGGAATGATAATTATTTTTACTAGGTCAAATATACATTTATAAGCCACCAAGTCAGACATTATAAATGTATATTTGACCTAGATAAAAATAATTATTATTCCAATTTAACTTTCCCACCAACTAATATTATATAAAACAAAAACATAACTTGTATACTTGTCATGTCCTGTGCGTCATCCAGAGAATTTCCCTTAATTATTATTTTCCTTCAAAAATTATGAACAATACTAAAGAGACAAAGTTATAACAATTCCTTAAATAAAGTCTTATGTAATTTAATGCAATTTTCTTCATAAAGATGCTTGAAAGATTTTACTTACAAAACTGTTATCTGTGAATTGCTTATAGAGTTAATTAGTTTTCTAATTTGTTCAAATTAATATGTTTATAATCAAGTATTCTTGTGATTCTTCATTATATTCCCATGCTTTTGATAGCGTATGTAGGTAAAACGGTTTTATGTGTACCATAACGCATATTTCTCACATAATATATATTTTTTCCACGTATGATCAATTTACTTTTGGTAATGAATAATAAATTGTTTGAGTGAGTTTTTCATTGCAACAAAATTTGTAACATAATAGACTCATTGAAATTTGGTTTTTTGTCACCATTCAAAAGAAATTATTTAACTTTTTTATACAATATAAACATAATCTAATACTCATGATGTAGCGTATTTTCTCAAAGTACAATGTAGTTTTCTAGCGATATCACCTTATAAAGGAATCATCAGTCGATCTCTTTCCCATTAGACCTAATTCTACCTTTTTGTGGCCTCAATATCGGCTAAAATATTGCTTAAAATATAGGAATTTTTTATACCACGTATGAAAACAGTAATTAGTTATCACTAGTAAAATATACGAGAAAATAACTATTTTATTATTAATTTAAATTTTTCTAAGTTAGCTTATAAAAAACGAGTAATAAAAAAACACCCATTTATTTTTCTTTTAAATTTTGTTTATGATCTTTTATTTTTGTTGAAAAATACATGGATTTCTTTAACATGTTTAATATAATAATTCCGGATATATTGTAGCCAATAAAATGAATGGTTAGGTGTATGATGTAGGAATAAGTTGATGGTCTCTCTAAAAATTAATACAAATCTGAACATAAAGTAACTTTTTCGTATGATATTCAGGAATAAAGAATTGGATTATTTTTTACGACAGTGGAAGATAACGAAAACAAATTTTAACGTAATTGCATAAATCACAATCTACAAAAAACACAATTAAACAACTTTCTGAAATGGATAGCACTCGAATTCATTAGGACTCTGTCGTTGGTCGTCAACGAAACCTGGTTAGTGAGGCACATGCTTGAGTCGTTAAGCGGCATAACGAGCTAAATTCTTCCATGACTTTTTCTGCTTCCAAAGAGCTCAAATCGATAAAAGATCTAGTAACTTGTGCAGGTTCATATTTCAAGAAGCCCTGATCTTATTAAAAAAAAGGATAAATAATTTGAAGTATCCCTTCAGTTGACATTTTCCAGTCTCATGTCTGGACCGATGCCAGCTATTAAAAATACCAACTTTACATGGATCAATATGGTTGGTGCAAGTGAGACTTGGGTGGGGACAAGTCTGAGGTATATCAATGTATGTTTTAAGATAATCGATTTTTATATAATTCGGAAAGCAAACTATCTTGGAAGTCGAAAGCTCGATAAATCGCTTGAGGCTTTTATTCAGGTTTTTTGATGATAAATTGAGAGAAATCGGAATACAACCGACTGAAATACAATTTGAAAAATTGTCAGAAAGAGAGAAGTAAATTATCATCAATTTATTCTGAAAAGTGCCTTATCTATCTTGTATCAAAATAAGGTTTGGTATTTGAAAGGAATTGAGAAAAATGGCTGAAATAGAACATGAAGAAGTTTTACAAAATTCCATAGTCTTCGAGTATCTTAAGGTTTCTTTCTATACTTTTTTTTTTTTTTTTCATAATTTAATCTAAATTTTATTTTTCAAAACATCAAAACAAGAAACAATGCATTTACTATAATTTACATCTGAAGTATGTTTTGAATTTTAATACTTTTTATTGTTAAAATTTTTTATTTACTACCATGTTTATCTTCAATTTATCCTTTTGTACGTAGATATTTTTCTCAACTTTCTTCGTTTTTACCTAAACTATTCCCCCTGTAAATCATACTATGTACACTGTAATATTGTGGACACTGTAAATCCATAAAGTCAACACTTAAATTTATTAATTTCTTATTACAACTGTATAAGATAATATGCTTTCACGTTTTATGTGTAATCATTTCATACACTAAACTCAATTCCGGTAATGAAACAAAAAAGCCTTTGTAATACATTCAACTTTTCATCAAAAGACCAAAATTATTATTTCTATTATTTTTAAAATATTAGTTACCTAACAAGAGATCAAATGAGTCTAGTTACAGATGAAGGATGATTCAAGTGAAGCTACACTGAGGATTGATAGCAATATACACGCAATTATAAATAATAAGGAAAGAATTTTACAATTATCATCTTACTATTCTTAACAGATAAAATAATTCGATTTTTCAGTTCAAAAGGTTACATAGAATTACATTTAAACCAGTGAATTTGAATTGGAAAGATGGAAATTCTGTTCGACTTAACTCGTAACTTTGGGTTTGAAATTTAGACTCATAAAACTAAGCTATCTGGTAAAACAAGTAAACTTAAACTTTTATTCTTTTAATTATTATATTACAATGGAAAGATTTTTTTTTTAACTATGCATCAAACATCATAGTTATTGTAAGATAATATTGTTTGCAAGTGATGTAACAGGCTTTTTCTAATGTAAGGGTAACATGATTGATTGATTTAAATGCTATACAAATTTGTTTTGAAATCGCTACTTTATAAAAAGCATGATTCTTCATGTTACATAAATAGTCTAAAACTATTTAATTACTATCCGTACTAAAATAGACAGCGACAAACCTTAAGAAAAATTTCCATGTTAGAGTAATTTCTCTGATTGTGATAACTCTTTTCCAATTCTGGAGATGGAGAAACATTCGGTGACCCTCGAAGGATACAAGTCCACTAATCAAATCTTTCATATCGCTCCAAGTAATGTGAAAATATAATTGAACAGTGAACTACAACCTCAATTCATTCGTTTTAAATATCTTCCAAAAATTTAAATAGCGTAATTGTGATTTATGGGAGTAAAACTTTAAATTACTTCCTTGAAAATTAAAAATTGGATTTAATTTGTTAAACTAATACATACCTTTTTGTCTTCCAGTCTCCGGGAGTATATTGAAGAAAATGAACGCACAGACCCACTCATTCATGCTCCAGACAAGAAGAACAACCCCTGGGCCGAGAAGGGAAAATGCCTCATCATGTGATCGGGTCAACCTCTCTATGCTTGACACCAGTGGATCAGCCATCTTTCTTTTTATTAAGTTCTATTCCTCTTCGAAGGACAGAGCTTTTTTCTGAAATCATAACAACTCCGGGAGAAAAGGGGAACACCTGTAAAACTAACGAGGAAAAAAAACTATCTACAAGCAATGTGGCAGCTGAAGAAGACTGCTCCAGACTTAGCTTGTGTTTGAAAGGTTAAAGACTGTGAAAATAAAATATAATTAATATAAACTAAGGAACTGTAAACATTTATCCAAGAACATTTTACAAGCATGTTCACTGTTCTATTATACTTATAGTATACGTTATTCAAATGTAACGCAACGGTACCCTTGACTGTTAACCCTCAAAATATAATACAAGGGGTTTTTTTCCTGGAAAAATTTTGCAACTCATTTTAAGTTCACAATATTAATACATTCAAGTGAATTTTGACCAAGCTTTAGCGCTTCCAACACTTATGGAAGTTGTTCTGAATCTTCAACTTTGAAATAAAATTTGTATACAAATATTATTAAGAAGGTTAAAAGTGTTTTTAAGTAATCTTTCACACACTTCCTATAGTTTGGATTGTTATAAAAAAAACTATTTATTTAGATTAAGTGTAAAAGTTTAAGCTCCTCGTGTAAATTCTGTATATTTTAAGACAGATTATGGTCAACATTTACTTCGAAACTCATTTAGTATTTAAATTGTACCATAAAAGCGTTTATAAGAACTTTTTATACGGCAAATTCTTATGTTAATAGTCCAGATAAGATACCCCCAGTAGTTTTTTGAGCGATACATTATACCAATACTCTGTCAAGTCTGACTTAAACTGTTTTTCCTTAGAATGTGTTGAATGTCTTAGAAATATGTTGTGTTTTAGTATAAAGATTTATTTTATCATGTCTTATTTACAGTTATCACAATTTAAGTAAAAATATTTTGCTTTGAATATATATATTTATATGTTAGTGTTGTTAATTTTTGTTTGCTCTGTTACGATAAACTTTTAAATCATTGGAGGAATCTTAACATCAGTGTGTGTTCAATTTAATGGTTGTTTCAACAATGACTTATATTTTAATGTTGTATTAATTTAATTATATATTCTAAGCATGATGCTTCAACTTGAAATGTTAGCTATCATTAGTAGCAATTAATTATTTAATTACAATAAGTGTCTAAACTTAAATCTTTCATCGCAATTGAATGGTATTTGTATTAACGGTGAATTTATTACTACAAATACCATACATTCATGCCTTATGACTGTTATAGTTCAGAAAGGTCATACTGCCCCACATGGTGATATTTTGAAAATTAACATTTCAATGTATGAAATTAATTGCATGACTGTCTACGTTTTATGACCATTCCTTGTACATTATCGCAGTGTTTTAGTGCTTCTAAAAGTAAATATTCTATTACTAGGACTAGTTTTAAAATACAATAAGTGCTTCATTTCTTATAAAAACAAGTATGTATCATACTCATACTAAAAGATTTTTTTAAGTTTTAATGTAATTGTAAGTTTTAAAGAAAAGGTAAAAAATCGATACCCCGTTGACCAAAGTTAGGTATCCTATGTATGTTAATTATAATAAATTATTTATTATCTCAATTTCTAACTTAACTTGTGCTTTGGAGGCACTATATAAACCATTTTCAGTATTGCGGCTGATATGTGTACTGCAGATGTTCTTTCTATCCCAAACGTGCTTTCATAATCTATACCAAAAAATTGACCAAAGTTTCTGAATTCAATTTATGTTCAATTTTATGATACACAAGATCTTAAAAATGATATGTGAAATATTGTATTGTTTTATTGGTGACTAATAGAAAATATTGCTTTATCCTTCAAAAAGTGAGACCTTTCTATTCAGAAAATTCTGAAGTGTTAAAAAAAATTAGTAACACTCTTTGAAAATATAAACACTAATTTAAAAAGTTTAAATAACTTTTTCAAGACTTTTGTAAATTGATTATTAGTTATTACAAGCTATCAAGCAATCATATTAAAATGTGCTATGGCTATTAAATGCTATGGAAAGGAAAAAATTTCATTTGAATAATTACGTCTAGTCTTTAATAAAGACTATTAAATCTAAATTAGTATTTTAATAAATTAATTTTATTTAATAATTTTAATTAATAATTTAATAATTTTAATTAATAATTTAATAATTTTAATTAATAATTTAATAATTTTAATTAATTTAATAATAAAATAATTGAATAGCTTTAATTAATTTAATAATAAAATAATTAATAATTTCAATTAATTTAACAATAAAATAATTAAAAAATTATAAGCGTTACATGCATGAATAGTGCATTTAAATCTCCAACTGTACTTCAGGTATTGCCAACTTTTTTAGGAAAGTTTTAATACATTATTTCTGTATTCAAAACATCAATTTTTGCCTTATTTCGAAATTTGACTTTTTCAATGATTTCACCAACGGTTAAAATTTGTTGCATTTTTGAAGATATGTAACTAATCTGATATAAACTACGGCATAACACTTAGATTAGTGTCCTATATAGTCGTTCTAGTCTAGCTTTTGCATCCTGTGGAAATTCTAGTCATGAGAAAATGAAGAGGAGGGACTCACACATTGTACTCTATGCAACATCTTCTATTCTTGTCTACTTTATAATAAAGAAATCTTTTAATGTTTGAAGATAAAATCTTATAAAAATCAATGTGAAAACGTGTGAATATAAGTTGTGTAATTTATTTATCGCAGTTTTCTTTGAGATCCCATCTTGTCTCAAGAGAATACATATTTAAAAAAAATTGTATCAATCGCATCATTATAAATTTCATCATCAATTAAAAATAAATATTCGATGTAACATTCGACTGTCTGAATTTTGTGTTTGAAATCAAAATGTACCATCCATGACAATTTTACGTGGGTTCTTATTTTCCTTGTTTAACGTTATTAGTGTTCTAACGATAATCAAAGATTTTTTAGCCGAATTGTTCTGTAATAATGCCTAAAACTTCAAAAAATTCTTGAAGGCTTATGAGTCATGGAAATTATTATCATATGAATGACTTGGTACGCCTTTTCAATGGTACACTATATATATATATATATATATATATATATATATACTAGCTGAATACCCGTGCTGCGTTACGAAATTTTACCATTAGCATTTTAGCGATCAAAAAGACATTCATGTATTCTACACTTCAGACGTTTGCTCCCATTTCCATCCCGACAAATTGATTTATCAAAATAGGAACTTTCCTTTGTTAACATTTTAAACGAAATTTATAATTGCGAATAGTAAATTGGAATAGTTTATTGCGTTTATGTTTGCTCTTAATTCTAAATTTCATAGTAGTAGCTGTATTGGAATTGAGACATTAAGTTAATCGTCGTATAGTTTCAATGTTGTGTCAACTTTTCATCCCTTAAAAATTCGTTAATCGATATTAGAATTACTTATTTTTTTAACATTTGCCCTTTTAACATTTGCACCAAATATCAGAAATATAACTACATTGGAAGAGGAACATTCGGATATCCCTCGTTTGGAACATTTAACCGCTTTTCGACCCCTTAAAGTTGGTTAATCGAGAATGGAATAGCTTACTTTTTCTGTTTAATCTTTTTTTACATTTGTACCAATTTTCCGAGTTGTGACCAAATGGAAAGTGGGACATTCGAATATCCCTAGTTTGGAACGTTTAACGCCTTTTGCAAACCTTAAGTGGGTTAATCGAGATCGGAATGGCTTACATTTTCTACGTTTATCTTTATTGACATTCCTACAAATTTTCAGAGTTGTGACTATATGGGAAGTGGGATATTCGAGTTTGGAATGTTTAACCCCTTTTCCACCCCTTAAAGTGTGTTAATCAAGCTCGAAATAGCTTAACTTTTCTATGTTTGTCTTTGTTGATATTTTTACCAATTTTTAGAGTTGTGACCATATGGGAAGTGGTACATTCGAATATCTCTCGTTTGGAACGTTTAACCCCTTTTAGACCCCTTAGAGTGGGTTAATAGAGATCGGAATAGCTTACTTTTTTTTACGTTTGTTTTTGTTGATACTTGCACCAGTTTTCAGAGTTGTGAAGAAATGGGAAGTAGGACATTCGAATATCCCTCGTTTGGAACGTTTAACCCCTTTTCGATCCCTTAAAGTGGGTTAATCGAGATCGGATTATCATGCTTTTTCTATGTTTAACATTGTTGGTATTTAAGCCAATTTTCAAAATTGTGGACCTGTCGGAAGTGGGACATTCGAATATTCCTCATTTGGAACGTTTAACCCCTTTTCCACCCCTTAAAGTGGGTTAATCGAGATCGGAATAGCTTACTTTTTCTTCGTTTGTCTTTATTGATATTCGCACCAATTTTTAGAGTTGTGACGAAATGAGAAGTAGGACATTTGATTATTCCTCGTTTGGAACGTTTAACCCCTTTTCGACCCCTTAAAGTGGGTTAATCGAGATCGGAATAGCTTATTTTTTCTATGTTTACTATTATTAATATTTGTACCTATTTTTAGAGTTGTGACCAAATGGGAAGTAGGATATTCGAATGTCCCTCATTTGGAACGTTTAACCCCTTTTCGACCCCTTAAAGTGGGTTAATCGAGATCGGAATAGCTTACTTTTTCTATTTTCACCATTGTTGATATTTGTGGCGATTTTCAGAGTTGGGACTATGTGGGAAGTGGGAGAATTAGTGATGAGTGAGTGAGTGAGGGCTTTGCCTTATATATATATATATATATATATATATATATATATATATATATATATATATATATATTTATTTTTTAAATACTTTCACGTGTGAACAATTCTGAATGAATAAATGAAACTTTTAGAAATTGAAAACTAAAATTTTAAACATAGTTTAGTTAATGTGGGAGGCAATGATCACATCTTGTGTAGATTTCAGGAATATTATATTTGATGAATTATTTACAGATGTTAAACAGCAAGTAGGGCACTAAAAAAACACAGTCTGACGATATCTACACAGTCCAGTTCCAAGTACCATAGCACCTCTCTGATCGCAACCAGACCATCACAGCGAAATGTTGACACGTCCAAGTCTAAATTCCATTTACTTGTTTTCTCATCCAAATTCAAAGTTGTGATACTGTCCGGAAGCGCTCGTGTCTGACTTTCTGAACGTGAACCGTCTGTCGGTGAACTTCATTCACTCCTACAATCGCCGACCAAACGGTATAGTGGTTAGCGCGCTAGCTTCTAGACCGCGAGGTTGCGGGTTCAAGTCCCGTTTTATTCATGGGTGTTTGTAAATGTATGTTGGCTTGTCTAATGACGAATGTTTCGGCACATTATAGACCTCGTGTTGCTGACGGCGCCAGATAATCTGAAAACAACCAACAACCACTCCTACAATCGGCCGAACCCCCAAGTTGTAGGAGGCAATAATTACACTCTGTTTAGGTTTCATGAATATTATATTTGATGCATTATTTACAGATGCGAAACAGCAAGTGGCACACTAAACAACACAGTCTAAGGATATCTAAGCAGTATGGTTCCAAGTACCGTAGGACCTCTCTGATCGCAACCAGACCATCACAGTTGACTCGTCCAAATCTAAATTTCTCCTAATTGTTTCCTTATCCAAATTCAAAGTTGTGATATTGTTCGGAAGCTCTCGCGTCTGACTGTCTGAACGCGATCCATGACGCTCGCTCGCTCCCACAAGCACGATTACGAACATAATTTGATATGAGTTCTGTATAAAAGTAAGAAGATTGTCGCGCTATACATTATTAAAAAAAAAAACTAGGCATTGTAACAGCCCAAAAAATAATTCCTAGCAAATGTTAATGAAAACTCGGTAAAAAAAAAATAATATTTAAAAGTATTTAGAGAGTTTTTGGTAACAAATGAAATCGTTTTGATATAATGTGATCGTTCTACAACATTTTAGTAGACCAGATAATATGGTTTAAATCTATTTAATCTATTTATGAGAAACAAATAATTTAGGATCTTATTTTTTATTGTGTTAAAATGTTTCTAAAAAATGGTGAATGAATTTGAAAAATATTATACTAAATTTTACAATATAAATATTTTACTGAATAAGAAACGTGCAACAGTAGTGTGAAGCACAATCTCTTTCTTATCAATTACACACATTATGGTATTCACAATTGTAACACGTTATGGTATTCAATTTTGTTTGATAACTTATTTTTAAATTTAAACATTTTTAATTTATACGAATACAAATGTAGACCACCTGTAAATGCATATATTTTATACTATTTTTGCAAATCTAATAAATGAAACTAGATAAACTATAAATAATAACTATATATACTGCAGCTAATACACAATAAATTAAACAACATTAACTATAATTTAGTTCAAATAGTAATAACAAATCAAACAAACAATAAATTTTAAATATATTTAAATTAATAATAAAATAAAAATTATAATAATAAAAAAAAATATAATTATTAATAATAAATAAGAAAATAATAATTAGCTTAGGATCGGCTTTTTGTTTGAGTTTTATAAGACATCGATACATCAATACAACTGAACAACATCAGCACACATCCCTTTTTATTATCTCTATCAGGCGGAGCAGTCGCATGCCTACACAATGACTTTCTTGCGCATGCCCAAACATTATGAGAGAACGGACACCGGACCACACTTTTGACCAATTAAAAACAATACCCTTGATGGTCTTAAGGCCCAGGGTAATAATATTATTAGTAGTAAAGTAATAAATGAATAATAAGACAAAAAATTATACTAATAATAAAAATAAAATATTAAATATTAAAAAAATTATGCATTAAATATATAAATTACATAAGCAATCAGCAAATAATAAATTACAGTTGGGGGTTTTAAATAGCCAATTTGTAAAATTACAAATCATTTTACAATATATTCTTCTGAAAATTAATATTAAAGGTTGTTGCATACCCTTATAAATTCAAATGCTAAAAGATTAAAATGATTTTTGGAATAGAAATCTTTTTATCTTTAACAGTGCTTGTAATCGACAATATTACATTATTTGCTTTATTGCTACGCACTTAGAATATTAGATTATTATATCAAAGCCACTTTAATGACTATGACTCTTCTGTTACATCCCTTGGCGCAGTTTGGCCCTTGTATTGCCCTTGCGCCTATCAAATCTAAAATACAACCAATCTATTACATTCCTAATTATTTTTCAATTATGAAAGATGCCAAACAATTTAACGATATTAACATTATTGTTCAATCCATACCCTTAGCCCTTTGAAGCAGAGTGGTTCCGCACAGAAACTATTTGTATTTCTATCTGCAGACTGATTTTACATCAAAATCACACTTCCTGCATGGATATTAGTGCAATAGATCAAAAATAAATATTTTTTTGCAAAAAGGAAGTATACTCCAACATTTTTCTACGCATAAAGATGGCCACGCGGAATGGCATTAAAATCGGAAATAAAATCGAAATTCGCACTTCAAAGGGTTAATGGATTTAATTTATTTAAATGACGCGTTTATACAATGAAACTGACGCAATAATATTTTCTAACATTTTTAAGAAGTATTACTCAACTTACCAGGATCTTTTTCAAATTCGTTCACCATTTTTTTAGAAACATTTTAACACAAGAAAAAATAAGATCCTAAATTATTTGTTTCTCATAAATAGATTAAATAGATTTAAACCATATTATCTGGTCTACTAAAGTGTTGTAGAACGATAGCATTATATCAAAACGATTTCATTTGTTACCAAAAACTCTCTAAATACTTTTAAATATATATTTATTTTTTTTTATTTTTTTTTACCGAGTTTTCATTAACATTCGCTAGGAATTATTTTTTGGGCTGTTACAATGCCTAGTTTTTTTTTTGTTTTTTTTTTTTAATAATGTATAGCGCGACAATCTTCTTACTTTTATACAGAACTCATATCAAATTATGTTCGTAATCGTGCTTGTGGGAGCGAGCGAGCGTCATGGATCGCGTTCAGACAGTCAGACGCGAGAGCTTCCGAACAATATCACAACTTTGAATTTGGATAAGGAAACAATTAGGAGAAATTTAGATTTGGACGAGTCAACTGTGATGGTCTGGTTGCGATCAGAGAGGTCCTACGGTACTTGGAACTATACTGCGTAGATATCCTTAGACTGTGTTGTTTAGTGTGCCACTTGCTGTTTCACATCTGTAAATAATGCATCAAATATAATATTCATGAAACCTAAACAGAGTGTAATTATTGCCTCCTATAACTTGGGGGTTCGGCCGATTGTAGGAGTGGTCGTTGGTTGTTTTCAGATTATCTGGCGCCGTCAGCAACACGAGGTCTATAATGCGCCGAAACATTCGTCATTAGGCAAGCCAACATACATTTACAAACACCCATGCCTTACACGGGATTCGAACCCGCAACCTCGCGGTCTAGGAGCTAGCACGCTAACCACTATAAAGTTTGGTCGGTAATTTAAAATTAGATGCCAACACCAAGCACACGCTGGCAACAAAAACTGCGCTTTGTTTTTATAAATATAAAAATTGGAAATGCATATAAAGGAATTATATTAAAAACTCACTATCAAAATCAATATTTACTAGCATGGCCTCTGATCTATTTAATACTGAGTTTTAACCACTCAAAAAGTTCGAAGAAATCAAACTATGAATTTCTTTTTTAATGGGAAAAATATTAAGAATTATTAGTGCGTTTTGTGGAAACAAACATTGTAAAAGATGTCAAGTTGGCATAGCCAAAAGCATTAGTATGCTAAAATAAGTATTTAGATCGGAGGAAAATAATCTCACAAAAAAAAAATTCCAAACCAGATGACGTTAGAAAAAGGGATCAATTGCTCTTTAAGAGGATGGATAACATCAAGAAGAACATTTAGTCAATTGGATTTTTAAATGGAGATTTGTGGTATCCATTAGACGAGCATTGGATAAACTTATTGCGACGGTCCTCGTCTGCTCTAAGCTGCAATGCCCATGAAGCACATTTTGTGATAGTCTGTGACCATAAATAATTACCGTAGAGTAGATAGTGACCGTAACACATATTTTTATAGAAAAAAATGTACCCGTATTAAAAAAAAATCTTAAAATGTATTTTGATCCCAATTATAATCTATAAACATGCTTTTAATCCATAACGTGGAATCTCCTTGTTGTTAAATGGAGACTTAGGTTCAAAATATGTCAATTACATTTCATAACATTAAGTTAAAATCTATAATAATAAAATAAGCTGTGTGTGTGTCTGTCTGTGGCTCTGTGGATCTATAGAAAGCTACTTAAAATAGGAGTAGATCTCTGAAATTTTCAACATAAAAGGTTTTGGCTTTCTAATTTTATGTATGTCAAACAGAAAGTTAAAATTTTAATTAGTTATTTTTAAATTAATTATTTTAATTAATTTATTTTTTACAAAGTGACTTCAAATAGAGATACAGCTCTGAAATTTTCAACGTAAGTAGTTTTAGCCTTCTAATTGGACTTTTGAAAAACAGAATATTAAAATTTTAATTAGTTATTTTTTAATTAATTTTCTTAATTAATTAATATTTTTTTTTTTTACAAAACGACTTTTAATAGGGCTATAGTTTTGAAATTTTCAACATAAGTAGTTTTGGCCTTCTAATTGGTCTTTTGAAAAACAGAATTTTAAATTTTTATTTAGTTCTTTTTTAATTATTTTTTTTTTAATTAATTAATAAATATTTTACAAAACGATTCCTAATAGAGTTATAGCTCTGAAATTTTCAACATAAGTAGTTTTAGTCTTCTAATTGGACTTTTGAAAAACAGAATTTTATTTAGTTCTTTTTTAATTAATTTCTTTTCATTAATTATTAAATATTTTACAAAATGATTTCTAATAAGGCTACAGCTCTGAAATTTTCAACATAAGTAGTTTTAGCTTTTTAATTAGACTTTTGAAAAGCAGAATATTAAATTTTTATTAAGTTCTTTTTAAAAAAAAAAGGAATTAATTAAAAAATATTTTACAAAATGATTTCTAATACAGCTACAGCTCTAAAATTTTCAACACAAATAGTTTTGGCCTTCAAATTGGACTTTTGAAAAACAGAATTTTAAATTTTTATTTAGATCTTTTTTAATTAATAAATAAATATTTTCCAAAATGATTTCTAATTGAGCTGCATTTCTAAAATTTTCAACACAAATAGTTTTGACCT
Source organism: Linyphia triangularis (assembly GCA_963978545.1). NCBI lineage: Eukaryota > Metazoa > Arthropoda > Arachnida > Araneae > Linyphiidae > Linyphia > Linyphia triangularis. Next base: position 83,183,600 of record OZ021724.1, on the reverse strand, counting down.
TCTAACTGGACTTTTGACAAAAAGATCGTTAAAATTTTAATTTGTTTTTTAATGCATTTTTAATTCACATTTTCACAAAAAGCGATTTCTAATAGGACTAGAGCTCTGAAAGTTTCAACATAAGTAGTTTTGACCTTCTAATTTTGCTTTTTACAAACATCACGTGTTAAAATATTCTTAAAAGGGTGTTGTATTATAGTTATTAACGGGGAATTTTTTTTTTATTGTTTCTTTACAAGGGACTGGTTCCTAATATTAAGGATTTAAGTAGCAATTAGTTTTTAGTGCGTGAAGCTACCTTACGCTTACACAGCAATGAACCTTTCATCGAGCAAAGCGAGCTCATGTTTGAATAGCAATGAACCTTTCAACAACGTTAAGTAAGCCTGTGCTTATGTGTCAATGACTTTTTCAGCGAGCGAAGCGATCTCGATTTTGCGTTGCGATGAACCTTCCTCTGCGAGCGAAGCGCCAAAAATTGGGGCCTATACACCAATGACAGATTTCTACAACGCGGGGCCTCACAGCTGGTTAAAATATTGCATATGATAAAATTTCGTGTCGAAACACGGGTATTCAGATAATTTATTACAAAAAAGACAAATATAAATTATTAAAATACACTTTTTAATTTATAAAGAAGAAATATACAAAGGGAGACTAATTTTTAACGTTTCATACTAATATGAGAAAACCAGGACAAGTGAATTTTGACTAATTAACAAATTAGTAAGATATATATATATATATATATATATATATATATATATATATATATATATATATATATATATATATATATATATATATATATATATATATATTTTTTTTTTTTTTTTTTTTTTAGAATGCACAATGATACCATTAAATAAAGAGAACTAAATTTAAAGTGACGCATCAGAGAACGTGTAAGTATTTACTACCGCATAAACAAAACGATTCTCATTTTAGTACATACTACATGGTTAAAAAAATTTAAACATAAAAAAATAAGTGAAGAAAATTTTGTTTTGTGTTTTCAGAAATATTTTTTCTTGCAACTTTAAAAAGTAAATCATAATACAAATGTGTTCCTTCTACAGCTACTACTTAATATAGTTAAAATAGGATATGAACTTTAAAACTACAATGTTTTTTATAACAGCTGGTCTTCATTCTCTATTATCCAATTAGTGTCGAGATAAAGCCTGAAAGCGTTGTCTGTCGTTTCCTTCTATGACTGGACAACGACAAACTAATCCAATTTCTTCACAGACAGTGTGGCATTAAAAAAGTTTACAAAAACTTTCATTTAACGCTCGAGTGCTGTTTGGTAAAACTCTGAGAGACGGGAAATGAAAAACAATGTGATGATGGAAGAAGGTTTTCACTTAAGAAATTAAATAATGTGTTTAAAACAGGTTAAAAATTTTCAGTGTCACATCACGCTTAAGTGAAAATAGTTTTTATTTGACCTCTTAAACTGCCATGTTAAGAATATATGTATACTTATAAATGTATAATTTTTTTAAAATAGCATTAAGGTACAGTGTTTTAGAAAAGCATACATTTCTAATTTTTTAATTTGGGTGTATTCTTTGTGCATCTTAGTCCAATAGTGAAAACTCTTATCTTTAAATAATCGATGAATTATTTCATTTATTAAATGGGTTCTGTCCCCATTTTAAAAAAGGCTAACTGAAAATAAATTCAGACTTATTGAAAAATTCTGAGCTTTCATATCCTAGAAAATGCTAATAGGGTAGGTCCAACAACAGCAAAAACTCGCTAACTATTTTGTTTCGGAAACATCTTAAAATGCCTCCCCACATCAAACTAGTGATATTTCTTGACACAAATAGTTATCAATTTCTAGTTTCGATTTATAATGTTAATATCATGCAGCCAGAGAGACGAACACCGAGAACTCACACCGTTTTTTTAGGACCCATTACATCCTCAAATACATGCACCTTTTAAATTTCATTAAAATTGCTCCAGTGTTTTCAAACTTAATATTTTCAGCTTGAGGAAAGGCAGACACCATTGAAGTTTTCTTTCCTTTTATAACAAGCCTTAGATCTATGTAGGCATAATGATGATTTTAAATGGGCATTAAACTTAGTTATATCAATAAAAGGAGTTCCATTTTTTTTAAAACAATTAGTCAAAATATTGAGGAAGATTATTAGACGAATACTTTGTACTTCTGATGGAATAGGAGTTGACAGTATTATTTCCGCTGTTCAAAAATGTTAATTAAATATCCTAATGTACTGTTAATATGAAATGTTACTGCATTAATTTTCTGTTCAAATGCATAAGTTAAAATCTATATTACACGCCATCTGGTTTCTTTTTACTTTCAATAACCATTTAATAATAGGTTATGTTAATATAAGGTAATGAAAGTTCGGATACAAAATTCGGTTTTATTTTCTATATCTGTTTGATTCTGTGGTCAACATACTGAATGGAATGGTTTATGTCAAAATAGAGCATAAACTGTAAGCTATTGAAAAATTTATGTTTTTCAGTAGAAATTTTTCTGAAAAAACGGATCTAACGGTTTGAATCCAAATTACTGTGCCTTTTAAACTGTTCTAAGAATCCTTCTCTTGTAATTACTATAGCATTTCAATAAAGACCTATAAAATTAAGAAACAAACATCCTTAATATATATTACATTGTTCAATCCCCTTGAGCATTGCCTATCAACGACTGTTGCTCCTCCATTTCACTTACCCTAAAGCCGACCAAATGGTATAGTGGTTAGCGTGCTAGCTTCTAGACAGCGAGGTTGCGGGTTCGAGTCCCGTATTAGGCATGGGTGTTTGTAAATGTATGTTGGTTTGTCTAATGACGAATGTTTCCGCGTATTATAGCCCTCGTGTTGCTGACGGCGCCAGATAATCTGAAAACAACCAACCACTTACCCTAAAGGAATGTAAAATTTAGCGCCAAAAATATCGCCAATTTCGTCAATTTGACGATGTATTTTTTCAATGTAATAATTATTCTGAAAATAATCGTCGAACGCACCTTATTCCCTTAAGTCTTGAATTTTATAATATAATTGAAAGTTGTCCACTATTCGACACCCCTTCGTTTCAGCGAAGTTTGCGATTGTTTCTTTTTGTTATTTTTCAAATTCCGTTGCAACTTTTTTTTTTTTTTTTTTTTTTTTTTTTTATGCTTCTTATAAATGATAAAGTGGAAAGATGCATGCAATGACTTTTAACTTTATACAAATACAAATTTTAAGGCCAACAACAGGCCCAAGGCCCAACAGGGTTGGTCGAGTAAAAAATATATATATATACGTATATAGAAATAGAATTTGCATACAATAGTTACAGGATCATACATACAATATACAATAGTTATAGGATTATACATGCCATATACAATAGTTACAGGATCATACATACAATATACAATAGTTATAGGATTATACATGCCATATACAATAGTTACAGGATCATACATACAATATACAGCGTTTGACAATCATACTGGAAAAATGCATTACATAATGCAAGCTGACAAATTTTATAGAATTCAACAGTACGCAAATATAAGTAACCTAAATTAAATATACAAGTTTTGTAGCACAAAATATTAGTTACTTACCTATCCAGTGTAATTAAATTATTGCCCATTGACTATCCCTCAGTGCATATCTAACTGTTTCTTAAATCTCTTTACGCTCACGAAAATTACAACATTTAGTGGCAAATCATTCCAATCATTGATTATCCTATTGTAAAAATATGTTTTCGCTCTTCCCTATTAAATTGAGATTTGAACAATTTGCACCCATTTCCTCGTGTAATATTGGCAGTGACAAATTCTAAACCCCTAACTTCACCATGTGCAATAAATTTAAACAACTGAATCAAATCCCCTCTTGCCCTTCCTTCCTGCAGTGTATACATGTTTAATTTTTTCAATCTATCCTCATATGCCATGCCCGAAGTACCATGAATTATTTTTGTTGCTCTGTGTTAAACTTTTTTTAGCAAATCAATGTCCTTTTTTAAAAAAAGGTGACCAAAACTGTACTACATACTCCAGATGCTGCCTAACCAATCTTCTATACAATGGTAATATAATATCACTAGATCTAGATGGAACACTTTTTTTTTCTTTTTTTTTTTTAATCTAACATCCTATTTACCTTGTTACTAACTGCCCTACATTGTAGCCCTATCTTAAAGTCTTTACTAACCAACACGCCCAGATCATTAACAACGTTAGTATCATTTATTCTAATACCTTGTAACACTTAAATTAGCAAGTAAAACGAATTAAATTTAAAAGTTATGTAAAGGGTACTCAAAATTGAGTATTGATAGGTTTGAAAGTAAAAGCTTTCATACATTTTGTAACAACTGTAATGAAAAGTAACTATCTTAGAAATATGTCATTTTATTTTTGCACCCGAAAAAAAATACAACAGTAATTATTTGTGGGTATACAATAGAACATCGATTATCCGAATACGAATCAACCAAATATACTCGGTTAACCAAAAGTGTTCCTGTCAGTAAATTCAAAATGTTATACTTGTTTTCCTGAACTGTAAGCCTATTTTAAAGTAGTATTACTTTATTTAAGGTTATTTGTTAAAAGTCTATAACACAAAATATTTACAGTTATGTGTCATTATTCCTATGCTTGACATTGCTCCAATGACACTGGTCAAAAAATTCTATGTTTGATATTGCTCCAATGTTCCCCTATTGTTTCGGATAATCGATGCTCTGCCGTATATTATTACTTTTGATATGGTATGAAATCAAAATTCTCACTTGCACAAGATATAAAAGAATATAACTTTAATTCTCTACCCCAAAGTTAAATCCTCTCAAATAATTTATAAAATGCAGGATGGTTGTATATTTTTCTTGGAGCTAGAGCTAACACGAGGTTACTGCGCCGAAATATGTTATTAAAAAAAAAAAAAAAAACTTTACTCCAAGGGTTGTGTGTGACTCTTGTAAATACCGTTTTGGAACAAGACTCACATTTTCAATGTAACACTTTTAAATATAAACTTTACTAAAAATACGGCTTCGCTATATTACAATTCTCTACGCTACAATTCTTTCCTTTCGAATACCTTTCTTTGTATAGAATCCTTATGCTGTGCTAACAGTATTGAAATGTTCCTTTTCTTCCTATGAAAAAATAATAATAAATGCGTTTTTTATTTACTTATCCAAGACTTCTACTTTCCGAATGACGAAAAGTACATTACTTTCAAAAAAGGGACAAATACAAGATTTTCAGATGGTTGGACTTTCTTCAAAATCTTAAACATATAGAAAGAAATATCTTTTCTTGCTACTAAAGAAAATTCTATTCTCAGGTATTCCCGACTTACCGAAGTGGGAAGAATGTTATCCATTCACACGCACCAAATAGAAACTTGTTGGGTGTGAAGTCAATTGAAAAACTTTTCATCAAATTCCATGTGCATAAAAAACGGTTTGATAAAAAAAACTCGTACTATGGAACATCGTACAACTTTCAGTTACACTTAATACTGATCACTGCATTTGCATTTGCCATGGATTGGTAAATTAACTTTTTAATTTTCATATGTTCCTTAATTTTAAGCCGACCAAACGGTATAGTGGTTAGCGTGCTAGCTTCTAGACCGCGAGGTTGCGGGTTCGAGTCCCGTGTTGGCATGGGTGTTTGTAAATGTATGTTGGCTTGTCTAATGACGAAATGTTTCGGCGCATTATAGCCCTCGTGTTGCTGCCGGCGCCAGATAATCTGAATACAATCTTAATTTTAACTAGGGGTGTGGAATATCGAACAACTTTCAATTACAATTAATATTGCATTATCAAGGCATCTATATTTGCCATGAATTGGTGTAATTTAGCGTCTTCATATTTTCATTAATTAAAAAAAATGCCTAATTTGATGATGTTTTTGGCAGTGATTATTATACTGTAAAAAAAATCAAAATGACGAATTTGGTGACTTGTTTTTTGATAAATATTACATTCTCCTTTCTTGTAAGTGAAACACAGAGGACAACATTGATGGACGATGCTCAAAATAAGATAACTCTGTGTTGAAGACATTCGTTTTTAAACCTTTTACGCCTTTATCCCATTTCTACTTGAATTTCAAAGGTGGGGGTGTTTAGAACACCTTAAAAAGTATAATCACAGCAATTTTGATCAAAATCGTCAGTCAATTTGGCGATTTCTGAAAAACATAAATTTTTCAATGGCAGTTGTCTTGTGCGCATGCGCTATTTCGACCAAAAAAAAAACAAAAAAAACGCCAAGTAAAATAGTCAGTCAGAAAAAGTTATAAAATCTAATGTTTTGCACCAAACGGCCCATTTATTTTCTTTGGAGTACTTATACACAATGAACTAAATTGGGATTATTGTGAGGAATCCCCAAAGACAAGCAGAACTAGGAAAGTTAGAGTTATTTCGGAATAATCTCATTTCATATGATAGTTAAGATCTGACTTACGATGTTTCGTCGCAGTATGGACTTACTGAGCTCTTGCGCCAGAAATACCAATCAACCAACTCATTTCATATGCTTGAGCTACTTTGTACCCATTGCACAAAATTGAAATTAATTTTATAAAAACTCCAATAATCCCAAATTAGTCCATTGTATATAAATACTCCAAAGAAAATAAATGCCACCGCTTGTCGCAAACATTAGATTTCATAACTTTTTCTGGATGATTATTTTACTTGGCGAGTTTTTTTTTTTTACAACGTCTAATTTTTTTTATTTTTTTTTGGGGGGGGGGAGGAGGATGAGAGATATCAATTCCTTTTTGTTGCATGTGAATAATGAGTAAGATGTGGTCTATGGATATTTCAGCGTGAATAATCATATCTTCGCTCTAAGTGCAAAATGGCATAAACGACAACACCGTTAGATTCACATACGACTCTGTATTACGTGCGACAACAAATATCATGATTAAATATTGTAGAGAGATTTAGGGTTGCAATCCAAGACCTTTTCTTTTCTTTCAGGCAGAAATTCTCCTTAGCACAAAAATTTTCATAATTAAAAATAAGCACCTACTATTTAAAACTTGAGTAAAAAAATCATGCAAATATACTAAAAAATAAGTAATAATAAAAAGCAATTGTGACATACACAAAAATACTTGCTTTATATTTGAAATAGAAGATTAACAACTTTATACGAATAAATATTTTTTAAATAAAAAATTCTTTCAAAACAACTTTTGCTATAAGTTTGAAATGTAAGACTTATTATTATTTTAAAAGAAATTTAATCAATTTTCGGTGGTACAGTCGTCAAGGAGTATCAGGCTAATGATCAGAAAGTGCGTGGCCCAAATCCAACCAGATACCTAGAAAACTTTATTTTTAATTGAAAGTAGTTTTGTGAGGTGTCGAAAAGGGGCCTAAGCTCGGCGCTTTTGAAATCGGACTTGGCAGCTGAACACTCCCGCGTTCCTGGATTATAGATTTCAATAGATATTAAAATATTATAAATAACCAAACATTATAACGTGGGATAGCCATAAACTTTCAATCGGACGTTGACCACTTCAATACAAAGGCCCTCGCTTCTACCTATCAAATGTTGGCCGTTTCAAGTACTTCTACGCAAGGTAAGAAGATCCATTAGAATTTCGCAAGGTCCTCTTACAGTGCACATTTGCTTAAAAATATGTGGTAATTAGTTGATACTTCAAACTCTTTCATAAAAATAATGTACTTCCAAACTAATATTAATCCAGTATCGAAGGAAATATGATTATTTTTATAAATACAATGGAAGAAAATCAGCAATAACTTGAGAATGGAAGATTTTATTAAAGCGGAAAAGCTTTAATACACCCGAAATGCATTTTTAAAAAGCAGAATTTTTTTCCCAGATAAATATTGAAGGAAAGTCAGACGGAACTTTCGCAGATGAATTAGAATTCAATGAGAAGAACTAAATTCCATTCTAGTCAGAACCTTATGAATCACGGAAAAAATAATGTTCGCTTTTAAGTAATATCTTCGAAAATTCACAAGGCAAACTCACCGTCATTACTTATATTTCGATTTTTTTTTTCCACTTTCATTCAGGTTTTATATCTAATGTATTTGAAACCTGCCACTCTGTTAATTTTAAAAAAATTCATAAATAACACTTCAAGTTACTAGACATTCAACTCAACTTTTTAGGTAGAGGAAGCACATTTTTTTTTTTTTTTTTTTTTCCAATTTCATTCGGGTTTTATATCTAATGTATTTGAAACCTGCCACTCTGTTAATTTTAAAAAAATTCATAAATAACACTTCAAGTTGCTAGACATTCAACTCAACTTTTTAGATAGAGGAAGCCCATATTTTTTTTTTTTTTTTTTTTTTTTTTAATTATTTTAAAATACTGAATAAGTATAAATAATATTTTTTAAATTTAACGTCACATTACTTCTAATTAATCAAATAGTTTCAACTTGGTACCTTTTCCACAAGTCTTGCATCTATTGTATAATATATTAGTGCCTTTATCATATTATGGACTTAATAGTTTCAGTAATAATAGATGAGTGTACTAAATGATGCTAAATGAGTCCAAGAGTCCGGGATATGCATTTTCATATAATACATGCTTTTATTTAGTAGCTGCTTTTCGAAGCAGTAAATAATAATTGGCTTCAATTGTCAGGATGATGCAAGGCCTGACTTTAAAAATTCAGGACTATAATCACCAGTGGTAGAAGTGGTGAAAAGGGGGGGGGGGCGCTCAAAAACGTGGCGACAAGCCACCCCCCCCGCCACACACACCCCCCCCCCCCCTCTTCCTTCTCCCATCTTCAACGATAAATTTGCGTACATTCGTAACTTACAATAAAAATATTAACTAGTAAAGAAATAATTTATACTTCCTAACATTAACATTATACGAGAGTACAAAATGTATTGTTATTTTAATGAATATTAACGGATTGTTATTTTAATGAATATTAACGGATCTGTTTTATTACTTGGAATTAAGAGATAAAGTTATGTAATAATTCAATGTTAAATATATAGCTGTTTATTTAGATTTATACTTATAAATGTGCGTACTTTCATGAAATTAAATTAATAAATGATTCTAAAAAGTGTTTTTTTTTTGTTTTTTTTTAAATAGCTTGTCTTTATATGAAACAAGAATAGAAATTTAGCTAAAAAGAAAATTTCTCTAAAGTTAAAAGTTGACCATATATAACTGTATTTGTTAGTAAAAATACAAATAACTTTATACAAATTAGTACAATTCATTTTTATAATAATATGATATATATATATACCATAAATAGTTTTAAAGTTTTCAAATATAAAAATGAATACCTTTTCATTGTGCCTCTATATTTAAAGGTCAATTTCATTTTTATTTATTTATTTTTCTGCAGATTAAATGCTTTGAAAAGGAGGGGGGTTGGATTTCAGGGGTTTTAGAAGTGAGGAGATGCATAGATATTTTCTGGAAAAATGGGGGGATGCGTCACCGCACGTCTATCAACACTTCTAGCACTGATAAGCACAGTATACCTTCCTTCTTTGATACCCAATCTAAAAATGATAATTGTAGTCACGCTCTGTATATTGTCTTTTTGAAAGCCTGGTTCTAAACGTTTAATGGAGTAGCAGAGGCAATTTTGCAAAGTCAACTAATCGAATTGTACGTTTATATCTGCAAACTAATTGCAGAAAACTAAGTAAGTAATTGAATATCCAGCCGCATGATATCATAGGCGTCAACTACACGGGGGGGCTAAGGGGATGAACGCCCCGAGCGGGACAAAGTTATCATTTCGCCTCCTCTCCAAAAATCTGCAAAAAATGTCTTTTTTTATAACAACGTGAAAAAAATTAAACTTTTTTTTAATCATTTTGAATAAAAATAGTGATGAAAGTAGCACTTTTTCGCGAGGAGTGAGGGATATTAACTTTTTCGCACTAGTGTGAAAAAGTATTTTCTCGCACGCCTCGTTCTCAAATATCATGCATTCTTGGCAATGAAATGACATATATTATGAAGAAATTCATTGACTCGAGTTGCCAACGTTAATAAATATAAGTATTAAAAATAGTTTTTGCTCGTGACTATAAAAAATATTGTATTCAACACGTGTTAAATACTCGTAATTTTTGAAACTCGGTAAATTATTTGACTCGTGCTATCGCACTCGTCAAATAAGCGTTTTTCCTCATTTGAAAAAGCATTAATTTCCCCATTAGTTGCATAAATAACTATTCCAGTATAAAATATTGCGTAAAAAGGACATTTTGTAATATTTTAAAGAGAAAAGAAAATCCCATCAAAATAGAAAGTAAACACTGTATTTGTAAGCACATTGAAGCTGTCCATCCCACTCCTCTAAATTAAAATCAAGTATAACAGTTCTTTTGTGCAATTTCATAAAAATATATATTTTTAAGTAATGTATGATATTGGAATAAGTAATTTTGTAATGATGAGATAACTAGTATTATAGGCTCTTTTTTCGTGAATTATAATCCAAAATTATTAAAATTTGCTTCCTTTATTTTTGTGCAATATCATAAAAGTATATCTTTTAAAATAAAGTATGATATTGAAATAAATTATTTTATAATGAATTAACTGGTTAGTACTCTTATTTTTTCCATAAAGTATTTCTGAACTAAATTTATACAAAATAACATTGCTACATAAATCAAACAGGTTGAGAAAAATATAATGCGTGGTATGAAGGTAAGTTCAATATACACTATCTGGCCAAAAGTATCCGGACACCCAGTGGTATGGACTTAGAGCGTCCTGAGGCATATATTAATAGGATGTTGGTCCCCCTTTTGCATCGATGACAGCCTGCACACGTTTGGGAAGACTTTCCACCAATTTTTGATAGGTAACCAAAGGAATTGCCTTCCAGGCATCCATCACAGCTGAAGTGAGTGCTTGCAGTGAAGATGGTCGATTTTGCTGGCTACGTAATCTGCGCTCTAATTCGTCCCAAAGGTGTTCTATGGGATTTAGATCGGGGCTCTGAGAAGGTCCGTCCAGTTTTTGAACACCCATTTCGTCAAACCACGTCTGTGTAAGCCTCGATGTGTGAATGGAGCAGTTATCCTGCTGGAAGAGAAATGGGCCTTCCCGAAATATTGTCATAGAGTTGGGAGTGAAGCATTGTCCACAATGTCTACATACATCTCAGAGTTTATGTTTCCTACCACAGGAACTAACGGAAACAGGCCAAACCACGAGAAACACCCCCACACCATTATGCTTCCACCACCAAACTTAACAGTTGGCACAATGCAGTCACTATAGAAACGTTCGCCGGGCATCCGCCAAACCCAGACGCGTCCATCCGACTGCCAGACTGTAAAGCGAGATTCATCACTCCAAATAACAATTTTCCACATGTCCACAGTCCAATGACGATGAGCTCTACACCATTGCAATCGATGCTTCGCATTCTGTGGAGTGATGTTCGGCTTGTGAGCGGCTGCACGACCATGGAATCCCAAGTCTTTTAACTCTCGACTGACAGTCCTGCTGCTAACACTTACGAACGCCTGATGAACTTTGGAACTCCTGAGAAATTTCCACCAACGAGGACTTGTGATTTTGTTTCACTACCCTTTTCAGAGTTCTGCGGCTGCGCTCACCAAGTGTTTTCGGTCTAACGGTTCGTTTTTCTGCTGTTTCACTGCCTCGATGTTTCCACTTCACAGTTACATCACTCACAGTGGATTTAGGCTTCTGTAGAATGTCCGCAATCTCACGAACTGATTTCCCACAAAAAGGTGGCATCCCACTATTCTACCACGATCAAACTCACTAAGCTCCTTTGACTTACTCATTGCCTCACAAACGCATAAATACAATCTGACAAACCACTACCAACGCTTTTATAGCTTTCAATTACGTATCAAACTGCGTCACTCGCCAGAACCACTTTTTTAAGGGGTGTCCGGATACTTTTGGCCAGATAGTGTATTCAGTAGGTAGATCATGAAAAAAGTAGTGTTTGAAAATCTTAGGCCAAATCACCTCCCCTCCCCCCCAACGATTTTATCCACCCCGTCTCGCACCCGGCCCCGTGATAAAAATGGAAAGTTGGCGCCTATGCATAATATGGTCATAAAATACAGTTGGTGATATTTAATAAAAGTCTGGAAAGGACAAACAAAAATTGCATTTGTTTAATTATATTAAGCCTATCATAAATTAACTATTCATATGATCATTATATATGCATATAATTGCGATCTCCAATCAGCACTTAGTACAAAGAATAAAAACTGGATACTTCCAACTAAAAAATTGGCAGTTCTTTCTATATTACAGTCCACTGAAAGAAAATGTCCCAACCTAGGGATTTCAACATAATAAATCTTAAAAAAGCACCATAAATATTAAAATATGTTTTCTTTTCTTAGTTTATTATTTGATAATTTTACTCATGTTACAATCAGACATACCTTACATTCCAAATTGCTCAGTACCAAACACCTGGAGATCAATTGTTCCTTATTACCATTTGCTCCGTTTTTATTTATCTCAAGTAAATTTATTATAAAACATAAAATTAATAGTTTAAATTCTTAAAAATGATTGTTTATGCATATAACATATTAAATAACAGCGTATCTAACAAAGCAACTTTTATAGAAAATATTGACGTCCAACCCTCCAAACACTATTCATTATTAGCCAAACTAACAAGCAACAATCCATATGCAATTCTAAACATTGACATTTTTATACCAAACTAACCTTGCTTGAATGATATTTAGCAGAAACTCGACACTAATTTACACATTTCATCTTGACAACAGATTTTAATGACTTGTTAAACGGAGTAACAAAAGTTTTGATAGCAGTCATACATTTTCTGTGTTTTCATTCGTTTCCAACGGTAACGTAACCCTTTTGTTACCATTCAGAATGATCCGTCAGCGTCAGGCTTAATCGCAAATTTTATTCTTAATCCCTCATATTTCTTAAAAGAACATTAAAATACCAAATTTATTCGAAAAGTAAAATAACAATTTTAATTTCATTTAATTTACAGTCTTAATTTTTTATTCCGATTATATCTAAACAATTGTATTTGATTGTTATATTCAGTGATAGAAGTGGTGAAAAAACAGTGGGGAGACGCCCAAAATTTGGTGACAAGTAACCCCCCCCCCCCCTTCCCCATTTCCCCCGTCTCCCATCTTCAACGATAAATTTTATAATTTCGTAACTTATAATAAAAATATCAACTAGTAAAGAAATTATTTATACTTCCGAACGAGGGTCCAAAATTTATTGTTATTTTGATGAATATTCGGCGACTTAATTTTTTTTACCTAGAAGTTAGAGATAAAGTGAAGTAATAATTCAACGTTATATACATAACTGTCTATTTAGATTTAAATAATACTCATAAATAAACATACTTTCATGAAATTATATTAATAGAGAATTCTAAAAAGTCTTTTTTAAAAAAATATAGCTTGTCTTTATATGAAACAAGAATAGAATTTTGACTTAAAAGAAAGTTCCTCCAAAGTTAACCAAGTGTAACGGTATTTGTTGGTAAACATACTTATATCATTATACAGAGTAGTACAATACCTTTTTTATATTAATATGATATAGAGACACCATATACAGTTTTAAAGTTTTCAAATGTAGAAATAAATAACTTTTTCTCATTTTCACTACATTTAAAGGTTAATGCTATTTTTAGTTAGTAGTTTTTAGATGGATTGAGTGCTTTTAAAAGTGGGAGGATAGATTTCAGTGGTTTTAGAAGTGGGAAGACGCATATGGGTATTTTCTTGAAAAGTGGGGGGACGCGTCGCGTCCCCTCACCCTCGCCTACCCACTCTTCTACCACTGGTTATATTAATAATTGTGTAAATTCTTAATTTAAAATTCTATTATTTGCTTAAGTATTGTACTTGTGTTTTCAACCAATACTCACGATTATTATTTAATTCATCAAAAACATAAATGTAAAATATAACCATTCTTGGGTCCTGTTCATACGAGTACAAGCCACAACTATAAGAGAAATTCATACAGTGTTTAACATTAAAAAAATATTATTTTCATTCTCATGAAACAATCTCTGAAAATACATGCACTTGCACAAATCATAAAAGTAGGTTTGAATAAATTCAAAATCTATTCTAAACATTTGTAAATGGCTATTAGATTTCAAGGAATAACATATTATGTCAAGGAATTACAAAAACAAGCTTGGTTAATTTAGATTACTCTCCTGTTGAATTGATATTAGATTCATACCGTTTGGTCCTGTTCATACGAGTACCAGTAATGCACCACACTACAGTTGCCAACACCTTGAAGACAGCATTTCTTAGTAAAAATACAAATGGATTCCAGATACAATTCACGAAAAGATGAGGAAGCATATGTCCAGAATCCATAGGAGCAGGGCGATTTTTGATTTTTTTTTTTCAACTCGATATTAATGAAATTTTATTTAAATTCCTCTTTCATTGAATATTCAAAAACCTATAGCATATTTTTATTTCTAGTAAATAGTATAATTTTTCTCCATATTATTTTTAATTTTCAAAATCCAAGGTGTGCAAGTGCACTCACTCCCTTGCATCTTCCTGGCGGCTCTCATGCCAGAAGCTTTTTATCGTCTTTATGGATCATAGGCAAATGGATCAACTACATAGCAGAGCGGCTGTAGGAGACGGTATACCGTTGTAGTTACCAGATACATTTATCCCAGAGGTTGGAACCGATCTTAGGCATTCTATTTACAAAGAGGGGAGTACTGGTACGCAATATCGGCCCGGTGATTTTAGATGTATGACGGCCCAAATTTTCAATGTAATAGTAATTTTGAACTTGGTCAGAAAACAAGGTCAATACCTGAAGACCGATTTAATGTACATTAGTCCCATTGCCCACCCCGTCGATGTTCAACGAAGCATTATCGAACCCGCAACCTTCCGATCACGAGCTCGACACTTCAACTCCAAGAATGCACTGTTTCCAGAAAATATTCATATAGAAATACATTATTGGTAGATACCAACAATTTACATCGCCATAGATTTTTCACTCGTTGTGGACATTGGGCATGCGTCCAAAGAGCCTTAAAAAATGCAGGAGTTGAATTTTACAAATTTGTGTTGAAATTGATTTCTCGTGACGAAGTTTTTTTCTCTTTACTATTCTACCAGTGCACATGGATAAAATAATTTTGAAAGTCAAATTTGGATTTACACTGCTTTGGTAGCCACCAACCTATCGTGAGCACCCTTCTGCATTGGGGAGGGGGGGGGGCTTGCGTATCTATACAACTTATGGGGATTGTTGAAGACCAATCTATAATCAATGCCAAATATCTTACACATTACTCACTAGAAGCCCGAACCATCCATAATGTCCAACCAAAATGTAAGCTAGAGATATCGGAGATTGGGACCAATCATAGAACGAATGGAACATGCTACTTGTGAAATTTATGCTATAAAGCGCGTCAACTATCAGTCTGATCAGTACCTTTAATTTCTGCAAGGAAGAAATTCTTGTTCAAGTTCATGAACAGCTCTCCTTTTTTCTAGGATTACTTCATTTTGTTCATTAAATACTTCTTTTAAGAACAATCTTCATTTCATTTAAGATTAATTAAATACTGCGATTAAATGCTGCTACTGCAATTAAATACTGAGTTTTCATTTAATGTCATTTAAATACTGCAAAAAGCATTATACACACACACAAGAGGCATATGTAAATTAATACGTCTCGAATGCCGAAGGCATAAATGGTCCGATTGTGATTCCAGTTGCTTGATGACGAAGCATTTTTACTTCAACGGTAACATCATCTCGCATAGAGAAGTAAGTTGCAAATTTGTGTTTACTAAAAAAAATAAAACTGTGATCTATGTAAATTTAGAATACTTATCCGTAAAAAAAAAGTCAACCCTTAAGAATTGCTAATCATATCTTATAGGCTAAATATTGAAGTTATTATAAAAAGAATTTATTGGACTAGTATAGGATTAAAATGGGAATGGCCCTCTAAGTACAAAAAATTGTTTGAAAATCGCTATTTTAGACGCTTTTTTTTTTATCAAAAAATATCATATGCACGTGTGTGACATCAATAGCAGTAAGGTCAAAGAAAACCTCCACTGCCTTTTCTGATTGGGATTGTTGAATTAATAAAATGTTCAGTAGGAAAGTTGGAAAAATTATTTTCAGTGGATTATAGTTTTTAAATCGGACTTTCGGCAAGTTTTTTTTGCCTTAAGCTTATAGTCCAAGGAATAGAAACTGAAAAAAGGGGTCTTGCCTTTAGTTCCAATTTCTTAATCCCTTATATTAACTTAGATTTTGTGAGTGGGTGTTTATATTTGTTCCTGCTAGGCAAATCCAGGCAAATCCGTTATCCAATCTGACTGAAACTTGGCAGATAGATTCGATGACAATACATTCTATCAAATATTGGGGGCTGTCACTCTCACTAAAAAGTTCCTTTTACACACGCTTCTATAATAGCTTTGGAATACTAGTAAATCCCATTTAACCAATCATTGTTGAAACTCTTTCCTGTTACCAAAATTGTTTTAATCAAAATAAATAAAAGATGTTCGTTTCTATGCCTTACGTCAGACTCGTCAGCTTTTACTCGCGTTTTATTATTCAGATACCAAGTTTAATTCGAACTTGTTCAGTTTGACTATATATGATGATTGAAACACACCTTTCCCACTAAGATTCCCTTATTAAGGCAAAATCTTAGGAGGGCTAATTAACCCACTTTCTGTCTTCAGCTGAATCTTGGCAAATAGACTAGCAGTAGATGACAAGGTATTCAATCAAATTTTAGAGGCAAATAAGAAACTGGTAAATATTTCAGAACGAATCATTTGTTCTTAGTTGTCAAACACTTTGAAAACTCGATCTGTGCTAAAGAAGTTGCACTTAAAAATATTGGAAATGCATGTAAAGGATTTATATTAAAAACTTTGTTTTTATGGGTTAAATTATTTTGTTATTTAGGTCAGTACCGTGGTTCATAATCCAAGTTTTCGACTTCCTAACCCTTATGCGTTCTCCATGGTTCACTAAAAACCATTGCCTCTTCGAAACAAGCATAATATTTAAAAGTTTAAGAACATTAAATTTTCTGTAACTTTTGTATACAAAATTTATCTGTAGAAATATTATGTAAAGAGTTAAGTCACATCAAAGTAAAAACTTTTTCCTTAAAAATGTGACTTTCTTTTGATTTTTGTTGATTTTTTGTAATATATCTCCATAATTATACACCGTAGAGAAAAATTACAAGTTGAAAATGTATAGTTCTACAACTTTTATAAAAGTTGTTTTCTAGGATTAATAACAGAGAAGCTACTTTAATGTATGCATTTTTCGTGGGGTACCAAAGACTTTTCAATGTATAGATCATAACTCTTTTCCAATACATCTTAAAAACAAATATTATATTTATAAGTTATCGCGGTTTAAATTTGCTTATAACTTTTGCTTACAAAGTTCTTTTTAGAACTATTTTGTAAAGAGTTACGAAAAAAAAACTTTCTCATGAAAATGCTACTTTAAGAATTTTGTCGTTTTTCAGTTATTTCCTTGCCGACCAAACGGTATAGTGGTTAGCGTGCTAGCTTCTAGACCGCGAGGTTGCGGGTTCGAGTCCCGTGTTGGCATGGGTGTTTGTAAGTGTATGTTGGCTTGTCTAATGACGAATGTTTCGGCGCATTATAGCCCTCGTGTTGCTGACGGCGCCAGATAATCTGAATACAACCAATCAGTTATTTCCTTAATGGTGTTTCGTATAGAAAAATTTTGTAATAAAAGTTATAGAACCATAAATTTCCTACAAATTCTATGCAATAAGTTATTTTCTAGGGCTATAGTTTCTTACTGCAAAGTCGGACAATTTTAGTAAAAATTAAAGCATTGTAAGTATCATAATGGCAATGTAAAATAAAAAGTAGTAATTTTAAAATATATAAATCTACATATAATAATGCACTCCCGAAAGTTAAACACGGAGCGGTAAAATGCTAATGTTTATTCATGAAACAAAACAAAGAATTACAAAGATACAAAAAATATTGAATTTTCATAAACTATAAGATGGCGTCATATTTGGGTCATTAACAAAATGTTTAAATTCTAAACAAACAAAAAAAATCGAGATTAATAGAGTATGTGAGCACTCCTCATCTGCATACAAAGTGTACAGCGTGTGATCATGCTTGTTACGAGGTGATCAACCACCGCAGAGTCCAGTAATCGCCATTCCTCCTGTAGATTAATAGATCTAAGAACAATAAAGCATTGCATGAATTTGCAAAGATCAGATCTTACCGCCAGAGTTGCAAGCATCACTCAAGCAGGAGAAAATAAATGTTTTGCTCTATGTGGTGGTTACAAGGTAACCATGTTAAATGGCTTTGTGTTATAAGCAATCTTCTAAATCAACTACAGGCAGCAAGTTAAATATTTCAAATCCATACCATGTCTTTCGGAAGTATCACCCAAGTACAGGCATGGATGAGCCAATTGAAAAATCATCTGGACTGAGGATGGAAGAAAATGGTAAGACTTCTTCCTATTAAAACGGCCAGGAATCCAGCTCATCAATTTATGCTGACATGCATTTCCTGCCACTGCAAGATAGGATGCACTAAGGTCTGCGGTTGTAAAAAGGCCGGTTTCAAATACTTTAAAATATGTAAAAACCGTCATGGACAAACCTGTGAAAATACAACCAACATCATAATAGATGATAATGAAGAAACCAATCCATCACAACTCTTAATTGAAGTAGAGGAGAAACTATAACCATTATTGTAAATGGATACATTTTTATAATTCTGCTTTTTGTTTTGCAGTTCTATTTTTATACCTACATACTTTTATTTTTCATTAAAGTTGTGTTGTTCAGTAAGAAACTGTTAATACAATTAGATCTTACTATACATAATTATGGGTTTTCCTCTTAAAAACTCAATCCTTTGTTATTAGTCTTATAAATAACTTTTTTACATAAAACGTCGCAAATTTAGGGTTCTAAAACTTTTGTTTAATACATTTTTACAGCATACCTTTATCGATATCATCTAAACAATCGACAAGAATCCTAAAGAGTAGCATTATATGAAAGTTTTTACTTTGCTGCTGCATTACTCTTTACATAATAGTTCTACAAAAAAAAATTGTGTATAAAAAATTGTATCAAGTTTACTACCGTGCAACTTTTAAATATATTATTTGCTTTTAAGATGCATTGGCAAATAATTATTATCTATAATAAACTAAAAAACGTCTTGATTTTGGAGCACCACGGAAAATGCACAAAGCAGAGTAGCTCTTTTGTTATTAGTCTTAGAAAATAACTTGTAGGAAATTTATAGTTCTACAACTTTTATTCAAGACATTTTTCTCTACGGTGTACCATTATGGAGATATAATCCAAAAACTCAATAAAAAAAAATTTAAAGTAGCATTTTTACAAAAAAGTAATTTTTACTTTGAGGCGTAACTCTTTACGTAATATTTCTACAGAAAAACTTTGCATACGAAAGTTGTAGAAAACAGCGTTTACATGATAGTAGTGACTAGCAACTTCAACTAGCACGCCGACTGGCAATGGGTTGATCAGCTTTATATAAAATCCAATACCCCAATAAAAAGACAATTTAAAGGACTTGACATTTATTGATTGATTCTAATTATAAAGCCAATCTTTATTTGGACCAAAGTGTTTTAGCGTGCTACTTCACATTTTACTGTTGGCTTGAAGGTTACAAACTATTCATTTATACTATGCTACAAAATAGCAATGAATAATCATGTAACTTTCTTTGCAGATATCTACAATGGAGAAACAAGTGCTTTCACGAATCAATCCTTACGTTAGTGCAGGATGTTCTGTTCATTGTAGTTCTTGTGCATCCGAAGTCAAACCAGCTATGAGTATAGAAAGAGGCTATGCAGTGGAGGCTGTGTCATTGGTAGAACCTCTGAACAACAACATTAAAAGCCGTAACGAGGGAAGACCCCTGTTTACGTTTAATTCCGATGGTATAGATAAGGAGATATTCAATTATGAAATTGAAGCTAAAACCATACTCCCGGTTAATAATATTGCAGAGAATGTTGATGACAAAGCCAAAGCAATATCCCAAGTGAATGATTCAACAGAATACAATATGTTTACAGTTGAAAGTGATGCCACGTATCCAATTGATGGACATGAAGAAAATGACTCGGATACTCTTAGTGACGAAACCGTAGTCGAAAAGAACTGCAGTGAGGACGAAACCATAGTTCAAAAGAGTAGCAGTGAGGCCGAAACCATAGTTCAAAAGAGTAGCAGTGAGGACGAAACCATAGTTCAAAAGAATAGCAGTCGTGACGAATATGAGAATCACAATGAAGATTTAGATCTATCTGATGACGAAGAGACGGAGTGGAAAGATGCCGATAAGGTTCAAGAAATCTACGTTGTTTCCCCAAGCAAGTATAGGGGAATTAATCTGGCTCTTGATAAAGCACGATTTTGTCTGCAAAAGACAAATTCCGCTACTTTGAAAAGGGCTAAAGAACTATCTCAAGAAGGAATTGCACATGTTGAAGCAATTATGAAGTTAGTAGAAAAAAATATTCCGAAGCAAGGGTCAACCCTTATTGACGATCTGATCTTCATAAGTAAGGAATTATTTCTAACATTAGAGGCCTTAAAATATAAAATGCTAGATAGTCAACTGGAGAGTTTATTGGATACCGTGAACACCCTTAAGCAGGATTTGGGAACGGAACTGGCAAATTTGGATGAAGCAGAGCAATCCGGAGAGGTAACGCCAAATGACTTTGAATTGGCTACTCCTGCTACTGATCCATTGATGACTTTTGTGAAGGATGCACCTTGGATTTTTTTCGGCTTCATTTCAATATTAGCCGCTAATGTAGGGTTTTTTTTACAACCTTGGCTTTTCCAAAGTTTTCATACTTCTTTTACGAAATTTTCGGGTTATTTAAAAAATGTTACATTTTGGTAATTTTTATAAGACTGATGGTATAACTTTTCTGGCCAATAAATTTTTAAGATCGTCATTTTTAATTTAAGTACACCTTCCGAAGTACTTCTATTGCGATAAATTTGGCTGAAATACAATTCTCCAACTTATTATTCAACTTAAATAAAATATACTTTTAACAAGTTTCTAGTAGAGTACTTTGTCTCCTACACCAGCAAATATAGTTAAATGAGAATGGAATTCAAGGGGCCTCTAACAGTTAAGTAGTAAATAATAAATATCGGATTTGGTAATGACAAAATTCTAGTGTTGTCCTTTGCCATAAAAATTTAGCTTGGAAAGTAAATCTCATTTTTCGAATTACTTTTTAAACTTAGCTTCAAATTAATGCTTACACAAAGAACGAATAATTTAACCTAAAATTTTATTTCGGGGATGATTAAACTGTTCTAAAAATTACCTTTTAGTTAAAAAGACTTTTTCTGTGAAAAGCACAAGAATTTAATTGCTATAAAAGCTATGGATTTCTAGCAGGGCATTTTCTGAATTTGATTATGTAAAGATTACAATTAAGAAAAATTATTTAACACTTTAACTGCCATGTTGCGTTGAAATTTATTTCCTTGTATAAACTTTTTTTTTATAAACTTTGTTTAACCGTATTTTCTGTTCATTTAAGTCGAACCCGATTTTTTATTCTCTTTCCTGAGGTTATCTAGTCATATTTACACTGTTATGCTACGAGGTTCCTCGTAGATGTACAAATATGGCCATGAATGAACGAGATAACTCGTAGTAGGAGTCCTGGTCAAATAAGCAACCTACAAAATTTCTCGTAGTTGGCAGTCAACGTGTTAAGATTGAACAAATGCAATGAAGATTCAACAATCTGTTAGTTTTATCACTTTATTATATTTCTACATTATAAATTGGGATGAAAACGAGTCGCTTTTGGTTTGGAATATAAAATGCTAAATTAGGAGGAAATTTGCCTTTATTGAATAAAGATTGCATTTTATTACATAGTGTTTAAAATATTGGTCTTTTACCTTAAATAAAAAAATAACGTTCTGAAGGAAACTTGGAAAAGAAACTTGTTAGTACAATATTTTATTGTTAAAACTTTGATTCAGTAGTGTTTGCATACAATGTAGTACAATACGCTCAAGTTAATGTTTTAGCAATAAAAGCTTCGAGGTTAAATTTTTTCCAGTTAAATAAATGAAAATTTATGAAATATTAGGTACAAGTGTGGTAATAGTATTAAAACTCTAATCTCTGTTCCAAACGAGTCCATTTCCGCATTTGCCAGTTTTTGTTTAGTTGCAGATTATAACCTTTTTTCTATCAAGCTGTAACATAATTCGTGTTACAAATTTTAAAGCATTTAGGAACAATTAGTGAAAATGGGAGTAAAATTCAGTTTTTTGTCACTCTCCTGTAAAGTTGTGTAATTGTAACTTGGTTTTTTATCAGAGCAGAGCTAAATGGGCCCATAATTGAAGTAAATAAGTTTTTAATAAGCATAGATGTTTCATGTTTGTTGTGGTTCGGAATCCATGTTACGATGTAGGTCCTGGCCTGATTAGCCGTCATTATGCATAAAAAAATAGGTCATTGAAAGTACAAACCAACCAGCCAATCTTCCTCTTTTTATAGTTATAAAATATGGCAGTATATTGGCCAACCATAATTTCAATTGTTTAGATTAACTCATTAAAAGAATTCTATTTGAATTCTCTTGAAGTGACTACTGTATCCAAATGAACTCTTTCCAGCAAAACCTGAATAATTTTTGCTGTTAATGAAAAAATTTGTCAAACAAGCTGCAAGACAAACATTGCATAATACCCTTGGAAATTATATAAAATATAAAAAGTACACATTTCTTACGTTCTTTGAATTTATAAGTAGATGTTGTTACAATCTTGTCAATCAATAAAAATACAAACGGCTAAATTTCAAAAAGGTCCAACTGCTATCTTTTGACTGCTCAATTTTTTTTCTGCTTCACTTACAGCATGGAGAAGTGTGTGGCTAGCAAGCAAGATATCTTGTGATCAAACCTTAATGGTACTCTGCTGTCTGAATAAATACGGCATTAATAGATGTTATTTATCAAGCTGCCAGATTGAAATTTTCTGGGTAACCTTCCACTCAAAATGCAGAACAGTTTTTTTATCGAGTTCTCTCCTTAAAACGAATTCTGCTAAAACAAGTACTATAGGCCTCATTGCTCTTCGACCTCCTCCCCGGAAAATTGTTCCCTTTCAATTACTTTGGATTATAAGGGATACTAGTTAAATGGTCCCATGTTGCAGAGACCCATCATTGGTGTATAGGTCCAGCTTTTGGCACTTTGCGAATGGGCTCGCTTTGCTCTATTGCTAGGCAAATTCAAGCTTGCTTTGCTCGCTAAAAGTTTCATTGTTACACAAACACAGCTTGCTTTACTCACTGAAAAGTTAAATACATAAACACAGGCTCACTTCATTTGCTGAACGGTCCATTGCTTTGCAAGCACAAACCTGCTTTGCTCGCTGAAAAGTTAAATACATAAACACAGGCTCACTTCATTTGCTGAACGGTCCATTGCTTTGCAAGCACAAACCTGCTTTGCTCGCTGAAAAGTTAAATACATAAACACAGGCTCACTTCATTTGCTGAACGGTCCATTGCTTTGCAAGCACAAACCTGCTTTGCTCGCTGAAAAGTTTAATACATAAACACAGGCTCACTTCATTTGCTGAACGGTCCATTGCTTTGCAAGCACAAACCTGCTTTGCTCGCTGAAAGGTGCATTGCTACGCAAGCATAAGCACGCTTCATTCACTGAAAATTGATTGTTACGTAAACCCTTAATATTAGAATCCACTCTACTGTTGAGATACAAAAAAAAATTCCATGTAATAAAATAATACAACAACCCTAACCCCTTCGAGAATATTTAAACATGTGCTTGTGAAAAGCGAAATTAGAAGGTCAAAACTACTTATGTTGAAATTTTCAGAGCTCTAGGCCTATTAGAAGTCGCTTTTTTTTTTCTTTTTTTTTTTTAAATTTAAAAAAAAAAAAAATTTAACATTCTCTTTGTCACAAGTCCAATAAGAATGCCAAAACTACTTGTGTTGAAAATTTCAGAGCTCGAAGCCTATTTTAAGTAGCTTTCTACAGATCCATCGCACAAAAAGACAGTTATATTGTTATAGATAAAATATCATTTGGGTTACTAATTAGAAATTCAAACTCAAGCTCTAAGATGTAAAAACTTAAAAAAAAAAAAAAAACTTAAGTAAGAGGAAAATCTAAACTTCTTGAACTTAGTAAAAGAAGTTGTAGAACAAGAATCAAAGAATAAGTTTTAATCCCTACCAATTTAATAAATTTGACTTTAGAAAAGTATTTTTTGCTATAAGGGCTACTTAAATATTATTTAGCACTACTTATTTTCGGATCATTGTTTACTTAACATTTTCAGTTGCAACAAGAAAAGTTTTAGTTGCAGAGTAATGAAAGGGACAAAAAGCTACTAAAATTTCAAACAAACTAATTTTTATTTAAAAAATGTTTAACCTAATGAATTAGAAAAGTACAAAATTTAATTAAAAAAAAACAAGCTATCAAATAATTTATATGAATAGAGAGGAAAATAAACTTGAATGCAGTATTTTGAAAGCAAATTTAAAATATATTTTTAAATATTAAAAATCAAGAAATTAAAATTTATAAATAACCCAGACATATTAAAAATAAATCAGTAATATAAAAAAATTGCACAACTTTATTTAAATTTTTTGCAGGCATTTTACAGAAATATGAAATACAGAAGAAAAAATATACTATATTTTAGATAAGAAGACATAAATGCATATTATATTTCAAATTTCTATTAAACAAATTATAATAAAGTCATACTCAATCCTATATATGAGCATAAAGAAAAATCTTAAGTCTTGTTTCTTAAAAATATGTACAATTGTTTTAGTTGCCAAAAAAAATTAGATTATGTGCTCGTAAACTATAGGATAGAACCATACACAAAAATGATATTATGAATTTTCTTAATACGAAATACTAGCCATGTATTTTTTTTTTTATATGCAAAGCTATTTTTACACAAACTAGAGCGTTTACACATGAGTTCGTTATACAAGCATTACCAAGTAGGTGCAGTGTTAGCAAGACGTCTCATCCTCCTATAATTAAAAGAAAAATTGATATTTAACTTTTTACTTATAGAATATCAACGTTATCAAATGCATTCAGTTCGTATTCCGCAAGAAATTAATTTCAAAAGGACAATTTCTCCAATGATACTTCACATGTTTCTAATGCAGAAAGTTTAAAAAATAATTGACATTCATCTTAGAACAGCATTTTCCAAACTTTGTGCAATAAAAAAATTTTGGATGAGGTTCGAATGAAGAAATTAAATAAATAAAACTGTTTAAGAAAAGCAAAAAAAAAAGTATGATCTCACCCCCCCCCCCCCCCTTTTTTTTTTGTGAATTTATTTTCTTTCTAACAACATTTTGACTTCAAAGTTGGCGGCTATTGTAATTTAAAAAAAGAAAATTTACAAATTAACCCTCCAGGACACACATCCTAAATTTGATAGCAAAATATGCATGCGGCCTGATCAACCTGATATGTCCATTACGGATTACAGGGTACATAAATATAGCTTGTGGGAGTTGAAAATTTTCCAAATCACTGCTTTAACATATTTGCAACTTTGAGTTGCTAAAGTTTAAAGTAAGAATTGATTTTTTTAACAATCATATGTCGAAAGCTAATTTAACAGGAATTAAAATTACCAAGGTGAAAGTAACCAATTATGAGACAAGTAACTAAATATCTAATACAAAGGTAAGTGCATGCCAGCCATTAGAAAAAACTGGGTGATCAATTTAAAAAAGTACCCGTTTACTTTTACACTAATCCTTAATGTATGTAGCAAAACTTTCAACACCATAACTTATTTAATATGGCTATATGTTATGTATGGGTATCATTTGCTTCAGTTTCTTAATGAAAAGATTCGTTTTTAAAAAATAAATTAGTTTAAAAACATTATTATTTATTTTTAATCAGATTCTGCTCATTTGAATCAATCTGCTTCCTTTTAATTTTTTACATTTGAAAACTAATTTTGCAAGATATGCATGGCAACAAATAAAAATTGTCTGCATGAATTTATTTTAATAAATTACAAATCTTCTGTATGTATTTATTCATTGATTTTACTGAAAATGTCCATGAGCTAAAAGAATTGTCTTTACACAGCCAAAATTTTAAAGTGTGGTGTGTGCTTTAAGGCAAAAAGTGATAGGGCCAATTTTTTTACTCAAACCATCCATTCAGAAGTGCATTTGGAGATAATTCAAACATTTATTGCCTCACTGGAAATACAGGTCATTACTCTCAGTTTCAGTAAGACTTTTACACTTAATGAACCTAATAATAGGAGCGATTAAGGAATTCTTTGATATCAATTTAATTTTAATGGACCAAGGTCACCAGACCTCAGCCATTTGGAATTTTTTAAGTGGGATTATATCGAAGAACATCTATTTTATTCCAGAGAAGTCCTGCAAACTTCGATGAATTGAAACAAATCCTAACAGAAGGAATCCAATTTTGCCAAATGTATCAAAAAGCACAGAACAAAAATAAACAACAGATTTTCTATCACTTAATTCTTAATTAACTACAGCAGAACAGCAAAGTAAAGTTTTAAAATTAAAGAAAATTCATCAAATGCAAGAGACATATTTTAAAATAAATTCAATGTTAAAATTCCCAATTACTGTACTTTCGTTAAATGTTACAAAATAAGAGCACTACTATACCTTGTGTTTCTATCCTGATCTCGGATTTTCTTTTCCATTTCTGCGTCAGTGAGAGTTTCCAAAAAGGGACACCACTGATCAGCTTCAGACTGATTACGATAAGGAATGTCAACAGTTGGCAAAGGTGCCTCACTGTAAAAAGAAAAATCACAAGTGTAAAAAAGTTACTTTTAAAAATATTGTTCATTATTATTTTATGAAATAATAAAAAAATATTAAAAACATAACTAATTTTGCTAGTAGACAAAACAGTTTATAAAATGTGTCTTGGAAATTTAGTGATTTATCAAACGTAATTAGGTAAACACTAAACTAAAATGTAAATAAACCTTATTTAAAATTGAGACTGTTTTAATTCAAAGAATGTTGAAATAGTTTCAAAATAAAAAGTGGATTCACAACATTGTAGCCCAGGATTTAAAATTAAATAAGCAACACAAGTTTTTTTTTTTTTTGAAAAACTGTTTTGGGAAAAAAATTATTGAGGAAATTACTAATTATATATTATATGTTTTGTTAGAATCTCAAAGCAACTTACATTTTGTACATAATTCGAATTACGAAGATATGGAAAAAATTAGACAAAATATACTTTCAGATTCCAGCACTTTTGATTATAAAGGATTTTGTAAATAGAAAACTGAGAAATAGTGAAAAAGATGGAACTACATAAAGCTATTTATCTAAGTTTATAAGAAAAAAAGAAGTTAAAACATATTCTCATAGTTCAGATTTTATATGAATAAATTGAATATATCAATTAAATAAAATTCCAAGAGTTTATTTGCTCTAAGCAGCTGCTACAAACATAGATGCAATACTTTCAAATAGCTTAGTATCCATATTTATTACTTATATATTTTATACACATATTTTGATACATAAAATAAGTCTAATTATTAATTTGGAATGCTGTACTGTAATTGTATAGTCTATACAAACTAGGATTTGAGTGGCTCTACCTATAAAGTGTTTGTGAAATGTTGTTTATGGGCAAATTAAAGGATGTGTTTTTGCTAAATTCATAAAACCACTCTCTGCTATAGGTTCAAATCTGTTTATGTCTGTTACTAAAAGCACGACGCTAGCTAGCTGGAGTCTCAGTATTCATAACTAGCATATATGATAAAACTTATTGAGGGTTCATACAAATATTCTCAATTTACTTAAAAGAAGATAACTAGTATGTATAATGTGCATTGTTTATTGCTTTTAAAATACAAATGCTTAAAAAACATGTGAATTTAGATTTACTAAAAAAACATCTATTACAGACATTAATTTTTAATATAAGCAACAACATACTTTGTGTCATATTTTAGCATAACATTGAGGAATAAAATTAGAACTTTGAAAATATATAATATAATGTATAGCAAAATTTTAAATTAAAGATAAACTGATTGAGTTGACAAAAATTTTAAATCAAGTGTTAAATTGCAATAGATATGTTTATTTTGCATGTGACATTTACCTAAAAGCATAAGTTCTTTGGTGCCAAGAAAGTTGTCCACGAATACTGTAAGCAATGGCAGTGCAAAACTCTCCTCCAAGACCAAGTTCAGAACATAATTTGTTTGCAAAAACTTCTGGGCTATTTTCTTTTTCAGACATGTCCCACTCAAACTGATCAACCAAGGATATATTTCCAACATGGATGTTTAGCTGAAATAAAAAGTTTATTAGCAGCAATACATTAATATATTTGGAATGCATTGTAAATAATAGAACCAGGTATTAACTTTGAAAAAGCAATTAAATTTATATTAAAAGTACTTCCAGAAATTAATAATAATTTAATGTAAGGAAGTAAAATCATGAGATAATTTAAGTGACAAAAGTAAATAGAAAAAAAATAATGGTACTTAACTAGTGAGAACCATGGAGAAAATTTTAAATTCAAGAAAAGAATGTGTGTGAGAGTCAGTAAAGTATACTGTCTTAGAAGTACTGACTCACTGTAAATAGTTGTTCATAAAAAATAACAATAAATAAAATAAAAGTAATCATTACTTCATTAATATGGTAAGAATTAAGATAACTAATATAATATCTTATTTTATTAATTTTTTTAAGCATGTTAACTATTATTGCTGTCACATTTATAGAATGCACAATAAAAATAATATAAACAAAAACATTTTTAAAAATGAAGAAATATTAAACAAATCAGTGTTATATTAAATATTTCTTTTAATAATAAAAAAAAAATAGCCCTTTTGACTCATAAGAAAAGCGGTAGGAGAAAATAGGGCACCTTGAACTATTTGCATTTATTCTTTTAATTTTATTTTCTCACATTAGATTTCATCACAATTTATTATTATTAAAATGTTTCAAGAATACATAAACATTATGTTGGAAGAATAATTAATCTGACAAAAGAAAATGACTAACAGCTAACTATATGAAATTGATTTTTATTACCAATCTAAACTGACTGATTTTTTAAACCAGACATACAAGGTAAAAGTTAAATAAACAAAATTAACATTATGATATGTCTTTTGAAACCAATGACAAATGCTTCCACTAAGAGAGATCGATCAATTTTGCATTTCAGTCTTGACATTAATCATTATAATTTATTGTCAGTACAGATGTGCTCCTATGTGACCAGTATTCAGTGAAAGTGTTCATACTAAGTGTTCAATGTTAATCCTAAGTGTAAAGATATTATGTTAGTTTGTAAATGTATTGCACATGGGTTCAACCTGCCCTTCCTGGAGGTTCAAACTGCCCCACCCAAAGGGGCACCTTGAACTATTTCAGATAATATTTTAAAACTCAGTCTTCTCCACAGTCTTGATGTAGTAATTAATTGTATTTACAGTTTTTATTTAGTGATATAATGCAGTTTTTTAGAACATAAATTTTTCAAATTTTACATTAGCTTTGAATGCCCATGCAATAATATCTTAAACCTGTTCAACGTTCCCCACTTTCCCCTACATACAGTAAAAATAATTGAAAACTACAAAAACTAGTTAAAATGGATTAAAACATGGGCCAACTATTTTATGACCATCATACACTCAGGGAGCCAATTATAATAATAATAAAAAAAGTCCAACTCCTCAATTTAATACAATAAATTTTCTAGAGTAGAAGCACAATGTTTTATCAAACTTTTTCAATATATATTTTTTAACAGAGTGAAACTTGCTTATGTTACTGCGTTTGAAACTTTTACTCCATCCATTCTAAATAAGAGCAAATAATTTTTAGTAATGTTCATGTTTGATTAGTGCAAAAACAAAATATCCTAAAGGAGTAAATGTCAGATAACAAAAAAAATTATAAATATGACATTCATTTGATTTCCTAAATAATACAACAGGACTTTTTGCTGGAATCTTATAACATAAATTGAAAAACTATAGCAAAAATGTTATCGACAATATCAAAAATTTGGCTATGAGCTAAAATCTCTAAAGATAGTGTTGCGTTGTTTTTCAACTAGTTAAAATTAAATAAAACTTTATTCACTAAACTTAATTGCATTGTGTACATTTTTACTCCACCTGAAAATCTCGCATAGTATCCCACATCAATCCAAAACCTGAAAAGAATCCCCTACATGATCAAGGTACCCCCAAAAGAATGAAAGAAATCAACACCACTACAAAGAGTTACGTGAGCAACCAGTTTATATTATTAAAGGGGGGAAAAAATACTTATAGCTTACAATTACATTATTTAGGTAGAATAACACTTGAATCAATTCTTAAAAATAGGTATTTGGTTATTTAACAATGGTTTATAACAGTTAAAAGGGGGGAAACAACACTTGACCAGCGGAAAAGGCAATGACTACTCTATTCGTAATCCTATTAAAGGATCCGTCTCAAAATTAATATTCCTCTACTAAGGTTAGGCTTAGGTGAGATGAGAACTTCCCAAAAATTTAAGTTAACAAAAAACGCTAATCAATCAGATAAATTTAAACGAAAGAAAACCTGAGGTAGACATGTTCCGTCTACAGATGGTGGTGTGGCAATGTCAAGGATCAAGAGGATGAGAGGGGTCTAGAATTTGGCTACAGTGAGAGGCCCCTAGGAGTTCTTGGAGAGATTACACTGAAGGAGTATCGGGGGAAGGAATACTGCACACACGGTTAGGAACGAAGTTGAGGCAGTCAGACCTTGAAGTAAAAGTTCTTGGAGAGTTGAACGTAGAGATGTATCGAGAGAAAATGTAAGACACTCACAGCTTGGAACGTAGTTGATGCGGGCAGACCTTGAAGTAAAAGTTCTTGAAGAGTTGAACGTTGAGATGTATCGGGGGAAGCACTAACGGCTGAAAACGGTGTCCGGAAGGACAGTCAGAGCAGCGGTGGACAACGGAGAAGGAACGATATTGATGCCGGCAGGAATCGATTAAAATAGAGGACTATGTGGCCGGAACCGGAACGGGCAGGAATTGGAACGTTCTTGCAGGAACCGGGGAATGTGGATTATTATGTTGACGCCCCATCAGGCATGGTGATCCGGCTGTATTAAGAAAGGAAGAAATCTCGATGCCCCATCAGGCATGGTGATCCGCCGAATTGCCTTCTCAGAGAAGGACGGACGAGGAAAACATTCCACTGTGGCTAGTAGGTGGTAGGCCGCATTCCTGCATCTAGACACAGTCGCAACATGGTGGCTGCCGCGCCATTTCTTCTCCAGATATTCGCGTCACCCGAGAAGCATCTTTTCTCACGAAAGAAAAACACCACCTTCGTCCACGAAAAGTCCAGACAGAATGCCACTTGAAGACGCTCTTCAGTCCCGCACAAACCCGTTCCTCCAATCAGGAGCCTCCACGTGCAACGACGCCAACAGAGAAATTCAAACTCCCCTCTTTTTTCTCGGAATCGGCCCTACACACGGGACTGCTCGGGGGAAAATAACCAACTAAAAAGGACAGATACAGGGAAAATATACGTAAAAAAAGCAATTATTTCCTAATCCCATGGCCAAGCGTTATTTTCACAAATTATCGCAAACCGTTTAAAGTAGAATTGATTTTACTAGACTTGCATACCTTAGTGAATTAAATAGCACCAGTTATATTAAGTATAAATTTATACTAGTTTGTAAGGGAATAATTTAATATTTATAAAACAACCTAAAAGAAGCGTTGGTAATTAGTGGGGAATGTCACCACAACAATAGTCAATATATCACATGTACCTTTAGTATAACTCTTTGATCAGCTTGCTCATCTAGTAGGTTATCAGTAGGAAAAGCATCAATCTGTTGTCGAATTGACTGAGCAATGGAAGGGACAAAAGCTAAAGGTGGCAGATCTAAATCATCACAAAGAGCTTCTGCAAACTGCTCTGGAGTTATTAGTGATTCTGAAAGGAAAACAGTTGTTGTTATTCATATTGATTAAATTGAAAACCCTAGAAATTGCTCAAAATTGAAAAAAAAGTTAATTTTTAGAATTCATATAAACATAGATTAAGAATCATCATGTAGATTTTAACTAACAAACAGAAACTTTCGGATATTGTTGTCACATTAAAAATGGTTATCCAGGAAAAGAAAAATAATACAAACAGGTGCAGCAAAAAGATATTTAATTTTCATCTGGGCTGAATATAGTAAACTACAATAAAATTAATAAACATAGAATTTCTTATAACTTTAAATTAAAGAAAGTGACTAACTCTGGAGGACATTTCTAAAGGCAAAATTACATGTAAGTATAAGATTTTGAATTTGCGAATAACTTCGATAAAAACAGCACTATTTAAAAACAAGCAAATAATTTCCAAAATGAAAACTAGAAGACAATCATTGAAACATTATGTGGAAATACAGATTGATAATTTAAAATCACTAAATTGATAATTTGTAGCTTATCAAAAGAAATACAAACAAGAATAATAATTATTTTTGTCTTCACATTTTATTTAAATATAAATTTGTAAATGAAATATCACTACAGTATAATTGATAAATGTGCTCAAACAAAGTAGAGTGTTTAAGCTAAAGTAAAAAAAATGCCTCCAACAAAAAAAAAATCAAAAATGGTCAAATGTGATTACTCATATGCTGAATGTTCTAAACTCGAATGTTATGCAGGTAAGCAGTCCTACATGAACATTTTGGCACATAATAACAGATTTGCAGGCCGTTATTAGTGTTAAAATCTTCCAAAACTGGGGCTAATTGGATACATTTTTGTTTAGTAATTATTTTACAATAAAATCATCAAATATACTCAAGTGATATGAACAGACACTACATGCACCACAACAGAGTTTCATAACATATTAAAATATTTTTAAAAATTAATGTCAAGTTGTACATTTGAATAATGTTGCTAATCTTGCACGAATTAAATGAGAGAAATATAATT
The DNA here is from genome assembly GCA_963978545.1 of Linyphia triangularis. Lineage (NCBI taxonomy): Eukaryota > Metazoa > Arthropoda > Arachnida > Araneae > Linyphiidae > Linyphia > Linyphia triangularis. The sequence continues at coordinate 83,150,351 of OZ021724.1, read as the reverse complement.
TGAACATGATTCTATCGAACAGTCACTCCATTATAACTGCTACATTCAAGTGAAGAAAGGTAACAAGTCAAGTGGATAAGGGTGACAAGTATTTTCTGACACTTAATTAAACGTTTTATTAAAAAAATTATTAAAAAGCCACAATGTTACATATCTTTGAAATCTACTTATATCATTCATTTGATACTAAACATATCGAACATTACTAAAGAAAAGAAAGTTCTTAAAACCAGAGAAAAAACAATTATTAAACTTAAAACAAACACATTTTTTAGACTTTTCCAACTTGTCTATCTTTTGGTATGATGCACTAAAATGTATGAAAATTTTTATTTAAATCGTCCAAATAGTTCCCGCATTACTTTTAAGATTTCAAAAAGTCAGACAGTCATCAAAATAATACAATAATGTTCTTGTCTTTGACATTGATGAATGAAACACACTAAAAGGCCAAAATCAGAATTTCTTTTTTATCAAAATGATAAAATGGTTACAAGTTACATCATTCTCATTATCGAATTTAAAAGAATCATTGATAATTAAAACACATTTTATAATAAAATCAATTATAAAACTTAGGGAAAAAGCTATTTTATTTCAAGTCCAATCTTTTAGGAAAAACTAACCTTTAGAGTGCAAAAAGATGATTTTACATATTTTCTAACTTAATGATTTAGCAAAAAAAAGCTTATTTTTTTTAATTTTAGCAAGCAAGAATTTTTTTTAACATTTTTTTAAAGAAATAACTATAACTATTAATCTACAAAGCTCCTGCTTCCATTCAATTGTAAAATGTCAGAAATATTACGTCTGCATAGAAATGTACTCAAATTTAATCAGTTTGGTGTCATTAATATAATTATGGGTAAAAAATTGATGTTTGCCATTAACAATTTATTTTTGATGGATAATTTAAGTTTAACTTGCAAAAATTTATTTAATTTTAGGAATGTAACAGACTAAATATAATGCACTACCATTTTTGTTCCAAGTAAAAGTATCACGTAATTTATGGCCTTCGATCTCCATGTCCAAGCGAACAGGTACTAGTAGTTCAGTTTGAGTTGAGTTTTCATGAATTACAGCAGGCTCTAAATCATCGTACCTAAAAGAGAAAACATAAAAATAAAATATAGAAAACTCTGTTGAAACTTAATTTTTCTTTCAATCAATAATGCTAAAATTATCTTACTAAACAGAAAAATCCTTCCTATGTTAAAATGGAACTAACGTTAAAAAATAAATGTAGTTTTTAATTACAGAGATAAAAATACCCAATTTAACTATAGTCATTACAGTGCAAATCCTTATATACAAGTATTAAAGGAATAGAATTTCAGCTATATGGGTAAATTTGTACTATATAACAATAAAAAACAACTTTATTTTTACAAAACTTGGTAGTATATATTTTATAATTTCACGAGTTTTCTAAAAAATTTAGGTAGGAATTTTAGGGATGATTCCAAAAATTTTATGAACATTTTAGGGATAATCCCAAAAATTTTAGGAATAATTCTTAAAAAAGAATCATTCTTAAAATGTTAGGGATCATTTAAAAACTTTTAGGGATATTTATTTTGAAGCTGATATAGGCTCCTAACACAAACACAAAACTTGCTTCAACAGAGGCAAAAAATTGCCAATTTTCAAAAAATTAAACTTCAAACAACTTTTTAGCAAAATAGCAGTTATATAATTAAACAATTATTATTTTGACCAAACATGTAAATTTAATTAAATCCACTTTTCTCATCTGGAGGAATATCAGGGAGGGGGGGGGGGGTTGAAGAGAAATCATGGAATTTTTTAGGTTTTTACAATTAGTACAATTTTAGAAATTTTAGGAAGAAACAAAAATTTAAGGAATTTTAGGGCGAATGCAACCCGTGTTTTTTTAATTTAAAAATTTTCTCAGTCTCATTTCAGCAGAAGTAGAACTGTAGCATTTTATCAGTATTTTAATATAATTTGACTTTTGAGTTTCTGAGTAAGTTTTTGATTTGAGCCCTTTTAATCATTATTATTATTTTTTAAAGTTTAATTTAAAAATATTTATCACAGGGGGAGTAAAATAACAGAAATTATGGTAGAAAATCTGATAAAATTTTTTGCAATTTGCCTTAAAAATGCCCTCGGAAACAGGAGTTTCCCTTTTTTTGGAAATTAGCCCCCTTCTCTTTTTCCCTTCTAGGATGAACTCTGAAGCAATATTTGATATTTGTTCCAGAGTTCCCATTTGATAACAAATTTTGATATTAGTGATCAAAATAGAAAAAGAAAATTTTGAGTCAAAAACATAAAAACATTTTGAGGATAGAAAAAAGAATACTTACAGTAAAGGAAATGTTCTAACTTTTTTGTGACTTATCCTATTTCTATTAACTGGAGTAGAACATGGAACTGCATCTAAATGATGAGAACTGTTTGGCATAGTAGGCATCCATGTACTTCTTTTTGTCTTTGTTTCTCTTCAAGAAGACAAAGTCACTTTTAGTACAAAATATAAATATTTTTTATCAAATAATTTCACCTGCTGTACCATGCATTATAACAATTCCTTATTTGAAATTTCAAGTTAAAAATCAGAAGAGAAGCATTGCATTGTATATTTTATATCCACTGCAATCATACTGTGTCATATTCTGCAATATTTAGGCATTTTTTAGTTGAATAAACATATGCTCTAATATACATAATTTGCAAAGTGTTTTGTGGAACAATCATGCTCTTTACAGAAAGATATATTTGTAAATGCCCAACTCTTTTGATTCTGCAATTCTTTTAGATTGACTCATTAAAAATAAAGAAACTCAATAAAATAGTCATATACTAGGAAGTACACCTCAATAAAATTTCCAAGGATTAGTTCTTGATATAGCTAAATATTACATTTTTAAATTATGATTTATAGTACAGTCAAACTCTGTTAAAGCAAAATCACATAACATGAAAATCCGTTCAATGCGAAACAAAAGCAGCTCTCTGTACTTAACGCTAATTTATTTGCTTGACACGAAATTCAGTTGACGCGAACAATTTCAGACAATTTAACAATTTCGGACAAAGAACAATTTAATTGACTTTGTGTTAATGGGTTTGACTGTATATTTTTAAAAATGGAAGAAATAACTGTACAGTAAACAAAATAACTAATATCTTATAAATCTTACACAATTTATAGATACATTAACTGCATAGAAACATGCATCTAAAATTTGGTTTAATACCTAGAAACTGGAGGCTCTGTACTTATAGAAACAGCACGATACTTTTCATCTTTGCCTTCAAAGATTTCATCAACTTCAGTTGCTCTCAAGAGAGTAATATTTGTTGCGAGACTATGTGGTCCCAAACCTGAAATATCATTTACAAAAATAATTTAAGCCTTCTTGAGCAATATTGAATACGCAAATAGTAAATAACTATTGATACAATGCAACTAAGGCTCTAGAAACCATTAATAAATGTGACTTTAGAATAAGAGATACAATTCAAATTCATAGTGCTGTACAAATTTTCAATAGACCTTTGCACTTTATTTTAGATACAGCCAAAATCAATCTTTAACAATGCACAATAACCATTAAAAAATAGTTTCTAAAAAAGAACAATATGCTAACATAGAAAATCCAAGCAACAATAGAAGGTGAAGAGTTACAATAAAATACAGAAAATTATTCGTAAGAGTACTTTTATCCACAAAGAAAAAGAAATTTATTACAGAATATACCAATTACAAAACAGTAATCTAATAAATCTATAAATTACAATTTCACGTAAGATGCAGTAAAAAAGGGCAAACTTTCTAACATTTGGCCATGAAAGTCTTTAATAAGTTCATGTCCAGCATTTGTAAAATAAAACAGTGGTTCTATAAAAACTGGGATAAAATATATAAATGTGAAAAATGTGCTGTGCATGTGTAAAAAGTGCTTAAATGTGCAATAAGTAAGAACACATAGAGACACAGAAATCTTTTATTAAAGACAGAAACAACATATAATACAAAGACATTAACAGTGCACATAAGAAGCAAAGGCTGTGCAGTGAAAAAAGGTAAAAGAATATAAAGCAGGTTTGAAAAAGTGCAGTAAAAATAAAAAATAATGATAATCTGACACTTCACAATTATCTGCCAACTTATATAATTCACTTTCATCTTCCTCTACTAATATCTTTGCCATAAATTTAGTATGATCAATCCAAATGCCATTGGTGATAGTTTAGAAATAGCTACTCAGTAGCAAACAAAAGCAAAGCAAATGAATAGTCTTTCCTTGCTCTGTAGATATATTAGCTTTCTGAAGAATTGTAATCAGACAAAACCATCAGCTCACAGCTAGTGGCAAGCCTTCAATGAAAAAAAAAAATATTATAAAAAATGTTTGAATACATACTACTTGCAACTCAAATAGTTTGAAAATATTACTCTATAAATCATTTTAAGTAGTAAATATTTTGTAATCATTCATTGATATGGATCAGTGTAACACCCGAATTATTTTGTGAGTGCAAATTCAAAAGACTCAAACACATTTAACTAGACTTAGAACTATAAATTTATCTAATGAAGCATAAAACTAGTTTGTTTTGCTTGGTAATATTTATTACAAAAAACAAACATTTTAGATTGGAACTATATAAGTTATCAAACATACTGAGGTATATCATAAATACTGATTTTGTTTTAAGTTTAACCCTAGTTTGTAAAAACAGAAATATTGCATCATCACTTTAAAAAGCCTCTTTGACAAATATGCTGTTATAATATGGCAGATTATGCTCTGAAAGTGGAAGACACATGGCAAGTTTTCTTTTGGCAATTTCGGCCCTTAAATGAATAAAGTATAAAAATTTAAGAGAGGAAAAGCTTACCCATTAATTTGTTTAAGAAAAGTGAACTGGCAACCTCATAAACAAAATGCCTGCTTAAGTGCAATGTACATTACGAAACTAACACTTTGCAACCGATCAACTTCGAAATAATCTCCTTTTTTTTTTTCTTTTTTTTTTTTTTTTTTAAGAATTGATTTATTTAAAACTATTGAAAGCATTCTTTTACTATGTGGCATAAATGAAACAAGCATAAGAAATGGAGAAAAATAATTTGGATCAGGGATTAAAAAACTAGCTACAGGCCATTGATAGAACATAACATTGCAAGATATTTTATTTTAGAAATTGCTACAACAAAAGTTCTCAAAATCCACTATTTTATTATTCATTTCTCATTTCTTTTTTATGGGAAGAAAAGACTTTACTGAGGATCAATGGTCTCGGGCAATAATATAAACTTTTATTTTAGTCAAACTATGATGCATGTCTTTTCTTTTTCAAGTGGTCTTTCCAAGAATTTTTACAATATCTTTGAGATTATTTGTGAATTAAAAATGGATTTTAAAATAATTTTACAAACAATCTTAATTTATTCAAAATCCTTTACATCTTTTCATTCTGTCATTTAAAAATTCTTTATAGAGGCTTCATTGTAAAAATAAATGCGTTGGCACTTTGAATCTTCAATCTATTTAATTTATTGTTTCATTTTGTTATATGTAAACATCTATTCAGTATCTTATGCAAAAAGTTTTTCTCTTAGATTGAATTTGGTGAAGTATAACTTTTCAGATTTGAAAACTTTGATGAAGCTTTTTTTTTTTTTTTAAATTGAAATTTCTTAAATCGTCAGTAAAATAATTAACATCGCTCCTTAACAGACATCCGTTTTACATTTTTACTATCTCACCGATTTAAAAGTACACTGATATAATCAGTTGGAAGGTTAGGAAAATTAATTATATGCTTAAGTGACAGAGAAGAAAAGCACAGAAATTTTCCCCATTTGTCGGGACAGAAATGGAAGAACGGAATGTTAGATAGAAGTTTGTGGGGTACGAGAGTTACTCATCTGTATCAAGAGGTTTATTTTTATTTCGTCTCTATGTTTAATACTATTACCTTTCGCATCTGGAGTATTGTTAGAGTCATCCGGATTAACTGTTCCAGCTTTCTTAAGAAGTCTGTTTTTGGCATCAATTCCCATAGTTCTGGTAGACAAACCTACAATTAAAGATTTAAAGACATCGTTGGAATCACTATTAGGGGTATCTCTCGGCAATGGAAATAAATAGTTTGTAATCGCGAATTTTAAATTGTGAACATCTTGCCCATAGTTCTTATCCTCTTCAAAAGATGAATGCTGGAATCCCATAGTTTCAAAATGTGTAATGAATTCTTCAGATGAAAACTTTCTTTAAATCATTCCTTAAAACAGTGGTATGCACTGATCACACACAAATTCATGCCAAGATTTTCTGTCCCTTTTAATAGGCTGGAAAAGTAAGATTTTTACCTATCGGACTAAGTTTTTTTTACCAATATGAGCGTAAATTAAATCTAACACTAAACTTTACATAGCGACTCAAATTTAAGAAACTGCAAACATTGAAAAATTTACTTTAATTTATATACATCTAATCAAAAACTATTCATAGCCAAATTTATATTTGAAATTACTTTGTTAAGATGCCATTTTAATGCAATTGATATTGGATAGAATACAGAGTGAGCAAAAAGTACTGAACCAATTAAAAAAATTACCGTCCAAAAACGATTATAATGATTCAGATATTTTTTGAAATGGTAAATCAATTACTGTAATCAAATTCAACGATGTCCCTCTTTGTAGTTTGAAGTAAGCAAAGTCAATTATCCAGTTATTGCAAACTGTTTCTCCACTTTTAAACTGTAACAGTAGATAGTGCAAATTATAAAGCCCTTCAATTTCAATATTAAGATCTGATGTGGAAAACACTTTGCTCTTGATATTAACAGTTATCAGGAAATAACAGATCTTTTTGTCAAGTGTTACAGAGCAAATGTTGAAGGATATGTAATGAAAACTAAGTTTTCAACTTTACTTACACTGAGCTATAAAAGGGATGCAACTAAAGTACTTGATGTTTTTGAAAACTGCACCAATCATTTACAAAAACCTTACAACAAACAATGTAACATTTTTTGTGTCAAAAAAAAATTATCTCATCAGGACTTTTTGCTCACCTAGTATATCCATCACAATCCTTACTAAAAAGCAAAGAGACATAGCTTTTAAAGTCCTTGATTTAAAAACATTTTTTAACATAACTATATTTTTTCAATGAACACAAATTAATAAAAAAAGAAAGAAAAATTCTCAAATATGAATTTTAAGGTAGCTTCAAAATAAAAGTTGCCCTTACTTCAGATCTAAAAGAACATTATAAAACTGATAACGTTGTGAAGTTGAATACATAATTTTGGTTCAATTAAGCAAAGTAACAGGAAACTTTTTTAATAGTCATTAAAAATAGCGGTTGAGATAAATTTAAAACTATATTTTTGACATTTCTCTCAAATAAAATAGGTAAATTTCAGGCAATTATTATTATTATTTTGTATATATCATTAAGACTGCCTTTTGAAGATAATTCTCACTCTCTCTTGGAGAAAACATAAATACAAAACCAAAAAATTAAAATAATAAGCAAAAATAATAAGAAATTACAATAAAGTTTAACAAAACATATTCAGGTTGGACATTTAACACAAATAATTTAATGTGTTTTGTTAGTACTTCGGTCTATGGGTAGATGGATGGCTTTTCAATTTAAGGAAGGAAATTCAATAGGATTTAAATAAAACTTAGGCAGTAGGATAATAACTTAGGCAATAAAAGGCAGTAGGATGAATTTTCAATGTTAAAAAATATTAGAATTTAAAACCTTTTCGCATAAAGACTTCCTAAGCCAAAGAAATAACAAAACTTTATGCAAGTTGAAAATCGAGCAATTTCATTTCAAGAATATTTATCATTTCATGAAATATTTGTTCAATTAAGCTCCACTAAATAAAGAAAAAACATCCTAATGAAATCCTTTTATAATAATATAGATCAATAAAAAATGTATCTATATTTATTAAGAAAAAGTATTCAAAGAAATATCTCCTTATTGGCCATGGCTTTTTATACAAAATACATTTCTTTCAGAGAAATTTATAGAAAAAGACAGGGAAAATTTGCAGAAGCTGTGCAGTGAGCAAATTAAAGAATCAAAAGCTCCATGCATTTAAATATAGTTTAGAAAATCAAAAATTTTCAACTTACTTCTATTTAGTTTGACACAGAAGAATGAACAAAGAATCCTTTTCACAAATATTGTATAGTATAAAACCTTAATTTTTGCAATATGTAGTCAATGCACAAACAAAGAAAAGTTCACATTCAAGACTTAAAACTGTAAAGTGAAAAGAATACAATGAAACTGCAATACCTGAATCAATATGCTAATTTAATAATGTTTCAAGCTAATGTTAGTGACTTCTATAACAGAAAACTTGGGATATATTACAGAGGTCGATATGCTGTGGCTCGCTAACCACTTGGGGTTCTTTTGTCATATATATGTGGTTTGGAAGCAATATTTTAAATTAAAATAAACTCTGAGTTTAACTTATAAAATTGTTAAAGAATTTTTTTTCCCCATAATAGCATCCTAGAACTTCAAAGTATGACAAAAAAGTTACTCTAAACTTTATTACAAATCCTCTAAGTATTAATGTAAAGTATTTAAATTTTTCTCTCCATATGATATTGATACTGTTGATTTATGAATATATGCAATTGCTGAATTGATTTGCAAAGACTTATAGAGCTCCAAATTTGTATGTCTTTGTACTGAGTTATAAGAATTAAAGAGAGATAATCTGGTTTAATTTCTGTGTGTAACAGACCTACAAAAGAAATGATCAATGGTGTGCAATACTTGGAATAGTCTTCCCAGTTCATATCAAGAGTTGAAAATACAGTTTTTTTTAGATCTTCCTTTTTATGTGAGCAATCATATTCCGAGAGGTATTTCATTAGAAGTAAATTGGAGAAAAAAAATTACTGATTTTATCTTGGAATCATGCCTTGAATTAAAAGCAACTTGTAACTTTGTAGAGGTATCAGCTCATCATTGTTTATGCTGATAAAACCCATTGAAGGGAACCTTTTGTGTGGTTTTTCTTTGTTTAGTAAAAATATAATTAATATAACTTGATGTCACAGCAAATACTTTCTTGAATAATTTAAGCTTTTGTAAGAGGAAGCTTGGCTCTTCCCTTTCAATAGTTTGTTGACCCCTATATCTTACAAATAAAGTATAAGACAAAATTTGTAAAATGAAGGCAATTTCAGCACAATATTAACTGTATTAGTACACTAGGTTGTTACAGAACTGTATTAGGTTCATAAATTTCCATTTTAATTATTTTCTTTCAGATTTGATGTACCTTCCATTTTAAAACGTATATATCATATAATTAAATTATGATCACTTGTATAAAATAACCAAAGCTGCACGAACTTCCAAGTCATCTAAACTCGCACATACATATTAAATAACATTTTGCAAATTATAACAATGCGAAAAATTTCACGCATAGCACTCCAATGTGAGCTGAATAAAAGAATTATTTTGCTTTTATATAGTGTTTATAAATAGAGTTATTCTGAGCAAACTCTGTTTTTGAACACAGTTAATGACTTCAGAAGTAAATTAAAGCAGGAAGAACATTAAGACTTTCATGGACCAAATATAGAAAGACCTACAGGTTTTTAATTTATTGCACATTCTTGCAATAAAAAAATTCTTACGCATTGATTACTCTTTATAGTAATTTGCCTGTTGTAAATATTTGTGACAATAAGTTAAGAAAATAAATAAAATTTAAAAAGTTAATAATTAGATAAAAAACGTTTATTATTAAATTACAAATTGAGTAATAAAAATAAAAATTGAATAAATAATTAAAAAATTCATAAATGAAATTCAAAAAACTATTATTCAAATGATTTGCATTTTTATAAAAATTTTAGTTTTGCAACTAGTGGGCATCACTCTTTTCTCATCTTAATTTAAATTAATCAGCATATAAAATCAAAGAAAACATTTTTTAGACACATAATCAATAAAAAAACTATTTATTTCAATATAAAATAGACTTTAAACAGGAAACATCTTAGTAAAATATAAAAGTGAAACTTAAGTCCATACAATATGCAAAGCAATAAAAAGTCTTAAATAATGAAAATTTCCTTTATTAGCATTAGACAAGTGTCCAATTCATTAAGTTTTTCAATTAAGAAACATTTACAAATTTTTATCATTGTAATTTAAAAAAAACAAATTTCAGTTTCTGACAAAAGTAAGTGTAGACCCCAACAACACGTTTAGCAGAGCTGGCTATACACAGTAGCATATACTTCTGTTATGGCATACAATCCGAGAATGATTTTTAAGTGCTTTCAAAGAAATCCAACACATTTTATGACTAAGATTTTATTCAGGAGCAATATTCTTAAGGTAGGGTCATGAAAACATGGGACATGCAATTTGAAGTAAAACAATTAATGAAGTATAATCATCAGTAAAGCCTCAGGTACGATATGAGCAGTGAGTGACATTAGCGGAAGATTGGTTAGTGTCACTTGCAATAATAAGAACGAAAAAAATACAAAACATTGTAATCGGCTTAAGGCCAATGTACAGTTTACCCTGGGCCTTAAATCCAAGCTATTACAGGATTGGGTTTATTTATATATATATATATATATATATATATATATATATATATATATATATATAGATATATAAAAAAAACATTGATACATCAATACAACTGAACAACATCAGCATACTCTATCTCTTTTTAAACAAGCAGGCGGGGCAATCTGCGCATGCTCAAACATTAAGTAGGGTCGGAGACCGGATCACAATTTTGACCAATTGAAAACAATACCCTTGGGCTATAGCATGGTAGGACATCTAACATGCTACAGCTATCCATTATAAATTGCCCATCCAGCTATAAATTGACCAACTTGAAATGGTACCATACACGGTACATCCAATACCACAAACGGTCGAAATTCTTCAAGATGAGTCCAGCGACACACAACATGCCATAGCTATCTTGAAAAATGACAAACCAGAAATGATACCATACATGGTACATCCGGTACCACCAATGGTCGAAATTCTTCCAAGATGAGTCCAACGACACGCAACATGTCAAAGCTATCTTGAAAAACGACAAACCAAAAATAGTACCACCAACATGATCAACTCTTCTACGACATCCAACATACCATAGCTCTCTTGATTATTAACAGATCTGAAGAGCGTAGTGCGGTTTGCCCCTTGCACAACGAAAAGTTTCAAAAACACAACCAGTATAGTGCCGTTTGGGTCCTTGTACCATGAATAAGCAGTCAGTATGGAACTTGCACATTGAAAAGTTTCAACAGAACAACCAGTGTAGTGCTACAAGCAAACTTGTTCATCCAACTTCCTCCATTGGGAACCGGAAGCAGCTGATGTTGATTGAAGTATTTTTGCCATATCTTTGAAAAGTGCAAACCACACTTTTAACCAAATAAAAACAATATCCTTGGGCTTAAGGCCCAGGGTAATGATGGTTTTGGTAGTATTTCCATCAGTTTCTAGCATGACATCATCCAGTGAACTAGCTAAGCTCTTCATTTTGAGTGATTATCACCTACAAGATGAAGTATCTCTAAAACAAAAACTGCTTTATAGTGGCGAGATTATCACGAAACTTGCACATCAACATAATTTTTTGAAAATATAACAAAATAACATTTTAAATTATATTTCCAAATAGATTTTAAACTAAGGCAAGTCCAAACAAAAGCCTTTAAAGATCAAGAGCTAGAGCTCAACAAGAAAAATACTAACAAAAATCTGTTAATTTTCTCTTCTCTGCAATTTTTACTGAACGAGAACTTCTAAACAATTGAAAACATTCTGGGCAGGTCCTCTTGTTGGTGTGATAGAATTGGAGAGAGAGAGGTTTGCACGGGAAAGGTTTGTTCTCATAGTCTTCTCGCAATTCAAAATTACAGAAATAGGTAGCTAGAACCATGCCAAGAAACACTCTGAGTGGTAAGCGATATTGCAGGAGTAGAAAATGGTGAAGAACAAGCAGCAACATATTTCAAAGAGATGCTCATGATTAACATACCAGTTATCCCTTATTTCCATTGTACTTAATGTAAAGATAAACTGTCATTCTGCTACCTGACACTCACCGCTTGCATTTTACCTGTGAGCTAGGTCTAAGAAAAGATTCCTCAGGTGCAATTTGCTAAAACATGAGTTGGTGGTTTGGAGCATAAATTGGGACATATTACTATTTGTAAGTTGAATTAAATAGTTAAAAAGCAATTATTTATTGACGGCAAATAATAGGAAAGAATTCTGCTTAAATTTGAAAACGCTTACGCCAGCATTTTCAAAAGATGGAAACTCCAGAAAAACATAATGGCTTTCCGAAAGTAATTAGCTAGAATAAAACTAATCTAACTCAAAATATTTCAGTTTCTGCTACTGGATGCATGACAAGATGACAGGATTATTTTACTTACAATCTATTTCAAACATTTAATCAATTAGAATATAGAACAGTAACAAAAAAAATCATTTGAAAATAGCACAAAATCTAAAATTCGATAAAGTACATACCTCCAAAATAACACTGATTATTAAATAGAACACATAAAACACAGTTCATGTAAAAATTTACCAAACTTAAGCAATACATTAATGAAATGAGCGAGGACTAATAATTGCCATTTGCTAAATCAATTTCAATTTAAAACAAAACTAATTTATTGATTAATTACCAATTATATTGTTCTGCTTTATATAAGAAAATATTATCAAACTGTGTATTAAAATCCAGAAAATAAAGAATAAAATTTGGTGTTTGGTAAGAAACAGCATTGCTGAACTTTGAATGCCAACAACACACGTCTAGATACAAAACTGCCGACCAAACGGTATAGTGGTTAGCGTGCTAGCTTCTAGACCTTGAGGTTGCGGGTTCGAGTCCCATGTTAGGCATGGGTGTTTGTAAATGTATGTTGGCTTGTTTAATGACGAATGTTTCGGTGCATTATAGCCCTCGTGTTGCTGACGGCGCCAGATAATCTGAATACAACCAACTAGATACAAAACTCCATATATTTCCAACACTCAACATGTTAAAATGCAACTTTGCTTTTCAGTTTTGTGCCACTAAAACTGTACATACATATATACTGCAAACTCTTTACACACACTTTAATAGGATTTTGGTAACATTGTTTTATTATTACCATTTCACTTTTTACTGAGAATGATTAGTATTCAAGCAACCTTGATTACAGAGCTCTAATTATTCTTTTAATAATTTATTAATAAGGGTTTGCAGGCAAGCAGTATCCAGCGCTAAGCTTAATTTGCTGAAAATGATTGAGAATCTACATACTCATATATTAAATATAAACATGATACGTGCAATTTCCAAAAAGTGTATTATTTTACAATTCTAGATTGCTAGAATAATTTTGTGTCCAGATTTTTTTTTTTTTTTTTTTTTGTAAAATTCTTGTCTAAAGGTCTTGTTATAAAATTAGCGTAAAATAATTTCCATTAAGCTTGCCTCATCTATATTTTTCAGCCTATTTAAAAATTTAAAAAAGTCTATAATTTATAAACTTACAACAATGGTTCTTAAAAGTTTATTTTATTAGCAGTAAAGTTTGGAAAATGAAAATAAATAGGATCAAGAAAACTATTTTCAGCAGAAAGTTTAGTTAAAAAGCAATTATTTAAATTATGTTATTCTTAATTACAGGAAATTTATTTTGCTCAAATTTAACTCTTAAGGGAACATTTTTAAAAAATGGAAACACTTATAATTACTTTAATTTAAACATTTACACTAATATTGCTTGTGTAATATTACTTAATGTTAAAATGAAGTAACTTGGTTTATATTTTAGCATTGCTCCTATATGACAAATATAAAAGTCTCATAGTTAAATATTTATTTCCTTCAGATATATTGAGGCTGGTATGTTCTCCATTTTTTCAATTATCAAACACATTCTTTATTTACATTTAAATCATATAAAATATTTCCAAAAAGACAACAAACATATTTTAGAAAATTCAAAAATAATATCAAACTATCAAACAAACAAATAAGAAAAACTAATATACTTTACTCACCAAGTGAAGCGATTTTCCTTCTTTCATCCACAGTAACCAAACGGCGCCATAACGACGGATAACGCTTATAAAGAGATCCCCTGAACATTCGCAGGTAATTCCCAACCTAAAATATAATTAAACATAATTCATAAAGAGCATTCAATTAAATCATGGAATTCAGAAGTAACTTTGGAATTAAATGATGATGGAAATGAAATAGCAGGTAAAAATCATGAAAAAAAAAAATCATAGCAGAAGTAAATCTGGTTATCGTTGAAAAGCTGACAGTAGAAAGTAGAGGTTTAAGTGTTACAATCTTTAATTAGTAACCAAAACAATGCTCAAGACCACTTTTATTGTCTCTTGGCAACCCACAAGTAAACTACAAGTGTCCGAAAGCTAGACATCCAAAGACAGGAATGATCCAATATCCAGATGTTTTTGTATCTTTTGAAAAAAAAATGGATGCAACTTCCAATTGATAGACGGGAAGGAAATCAATAGCCATGAGTCAATATTAAGGGTTGGAGGAAGGAAGCCCAGAATATCTCAGCCACGGTCAAGACCACGAAACCAGTTTTCCTGGTTCCTAGAAGTGCAGATTGTTTACTAAGGCAGATGAAGACTAGCTTTGGTGACTACTACTCACGATTAAATTGTAATTTTTAATTCAAAATGAATAGGAGTTTCCCGTTCAGGAGGTGTAGGACCTTAAAAAAAGAAAACGTTTCTCTGTGGATAAAGAACAAAGTTGCTTTAATCAGAAAATTTGAAAATTGCACTTTAGTTTACAAGTTTGTGTTAGGAATACGGACTTGGAAAGTCAGCAGTTTATGACACAGGGATGAGATTGGCAAAAAAGCTAAAAGACTGAAATCATACACAAGCAAAAAAAATTTACCATAAATATTACCCGAAAGAGGTTTTAAAAATGCAGGAATGCGATTGGTCAGAGAGCAAGAAGGAAAAAATTCAACAATTGGCCAAAAAAGCTTGCTGAAGGTACAATATCTAAAAATTCAAATAAAAGAATGTGGAAGGGATGATTTACCAATTTTAAAGATAAAATGAAATTTGACACATTAATAATTACATTTCAAATACTTGGGAAGAAACTAATCCAATCACAGCTGACGCGTATTTCGGTTGCCAAGCATCTTTTACCCAAACATGAAAAAAAGTATACTTTTTACGGGAAAAACAAAATGGAAAAAAGAGTAAACTTTACAAAAAAGTGGAGATCCGCCAACCCTGATGACATCAAAACACAGAAAAAGGAACTGTTTGAATTCTTTGCAAATTCAGACACTTGGCGAGCAACAGGAAAGTAATTTGTCATGGCAAGAAGTGATGAAAGCAACCATATCATGATTGAGTGGGAGAGGCAGTGACTAAGTGAAGGTGTGCCATTGACCGGTCCACTATTAATGAAACAAGCCAAACTGTTCTACGAAAGTATGAATGTAACTTCAGACGGAAAATATTCATCAGGTTGGTTGACCAAGTGAAAAACACAACATGGGATGTGACAGCTGGAGAGCGAGTATCAGCTGACACCGAAGCAACAGAAGAATTAGGGGACAAGTTTATTGAGAGATGACAAGTGGAAAACTATCCCCAAAACAGATTAACAATGCAGATGAAAGTCGAATGCTCTGCTGCTACATGACGTGCAAAAAATTCGCAGCCTCTGATGAAAAAACCCACAGGAGAAATCCATAAGATGGGTGCTATTTCAAAATGGCCATTAAAATTAAACAACTAAAAACATAAGGAACATGCAAATAATCAATTAGCAATTGTGAAAATTAAACAAGTAAGAAATGGCAACAAAACACAAGAATTAAGGTTGCTAAAGATAAATTTGTATCGCCTACCATATTGGCTATTGGAATTTCCACGGAAAATACAGGAATGAGGAAATTCAATTTTATAATTACAATCCTACAAGAGTACAATCAGCTTAACATAGCAAGATAATTCATTTGGAAAATTGCTCTTGTTTATTATATCCACATTATCCCAATGAATCAAACATGTTTGTATTAAGAACCAAATTACCCACAAAATTTCAAAAAAGAACCTTTATTATTAAATCAAAAATAATTGACTGTCGTTTCTTAAAAGTGAGTGCACGTTTTAAGTGTAGTTTTAATTGTATTTTTGTTGAACATATAATAACAACGCTATTCAAGAATCCACAAACCTCAGATCCGATATAGTAAAACTCGCCATTTTCTTCAAGCTGAAAGGCGATTGGTTTTTCTCCAAATGTTCGCATACTCATTTTAAAAAGGAATTTTATTTCTATATTCTTCTGATAAAACTATTTATCACAAAAACTATATAAATGATGTTAACCCAAGCGTCGGCTATGCCTTTTTGATTTATTTATTATTTTTTTACTTTCCGGTCTTTCACTTTAATTCATTTTATTTCTTCCATTTATTATAAAGTGTACTTAAGATGACGTCATAATTAACTACTAAGTACACAGAAAATAAAACACGAATTGTGATTAGACAATGAAATTTGAAAGTTCGTATTTAATTTCAAAGCTTTGTTGCTAATCAATTAAATATCACTCAATATTCGAGGGGCACGTTACATCATAAAACCGGTTATTTACTACTCTACCAACCAAAATCAAGCAGAAATCATCTCTTTTCACTACGATTTCGCCGACCAAACGGTATAGTGGTTAGCGTGCTAGTTTCTAGACAGCGAAGTTGCGGATTCGAGTCCCGTGTTAGGTATGAGTGTTTGTAAATGTATGTTGGCTTGTCTAATGACGAATATTTTGGCGCATTATAGCCCTCGTGTTGCTGACAGCAACAGATAATCTGATAACAACCAACCAATTCACTACGATTTCGTCGAAATTTGATTATTAAGAGCTATTAATAAATAAAAACCACAAATTTAACCCAGTCCAAATATTATTCAGAATGCCTAAAATTCATTTAGAACATATGTTCAATGAATTATTCGATTGAAATTTGATTATTTACAGTTTTATTGCAATACAGTCACAAATTTCCATTGAATTCTATGCTTTACAAGCAAGCTTTCTGCCAACCCGGAATGTCTAGGAACCGGTTTTTATCCCTCCAGAGTTGCTTTGCTGGTAAACATTCCCCTCACCTATAGTTCATGAAACTGAAGTCTGAGGCACTCCTTTTTCAAATAGAATTTGATTCTTCAAAAGTTCCGAAACATGACGGAAAATACACACTTGGTGGGGATGAAGAGGGATTCTGAAGCCTATGGGGCTGTATTAAACTTAGAGCAGGAATAGTAGGTAGAGAGATCAGTCCCATTGGAATTTCTCCCCGACCTGGTGCAAGGACTGTACCACGTGACTGCCGTCAAAGAGCAGCTATATTTGGCGGGATATCTTTGTTCGCTGTTATTTGGCGATTTCGTAACCTTAATTTACGCAATTTATAACTTCTTTAAAAGTTTCGTTATTTTGCTTTTTAAAATGTACTATTTTGTCTTAACAAGCAGAAAAATGTCAAGTAAAGTTATTAGAATTATCATTTGAATAGGGAATATTTTTAATAAATTTATTTTGATCCTTATTAGCCCAGCAAATAAAGTTTTTTTTACCGGAATAATTCTAAACTAGCTAAATTTTGGAGGATAGCTTCTAAATATCATTAGAAATAAAATATCAAAAGTCGTCATCAGTCAGACGTACGCTTCATTCAAAATGGCGGATCAAAGATAGCCGCCATAAGGTAAGCCCATAGTTGCACTTTCCCCTCATAACTTCTAAACTAATGAAGATATTTGAATAAAACAAATGCCAAATTACTTCTTAAGATTTATCCCTTAAATTTATGGCAATGATTGACACATAAATCTGAAGAAAATATGTAACTAAACTTCAAAAAATAAATTTTTGATTTTTTTTTTTAAATAGCCATTAACTTAGTGTTTTTGGCTATTTTGTATGTATTTGAAAACCTTTAAAATGTTCCTGTTCTTTAAATATTCATTAAAATAATTTTTATTCTTAAATGTTGGCGGGTGATGTTTTTATAACTTCAATAAACTTGGGAATTCAAATGACACTACATTTAATTAGTAAATAGTTATTTCTATACATGCTTTAATTTAACAAATTAAACCATAAAACACTTATAAAAAGAAATTTTTATTGCATTTCACAGAAAATATTCATTTAAAGAAATTTTTATTGCATTTTACAGAAAATATTTATTTAAATTGTATAATTTATTTATATGTTCTATTTGTTAATAAATATGACAAGCCATATGAACCCATTTACTTGACTTAATTAACCATAAACATTTAAAATAATATTTCTTAATAATAGAAATATTTATATCAAATTCATATACTGTAAATTAACACACATATGTAAAAAATTGCGTAATACTTGAATTAAGTATTAGTACATTTCCAGAAAAATAGAAAATAACTGTATTATTACAGATAATTTTAATTTCTGTATTAATAAAAATAATTTTGTTGCATAAAAAGAAATTTTTATTGCATTTTACAGAAAATATTCATTTAAATTGTATAATTTATTTTTATGTTCTATTTGTTAATAAACATGACAAGCCATATGAACCCATTTACTTGACATAAACATTATAAACATTTAAAATAATATTTCTTAATAGAAATATTTATATCAAATTTATATACTGTAAATAAACACATTCTCTGCGAATATTCCTTTCCCATAATTTTCTTCGGTTTTCATCTTTTGGAAAGCTAAAATAAAAGGTCAATAAATAATAAACTTTCATCCAAATAATAATAAACATAAAAAAAACACATATTATAATTTTAACTTTTTTTAAACTTCATTCGATTTATTTATTTAATAATTGTTACATATTTAATTAAAGTAAATTTAATAAACTTAAGATAATCTAAAAATGTTTTTCATTAAGGTGTCAAAGTGATTTAAAATATTCATATTAATGTTTTGTAATCAGCGTCGAAAATTGAGAAATATTAGTATATTGGTTCGTTGTATAGGATTTACTGGAAAAATATTTGGGAAGCTAACAAATAAATTTGATAATTTGTTTTATTTTGCGATTCAAAAATATTCCTTACGAGCGCGACTTAGAGCAGACATGCTCGTTTCGCTGACCTGCTTTACCATTTGGCGAAAACTGAATATCGCCAAGAGATTACGGCGTATGCCAATTAAAACTTAACTAAAAGAATTATTTCTGACTTATTTTTTTCAAACGATTACGAAATACGTAGATATGATGAATAATAAAAATGTTTGAACGGAGATTTCATAAAAATCAACTCCTTTTTCTTGTGATAACACAGTTTTACCGTAGGTCTTTACATAACACGACATAAAAAGCTTCAAATATAAACTGAAATAATAATCAGTGAACTTACCTATGAAAGGAAATTAGTCCTCCTTTAACTTGTCTTTCGGAGCAGTCAAAGGCACAACATGCAGACACCATTTTGCAGCTTAAAACACTATTCGAATATCAGCACGTTCTTCGTAGAACGAAAGGCAGCCATTGAAATAACATTACAAGAAGTGGAAAGGGGGAAGGGGTGACTCAGAAGACTGACGGTAGTCACGTGATTACAACCAGAGAACAGGGAGAATAGGGTTTCCCTCTCTCTACCCACTATTCCTGCTCTAAGGTATTAAAGCACTTGATAGTAGCAGAAATCGGCAGCCAGAACAGCAAACAAATCAACACCTGATAAGCAAAACAAACACCCATTTTATCTTTTCAATTGTTTTGTATAGCAAAAAATACTCACATGTGTAATCATCATCATTTTGATTAAACCCTGTTTTTGAAAACTTCTTTAACCATGGTCAATTCGTTTGTAATTTCAGATTTAAATTCCCAAGTTTTGTATTCATCAGTGTTTAATTTCTTGGACGATACCTGCTCAAGAGAGGAACTTTTGAACTGCATTGTGCAAAAAGTGAAAAAAGAATTCGACTTTAACGCATCTGTTTCAAGCAGCAACAGGATGGATTTTTCTGACAGCACTCCATTTGACATCGAATCGAAAGGGATTTTCAATATCAAAGTGCAAGATGCTCAGAAACCTGTGGTATGGCACTCATACTGCGGATGCCTATTTATTCTTGTGTGTGAAATCACAGAAAACCGAATTTTAGCTGCAAGTACTTTGTTCTTCCTCATACGAACACTTCGAGATTTCCTGCCGAAAACAATGACCAATTCTTCGGAGTTCGTTCTCAAAGCTGATGTTGTTTCACTTATTGTTAACACCTTTTTACCTAATGGACAGTTATTGTTTATGAATCATCAAGCTACACAACAGTTAATTAAAGAAATTCAAAAGGCTCTGCGATAAAACCTGACCATCTATCCAGCTGAAAAATCTATGCAAACCTTTGTGTTTGCATGAGGGCAATTTTGTGTGAGCAATCCAAAGCTGTATTCAACTTCAAAATCCAAGATTTCCTACATTTTCAACTTTTTGTAAGTAACTCAAGCTGAAGTGTATTGCCTCAAATTATATTTTTCTGATATTTCATCATTTGTTTTCTACTATTTTAGTCTATCAAATAAATGTGTAGTACTGCTACTTTGTAGTTACTAAACTGTTAGAAGGTGAATTGTCAATAGGAGATAATCATACAAACTAAGTTGCGTCATTTTAATATTTTATTGGAAAAATTAAAAACAAAAATAGATTCTAAGTTATTAATTTCAAATGAGATTAAAACCCAACCAATTAAATAAACTTCAATGGGAATTCAATTCAATAACTTGTAAACTTAAAGTAAGTTTGAACATGTAAATTTCTACAAAGTTTGAAAAATAGATTATCCTCTTAGCACCCCTGTGTGTACACTGAATCCTCCTTCTTATAATTATTTAGCTTGCTTCCAAGGTTATCTTATGGAATAAGTGTTTTTTCAGTAATCAGAATGGGTAAGCCACATGAAAAATGGCCATGATGTTAAACTTGCTTGTATGTTCTTTTTACGCTCAAATAATTAACTATATTGGTGTTTCCTCAAATTTTAAAAAATTAAAATGCTGACCAAGGTTTTTGTAGTAACAAAAAGCTGGAAATGGAGAGGAGAGCAAATGTTTGAAAGCCATAATTTCCTATTTAATTAATGATTTATTAGTGAATGAATTAAGTATTTCAAGAAATATTTGTAAGATGCAACTCAGTACAGGTAAAGGCATTACAATATTTCTCCTATTCAAAACTCAAATGCAGGGCATTTTACCCTACGAACAGATATTTATCCAGGCTTTTGCTCAGTTTTTACGTATTAAGGCGTATCGAAAAAAACTTTTTTGGGAAATTCAAAATTTCAAGTTGATAAAAAGTTGTCACTATGCTCACATGTTTACCAAAAAAAATTTTAGTTTAATCGAAAAATATTTAGGTCTCCCAGAATGGACCTGAAGTTTGCTGTTTTTTGACAAAAACAAAGATTTTTAATTTTTTTTTTAAACATAAATATAAAGCAAATTTTTGTTTTCAAGAAGAAAAATATCGAGTTTATAATACTAATTAACAGTAATAAAAAAATTATATCTACCATTTAATAATTAGGTCTCCCTGAATCTACATGAAAAACTTAACTTTTTTACAAAATACGGATATTTTTCAATTTTCAACCCATTCTTTTGGTTAATTTCAATTATTTTATTCATAGTCTAGGTATAGTAGTACAGCATTTTGAAATATCAGGAATATCATTTTATGAAATGGCGTTTACTAAACTCGAGTATTAATTCATATCATTTCTGCACGACTCCACGTTGGGTGGAGTCTCCAACCAACGAAGACTCTAGGTTTGAGACATGAAGGTAACGTTATCGAAAATGATTCAATGTCACAGGGCTCAAATGATGAAAGTGTACATGATAGTAAAATGCTTCTACCATGGGAATTATTATAAAGTTGAATTATTTCAGTGAAATAAGAACTGCCAGAAAATCTATTCTCTTTTTCTAGAGATTGTGATCGTAGAGCCAATCTCAATTAGAGTAGAAGCTCAATCAGCAAGTGCTCTTTTGTGGAATTTAAATGTTGTAATACAAGAAAAACAGGCAGTGGTAATAGATAAATCAAATGTTTTTTGTGAAACGGTGAAATATCATCAAGGTATTAGTTCAACTATTTTTCACTCTATTTATTTAATCGAAAGGATGAAGCAATAAGTATAAAAATTGTAAGTTGTAAATGTGGTCGCATAAATAAACGATAAGAACATGTATCTTTGGTATAAGATCTATATTCAACATATTTTGGACACTCAACTGCCAACAGTGGCTCTGGGTGAAACGTAGTGTCATCATTACAACTTATGAAATAATGCTGCATTGATAAGAAAACTATTCAAGGTCTTGGTTATGATGGTGATGAATGAAATACTGAAGTCTCTAATTGAACAATTTCATTCTTCGTAAATACTTTAAAATAACCAGTACAAGCAGTTGTTTGTTTATTTCATTTAAACGAATTGGCTCTTAGGAAAGTTATGATTATTCACGATGTTCCAATTTATTAACGTACTTCTTTTACTGTCCATTAAGGAAACGTCTAACAAGTTGTCAAGATTTATCAATTGTTGAATACAATAACATTGATAGGGTTTTTCCAAAATTTGATTTTATAAAGTTGAACACCGACCAGAAATATTGAAAAATATGTCAGGCTGTACGAATAAGCAAATGCCCCCAAGGTTTAGCAAGCAGAAACCCTGGAAACATCTCCCATTCAAGATGATTAAAAATGGCAAATCGAATTTCACGTATATGTATTGTATCACTTGATCCAACCTCGAAGTTGAAAAAAATAGCTGATTTTGTAATGAAAATTTATACTCCCTTATGTGTTACAATATAACGTCATGTAATGATGATATTACATTTCGTACAGAACCACTGTCTGGAGTTGTGTGTCCAAAATATGTTGAATATAGTTCTTATACCAAAGATACATGTTCTTATCGTTTATTTATGTGACCACATTTACAACTTACAATTTTTATACTTATTGCTTCATCCTTTCGATTAAATAAATAGAGTGAAAAATAGGTGAACTAATACCTTGATGATGTTTCACAAAAAACATTTGATTTATCTATTACCACTGCCTGTTTTTCTTGTATTACAACATTTAGTTTCCATAAAAGAGCACTTGCTGATTGAGCTTCTACTCTAATTGAGATTGGCTCTACGATCACAATCTCTAGAAAAAGAGAATAGATTTTCTGGCAGTTCTTATTTCACTGAAATAATTCAACTTTATAATAATTCCCATGGAGAAGCATTTTACTATCATGTACACTTTCATCATTCGAGCCCTGTGACATTGAATCATTTTCGATAACTTTACCTTCATGTCTCAAACCTAGAGTCTTCGTTGGTTGGAGACTCCACCCAACGTGGAGTCGTGCAGAAATGATATGAATTAATACTCGAGTTTAGTAAACGCCGTTTCATAAAATGATATTCCCGACATTTCAAAATGCTGTACTACTATACCTAGACTATGAATAAAATAATTGAAACTAACGAAAAGAATGGGTTGAAAATTGAAAAATATCTGTATTTTGTAAAAAAGTTAAGTTTTTCATGTAGATTCAGGGAGACCTAATTATTAAATGGCAGATATAATTTTTTTTATTACTGTTAATTAGTATTATAAACTCGACATTTTTATTCTTGAAAATAAAAATTTGCTTTATATTTTTGTTTAAAAAAAAAATTTAAATCTTTGCTTTTGTCAAAAAACATCAAATTTCAGGTCCATTCCGGGAGACCTAAATATTTTTCGATTGAACTAAAAAAAAAATTGGTAAACATGTGAGCATGGTGACAACTTTTTATCAACTTGAAATTTTGAATTTCAAAAAAAAGTTTTTTTTTATACGCCCTAATACGTATAGACCTTGCACCAGAAAATCCCCAAAACAACCAACCCATGTCAACACACTTGCATCAGTTTGCGTGGGAACGGCGATCCTTTACCTTTCTAGAAGGCGGAACGGCGTTCATCTAGATTTTTTTTTTTTTTAATTTGTACTTTTTTCTTTTTTATGTGATGCCTAAAGCAAAGCCAAATAAGCAAACGAAAGAGCAATTTCAAGAGAACTTTACTTTCATCTGCGATCCACAATTTCAGGGCTGAACAGGCAAGTTCTAGTTTTTGTAAAACACTTGAGAGGCGCAGCCAACCACACATGGCCATTTCTCCTTCATTAGAAATGAACTGACATATATGTTTGCATCTAGCTATGATTCATTTAATGGCAATTATCTTCTTCAACGAATGATCTGTATTTGTGGATGAATTCCAGAGGTCAAATTTGTATGGTTCGTCATATATATAGAATAAAATTTCCATACACAAATTCACGCCAACTATCTACATTTTTAAAGAACAAAACTGTGGCCTAGCACTTACAGTTCTTTGCGCTCTTTCCTTGAAGAATGTTTCCCCTCCTCTAATTTTAACGGGAACTCTTAACCGATTTATCAACAAAAGTTATGTAACGGTTTTATATATATATATATATATATATATATATATATATATATATATATATATATATATATATATATATATATATATATATATATATATATATATATATATATATATATATATATATATATATATATTACAGATTTAATAAATTATTTGTAAACCTCTCACCGTTCCTAAGAAATGAATTCGTTCAAGAAGAAAATACTAATGAATTTTTTTTTTGTCAATCCAAATAAGTTAAGTAAACCTGCGATTCTGACGGAATAAACTGGTTGGTGCTAAAAATCCAAAATAGGTAAGAGCAAAATGTTGATATTTGTTATTAGCTTGTAAGATGTTTTGAGATTGCGGAATTAAGTATTTATATTTTGTCAGATATTGGGAAATATTTATTTTATTGCCAGATATTGGGAAAATCAAACAGATAACTTGTTTGAACATGAAAAAATTTGTCCAAAACAGTATTGATTTTTAAAGCCATTATATTAACTTCGCTTTTGTATGTTTGTTTGTTTGTGAGTTTGAATATGTTTAGTTCAACAGATAAAATGTTGCTTGAAAGTACAGTAAAGAGACTGGCTTCAAGCGCTCCTCTACGTTGTTTTGACAGAACTGAACAGTTGTTAACTTTGTTTCAGTTTAACTTGTCAGTACTAATAATGCTACATTAGCCCAATTGCAGCCCTTCACAACCCAGGGTTGCGAAGGGGAACCAAGGCTTGCGCTAAAAGCAGAGGACTACTATAAAGAAGTAATGCGTAACAAAAATCAGTAATTTTAATAACATGTATTTTATTAAATTCTTATGAAATTAATTTTATTACAATTTTTATATTTTATATAAAAAAAAATGTATCCCGAAAGTTCCTTAATAAAACCTAACGTAAAATAATGTCATTTAGTGCTGAAAACGCTACGATTTTAATAATTTGCACCCATACCATTTTTGGAGGGTTTTCTAGACCCATTTTCATTGTAAGAGGCGCCAAAACTCATTTTTGCACACATAGCATTTTACTCTTAGGCCGGTCCTGTATATTTGATTTTCCTTAATATAAAACTGCTAATGGTTTTGTAAATGGGTATAATACATCGAAATTGGGCTGTGAAGAAGTAGGAAAGCATTTCAGATGTACTTTAAAATGCAAAATTAAATTGCTTTTCGGTTTGAGAATGGGAAAGCTTTTATATTTACAGTTATTTCAGAGTTTATTCCAAAAATGTAGCAGCAGTTCCTAAAATAAAATCTTTTCCCCCGAGTTCTTAAAAAAAAAAAAAAAAAAAAAAAAAAAAAAACACTAAATACAGTGGCGGCGATAAGGGGCGGAAATTTCCCCCGATCCATTTTAAAATCTAGTGATTTTGATGGCAATATCATATATATTATGCAGTTCGCTTTTTCCTCCGATTCATACTCACTTTTGACTTTTATTGTCACCTAATCGTCACCACTGTCGAAATAACTAAATCGAACTGGATAAGATTTAAAAAACAGGAATGTCCCAAGCAAATCTATACGTCTGGCAAGTAGTGAGTCTATATTGAAATATCCCGCTTAAAATTATAGAGATGATTGAGATGGTACACAAATTAACATTTTATCAAGAAATTTTAAATCGACTGATGGATTTTAATTTTCCAATTATTTTAAAAGGAAGAAGAAAAGGAAGTGTTTATCAAGTAAGAGGAACTTCTCTAGATATTCTTTTTAATAAGAAGAAAAGCCATAAAACTATCAATCGACATCTGCAACAATCACTATCTTTTTAATTCATTTTGAAAACAGATTTCGAGGATCTACAAAATCTTGGAATTTATCTCAACACATTGCATATAAAGCATCTCTGACAATTGGGAAAATTGTTGTAAAAAAAATTTTTAAAAATTTGTGTCAATAATATGATTGAAAATGTCTTATATAAAGTGTTAAACTATCTTTTAAAATGGGTTGTGCAAAGCAAATTGTTTAAAAATCCGTGTAACTTAATATTTTTAAAAATTTATTTGAATAAAAGAATAAATCGAAACACACATTTTTTTTTTTTTTTTTTTTTTTTTTTTTTAATTTTTGAGGTGCTCATTAGCTGTTGTGAGATTATTAAAGTTATATTAATAAAACTATTTAAAATTGTCATTTTCACTCTTCCCTCCCCTCTTCCACACACACAGAAGAAGAAAACGTTTGTAACGATGCGACATAGCGTTCCCACACCTTTATATTTTACACTACACCACTACTTGTGATATGTCCTTATAAAAACATTTGGGTCCTTAGAAACTTTTTATTCGGAAAAAGAGTGAAAAAAATGTTGTCACAAGAAAATGAACATTACAAAGCCTATTCTAAGCAAAATTTGTGATTGTCCAAAAACATGGTCCTGTAAGAAACTTTAAACGTTACTACAGTAAAACCTTGTTGATGTGCAACTGTTTAACACGAAATATAGCAGTTTTCTGTGGGATGAAGCTTAAACTTGACGTTAATTTATTCGTTGAACACGAAATCACATAAGACAAAAGAAAATTTGCTCTTCAAATCACTTTTTTAGATGATCTATATTATTTGAGACGAAATTTAAAGCTGTGTTACAAAAACATTCCTCAAGACAATATGAAACAGGTAAAATACCCAAGCGATAAAATTTAAAGAAATCCATGTGAAATTAGCTGATTTTGGTGCGAATTTAGATGACATCCCTCTACAAACTGGTTTGTGACATCACATACCCCACCTCTGTATTCAACAGTCTATAAGTTTGTAAACTAAACTCGGTCGCCTTTTCTTCTTTAAGCTTGTCAATATGAGTCGGAAGCAGCAATCGTCATTGTCAGAAACGAAATTAAAAAAAAATAATGACAGACCTAGTCCATGCAATATTGCATAGTTTTGTTTTTAAGAGTAAAATCTTAAAACGTCTTGCAGATAATAATATGTCTTCTTTTATCATATAAATCGTCATAAAATAAAGATTATACTTTTCTTAAAGAACTGTTGCTTTATGGGTATAAAAATAGGGGAAGATGGGGTACAGTGGTCCACCCCTTGTTAATTTACTTATTTTTAACTTTTTAAGATTCAAATCAAGGCTCATAGTAACATGAATTAGTTTTATATAGGCTTAAAAAGCACATGGCTATAGAAAAATCATCCATTTTATTAAGGTCTGATGTTTTATGCTCGTCAAAAAGAAATTTTTCGAGCATCAAGTTTTTTTCATTTCTTGAGGAAAGAAACAGCAAAGAGTGTTGAACAGTTGTTTCATAAAGGTAAGATGTTCTTATTTTTGATATCTAAAGAAAATTTGCAAGTATGCTATCTATGTATAATTTTAGTATGATTATTTCTTCTTCAGCACTGAGCACAGTGGACCATGGTTAACTGTGCTCTTGAGAGCTTGAGTGACAAAATTTTCAGAACAATTGAAAAAAAAGCTTTTTTAAAAAACAAAGCATATATTATTAACTTATTAACCTTTAAATAAAAAAAAAAAAAGGAACAAAATATGTTAGTTTAATTGTTCTATAATTTGGTGATTAGCAAGTATCAGGAATATGGCTTTACAATGAAAATATTTTTGAAGACCTTAAATTGTAACTGACATCTCAAAAAATTGACAAAGATATTTACCAAGTTGTAGAAATCAATCTGAAGTGCTTCAAATAAATGAAGTCAGTTCTACCCAAACTCCTGAAGAGTTTCATCCATTCCCTGTATCTGGAGTTCAGAAATCAACGAAAGGAAGACTAAAGGGATCATCAAAAATATTAACGGATACCCAATTAAAAATACATTAGAAAAAAAAGGCCATTATAAAGAAAAGGATTGCCATTAAAAGAGTCTTTTAAAATTTAATTTTTGCTGATTTTGTTTACATTTTTATAATTGTAATTTTGTAATAATTAAATATTTTTATATAACTTTTTGTTATATTTAAACATTTACATTATATCATCTTGTATAATTAGGTAATAGTTATATTAATTAAAAAATCCTTTTTATACTGCATAATTATAGGTTGGTCCACTTCATGGTCATACAATATATTTTTTTTTTCAAATACGCAAATTGAAAATTATGTTGAGACGAAAAGCTTGAAGAGTATGCATGATTATTTTCAGGTGAATTAACTTTTCTATCTAAGTAGAACAGCCTCTCAACGTAATGTTCTGTTTTTGCATACATCAAAACTTTCTACCGACTTTCAAAATTAATGAATAAACTTTTATTTGTCCTTTCTAAAAGTTGTGTTTATAGTGTGTCAATTTCAAACCGTTGTCTATATTATCGTTATTATTTATATTTATTTTTTTATAATTTTTCTTGGCCAGCCTGTGAATGCATTGTGTAAAACATTTATTTTCATTATTGAGTTTTACAATTCATTGTCTCTATGGGAAACTTTGTTGAAATGGCCAGATATCCTGTACTTGTTTTAGATAATTAAAAATCAGCTGGATGCAGATTATATGTTAAAATCCCTGTCCAGTTTATAGCATCAAAAGTATTGTGAATAAGAGCTAAATCCCAAGTGTAAAGGGAATTGTTAATGCAGTTGGAAAGTTGCATACTCTCCCGAGCTTGATCAGCTGAAACAAAAAAAATTGTGCCTCCTGGTCTCTTACCTAAATAACTATATATAGGGAATGCAAACTCGGTGTGTTGGGAATTACGAATTAGTGTTCTGCTGCCAGAAAAATCGAAACCGCTTTAGGCTCTCCGTTCTTTATAACTTATCACCCATTAATAAAATATATGCTTCATCTTAAAAGAGAGTGGTACCACGAAACCTATACAACACATATCATCCTGGATTTTACATTTATTTATGATTAAGAACACTCGATATCTAGCAAATGTCAATCAAGCACAGTAATAAGTATTTCTTTATAAACCAGTCCCACTGGTGACAGGTTCCTACTATGGGTGCCCATATACATTTGAATATCTGAGCTATATGATGAATATTGACTTTGAGGAGCTGCGGTATAAAGTAAAAAAGAAACATATATGTCCCGGTGGGCCAGGTCGATCCCTGGTAAAAATATTATTTAAAATATTTTAAAAGATAGAAGGATTTTTAATATGGAAGATAGAAAAATAAGTTGCACACATTATTCAATCGTAATAACCTAATTGATTCTGAAATCATATTCGTTATAAATTGCACTGACAAAAAAAGATATTTTAAAATTTCTTTTAACTACGAATACGAATATTAGATTCTTGTAATACGAACATTAGACAATATTTGAATTGAAATTTTTAAAAAAATGAAATATACATTTATAGCCACTGACACACACGATATGTCCGTGTCCCATGCGTCAGTGGGTTATAAATGTATATTTGACACAGTTAAAATAATTATTTTTTCATATAACTTTACCAACAACTAATATTAACTATTAAAAAAATATATAACTACTAGTTATTATGATTTTATGATTCTAATCTGTTTACTAGTAGGAAAAAGATCGAAAATATCCCGTGCAACTAGAGAATCATCCAAAATCCAGATATACTATTTAAAAACTAAGCATTTAAAAAATAGATATTGTAACTTTATTTCGGCATACATTACAGCATACATCTCCAGCTTCGTGCATTTATATTTCTACTTCTATATTTGTCTCCAAATACTTGTATTTCGAAAATGTCTAGGCGGAAGAAAGTTATGACTCAAGAAGAGATAAATAACATTTTGTTTTGCGAAGATACTGATGAATAAAATATTTCAGATTTTGATGAAGATGACGGATGGGAAGGCTAAGGAGGAGTGTAAGATATATTAGCGAAAATCAAGAATACAAAGAACAAAATACACAAAAAAAGCAATAAAATATGCACACACAAAAAAAACACCATAAATTATAATACACAAAATTAAAAAAAAAATTGCTAACCAAATTCGTAGCTATTCGGCTAAATAATATTATTTAATAATAAATAATATTATAAAATAATTATAAAATAATTCAAGTTAAAATTCCTAAATTTTTCAAACGAATTTAAATACTTTAGTGTTTGTTCTATTGAAATTGCTTGCGCAAGATTCTGTTGTCCTGAGAAGGCTACACTGTACAAGCACGAACGTTTACAATTTTCGGATGGTATTTCTGCAAGTCTTTCAACGAGTGCTTTGGTAATCAAATAATAGAAAATCCAGAAAACAGCCTGATAATTGACACGACTAAATGTCCCGAATGACTTTGTTTCTCGCCAATTTTGAGTTCATTTCTTAACTTTTGGATTACTTTTATGTACTTTACTAACCAATGAATAATAATATCAAATTCAATACTTGTCGGACTAATTTTCGAAAAAAAAAATTTCGGCTTTTTTTTTACTGTCACGACTCGGATTATGTTTTTCAGCCTTTGATATATTAAAATTTTTACTGTAAAATGTCTCTACTTGGCTGAAAAATAAAATTTAAAGATGGGAGGAGGGACTAAAAATCCAAATATTTTGGAGATTAATGATACCTTGCAAGAAATTATCTTTCACGTACATTGAAAAAAAACTATTTCCCACACATCCTCGCCGACCAAACGGTATAGTGGTTAGCATGCTAGCTTCTGGACCGCGAGGTTGCGGGTTCGAGTCCCGTGTTGGCATGGGTGTTTGTAAATGTATGTTGGCTTGTCTAATGACGAAATGTTTCGGCGCATTATAGCCCTCGTGTTGCTGAAGGCGCCAGATAATCTGAATACAACCAACCCACACATCCTCAAACAAACTTATGCAGTGCTAAAATTGTTACCATGAATAAAATTACCATCAATTACCCTGCTTTTCGAGAAAATACCCATGCGTCCCTCCCTTCTAAAACCACCGAAATCCCCCCCCCCCCACACACACTTTTAAAAACACTCAATCTGCCTAAAAACTACTAATGAAAAATAACATTAACCTTTAAATGTAGCGACACTAAGAAGTGATTTAAGGTGTATATATATTATACTATTATGAAAATGTATTAAACTACTTTGTTTAAAGATATAAGTATTTTTATTAACAAATACTGCTATACTTGGTCAACTTTTAACTTTGGAGGAACTTTCTTTTAAGTTAAATTTCTATTCTTGTTTCATAAAAAGAAAAGCCATTTTTTAAAAAAACATTTTGGAGTTCTCTATTAATTTAATTTTATGAAAGTATGTACATTTACAAGCACTAATATTTAAATCCAAATAAACAGTTTTGTGTACAATGCTTAATCATTACTTCACTTAATCTTACTTCCAAGTATAAAACTACATTGCAGAATATTCATTAAAAAAACAATAAATTTTGAACCCTTGTTCAATCTTAGAGTTAGGAAGTATAAATTATTTCCTTACTAATTAATGTTTTTATTATAAGTTCAAAAATTATAAAATTTATAGTTGAATATGGGGGTATCTCACCACTGCTTGTTTTAGAATTGAGATGTTTTATTCAAGTCTGCAGAAACATGTAAAAAGTGTATCTTAAAGCTTAAAAAATTATTCTACAATTTCATATTTACTACTTGGCATTTCTTTTCACAAATGGTAACAAACAAAAGTACATATTTTAATTATACTATTTCTAACAATAATGGTGCTTGTGCTTCTAGTAGTTTTTTTTTATTAATTTCTAATTACTCTATATTATGACAGTTATTTATAAATTAACTATTATAAGATTTTACATTGATGGCCAAAAACTGAGTTGTTGCGCAGTTCCTGCAATTTAAATAGTATCTTTTTCCTTTTACACCTCCTAATAGTATATATAATAGCTTTTTTAATCACTATTTTCCTACATGGATTTTAATTTTTCAAAGCAGGCTTTCACTAAAAATTTTCAAATAGTTTATCATACTAAATACTGTCTAAGATATAATTTGACATCACAAACATTGCTAAACAATTATTTTGAATTATTGACATAGCATGTGTATTTTTCAAATCTTGTACATCTTCACTAAGGTGTTCATTGTCTAAAAAAACATTTTCAAAAAGTTACAATTATGATATGCACAGTAAAATTTAAACAATTTTTCATATACTTCCATTTGGTTTAAGTGTCCGTTCCCCCAGATTTATTCTTTGAAATATTTGCTATTATATTTTAGTAACATTAATCTGCTTATTTTCTTTTGAAGCACAGCAACAATTGTGTTAGTACATATTTGGTTGGCCCACCTGATGGCTGTGTGGTCAACGCTCTGGCCTTGCATGCCAAAGGTACAAATCCTGGGTCTTTGTGGTTCGGAATCCACGTTAAGCTGTAGGTCCAGACTTGATTAGCCATCATTGTGCATAAAAATAGATCGTCGAGTGTACAAACTAACCTATATCGGTTGTCGGACTGTTTGGTAGTTTTTCATGTTTTCTCCCAATCGAAATATGCAAGAATGGTCCTTGTAAAGCCCTTGCACAATAAAACATCAACAACCAATTCGAAACACAAATATGGGAAATTTTCCCCTTCATAGACTTACACGAAAGTATCTCCTTTTCACAGAAATAATGACTTGACAATGGTTCAATACAAAAGCCGTCCCCAAAAGCCCAAGGCAATTTCTAACCTGATCAATCAACTCTTTTGAAACAGTCGAAACAATTTCAAAAAGACAAATCTTTAAATGGGATAGAATTTTTTTTTAAATACATAGAATTGTAGTTTGCTAATGATTAATGAACACATAATGTTCATGTTGTATAAATATTAAAATATTTTCTTTGCACATAATTATGCATATCCACTCTTGAAGGAAAATGTATGGCTATGCTCCAGATCAATTACATATAGAAGTAATAATAAGGAATGACATAACATTATCAAAAATTTAATGTGAAATTTAGTCTCATAAATGTATTTTTATTTACATTTTAAGACATTTTCAAAAGTTCTGTGTTCATAAAATTGAAACAAATTTAAAGACTAAATGTAATGCAACATTATATAAATAACAGCTTTTTTAATGAGGTGGCCAACATATTAAAATTTGTTTCAAGTTAGTATTATATAAAAGAAAACTTGGAATCAGCACTATCTGTACAGAAATAATAAGATTTGCGTTTAAAAAATTTCATTACTATTAGAATAAGTTTCAATATGAGCACAATAAGAATTCAGTTTTAGTAACAAGATTTCAAAATATACAATAAGCAATGTTATCGTATAAATTTACTTTCAAGAAAAGCCGAAGAAGTATCAAGTTTGTGTATATAAATAATAAAAAAACATGTTAAACAAAGTAAATTTTATTGAAACCAATTTTCCCTTCAAAACTCGTGCAAATCTAAAAAATTGAGAAAAAAACAATAACTAATATAATAATTTCCACGCCAAATCAAAACATTCGAAAAACCTACACATTTACAAGTCCAAACCCAAAACAAAGTATTTTCAGTGGGAAGGGAGGGGGGAAACACCAGCTCGAACGAAATAAACCGAAAGTTAACCAGCTTCTACCTTCGTTAAGAAAGTTCGATAACCAACTTAACCAGTTAAAAAAATTCGACTTTACGAACGGACAGTTACAAAACCAGTTAAGATTACTAACGCTTAGTTACACGGTTTTGCCTCAGGCTACATAACTCACTTTTTCAGTTCGACTTTACGAACCCAGCCAATATGTCTCTTTTCGTATGGAAAGGATTAAGTGCGACAATAGGCTTTTGTAGTACGACTTTTCAAACTGCCTCACTCTGTTTTTGTGTACCCGTATCTTGTCAGGTGTCTTATAAAAGAAACGTTACTACGAACTAAATGCTCCGAAATTTCGAGTGGAAAACTTCTCAGGGGAACTGGAATTATATAAATACGAAACGATTCTTTCCACATCATTTGAATGTATGAAATTTACTGACACTCGTCACTGTTTCTTTGCTTTGGCTTAATTTTCAATTTTAAAAACTCTATAGAGAAATCACAAAAAAAAAAATATTCGGACTCTTATCACAATGATTTTTTTTTATAATTTTTTAGTACAAAAATATTAACATGTTATCACTTTAAAATTTAACAGATAAATTTGAATCAGAATAATATAGATTTTGAGTATTACACATTTTTTTTTTTTTAAATATTTAATACTTTCTCACTTTTGTATTTGATTACTTTGTACAATTTTGATACAATAACTTTTCCTACAGTTAGTACAACAATTTAAATATTTATGTTTTTTGATTGTTTAATGATCATTAAGAGTGTTGTGTTAAAAATATAATATTGTTCTAAAACAAGCCGGTAGACAGAATTTTTTTTCGGGGCGATAGAGGGTGGGTATGGTCGAAAATTTCATTAAACACATATAACAAATTACACACAAAAAAAAAAAAAAAAAAGAAAGGGAAGTGGTTTAACAAGATTTCATACCATTTTGAGGGGGGAGGCCGGGGTTTCCCCCCCCCCCCCGTCTACTGCCCTGTAATAAAATGAATCCTTTTAATTATTAAACAAATATTCCTTTATAGCCAGAGTGAATAATTTATAATCTTTACATAGAAACTTTCTACTTTTATTACTGCGATATAATAGATTTATTTTTTAATTTTTTTATTCTGATATTATGAAACAACTTAAGCACAATTTACTTACTGTTATGTTAAAAATAAACACCGACAGTTATTGGAATCTTTTAGCACTAGCAGTTGACTATACGTTTAAGATTGGAATCAATTTAATACAAAAATTTTATTGAAACAATCAATTGTGTGGTAAAAATAGAAAATGTACATATGCCAAGTTTTTGTTGGAAATCTGATGACGCAATTAAAATTTAGGATGCTAATAAAAAATGAGATATAAAATAAAAAATTTGAACACTTTCAATATAAATGTTAAAATTTAATCTGTTTTTCATTTCTATTCAGATTTCCAAAATATAAAAACACACCTTAAAAATGTTTCTCAATGCGTTATGAAATATTTGAAATCAGAATGACATTTTTAGTATGCTTTTAACTATTTTCTTTTTGCTTGTATACAATTAGTTTTAACTATTTGTATAAATCTTGGTTTGTTTCAATAGTGAACGATCGTATAAAACATTTTATCATTATTGGATAATTGATTGGATTGCTGTGTAATTATTAAGTTCTCTTAAATATTCTAAATAGTACTTAACCATTATGTGACAATAGTTGAAAATTATTGCATTTTTTATATAAACATAAACTATTTTCTAAAGTAAGAAACTGCAATTTTTTACTATAAATTCAAAATGCTCCAATACAGAACAACGTACAAGAATAAGGTTTAACGATTCAATACTTTGGACGAGAGAGGTAAAAGGTGAAACGTTTATTTCCTTTTTTTATTCAAAAGTATGTTATAGAAACTGTACCTATTGCTTGTAATGAATTTCAAATACATATGTGAAGAACTATAAAAGCCTGCCATTTATAGAAAGAAAAGAAGAAAAAAGTAAAGCAATTGTACAAAAGCGTGAAAGGATATATATTGATTTCTTTTAAAAACTGCTTATTAATGTTATATTTATAACTTTTGTTTTTATAGTGAATATACCAATTATTGTTTATTACTTTAAAAAAAAAATTTCAACATCCTCACCACTAAAATTCGCGTAAAAATTTACAGAAGACGTAATCAACCAAATTGTAAAATAAAAGTCATACAAAGAAAACAGTTATTCTGCAACAGTTACTGACTGTTTTTATTCAACAATATATGTTTATGACATGTGAACAGATGGGGTGAAAAACAGTAAAACTAATGAAAAATGCCATTAACTTAGAATGTGCAACATTTATAAATTTGCAACCAAAGTCAAAGGTGTTGTTATATTGACCAGTTCAACAGTTTTAATTTAAATTCACGAAAAAATGAATAATTACTTGATATGAGGATGAATAATTACTTGAAAAATGCATTGCATATGCATCTCAAATTTGAGATGTCTACTTACATTGAAACCAACCTGCAAAACATCCGATGGGGCTCGATTCGACGACGTTTCACATGTTAATTGAATATATTGCCTCTGGTCAATGAGTTTTGACATAGCGATAGTTAAAAATAGGTGTTTTACCATGATTCTTGATATTTTGAAAAGAAGTTGTGCAAACATGGAACTCGCTTCAAATTTTAATATTTTATTTAATTCAGAATTTATTTTGAGATTTGGATCCTACCTGAGTTAAGAATAAACATCGTTTCTTCAATTTTAAGAATGCACAAATTTTATTTGACAATTTAAAATTGCTTGTATCATTTTGCTTTTTAAAGGGTGTAAGTTCATGACTCAGATTCTTTACTAAACGCTCATGAATTTTTTTTCTGGTAACAGTAACTAGGTTTGCTTTATCTACATTTTACATATTATTTGGGAGAGAGGGAGAGGAGGAGGGGAGTTTTGAAAATTCTGTAACTGTGACGTTTATCTTTTAACTTTAACATAGCATTATACGATGGCTTAGTTCTAGTGGAGCCATTTATTTAGAGAAGAACATTTTTTATTCTCTGTATAGAAATTCTTCCGTTGATGGCATCGGATAGTAAGTTACGTTAATAGTTTAAGAGGATATCAAATATTAATGTGAGACAAATCACTTCTTCCGATCATATGGACGACATTTAAATACTCAAACATTTTTCGGGAAAAAATTAAATTTCTAAATAAAAACAATTTGCAGAGAAAATCTTACTCTTACATTTTGAAAAACAAAGTGCGAAAATGAATGCAATGGATATTTATTGTAGCCACTTTTTTCGCACCGTCATACTAGAGGACCAACGTGCAATCGCCGTCTTTACAAAAAATGGCCATTCCTTTACACAGATGTCCACCCCAGAGCAGAGTTATCAGGGATGTTTTAGAAATTTTGTATTTATGCTTTGGCAAAACAGGATGTCACGTGAAAGTTGCAATCTTATATGCCCTATCGGTTTCAAATTCAAGGTCGTCCGAAGAAGGGGTCATTTTGTCCTCAGGAAAACTAGCATCTTTAAGTCTTTAAGAGAAGGGTCGCTTTTTTGTAGTAATGATTGTGATTGATTAACATTTTTTCGGGTTTATTGCAAGAGCTCGCCCTGCTCCCTTCACAATAGTTAATGTCTAATGACAGAATAAATAAGTTTAAAGCTTTTTTTTTAAATATTAAAAAAATCCCACAACAAAACAATATTAACAAGCATATATGTAAGTGGGGCCAGGGGCCAAAAAAGTGAGGGGGCCCAGCCCCCCCCCCCCCCTGGCCCCCTGCAACAGCCGCCACTGATTACATGGACACATAAAAACGCTCTTTTCGAGTATTCAATTCTGTACATCCTTTTTTATTCCTTTAATATGAGTCCGGCCATAATCTTGTCTTCGAAACCACTTTCCGAATATGTCAGAATAAGTTAAGGCTCTTCGCTACCTTAAATCTTGATTCTCCCCCCTAATGTTAAGTCTATGGGAAAATCTCTATATGCCTATTCGTAGAATAGAAAGAAGTTATGCGAATATTTTTATACGGTTTGTTTTGTTGGATCGACGTAACTTTTATCCGTATTTTGCCTTAGTTGTTTTTGGCCTAAAATGTTGTTAAGTTTATTAAAATATCAATTGTTTACTTTAACATCATATTAAAAAAAAGTTGAAAAGAGTTATTGAAAAAATAACAAGTCAATGACAAAGATTAAACTTTTTTCTATCCAGATCATATTTTAAAATTATTTTCGTGTTTCTTAAACAGTCAAATTTAGAGAAACATTAAAGCTATATTTTGAAAAAAAAACTCTTCGCAAGAAGACACACCTCCAAAGGGGGACATAGATATTTTCCCCCCTCAAGAGCGAGGAGGGTCAAGTGATTTATTATCTTGGCTGGACCTGTTTTGCTGTATAAAGCGGTTCTTTATAAGCGGTCGTTAAGATGGTCTTATCCAAGCGGTCTTTAGCGTTAATTCCAGAAAACGTGCTTTACTGTTGTATTTGAAGTTGCATCAAGAAGCGTTCTCAGGGGGGGACACACTCAGGGGGGGGGAGGAAGTTTCACTGTCATAATCCACATAAAACCCCCGACATCCCGATGTTTTCTGACGAATGAATTACAAACACTAAAAGTAATCATAAATAATTTCAAAAAAATACTTTTTTAATTTACCATCATTCCGATAGGGTTAGCTTACCGTATCGCATTTAAACAAATAAAACATTTGTAACTCTCATAACATCAAAAAATCGTCATACTTTATTTTTTATCTACTTAGATTTAATATAAACTACATATTCAGGGTTATTCAGACTTTCTTCATTGGTTTCGAAGCAAGGACTGGACTTATCGGCAGGAACTGGATTATCGCATTGATGTGTGCCGTGTGACCGAGGGTCCACCAGTGGCGGCTGGTGCAGGGGGCCAGGGGGGGCCCGGGCCCCCTCACTTTTTTTGGTCGTTTCCCTCTCTATCTCTTTTTTTTTTTTTCTTTTTTTTTTTCTTTCTTTTTTTTTTAAATAAATTTTGTAGTTATTAGTTAATATACTGATTTAACTGGTTTTTTAATCTTGAAACTGTTCACTTTCACTCAACTAATAAATGTCCTTATGGATGGATATTTAAGTCGCCTGATCGAGCTTCTTTTTCTTTGCCCGTAGAAGAAACGGAATGGAAAAAAGACGGGGGGACTGATTTTCGCCACCTGCAATATCCTGCGAGTCTGTACCCCTTGTGTGGTTCTCAAATTACAAAATTCCCGAGTTTCGTGTTTTGACACGGTTTTCTGATCTATGAGTAGGAAGCAGGCTCGTAGCCAAGGGTTAGGATAAGGAGATCCCCAACCGAAATAAAAGTTAATCTCATTAGATCAAAGACCCAATATTAATGTTACGCATCGATATTTTTTATTTTGTTACTAGGCTCATAAAGTTTAATGCTGTAAGTCACACTAGAATTTATTGCTGAAAGAATGGATTTGAAATCCCCAACTACGATATCTTCATGCACATCTGTGTTTGAAAAAATAAGTTGAATGAAAGTAAATAATTTATTTCACACAAAAAATAGGATGGCCTTGTGGAAAGAGAGAAGACCTCACTCTAAAGAAGAATCCTTTTGTTTCTGAAAACTGAAAGTGTTATTTTGAAAGTAATTTCCAATGTAGCTTAACTGACTATTCAAATTTTTCTACAAATCTGGTCGAAAAGAGTGAGTAAAATTTTTACATCAGATAGCATTGTGCAATCTTCCTCTTGATGAGATGCCAATTTGTTTTACTGTAATAGCGTTAGGATACCCCTTAAAATTTATTTGATATAAAAAATAACGCACGTAAATAAATTACAAAAATAAAAGCCTAATTCATAATTAAAAAAAAAAAAAAAAAAAAAAAAAAAAAAAAAAAAAAACTTGAATAATCGTACTGTAGTATTATTGCAATTCCACAGAATATTATAAGAACCCACAATTCCGATTAAAACTCTAACTTGCCCTCTTCAAAGGATGTTAGTTTCCCTAGACTGTGCTTGGGGGAACAAAATGTCCCCCTAATTTGGACGACCTTGAATTTGAAACCTAAAGAGATAAGACAGAAAATTCTATAATGTGACGAGGGCCATTCCTTCCCTTTCACGTGACATCCTGGTTTTTTGTCATAACATGAGTTTAAAATTACCAAGACACCTCCTGGTCCTGGGATTTGCAAGGAAATGGTCAATTCTTACTTTGAAGTCAGTCAGGGATCGGACGTTTATCTTTAGTGTCTTTAACTTGTACGACTGCGAAAGAATTTACACCAATAAATAACAACGGTAAGTTTTTTGTTTTAAATTTTACTCTTTATTTAGTAAAATGTATGAGTTAATAATAGGTTTTTGTTTTGATATCTACTCTTTGTCTCAAAAAATAACTGAGTATTTAAATTTCGTCCAAATAATCAGAAGTGTTGATTTGTCCTACCTCTCCCACTGATATATGATATCGTATGGAATCATTAACGTAACTCTCCGATACGATTAATAGAAGAGTTTCTATAAAGACAACAAAACATTCCTTATAAAAATAAATGGTTTTACTAGAATTGGATTGAAACGACATTTATCCTTTTATTGGGTAGTAAAAAT
The DNA here is from genome assembly GCA_963978545.1 of Linyphia triangularis. Lineage (NCBI taxonomy): Eukaryota > Metazoa > Arthropoda > Arachnida > Araneae > Linyphiidae > Linyphia > Linyphia triangularis. The sequence goes on along the minus strand of OZ021724.1, from coordinate 83,109,695 downwards.
AAAAGAGAGAGGATATAATTTTAGAAAAAATTCTGTAATAAATAAGTAAATGTACAGTACTGAAAAAAATTTTGATTGAAGGATATTCCGTTGCAGTATAACTCTCCCTTAGCTCTTGCGCCAAAAAAATACACAACGAGATATATTTTACTATTCAAAGAATATCAAGTAATTCAATTTAAAACTGTTGAACTGGTCAATATAACAATACCTTCAATTTTGTTTGCAAAATTGTAAATATTGTACTTTCAAAGGTTTTGTCACATTTTATTAACTGTTATATAAACCAAATTATTTTGCATGAAGTAATAATTAAAATATCAGTGACTGAAATATTAGTAGCATTACTGATGACTTTAATATATATATATATATATATATATATATATATATATATATATATATATATATATATATATATATATATATATATATATATATATATATATATATATATATATATATATATATATATATATATATATATATATATATATATATATATATATATATATATATATATATATATATATATATATATATATATATATATATATATATATATATATATATATATATATATATATATATATATATATATATATATATATATATATATATATATATATATATATATATATATATATATATATATATTTCAATTACTTTTAAAACTTATTTGCTGTTGTAAGCAAGCATTTTTTTAATAGTGTTTTGTCTTTCATGTATATGTGATTTGTATTTTAATTCTTAAATTCATGTAATATTTAACGAAATTTTTTTTCTGTGCATATGCTGCAGAATTTTTAATCGAGTTATTAGATTTGTATAGTTTGTAACTCGTAAATCTTTATTTTCTTTTTCTTTTGTACAGAATAGTGATTGAGCAATATCGGTTTTTATAGTTTCACATATTTTATGTAATTGGTATTTTGGTTAGTTGGTTTGTACGCTCAAAGACCTATTTTTATGTCCAATGACAGCTAATCAGGCCGGGACCTACAGCTTAACGAAATTTGGTATTTTAATTTACTATTATAATGTCAAACAGAATTTTAAAGTATTGCTTAACTCATTAAGAACCTTATAATTAGGTAGTTTCAAATTCCTACAGTGCTAGCTAAAAGTACTAAAAAAATCTGATCCTATCAGCTTTACTGTGCTTAAAATGATGTGGTATGTTGAAAATATTGATAATTTATCTTACATTAAAATAATTTCAGCTTCAAAGTTGTTGAACTTAAACATTTCGCCCGATCAACATTTTAGCTCATTTTAAAATGTTCTTAAGTATTCTTAATCTAGTAAAAATATTAAATATTTATAAAAAAAATTTATTGCATTTTTAATGCGATTAGGTTATATGGAGACAAAAAGTTATGCTCCATACGTCTGTTCTTTTATCTGTCTGTTCTTTTATATTTGAATCCCGGAATATAATTAAGCCCCACCCCCTTTTCTCCTAGTAAAGTTGCAAACAATGTCCGCCTCTGTAAGCAATCTCACATAATCGCACTGCTATTGTTTGACCTCAAAAACTCCGCCCCCCCCCCCCCCCCGTATTTTTCGACCTTCTTGCAATTTTCGTAAAAAACAAAATCCTTATTTTAAGTTATATTGCTACATAGTTGCATGTTATAAGTTGCATCGCTCGATTGGTCATAGTATGAACATTGGATAGCGAATGAAATATTTCTTAATTTTGCTGAGCAATTATTCCCAGGATTGTTTTCTCATTTCTGGAAAAAGGTTTAGTTCTAATTTTAGAATTCCTTAAAACATTTCTTGCCTCATTTTTTTTTTTTTTTTTTTTTTTTTTTCTTAAATGGGATTTGTAGGCAAAACAAATAAAAAGTCTACAGGCAGTCAATTGAAAGTAGAGTGAACTTTTGTCAAATACTATAAGCACATTTTTATATATAAAAGAAGAGATTGAAAGGAAACTTCTTATCTTTCTGGAGCATAAGCAGGTTTTTTTTTTTTTAAGCAAATGACTTTGAAAAGATTTTCACAGTTAAGGACTAATATTCCTTACAGAGGTTTCTTTTTACTTGGAAAAAAAATTTGATCGTGCTTGCTAAATTTTCTAGTAGAAATAAAAACATTTTGCATTTATTGCCAAAAAAAAAAATGTGCAAATGTTTCGTATTAATATTTTTAGAGACCAAAAAAAATACTTTTTCCCACTTTCTTAATATACTTTCTTAGAAGCTCAATATTCAAATTACAGAGTCTTTGTAACCTTTTTTTTTTTACTTATAAAGATACGTTTTTACACTTTAAATTACGTACTATGGTTCAATATATATATATATATATATATATATATATATATATATATATATATATATATATATATATATATATATATATATATATATATATATATATATATATATATATATATATATATATATATATATATATATATATATATATATATATATATATATATATATATATATTACTTCGCAAACTCCAATTTTTTTTTTTCATCGGGCCCCCCCCACTTTTCCTGCCCACGAGCCGCCACTGGGGTCCACACATAGAACACCTGTAAGCTATGTAAATAAAACTTCAATTGTTTCTGTATTCTTTCAAATGTTCTTATTTTCTGTATTAGTCTTATTTTTTTTTACTATAGTGCTTCGAAACCTAGGAGGGAATTCTGAATAACCGTTTATATATATAAAAAAAGGAAATGTTTAAAATATATAGATGTTTTCCAAATGTAATTATAACATTTCAGTGCTACATGGCCTTTGTATTTCAAGCACCATAAATATGTAATAAAATCAGTCTGATATGATATTAGTGTATGTCCGTTTGCCTAAATATACTGCTCCTTCTCTAAGTGAATATAAACAAACAAAAATTTTTGATTAAACTATATATAATCTAGATAATATTATTATACGTTTTCTAAGTAATATGTAGTCTCATGTTGAGATATTTAATATAACTCGAATACTGGACTAGTTGCATATATAGGTGGCAGATTAAAAATCTGAAAAAATATTATGATATGGGACAAATATGGGATATTTTAAAATCGTATTTGTAGAAAAATACAGCAGCAAATTAATTGTTTACTTGAAAACCCCTCCCACAGAAATTTTCTGGTTGTGCCCCTGTTTAATGTAACATAATGATAAGTAAAGTAGCACATATGTGTGGAGATAGGGGGCGCACCACTAGAGAACCCCTCGTGGCGACTCCTAGCGGCAGAGGGAGATATTCCTCATTCTGATTAGAGAGACAGATCACTGAACATTCTCGATGTGAATATACGTAAGAAAGGCGCTTGTGCCTAATGTAGTATGAGATAAGAGGCAGTAAGGATTCATTAAAGCTGGATTCTACACTCAACAAGCGTCCCTTCTCTGATCGTCTACTCCCACATGGGGGCTCGGCATCACGAACTGAGTAGGCGTCAGAACGTTACGTTAAAAACCAAACGGCAGAACGTGTAAAGGCAAACCAGAAGTAGGAGTACAAATGAAACCGAACAGCACCGTAGTCACCCAGCAGTGAACCGGGGATCGGAGAATAAGCCGTCGTATCACCGGAAAGCGAAACTACCACGTCGGAAAAGCGAAGTCAGCGCCGACGAAGAGGATTGCCTAGCGGAAACAACAAGCATTGGAACACCGCTAACGAAGCCAAGAAACTGCTCATCGAATAAAAGAAGTCGACATCACTGAGAAGTGGAGCAGCTAGCACAGTGACCGGAAAGTGAAATCACGTCTCATCGGAAAGCGAAACCACCACGTCGGAAAAGCGAAGTCAGCGCCGACGAAGAGGATTGTTTAGCGGAAACAACAAGCATTGGAACACCGCCGTCGAAGCCAAGAAATTTCGCGTCAAATACAAGAGGTCAGCATCATTAAGGAGGGGACCAGCAAGCACTGGGAGACCATAACGAAACATAGACACTGACTGTCACAAGTCGAGGTAACAAGTCAACAGAAAAACTGTGAGTACAATTTTCGATTATACTAACATGGCGTTTCTTGCCAGAGCACGAAAGAATGACTTACTCGCTTTAATAGATGAACTGGGATTGGAACAACCCATTAACCCAAAAATCGCTCAATTATGAAAATTAATAACAGAACACGCCGATTATGATGAAAACTTTGTTAAAAATATGTTAAACACAATTGTAAATGACCGTGAAAATGAAGAATCATTAGCAAAAGATAGGGAAGCGAAAGATTTTGAATTAGCAAAAGATAGGGAAGCGAAAGAGTTTGAATTAGTAAAAGATAGGGAAGCGAAAGAATTCGAGTTAGCGAAACTGCGCATAGAAGCAGAAGTTCGCCAACATGGCGCTACTGTAACAAACGCACGGGAAAACGAAGTAAGCAGAAGCCCAAATATATTACAGTATATGAAACCGTTTGACGGTAGTGACATAAGCATCTACTTGACACTATTTGAGAGACAAATTAGTCGTCTAGAAATATCGAAAGATACTTGGGTAAATTATTTAATTACATTGCTTCCACTTGACATAGCAAGCTTAATAACACGTGAGCCGGAAACACTAGCGAATAATTACGACCACATTAAGAGCATTTTGCTGAGACGATACCGACTTAGCCCAGAACAGTTCAGAATACAATTCTCATTCCATAAAAAAGAACAATGTCAGACATGGAGAGACTTTGCTTTTGAACTAAACAATTATCTAACCGAATGGTTGAGCGGACTTGATGTCACAACATTTGAAGATTTTAGATCAAATAAAAAGAAAATTACCCAAAGAAATTCGAGAACACTTCATTGACGAACTTCCGAAAATAAAAAATAGAGAAATCTTGGTCAACAAACTCGATGACTTTGATTCAACTAGAAATAATTTTAAAAAGAATACGGTATTTCGCGAAAATAAATATGAAGAAAAAAACAGGAAGCACTGGCAGTCTAGAGAAAATATACAGGAACGTCCATTCATTCGTGCTCAAACCAGTACTAACCATTTTTATAAGGAAAGAAATAATGGTATTGTTGATAATACAGAGTGGCCTAATGAATATAGTCAGTTTGAAGTTAAAAATCAAGGTATTAAATGCTTTAATTGTAATGAAATCGGGCACATTCAGGCCTATTGTCCAAAAAAGAAGGCAAATAGAGCTGTAATTAGTAATTTTCCTAATTATAAGAGTAATGCGTATGTCAACAATGAAAGTTATAATAGTCCAATTGATAAAATTAGTAGTTACACTGACAATAAAAGCACCACAAAGGTAATAATATTCGATCATGAAATAGTTGCTATTAATGATACAGGGAGCCAAGTCACTTTCATTTCTGAGGACTTGTATATAAAAATAGGTTCACCCCAATTAATGAGAAATGACATATTACTAAAAGGATTAGGTAATATAGAAGTACAACCATTAGGATATTTCCATACTGACATTAAAATCGACACTCATTCAGTCAATGCAAAAATATACGTCATCAAAGACCACACAAATGAGTTAATAATTGGAATGGACGTTATAGGAAAATTCGAAAACCCATCCTTTTACAGACAGCTTCGAGATCCAAACCGAGAGGATCCACGTGTTTTTTATTTACAAATTATCAGGCGCCAGTCTGGCGAGGCCAAAAGAGAAAATAAAAGCGAAGAGCTCCGGAAGATGTCAATCAAATCTATTCTGACAGTTGAGAAGAAGATCGACGGCCGCGGCAGCCAATCAGGAAGCAGAGCAGAGGAGAAATTTGTAGCTCCGCCTTCCGAATGCAGAAGCGCTAGTCATCTTACTGGTGTGACCCGAGAAAGATTATACCTTGGCGGCGAAAAGAAGATTAAACAGTCCGTAGCAGGTGCGAAATTATTTGGCGAAAAGCGTAGGATTGCGGCATGTCTACTTGCAGAACGTAAGCCTTTTAAAGAAAACTTTCCTGAAGTAGCGGATAATGCTGTACTGAGAGGATATGAAGAATTAAAAAAAAAAGATGGAAGAACTTTATTGCAAACTGAACGAAGCTCAAAGTAAGATAAAAAAAATGTGAAGATGAAATCTTACAGTTGCATACAGAAGGTGCTACTTTCAAAGTACAGTACTCTAAACTGGAAGTTAAGAATGATGCATTACAAGCTAAACTTGAAGAAATAGAATCGGAAAATTTAAAGGAACTGGCAGAAACCACTGAAATTCTTGAAAAATACAGAGAGGACATTGCAGGTTGTGAAATGGAAATTGGATCAGCTAAAGAAGAAATTGTCAATCTTAAAAATGAATTGAAGCTAGCCAAGTTACTACAAGAACAGTTAGGTCAACGATGCCAAACTCTTGTAAAATGTGAGTTGAGTGCCACTAATAAAGTCTTGCAACCCTCAGTCTTAAGTTTAGAAGGAGTAAACTTGAAAAGACACCTAAAGGAGAAAAATCACAGCATTGGATTGAAAAGAGAATTATGTTCCAGACAAAAAGAAGTAAAGGAAATGGATGTGAAGATATCTAAACAAGTTAGAGCAATGAAGGAAGATTCTACTCTCGTTGAACATATTCAGCATGGAAAGAAACTTCAAAATGCAGAAATTTCAAAGATTAAAATGAACCTTCAACAAGATGAAACCAAAAAAGAAGGACAGAAGGATGTCAAGGAAAAACATAAAAAGAAGAGATCATTATCAGATGCAAATAAGAAGACTGAAGAAATCTCAATGAATAAGGAGAGCCTCAAACAGTTTAAGAAAAGACGCAAAAAACCCAGAACATTTAAAGTTTACACTCAGCGAGCAAAATTTTTTGGCCATTACAAAGAGACGCCAATCAAAAACAATCATAGATGTGACAATCAAAGTATCTGTGCATATTGCTTTCCTTGTGTTTTTCTATTTCAGATAACTTCAGACATAAACTATGAGGACATAGTTCGCCAAGATGACCGAGTGTGGAGATAGGGGGCGCACCACTAGAGAACCCCTCGTGGCGACTCCTAGCGGCAGAGGGAGATATTCCTCATTCTGATTAGAGAGACAGATCACTGAACATTCTCGATGTGAATATACGTAAGAAAGGCGCTTGTGCCTAATGTAGTATGAGATAAGAGGCAGTAAGGATTCATTAAAGCTGGATTCTACACTCAACAAGCGTCCCTTCTCTGATCGTCTACTCCCACATATGTAAAATAAAATGCAAAATGTACATGGGTCATATGCAATAGAGCACCATTATTGTACAGTTTATACAGTTTTATCCATATTAAAAGTTACGCAACTCAAAGAGATATGAACTCCCCTGTCATCAGTGTTTACTTCCAGGGGCGGACTTAGAGGTCAATCAAGTATAGTGCGATTATGACCTTGAGTGTTTACAGTGGTGGTGATAGTTTGAGAACTTGGGGGACAGGGGGGAGGGTTATTATCAATTAGTATGATACTACTAGTGTTCAATGAAAGATAAAAATTAGAGGGTTTAACTATCCTCTTTTGCTCCCATATAAGAAATTACCCCGAAAATGTAATACACTTTAATTCAATTAAATTATAAATATTTGGTATTTATTATTAGATAAAAAATATTTAAGAGCACAAAAAAATATCCCATGCAGATCAAGTGAAGTGTAAAAAGTTCAACAACCCTGAAAATTCAACTTTCTTATACAAGTTAATTTACCAATATATTCAACATCACAAATCATTTAATGCAGAAAAAGGCGGCAGATCTTTTAATAACTTTAGACAACACTGCAGGTACGTAAAGCTCTATATTTATAAGGTTTTACTAATTTCCAAAGTTAAATAATGCTTTTCAACTAGGTTTGACATCACATTAGTAAATTAAAATATAAGTTATATAAACTTGAGACTACACTATAATATTGATCATTGTATTCAAATATGGTATTATTTTCTGTTTCCATATTTTTATTTAAATGAAAATGGAGAATTTGGCGATATTTTTGGCCATAATTTTTACATGGGACCCCCCCCCCCCCCCCAAAAAAAAAAAATCCGCGTCTGTTTACTTCGAACAGTATTCTCATACTTAAAATGAGAATCTTTATAATTTCCAATCGATTAATTGCTCGTACTACCTTCAGAACTGTTTTAAAGTTATGGAAAGTTCTTAATACATTAACACTTTCCAAAAACGCATATCGTGGAAGCGTCCCACACAGAGGAGCTGCAGGAAGGTAGGAACGATATTGTGGTAAATGCCAATTCAAGACGACGATATGGTGGGGAAAGAGTTTTGGTCTTCAGAATGCAATATGTAGCATTGCTTTGTAAACTTCACAGGAACGCAAAGATAATTAAATTCGACTTTTTTTACTGTAATTACGATAACTTGATCTAGGCAAATCTGTAATGGTGAAATATGGGTTTCTAAATCGTATTTATTGATCCCAAAGGCGCCGCTAAACAATTTTGCTAGTGGAGGGATGGGGTTGCAGTACTATTATATATTTTGAGGTGGGAATGACATTTAAAAAAATTAAGAGCCAGAAAACGTGTTCGTACATGAAAGAAAGATTATGGATATATACCAATAATCACCATAGGATGAAGAAATAAGTAGACAAAAAAATCAGTGCCACGGATATTTACTAAATGAACACAACACAAACTACTTACTACACATTCTTTTAACAAAAATTAAGTTCTCCTTTTTTCTTTGGCAAACAAACCAATGGACTTTTGTATAAATTCTTTTAGGTTTCTATCAAAATTTTTCTCCAAATTTCAGTGGCATTAAGCATACTTTTCTTTTCAGCTTCTGCCAACGTGTTCAGTGTCGGTAAATTCAAAAGGACAGCAAACAGCGTGGGACAATCCCCCCAAAAGAAACGTTTGCCACAGGGTTGAAACAGGGGACAATGCTACTATGTCTATGTCCTGCTACTACCCCCATCATCAAAATCTTTAGTCAGGGCCCGGGGTTAGCCATACACTCATTGTGTCACAAGTCGGAAATTTAAAAGCAAAGGGTTTACTGATAACGCATTCCTAGAACGGCTTCAAAAAGAATAAGGGGCCTTTTCTTCTTTTTTACATCCAGACTCCAAACCTTGCTTAGGGTGTTTCACATGGGAACTGCGATACTTTGTGAACAAGGCGACAAATAGATGAAACGTCGATGGAAGTTACATGGATGTGGTCTGGCTATAAGAGGACAAAAACAAACTAGCCAGCTGGACTGAATACGCTATACGTGGTTCTGCGATACTTTTTTTTTTTTTTTTTTTTTTTTAATTTTTATTTGAGTTAATTCCTACTCTGCGGTATGATCAGGATTTAGCAATATTGACGATAATTGGTAAGTGATAAAATTAAGCTTTTTTGTAAATATTTTTGGCTACCGTTAATTCTGTTCAGAGGCGTACTGTCCATTGGGCTGTCCGGTGCAATTAATGAGCCGGTCAGTGTCCGTAAAAATAAGCCGGTCAGTGTCCGTAAAAATAAACCGGTCCGGAAGTTATTATTATTATTACTATTTTTTTTCCTAAAGTCTAATGCAAACATTGATGGATCATAAATCCATTACTATAATTGGATTGTCAATAGAAATTGACAAATAAGCAAATTCAATCATTTTACATAAGGAAATCACATTTGTTTTTATAGATTACGCTATGTTTATAAAATAAATGCACTAAGATTTATGTATTATCGTACAGACTTTTTACTTTATTACAACTTTAAAACAACTTACAACCTTACAACTTTTAAAGTTAAATGTATATTATAATTTTTTATGCAATTTTCTGGTAAACATACTAGTTATATATTTGGACATTAATTAATATACAATTCAGATTTCTTTGTTTTAGTTTAGCAACGATCTATGGTTGGTTTTGAAAACCAAATTCACTCAAACGAGGTATAAGAAATAGATAAAGAATTTTTGATGTATTAAATTAATTATTGAAACAATTTATCTAATAAAATTAATTAGTAAAAGTAACTATTCAATTATTGAAATTAATTATTAAACATAAGTATTTAAATAATAAAGCACATTAAATATTAAAACTATATAATTATTAAAACTATATAATTATTAAAACTATATAATTATTAAAACTATATAATTATTAAAACTATATAATTATTAAAACTATATAATAATTAAATTATTAAATTGATCACTGAAATTATTTTTTTATTAACAATTGGGGTTTAAATTTAATTGATGATTGTATTGAAAATTTGGGTCGGCATAAATCTAAAAACACCTGAACTCTCGATAGTACTTGCCCCTTGAAAGATATGACATAAGAAACAGTTGTAACGTGCATTGGGATTTTTTCATCTAGAAATTAATTGAATATCACACTTTCATTGGATTTTTCGGATCTTCTAAACTGTTCCAAACAATTTACAACAGGTGGTTCCCAAAATTGTTCGTGCACTTACTAATTTCAATTAAATACTGCATTATCCATATCAAAAATTAATATTTGAAAATAAGATTTGTTTAATAATATCTCTAATTTTATCTTAATAAAACTACATAAAATATTTTTAATGCATATCAAAACTTTTTTTTAGAAAATCATTAAACTATAAGTAACGTATAAAATATCTCCCAAAAGTTTTCGTAAACTTAAATTTTTTCTTACATATTGATATTTGCTGCAATATTCTAGTAAATTACGAAGACTTTTAGAGCCACTTTACATACAGATCAAATTGACGTATAGAAGTCGCAATACATTTGAAGAAAAAGTTTCTCATTTAAAAAAATTATAATTCCCTATTTTTAGTGCCAGAAAAGAAAAGATACATCGTAGTTTTCAAATTTATTTGTTGTAGAATAAATAATTGCAAACATTTCAAATGTAGAACATAAGAAAATGACTAGTGACTTCACTTTTGGAAAAACAACAACATTAAGATTGTTTATTCTTCAGTTGTGAAATAATGGAGATGAATCTAATTAAAGTTAAGGGGTCTCAGGACCCTTAACTTTTAAAATTATCGATTTTTTGAAAAAAATATATGTTATGAGCCATTTTATTCTGAATATTTTGGTACCAAAATTATGAAGATACTCAAATTATTTGCGAAGTTATTCGAAAAAGTTTAAACCAACATTTAGAAATCAGTCGATGCCACGCCCACTTATTGTTAGCAGACGATACAATTTCAAGCTTATAGTATGTTTCATTTCACTTTTAATCTACATGCAAAGCCTTTGCTAATATTATTTTAATGTTTGTAAACAAGCAGAAGGTATACAACTAAACTTTAGAATTACTTGCTGGTTATTTAATGTTATTATTTTGTTTTGGAGCGCGTGTTTTGGACTGTTCTTTTGAGGATTCGATTTTGTTTTGATTCCGAAAGCTTTTTAAAGTCATGAAAATGCGAGTAAATTATCATTAAAAGAGATCATGAGGACAGCGGTCGAAAAAGAAGAAGTTTAACGGTAATAAATATGCTTACAAAATGTAAATAGTAGCAGTACAACATTCATCAAAGTGCATGCTTCTAAAAGCTTATCAGCAAAAAAAAAAAAAAATGCCTTCTGCTAACTCTATCATAGAAGAATGATGATATTTCCACTGAATTTTGTGGATATAGAATTGTTGATATTTTTATGTTTGATAATTTAAAAAACTGTTTGTAGTTTTTTGTATCATAGACATATAAAATTCTCTGAGAAATCAACAAGTACACAGTCACAGTACTCTACTTACACAGTCACGTGTGTTCATTGTACTTCTGAGGCTTCATTTAAATCTTGTTCAATGATTGGCCCAAATAAAAACATTCCAGAAATAAATTGACTTTAGCCATGAGATATTGTGGAGCTGAAATGACTTCTCTTCAAACATTCTGCAACGTGATAAGTTTATCAACACCCATTTAAAAAAAATCATATGCTATATCAACAAAAATTTGACTGAGGTTATCCAGGTAGTTGCCGAAGACTCTTTGAAACAGGCTGCGTCTGATGAAATTTCCCTTAATGACAACAATAGTTCCGTTGCTATTAGTGGGGATAGTAGTCGAGGCCACATGTCGCTTGTCGGTGCCTGTGTGTTGATTGACAGTGATTCGGGTAAAGTCATTGATGTCAAGGTAATGTCGGCACATTACAAAGGATGCCAGTTGTACAAAGGTTGTAAATTTGGACCCAGATATAAATCTTGGATTTCAAAGCACAGATCATTTTGTACTAAAAATCATGTTTGGATCTGCAGGAAAGATGGGGGTCGATGGAATCTTTCGGAGATCGGAAACTGAACAAGGGTTGAAGTGTAAAGAGTACAAGACATCTGCGGCTGTTTCAGAAAGCAAACAATGTGGGATAGATTTTAAAATTAAGATAGTAGAATACGTGGGCCACATACAGAAAAGAATGGGTGCTCGTTTACGAAAAATGAAGTCAGTTCTTGTAAATAAGAAATTTTCAGATGGCAAAACTATAGGCGGCAAAGGTCAACTAACAGAAACCAACGTCAAGAAACTGACTTCATACTACGGGAATGCTATAAGGGACAATTCAATTAGCGTTAATGATGAGGCAATCTATTTCGGCTGTATGGGCTCATACAGGCAGCTCTGACCAAGAGCTTATACTCTGGGTTTGCCCGAAAGGTGAAAAGACTTGGTGTAAGTATAACATTGCAGAAGCTAACGGTTAACTGAGGGTTTTTAAGCATAAGAACACTTTACCTTTGGCCGTTATTGATACTATTAAACCCGTTTTTAAAGATATATTCCAAGTGGTTCTATTATGGTAATGCCTTGGCGGTCGAACACAGAAAACCAATGAATCCATGAATTCTCTCGTATGGAAGTATAGTTCGAAAGTTATTGGGCCGTGTATAACAGTAACTAAGCTAGCTGCATATTCAGCTTCCTGTATATATAATGGTGAAGAGAAGTCAACATTAGCTAACTTGAAAGTTTTAGACTTAAAATATACAAAAAAATATTTATAACTACTACTTGTATTTCACATAGCAAACGCGTGTCGCTGTGGCTGAAAAAAGAGCCAGCAGTGCTTTGTTAGAGGCTCGGAAAGCCAAAAAACTAAAAAATGCTGTAATAAATGAGTCTCTGTAGGTGAAGGAAGGAATGGCTTATGGTACAGGAGAATTTGATTAGGTAATTAATCTCATTTTATTTACTTTAGGTAAAATTTTAACTTTAACTTGATTTTTCTCAAAATGTAAATTTCTAGTTTGCGCGCATGATTTAAAAAAAAGTATTTATTGTATGAACTTGAAATTTGTTGCAAATGTTCTTTATAACTTACTCTATAACTTATACTTCAATTTGGGAAGATTTTTATTTACAAAAAAAAATTGGAGCATTTTTGTGTGAAAATTTTTCGAAAAAATTAATTTTTTGAATTTTTATTTAAATAAAAAATACTTAAGCCTTATAAAATATACTAAAATGATGTATAACTTCTAGGTAGCTATTGTATGGGTTATTTGAAACCAATTTGAGACACTTTGGGTCATAATTTATTTCATAATCATGCGCGCAGCAAATTGCATTTTTTTCTGATTATTAAAAATTTTATGATTTACATTTCCAAATATATATAATAATTATTTGAATGCTGTTTAAGTTTAAAGGTGATGTAAATAACAATAGTGTAAAGTTTCAAATGTAAAAAACCAGAACCTTAAACTTTGCTTGGTTAAAAAGTTATATTGACTCGAAAACTGAGATTTCTCATATGCCTGCAGAATTTTTTAAGGGTACTGAGACCCCTTAATAAGAAGATATGAGTGTAAAACATGCTATTTATTTCCTTTTTTTTTTTTAATAATAATATTCTATTACAATGACCAGTGTGCCCCCCCCCCCCCTCCTTCTCCCTTTTTTTTTATATATATAGAGCCGAGGTTTTTATTCGATTCATTTTCTTTCAGACATTCATTATTCGAAAATTCATCACGTTCAATATTCGAAAATATGTGAAGTGTTCTTATTTAAATTATTGTGAGTATTATCAAAAGTATTTTGCTGCGTGGAATGCTACCTCGCTCTTGTTTGATTTGATTAGATAATAAACGGTAAATTTTTCCAAACCATTTCCCCCGTACAACATGTCCTTGCGGCAAGTAACTAAAAACCCCGCTCTCTTTTCTGGGAGCAATAGTGAAGACCCAACTTTTTCCAAGTTAATGATCGGGGGGGACAACTCACTGTAACGATCAACAAAAGAAAACCATGACCCCCTCTGAATTTTGGACCCCTTTTCCCCTGCTGTCAAACTGTCAATCCCCATGTTCTCCTCGAATCAGATTCATTACCTCGTGGAGCAAGACACGCCTTAACTGTTGCCAACAATATCTGGTTTTCTCGCAGAGAAAATAACTCTAGGGTAAAGAAGCGCCTTAAGAAGAAACATTATAAACAAAACTGGTTTGGCGCTGTCGGTTGTCACACCAAAAGTTTTTCAGCGAACTCGATTGGAACCGAAATTAATTGTACCGAATACGCTTAATCAGAAATGCGCGATAAATCAAAAATTGTATTAATGTCCAGACTGTATTGTGTCCCATTCAGTCAAATATATATGCTTTCTCTCAAATGATTTTTACCAAATTTTCTTATTATAAATATAACCCATAAAAAACAAAAATTTTAATGTAAATCCTTTATATGCAGTGAAAACATATTGAGCTCAGATCGGGTTTTCATAGTGTTTGACAGCCAAGAACAAAAGATACATTCACGTCCAAATATCTTTTATTTATTATGATTATTAAAGCAATTGTGGCTACAGAATAAGTTAAAATTCTTTTACTTTCTGCATTGCTACGTTCAATTGAACACAACGTTCAATTGACTCAATACTCCATAATAAACTTATGCTTTCACGTGTTCCAGTTATTTATTTATTTTAATTAAAAAATGATGGCAATAGGAAAGTTTCATCCAATAATCGGATCAAATGCGCTTTCAGTTAGTAGTATTCAGTAATGATTATAGAGTAAAAGTGACCTTTTGGTGACAGTGACAGCTCCCAAAATTTTCTACAATGCATTGTCACCGACATCTAACCTACTGGCCAAGTTTCAGACAGATCGGAATATGGCAAGGGGGTTATTTAAGCCTCCGCAGATTTGCCCGCCACAAACAGACAAACCAACAAACAGACAGAATCGAAGTTAATATAAAAGATTTAATAAAAATTAATAAAAGCAATTTGTTTTGGAATTGAATACAAAATTATGGGCATTGATATATGAAATTATTGATTTTAAAAATGTATTAAAAAAAGTATAACAATCACAGGCAATACATTCGAATATGTTTTCAAACTTTTAAATAATGTTGGACTATCCCATTTAGTGTCACCCTGAGAAAAGCAGTGAATAAAAATAAAAATAATAGAATCAAAATTAAGTTTGGAAGTTCATTAAAGTAATTTAAAACAAATAAATACAGTTCCATTTATAAAGATGGAAGCTTTAATATAAAATTATATTTTTGATATCCTTGAAACCTACAAAATGGAAGTTTCTTTTTTTACAATAGAAAATTAAATATATTGAAATCAAAATGAGTTAAGGAGCCTTAAAATTGTACCTTTAAATAAAAAAATAAAAAAACAATTTTCAGAAATATTTATCAAAATAACAAATCAAAGAATCACTGGTTTCGAGACAGTTCTAAGAAATGAAAACTTTCAATTTCACATGCTTGGTGCCTGTTTTATTTTATTAATTGCGAGACTTCCTTCATTTTATAAAATGTCTAATTTGCATAAAAACTCACATCAATATCTTTAAAACGTTAAAAACGTATTTTCACAAGAAATTTTTTTTACGACATCTTTCGGAAAAGTTTTCTTTACCTTCAAAATTTCCTAATCTGAATATATGATCGAAAATGTTCTATACCATTAAGTTAAACTAGTGACTTTTTATAAACTTTATTTTTCTCAAAAAAATGTCACCTCATCGTCATTCGAAAGGGAACATCATTTCATTCATTCTCCTGTTAAACTATTGAACTTTCCTTTCGGCTAACTACGAGAGCAGACAAGATCCCCCCCCCCCTCATAGGGTCAGGGAGGGGTGACCCCTGGGGATGACTCAGGGAGTGACAAAGTCTGAGGTCGGAGGGTTATAAGTTAAGAGGGGTAGGAAGGCAATTTTTTTTTCTCGGAACCCATTTTGAAATTTTTAGCACATCACAATATTTGAAATGTTATCTACAAAATAGTTTAACTTGGTGGGCAATAAGCACATCCGAAGTATTTTCAAATATTTTTTTGAAACAATAACATCACTGAAAAAAAAAAAGCCCGTCTGCTTTGTACTTTAAACGCTGTTTTCTCAAAATGCTGTTTTTTCATACCAATGTACCTTTTTCTCAGGATCTACTCGATATTTTGCTTTGAAAATTTTTTTCCTCGTACATATTGTATTTTTACACAAACAGACATGCTTTTACAGAAATGTTGATTAGATTTAAAAAAAAAAAATCCTAACCATGTTGGGTTTTTTTGGAAAATTTATTAAAAAATTACAAAACATCATAAATCCTAAACAAAACTTTTTTTTGTTTTACAAGAGGATATCTTAGTCTATGTCAAAGTGTTTTAATATTGGCTGTACAAAATCTTAAGCTGATGCTACGAGCAGTGGCGGCTGGTGCAGGGGGCCAGGGGGGGCCCGGGGCCCCTCACTTTTTTTGGTCGTTTCCCTCTCTATCTCTCTCTTTTTTTCTTTTTACAAATGTTTTTTTTTTTTTTTTTTTTTTTAAATAAATTTTGTATTTATTAGTTAATATACTGATTTAACTGGTTTTTTAATCTTGAAACTGTCCACTTTCACTCAACTAATAAATGTCCTTATGGATGGATATTTAGGTCACCTGATCGAGCTTCTTTTTCTTTGCAAGAAACGGAATGGAAAAAAGACGGGGGGACTGATTTTCGCCACCTGCAATATCCTGCGAGTCTGTACCCCTTGTGTGGTTCTCAAATTACAAAATTCCCGAGTTTCGTGTTTTGACACGGTTTTCTGATCTATGAGTGGGAGGCAGGCTCGTAGCCGAGGGTTAGGATAAGGAGATCCCCAACCGAAATAAAAGTTAATCACATTAGATCAAAGACCCAATATTAATGTTACGCATCGATATTTTTTATTTTGTTACTAGGCTCATAAAGTAAATCATACTAGAATTTATTGCTGAAAGAATGGATTTGAAATCCCCAACTACGATATCTTTATGCACATCTGTGTTTGAAAAAATAAGTTGAATGAAAGTAAATAATTTATTTCACACAAAAAATAGGATGGTCTTGCCTTGATTATGGGTCTGTCTTGTGGAAAGAGAGAAGACCTCACTCTAAAGAAAAATCCTTTTGTTTCTGAAAACTGAAAGTGTTCCTTTGAAAGTAATTTCCAATGTAGCTGTAACTGACTATTCAAATTTTTTTACAAATCTGGTCGAAAAGAGTGAGTAAAATTTTTACATCAGATAGCATTGTGCAATCTTCCTCTTGATGAGATGCCAATTTGTTTTACTGTAATAGCGTTAGGATACCCCTTAAAATTTATTTGATATAAAAAATAACGCACGTAAATAAATTACAAAAATAAAAGCCTAAATCATAATTAAAAAAAAAAAAAAAAAAAAAAAAAAAAAAACTTGAATAATCGTACTGTAGTATTATTGCAATTCCACAGAATATTGTAAGAACCCACAATTCCGATTAAAACTCTAACTTGCCATCTTCAAAGGATGTTAGTTTCCCCAGACTGTGCTTGGGGGAACAAAATGTCCCCTTACTTTGGACGACCTTGAATTTGAAACCTAAAGAGATAAGACAGAAAATTCTATAATGTGAAGAGGGCCATTCCTTCCCTTTCACGTGACATCCTGGTTTTTTGTCATAACATGAGTTTCAAATTACCAAGACACCTCCTGGTCCTGGGATTTGCAAGGAAATGGTCAATTCTTACTTTGAAGTCAGGGATCGGACGTTTATCTTTAGTGTCTTCAACTTGTACGACTGCGAAAGAATTTACAATAATAAATAACATCGGTAAGTTTTTTGTTTTAAATTTTACTCTTTATTTAGTAAAATGTATGAGTCAACAATAGGTTTTTGTTTTGATATCTACTCTTTGTCTCGAAAAATAACTGAGTATTTAAATTTCGCCCAAATAATCAGAAGTGTTGATTTGTCCTACCTCTCTCACTGATATATGATATCGTATGCAATCATTAACGTAACTCTCCAATACGATTAATAGAAGAGTTTCTATAAAGACAACAAAGCATTCCTTATAAAAAATAAATGGTTTTACTAGAATTGGGCTGAAACGACATTTATCCTTTTATTGGGTAGTATAAATAAAAGTGAGAGGATATAATTTTAGAAAAAATTCTGTAATAAATAAGTAAATGTATAGTACTGAAAAAAATTTTGATTGAAGAATATTCCGTTGCAGTATAACTCTCCCTTAGCTCTTATGCCAAAAAAATATACAACGAGATATATTTTACTATTCAAAAAATATCAAGTAATTCAATTTAAAAGTGTTGAACTGGTCAATATTACAATACATTCATTTTGTTTGCAAAATTGTAAATATTGTACTTTCAAAGGTTTTGTCACATTTTATTAACTGTTATATAAACCAAATTTATTTTGCATGAATTAATAATTAAAATATCGGTGGACTGAAATATTAGTAGCATTACTGATGACTTTAAAATATATATACACCGCGTTGCATAATGATAGAACCACCATGTATTTTTCGCCTAGCATACAGTAATTGGAATAAATGATTGAAGTAAATATTTTTATTGAAAATATACAAAATAAGAATGACAATAACAAAGTAAAAACATTACTCATGTTTATATTTTCATGTAATAAAATAAAAAATAAAAATTTTAGGTTGCAAAATGATAGTACCACCCCTACTTTTTAGTGGAATAATCGATCCCAGAGAAGCATGCGCAGTTGGGTTTCAACAAACAGGTATATAAAAGCTTCGTTTGATCAACTAACGTAACCTTACTTGCATTTATTGTGAGCACGCATAGTTTATTGATTTGAAAAGGTGTCACTAAGTATGGGTAGGAAAAAACCGTTATCTGATTTTGAAAAAGGACAAATTTTATGCTTTGAACCAAGCAGGATTGTCTTCTCGGAATATAGCAAGACATAATGGGCGTTCACCATACGTGGTTAATAATTTTCTACATCTTGGATCCAAATATGGGACAAAGAAATCCACTGGAAGACCTCGAAAGCTAACAAAGCGGCAAGAAAGGTTAGTTGTAAAGAAGTTGAAAGCTGGTGAAACATTGAACAGACTATCATAAGACCCCACCATCAAAGTTCACAAGTCAACTTTATCCAGAATAGCTCAGCAGAACGAACATCTTGAGTACACGAAAATGAAAACGCAACCGAGACTTACAGATCTTCACAAACGAAAAAGGATGCAATGGGCTAAAGAACACATGACTTGGAAAGAACAGTGGACTCAAGTAGTGTTCAGCGACGAAAAAAAATTCAATCTAGATGGTCCTGATGGGTGGGCATTCTATTGGAGGGATCTCCGAAATGAGCCACACATTTTTTCTAAGAGACAGTGTGGGGGAGGATCGTTAATGGTTTAGGCTAGATTTGGCAATGCTGGGCGGACTAACATTGCCTTCCCTGCTGGTCGAATGAGAGCAATAGACTATCAAGACCTGTTGGAAGAAAATGTGTTGCCTTTTGGAGAAGAAATTGGAGGTCCATTTTGGAAGTTCCAACAGGACAATGCTAGCATTCATGTTGCAAACTCGTCTTGGGAATGGTTCCTGGACAACGGAGTGCAGGTTATCGAATGGCCTGCATGTTCTCCTGACATGAACCCCATGGAAAACGTCTGGGGTATTCTAAGCAGGGCCGTATACGCCAACGGCAAGCAGTATTCAACGGTTCAAGAATTGAAAGACTCCATTATTACAGAATGGGAAAATCTGAATGCAGATATACTCAAACGCTTAGTCGAAAGCATGCCTAATCGAATTTTTGAACTTATAACCAAAAAGGGTGCTCTTACAAAGTATTAACTGAAAGTGGTTCTATCATTTTGCAACCTAAAATTTGTATTTTTTATTTTATTACATGAAAATATAAACATGAGTAATGTTTTTACTTTGTTATTGTCATTCTTATTTTGTATATTTTCAATAAAAATATTTATTTCAATCATTTATTCCAATTACTGTATGCTAGGCGGAAAATACATGGTGGTTCTATCATTATGCAACGCAGTGTATACTAGCTGAATACCCGTGCTGCGCTACGAAATTTTACCATTAGCATTTTAGCGATCAAAAGACATTCATCTATTCTACACTTCAGACGTTTGCTCCCATTTGATCCCGACAAATTGATTTATCAAAATAGGAACTTTCTTTTGTTGACATTTTAAACGAAATTTATAATTATGAATAGTAAATTGGAATAGTTTATTGTGTTAATGTCTGCTCTTAGTTCTAAATTTCAAAGTAGTAGCTGCATTGGAATTGAGACATTAAGTTAATCCTCGTATAGTTTCAATATTGAGTCGACTTTTCATCCCTTAAAAATTCGTTAATCGATATTCGAATGACTTATTTTTTTAACATTTACCCTTTTAACATTTGCACCAAATATCAGATATATGACTACATTGGAAGAGGAACATTCGGATATCCCTCGTTTGAAACATTTAAATCCTTTTCAACCCCTTAAAAATGGTTAATCGAGAATGGAATAGCTTACTTTTTCTGTTTAATCTTTTTTGATATTTGTACCAATTTTCCGAATTGTGACCAAATGGGAAGTGGGACACTCGAATATCCCTAATTTGGAACGTTTAACGCCTTTTGCAAACCTTAAGTGGGTTAATCGAGATCGGAATAGCTTAACTTTTCTGTGTTTGTCTTTGTTGATATTTTTACCAATTTTTAGAGTTGTGACCATATGGGAAGTGGTACATTCGAATATTCCTCGTTTGGAACGTTTAACCCCTTTTCCACTCCTTGATCCACCCGAGATCGGAATAGCTCACTTTTTTGGGTTTGTCTTTATTGATATTCACACCAGTTTTCAGAGTTGTGAAAATATGAGAAGTAGGACATTCGAATATATCGCTCGTTTGGAACGTTTAACCCCTTTTTGACCACTTAAAGTGGGTTAATCGAGATCGGAATAGCTTACTTTTTCTATGTTTACCATTGTTGACATTTGTACCAATATTCAGAGTTGTGGACATGTGGGAAGTGGTACATTCGAATATCTCTCGTTTGGAACGTTTAACCCCTTTTCGACCCCTTAAAGTGGGTTAACCGAGATCGGATTAGCATGCTTTTTCTATGTTTAACATTGTTGGCATTTAAGCCAATTTTCAAAATTGTGGCCATGTCGGAAGTGGGACATTCGAATATTCCTCGTTTGGAACGCTTAACCCTTTTTCCACCCCTTAAAGTGGGTTAATCGAGATCGGAATAGCTTAGTTTTTCTTCGTTTGTCTTTATTGATATTTGCACCAATTTTTAGAGTTGTGACGAAATGAAAAGTAGGACGTTCGATTATTTCTCGTTTGGAACGTTTAACCCCTTTTCGACCCCTTAAAGTGGGTTAATCGAGATCGGAATAGCTTAATTTTTCTATGTTTGCCTTTGTCGACATTTGCACCAATTTTCAAAGTTGTGGATATGTGGGAAGTGGTACATTCGAATATCTCTCGTTTGGAACGTTTAACCCCTTTTCGACCCCTTAAAGTGGGTTAACCGAGATCGGATTAGCATGCTTTTTTTTTTTTCTATGTTTAAAATTGTTGGTATTTAAGCCAATTTTCAAAATTGTGGCCTTGTTGGAAGTGGGACATTCGAATATTCCTCGTTTGGAACGTTTAACCCCTTTTCCACTCCTTAAAGTGGGTTAATCGAGATCGGAATAGCTTACTTTTTCTTTGTTTGTCTTTATTGATATTCACACCAATTTTTAGTGTTGTGACGAAATGAGAAGTAAGATATTCGAATGTCCCTCGTTTGGAACGTTTAACCCCTTTTCGACCCTTAAAGTTGGTTAATCGAGATCGGAATAGCTTACTTTTTCTATTTTTACCATTGTTGATATTTGTGCCGAATTTCAGAGTTGTGACTATGTGGGAAGTGGGAGAATTAGTGATGAGTGAGTCAGTGAGTGAGGGCTTTGCCTTATATATATAGAGATATATTTTTTTCAACTTATACTTTTAAACAATTACTTTAAAAACAATTACTTATACAACAATTACTTTTAAAACTTATTTGCTGTTGTAAGCAAGCATTTTTTTAATAGTTTTTTGTCTTTCATGTATATGTGATTTGTATTTTAATTCTTAAATTCATGTAATATTTAACGAAATTTTTTTTCTGTGCATATGCTGCAGAATTTTTAATCGAGTTATTAGATTTGTATAGTTTGTAACTCATAAATCTTTATTTTCTTTTTCTTTTGTACAGAATAGTGATTGAGCAATATCGGTTTTTATAGTTTCACATATTTTATTTAATTGGTATTTTGGTTAGTTGGTTTGTACGCTCAACGACCTATTTTTATGTCCAATGACAGCTAATCAGGCCGGGACCTACAGCTTAACGAAATTTTGTATTTTAATTTACTATTATAATGTCAAACAGAATTTTAAAGCATTGCTTAAGTCATTAAGGACCTTATAATTAGGTAGTTTCAAGTTCCTACAGTGCTAGCTAAAAGTACTAAAAAAATCTGACCCTATCAGCTTTACTGTGCATAAAATGATGTGGGATGTTGAAAATTTGATGATAGTATTATGCTTGTTTCTAAAACTTACAATATGGATTTTAATAAGTTATAGTGCGAGTTAAATATGTTTAATAGAATGATAAAGAATTCTGAATCAAATAGTTTGAATTTTTCTGATCGCTTAAGTTTTTTATGTTTAAGAGACTTAGTTCCAGCTTTTCCTTTAATATCAGAACTTTATAAAATTATGTTGTTTATTCCAATGTCTTCTTCAACAAGTGAAAGAGCCTTTTCTTCTTTAAAATTCTTAAAATGTTATTTAAGAACCACTATTGGCCAAATCCGTTTAAATTTTTTGGCAGTTCTATACATCGAAAAAACTGAATTGGACATAAACAAAATTGTTGATGACTTTGCGCTAAGCAAAGATCGACGCCTTTTGATGAATTGAAATTTTATTGTATAACCTACTTAGAAAACTTTTTAATAATGTTGGTAACTTTTGCTAAACAGTCTTAAACAATTTTAAATTAGTCGATATAGATATTTTCCTTATTTAACAATGAGGTTCAAAATAAAATGTTCTCTTAGAGTTAATAAAATGTTGATGTTTTACTCTTTGTTTTATTCACTCATACTTCATTTTTATTTTTCTAAGGTTTTTTAATTAAAGCAAATTTAATTCACATGCAACCAATTTTTAAACTGGCCTTTTAGTTTAATGTACTATATATAGAATTGTAAACTGTTGTAACTTTTGGAAGAGATCAAATTATACGTACTATGGTTCAATATATATATATATATATATATATATATATATATATATATATATATATATATATATATATATATATATATATATATATATATATATATATATATATATATATATATATATATATATATATATATATATATATATATATTACTTCGCAAACTCCAAGTTTTTTTTTTTCATCGGGCCCCCCCACTTTTATTGCCCACGAGCCGCCACTGGCTACGAGTAATTATGAGTAAAGGTACATAAAAAAGGACTTTTTAAGATGGACTCGATAAAGCCTTCCGACCCCCATTAAGAACATTTAGAAATGGTGTAGCACTAACGTACACGTCTATCATTGATTTTAAAGTAGAAATTGCATAACGCCTATAGGATTCAATCATGAGTTTAATTGCATGCTAGGCACACGATGTTGTTAATAAAAGCTTTGAAAGTTTCATCATTGACGACGTTTTCTCGCCAACGTGGTATGTTGACAAAATTATAAATTGTTTTTGGTATTCGGCGACATGATTTAAAATCGCAATGAGGAAAGGTTACTGCGTTTTCATACTATAGCGAGATATGGAATATTTAGCCAGTTTCATTTCAACCTTTTCAATTCCTTCGGTTTTTAGCTTAGTTGATGGCTGTATTGTTAGCGATCTGGCCTTGCATGCCAAAGGTGTCGAGTTTGAATCACAGGTTAGGCACATTTGCTCTTTTTGGCTTGGATTCTACTTTAAGCTGTAGTTGTCGCTTGATGAGCCGTTATTGTGCATAAAAATAGATCGCTAAGCGTAAAAAACAACATCCTGTTTTTTCTCTTTTCTTTCAGATAACACTAACACAAAATTAATATGAGTTAATTAAGTACTCAATCAATATTAACTTATTAAAACTGCAAAGATATTTCCTTTTTTTTTTCCTAACGGTAAGTGTTTTGAAATTTAAATAACTTTAATAACAGCATATAATATTAAGAAAGTTTTTAGTTATTAACTAACAGTGACTTAGTGAAGAATACATCATTAGATGCTGCTTCTGCATGCGTTAGTCGCAAATCGAAAAAGAAAAAAAATGCTTTTGAAACATCAAAAAATAAAACAAATTTATTTAACAAAAGTTCATTTTTAGTACAAAAACACATCACGAATTTAAAATATTTCAGTATTATGAATCATTATTTACAGTAGTTCCCATAATTTTTTGAATGATGAAAACTCAATAATATAAATTGGTTAAGAAATTAATTTCTAAATGGTACATTTTATAAATTTTATTTTATATTTTTTCATGGTTACTTTATGAAAATGTGAGAAAAAGCTATTTTATCTAGAAATTTAAATGAAGATACAAACATGAAGAATGATTGTCAAACGGAAGTGTATTTAAAAATAATATTAATAGATTTTTCATTGCCTAAAAAGTGTGTTTATATCTTTATTATTAAATTAAACAGTTTCGAAAATCAGATTTCTACCTACTAAAAAATATATAACTACTGTAAAAGATGGATTTTGAAAGTTAAAATTTAAAAAATAATAATTTAAGCAAGCATTTAAGGGGAGACAAAAGTCTTAGATAACCAGATCAATCGTATTTTTATACAACTTCCTATTGCTCTAAGTTATTTAAAATGCAATATTTTTAATTTATTTTTTGACATAGTTAATAATAACATATTTATTATGATTATTACTCTGAAAATTTTTAAAAATTTAATTTATACTTTATGTATTTTGTCTATATTTGAGACTTTGAATTTTAAAATTATTATAAGACAACCTTTTGTTAAATACACTTTTCAGAGTAAACATACAATAAATTTATATAAAAATATCACCAAATGCAAATAAACTCTCTATTTCAAACAATTGACCATTTCTTTTACCTAATATGCAGTTAAAATTATTTCTTAAAAAAATAATATACTTCGCGCATCCAAAAGTTGCCATTTTTCACAACATAAAATATTTATTTTTCCTAATTTAAGAAATATTTTAGCCTCACTAGATAAATCTTGTGCGTTTTCATTATCACGGAAAAAAGATTTAAATATTTATTTCAGAAGGAGGGTTTGGAGAGTTTCCATTTGCAGCCTAAATGTGTTTTACAATTAATATAAATTACTTTCAATAGACTTTTTAACATTTAATTATGCATTATTTTTAAGGGTTAAAAGTTTCAGTTTAAAAAAGTATCTGGCATATTTTTTTTTTTTTTTTTTTTTTTTTTTAATCTTTTCTCTACTGCATAATTGTGCTACTATTTGAGCAAAATGCATAACTTAATAATAGTAACTGCATAACTTCACTTTGAGTAATACGCATAACTTCGTTATGCATATTATGTGCATTTGCTCATTCGACTGTTTTTTCTTTTCTATTTTTTTCCCCCCACACTATTTTGTGCGAATATCCATCTTGTACATCTTACTGTTGAATAAATCCCTTCAGCTGTAAGTGAAAAGGTAGATCAAGAATTTAGCGCCAGTCCCCCCCCCCCCCCCCCCTGGTGTTAATTGATGGACTATCGCGTTTGAAGAGGGTCTTTCTTTTTCACACAAGGGCTTCGGAATAAAATATCAAGCTGTATGTGCCTGCAGCTAATAGGGTGGGGGAAAATACAAAAGAATCCCTGATGAGGGTAAATGATTTTCGGGAACTACTCTCTACCAAGGAGAGGCAGTCACTGCTATTTTGTATCCTTAGGGTTAAATTGGTGGACATATGGGAAAACACGCGGAAAAACAAATTAGTTTTTTTCTGAGAAAAGAAAAGCACATTTTCTGTGCAGTGGTGTCCATTGTCGGGCGACAATGAACTATTAATGTTGTAAAATCTACTTTGTAGTTGGAATTTTTATTAAAATATAAAATTGGAAATAATTAGATTATAAAAAATGCTGTTTCAATTCTTATTTGACTATTAAATGGAAGATATTGATTAACACAAAATATATAAAGTAAAATAAAGCAAATTTAAATAAATAATTATTTATACAACGAAAGGAGTGGAGAGTAACTTTTGACGATATTACCGTCAAGTATATTGTAGTAACATTAAAAGTTCAAAATGTCAGCGTAGGAGTCATAAAAGATCGACTTTCTAAGAAGTGTGTGCAAAGACTAAAGGT
This sequence comes from Linyphia triangularis, assembly GCA_963978545.1. NCBI lineage: Eukaryota > Metazoa > Arthropoda > Arachnida > Araneae > Linyphiidae > Linyphia > Linyphia triangularis. The sequence continues at coordinate 83,083,073 of OZ021724.1, read as the reverse complement.
TTAGAAATATCTTTTAGAACTTTCCATTGAACATGGCGTCTCTAAAATTGAAACACTTATAAGTAGGAACTATTTTTTTAATAGATATCGATATAGAACCATTTCATGGGTAATTCATGCAAAAGGATAAATAATATAATCATCAGTGTAATAATACTATGAAACAGTAGACTCAGCTTTCATAACATAATTATTTATTGAGAAGTTTTTACAGAAGCATAGAAAAACATTTTAATTTTTCTGTCAAATTCTAGTTATTAAAACTTACAATGATGATAAAGTAATATAAAATGTGGGGCTGGAAGAATTTATTTTAGTAATTAAGAAATGTTAACTTAAAACTTTGGAAGTCTTACATTTACTGTAGATATATGTAGAATCACATCACTGAAGATTGAGTGGGTAGATAAAGAAATTTGTATTAAATGGAAATAAAACTGTTTATCAATACAACTTTAGTTTTAGTTGAAGACTTGTTGTTCATTAGAAGTACCAACATATCCGTATAAACATGCCAGAATAAAATCTTATAAATATTTCCTTTTTTAAAATTGCTATTTTTATATTTAGTATTTCTGTCTTTTATTTTTGTTTAAAATCTGATAAAATCCTTTAAAAGTCAAAAACTAAGAACAGAGGCAGATGTATGAATTATGTTTGAAAAAACCATTTTAGTCAGGTTACTTAAGATACAATGGGTTGTCCATTGACGGACAACTCTTTTTCAGTACCCGCTTTGTATGTTTAACTGTGTTGAACTTCACACCAGTTACGATAAAAGGAATTTCGTTAAAGGTTGTGCCCGAGAAGGTGTTGGAATGCCTGGGAGGAAAAGGATTTAGTACTCCTTTAAACACATTGCATGAGCTTTTGAGTTAACCTATGGCATGCAAGAACGTCAACAACACAGCCATCAACTAGGCTGAAAATAGAAGGAATTGAAAGGGTTGAAATGAAAATGGCTAAATATTCTCATTATAGTATGAAAACGCCGTAACCTTTCCTCATTGCGATTTTAAGCCATGTCATCGAATACCAAAAACAATTTATTATTTTTTCAACATACCGCGTTGGCGAGAAAACGTCGTCGACGGTAAAAATTTCAAAGCTCTTACTGACCATGTTGTGTGCCTAGCGTGCAATTAGTCTCACGATTGAATCCCGTTGGCGTTATGCAATACCTAATTTAAAATCGATGATAGGCTTGTAACAGTTAGTGCCTCACCATTTTTAAATTCGCTTGAGCAGCTCGCATATTCTTCCTAATAAATCCTCCCAAGATCTTTGCCTGGTTATACCTCACTGGATCCTTGAAGTGTCATAACTCACTCATGTCTATATATTCTCGATACTATAAAATGTCTTTTCCTCTAAGTCAAAAAGGGGAAAAAATCTTCGAAATATAAAAATTTCATAATTTAAATACTAATTATAATAAAAAATATTAATAAAAACTTACCCGATACGTACGCAATACGCACTCCTCCCCTACTATATCTCTCTAGATCCGCGCCTGACAATCATCTTACACATACATCCACTTGCTTTGCATTATATCAGATTTACGAAATGTTATAACTCACTCATGTCTATATATTCTCGATACTATTAAATGTCTTTGCATCTACGTTCCAAAAAGAAAAATCCGGAGTATAAAAATTCCATAATTTAATGACTTTTTACTTATTAAAGATATTAATAAAAACTTTCCCCATATGTACGCTACACGCACCCCCACCTCTCTTAATATATATCTCTAGATCCACGCCTGACAACCATCTGACACATCACTCTTACCCTGCATCATATCAAATATACAAAGTATCTATATATTCTCGATACTACCAAATCTCTTTCGTCAAAAAGAAACATCTATACGTCAAGAAAGAAAAAAAATCCGAAATATAACAATTCCATATTTTAATAACTTATTAAAGATATTAATAAAAACTTTCCCCATATGTACGCAACATGCCCCTCGCTCCTCCTAATATATATCTCTAGATCCGCGCCTGACAACCATCTGACACCTCACTCTTACCCAGCATCATATCAAACGTACGAAGTGTCTTTATATTCTCGATACTATCAAATATCTTTCGTCAAAAAGAAACGTATATAAGTCAAGAAAGAAAAAGAAAATCTTAAATATAACAATTCCATATTTTAATAACTCTCGCATCCCCGCCTCTCTAGATCCGCGCCTGACAGTCACCTGTGAGACATCAGTCTTACCCTTTATCATATCTAATACATGATGTGTCTATATATTCTCGATACTATTAAATCTCCTTTCATCTAAGTCAAAAAAAGAAAGAAAAACAAATATCCTGAATATACAAATTCCATACTTTATTAACTTATTAAAGATATTAATAAAAACTTTCTCCATATGCAACACGCACCTCCGTCTCTCCTAATATATATCTCTAGATCCGCGCCTGATAACCATCTGACACATCAGTGTTACCCTGCATCATATTAAATATACGAAGTGTCTATATATTCTCGATACTATTACTTCTCTTTCGTCAAAAAGAAACGTCACTACGCCAAGAAGAAGAAAGAAAAAAAAGAAAGAAAAAAAAAAATCCGAAGTATAACAATTCAATATTTTAATAACTCATATATTATTAAAAATATTAATACCTTGAATTAACATTAATTTAATCAAGAGTGTAATAAAATATTTCGTTAATATTTAAAAAACACCAACAATGTTCAGCCGGGAGGAGGGGTTAAAAGATAACTTTAATGTTGTGCCTTCTTGAATACGTACGCAAGTCCCACCATTCAGCTTCGACAGTTCCTCGTAAGAAAATCGTTTTCCCACACAACACCCTCGATCCGCGCTTTCTTGGTGGTGACTTGTCCGGTGGCGAGATGTCAGGGGGATGAGATGTCCGGGGTCGAGTTGTCCGAGGGATGAGATGTCCAGCATCCGAGATAACAGCATGTATATATAATTTTAAAAACATGAACAGCACAGTATAATTTTTTTTTATCTAAGGAATAATAACATTTTCGTTTTGAGTTGATTATCGTATCTAATTGTCAATTGCATCATTAGATATTAACACATAAACACTTATTACGCAGATAATCTTTTTAGTTTCTTGATTGTCTAAAACATACTTTGTTTATGTTGACCTGAAAACATCCAGTTTAGCTTTGTATAGCGAGCCATACCAATTTGGAAAATGAAATGGCCACTCAATTCAGCAAAACAAGGTCACTTTTTTTTTTTTTTTTTTGAGTAGTGTTCCTATATTTGTCAATTTTATTTGACTAGTCATCATGCAACAACTGATACAGCAATAGTTACTACCCACCACTTTTTCGCCTTAGAACCCCTTGACCCCCCCTGAGAAGTTTCTCTCTCTCCAACAATCTTAGCGGGTGGTCCAGAAACCTCCTTGGTCCCGTCCTTACCTCAGGCATTGAGCAGTTGTCGGTCGCTTTTCTACAACTGTCCACAATACCCCCGTACTTTTCTTAGAATTTCTTATCATCCCTACTAATCGAAAAAGCGAGGAACATGAGTGAACGATTGGGATTTAAATGCATTGGGCTTAGGAGAAAAAAAAAGCTTAGTAATGCAATTAGCTTTTATATTGACATAATAATAATAATAATAAAACAAAAATACGAACTTCCGTACCGGACCTGCCCATTTTTCACAGACACTGACCGGCCCGGTGATTGCACCGGACAACCCTATGGCCAGTACGCCCCTGGATATATATCAATCACATTCAAGCCCCTACGTATCCAGCCGGATAGACAAGAAGTCAAAAATATTCACAAATGCTAAAACGAAACGTACCTTGTAAACCAAACTTAACAAAATAGCTGTCTTCCTAAGTTTAATGTCCACGTTGATTCGAGATGAACCCAGTCCAGCACCAAGAGTTTAAGTATTGAAAAACATAATTCCCAAAATTGCCCCGAATAAAACATTTAAAACAACACTGCCATCTATGTTCCATGAAAAAATTAAAAAAATTTATAATAAAATATTTAAACCAGTTAGGGCTATTTAACTGGATTTCAATATCGCCCGAAAAATGGAATCGGAAACCAAAAAAAAAAAAAAAAAAAAAAAATCCAAAAGACGAAAATTCAAAAATATTTAGTAAATTCATTTTTTCATAAATTGTCCCTAAAAATTCCAAAGCCAAATTAAAGTACATAGCATTATTGCAAATACTCTTAATTTTATTTAGTTGTGTATAATAAATATTTCTAAAAATCTTGAAATTGCTATTAAAATTCGAAAGACAAATAACTTCAAAATTAAAATCCTATCTTTTGTCATAAACCCCAATATAATGAATTATGGATTATCTCTAAATTTAAATCGAGATACTGAGCTCTCTTGTAATTATTATTATTTTAAATTAAATCCTTCAGGTAAATCTCTATAATTTTGTCCAAATCATTGAAATTAAAAATAATTAAGTCATCAATATATCTAAAAGCTTCAATATTATTATATTCTAGAAATCTCATTTCGAGTAAATAATAATCGGCAAAGTCGCTAGAAAAGCTCTTTCCTTAGGAATTCCTTTAGTTTGTCTATAAAAATGGTTTCCATTAAATAAATTATTTTCAAAACCATTAAATTAGCAAAACTCTAAACATTCTATCTTATTTAAATCGGAGTCTAAGAAAATTATCAAAAATATCAGAGCAAATATTAATTAAATCATCATGTGGTATACTGGTGAACAAATTCTCGAAATCAAATGTATGAACAAACTCAATTTTGTTATTATTAATAAAATCCAAAATCTCATTATTTTAAATCAAGAAATGATTTTCAAACATCTTTACCTTGTCCAAAACAAGTTTTAAAAATCTAAAAAAAAAAATTCTTAGATAATCATTGTAAGAATTTGTAGAGCAAGTTACGAAACGAAATTTCAAAGCAGATTTATGAAATTTAACTGAGGGATAAAGGTAAGGATATTTCATTCATGAAATCTTAAACTTAATTTTTTTGTTTTGTTGCAAAAGCCAAAATCCTGTCATTCAATTTCTTTTTGGTCGAATGAACTTTAACATAAGTATCGTTTCCTTTATAATCATTAAACATTGAATTTCTAAAATAACTCTTGCAAATAATACAAAAATTTTAGTAGTTTTATCCACCAGTGAAATAATTCAGATTGGATTATTATAGTGGTGGATAATGTTGCTAATAACTTTTATATTAAGTGCAAGAGTGTTTAAGCAATGCATTTTTGTTGGGCGAAAAGTCCTTGAAAGAAGAATCAAGCCTGGTGGAGTTGAAAGTGTAACGTCATCTGCGAAAACTATTGCTGTGGTCTGGCCCGATCAACTCAAGAGGGAAAAGAACGGTTTCACGAATCACGATGGCCCTGGTCAAGTTGTTATCTGGGTTTCCTCTGACACCCAATAGGTTAACACAAATCGCTTCTATTTTGGCTGCAAAATTTATAATCTCTTCCGTGGCTTCTATTTTGGCTGGAAAACCAAACTTGGCGACTTATTAAAAAACTAGTACCGAGACACATAATAAATAGTGTCGCCATCTATTTTGTAAAATTTTAACTAATTGATTGTAAATTTTATGATATTTTTTGAAATGCAATTTAAGAGTTCACTTAATAATTTTGACATTTAAAAAAAATATATTTAATTTTTAAATTTTTTAAAAAACTATATTCAATTTGATTAACTTTTTGAAACATATTTTTATTTTACTTAAAAGATGTTTAAAAAACGGACCAAAATGAGTTCAGCAAATTATAATGAAAACTATTTAAAAACAAGGACTATATTTTTATTTTATATTGAAATTGAAATGGGAGAATTTATTTTTAATTTTAGAAATGTGTTACTATATTTTTTTACTATATAACAAATTTTACTTATGGATTTTATTGACGTATTAGATAAGCAATATATAATTATGAGGTTTGCATTTTTTCAAAATATATTTTTACATTTAAAATTTATCGTGTACATTTATTTTTAAAATATTTTTCACTTATTGCCAAAGCGAAATGTTTAGCAAATTGTATACTTGATTTAAATTTGAAATACATGCAAGGATCGCCTCTAATTCAGTGGAATTGCAAGAAAAAGAAACATAAGTTTTTTATCGCCTGTCCCCGATGTCGTTCCGATATCTTTTGCCGATCAAAAAATGATTATCAGAAATTCCACCGGCCACCGATATTGGGAAGATATCTTTTGGCGATGAGTTTAGGGTCATCGGCAGACGAGGAAATACGGGTGTGTTTATATATAAGTCTGGGGAATCGCCGATGACTTTGATGAATTCCGATCATTGGCCGACGAAACGCCATGCAGTGATTGCTACTAGGGTAAAGTAAGATGACACCTAAAGTACACTACCTTTGAATAAGGAAGCAAAGAGCTGACTAGCAAATATGGTACAAAATCTTATTCCCTGCAAGTAAGTCCCTATAATTAAGCAAGTTGGAGTATGACAGTAACTGCCACTAATAGTCCGCCTATTCTACACAAGTTTTGATCATAACACATCAGGTCTAGATACTATACAATTACAATTTTCTGACATTTAATGACTGAAACTTTCCACATTAAGGTTGTCGAGACATAACATAGTATCAATTTATAGTGTTTATCTTCAAACTGGAATACAACACATGTCAACTGGACTTCCAACTCTGTAACAGTTTCTGCATCAAGGTGATTAATGTCAGCTAATGAAAGCGGTCACCACTTTTTACTAGCTAGTGAAATACCTACTGTTGCCATAACTTGGGTGTTGATTTTATTTAAATAACTCTAGGCACTGAATATGCACAGGAGTTGTCCACGTGTCAGACATTTTTTAAACAAAATAAAAAAAAATTTCCAGTTGTTAAATCCAGTTAAATTTTTATGCAGGAACTCGTCTCAGCAAGATAATTCATTTGAGAGATCATACATAATCACATTTGTAGTTTTCTTCAGGAATGTGGACCTCAGGCGATCAGAACTTTGCTTTGTTTGTATGCTCAATGACCTGGTACTTTTCTATTAGACGGGTACCAGATTAAAACAGCCAAATTGCAGTGATAACTCATCCAAACTAAAAACCTTCAAATCACTTTTAATTCCTATAACAAACTGTAAATATTTAGATTTGGCGATACATTTACGCGTAATTTAAACATGTAAATATTTAGGCTTGGAAACAACTGGGCCAATTATGACCCATCTAACAGAAGAGTACCAACGACCTATTAGTGCACAATAATGGCTAATGAGGTCGAGACATACAGCTTGACTTGGATTGCAAACTTACATTGAACATCCATGTCAGTAGTTAGAAAAGGAGAGTCCGAAGCCATGGCGGAGCAGCGGAGCAGGTATGGTATGGGGGCGTGACCGGATATGAAGTCACAGGAAGTGATATCACCGGAAATCACGTGACCGGAAATCACGTGACCGGAAGTGGAGTGGAGTTGTTCCCCTCCTGCTGCTGTTTTAGTTTCATTATAAGCTGTTTGTGTATGACGTCACAGTGTGAATGACGTCATAATTTGTTTTATATCAAAGTTTTGAGCGATGGCAACACTTTTTTAGTTTCGGTTTATCTTTCAGACGGGGTTGAGTTGTTCTAGGACTGCTTCTAAGTGAATAAATTAGAGTAATAGGTTTTTATTGCGTGACGTCACAGCGGGTATGACGTCATAATTTGTTTTATATCAAAGTTTTTGAGCGGTGGCAACACTTTTTAGTTTTTGTTTCCAGTTAAATGGTGTTGAGTTGTTCTAGGGCTGCTTCTTAACGAATAAGTTAGAGTTATAGATATTTTTACTAGTGACGTCACAGTGAGTATGACGTTATAACTTGTTTTATACCAAATTTTTAAGCGGTGGCAACACTTTTTAGTTTCGATTTACCTTTCAGGTGGAGTTTAATTGTTTTAGGGCTGCTTCTAAACGAATAACTTAGAGTTATAGATATTTTTACTAGTGCATCACAGTGGGAATGACGTCATAACTTGCTTTGTGTTAGAGATCGGCAAAATACTTGCTTGCGATTGGTCGGTTTTAGACACATCACCAAATACTCTCTTCTCATTGGTTGAAATGTGTCACGTGATTTCATTGGCTATACAGTTTAGTAAGATAGTTTTCTACAAAATTTAAGGTAGTGGCACCATCTAGGGATGAATTTAAGAGTCATTTACATTAAATTTCTAAGATCAGAGATACATGCAAATAAAAAAAAAATCTTAACACGACTTTTAAATTTAATAAAAGTGAAGGCCATTTGCTAAGGGTCTAAAAGAACCCTAACCCCGAGCCACACGTGACATTTCAATATTTTACCAAACAATTGTTAAAATATCGACTATCGGACGTTGCCTTCATGGTAACTCATCTACCCCCCCCCCCCCCTTCCCTAACCAATTTTGAATAAGTTAATTTGAAAGACTTTAGAAAATGTTAATTATTTTGAAGTTAAATTTTAAAAGTGAGGACCCACCTCCAGCCCGATACCTCTTTTAGGAAGAATTGGTACCGCCTCACTCCACCCTATCAACAAAAAAACACAAAAAAAAAAACTTATTTCAAAGAACGTATATTTCCTTGAAATATGAGGTCACTAACCAACCATACAATAATATCTTTTAAGAAGACATCATTATCTTAAATCCTAAACAATTTTAAATTTTAAAAAATCTGAAAAGAAGACTTGTGAGAACGTATATTTCTCTCATGAATTAAATTTAATGATCACATACAAAATCCTGAAAAAAAAATTAACGTTAAATAAGTTTTTAAAAATTTAGTTAAAGTAATATTTTAGTTAAATTAAGACTTAAAGAGATAAAAAAATAAAAAAAATGTAAGGATTAAATGAATGATTTAAGGAATTTTGAAGTGACCATAGGCATAGCTGGTTATGCCATCTTCCAGCAGATACCGCTTGTCGTCATAGGCCGACAAGGCTCTCTTGGTTTGTTGGAGTGAGAAGATGTTTAAAAATTCACTTACCGAATAATCGAAACGAAATCTGCGAAGCTAAAATAACTGTGAATAACTACACAAGTACGAACAAAATCGCGATGAGAAAAAAAAACACGAAGTATTAAACACGTCTTTCACACTCAGGTATCTAAGTAGAAATGGCGAGACGGCAACCGGTAGCGTCTATATATGAAGGGTGATCACGTGACTTCACCGACCAATCAGGTTTCACGGTAGAGGGTGCTACTGACTATCGACCCGTCAGAAGGGAGGGGAGCGAGACTAGGGATGTTTCAACACGCTTCAACGCGTTTGCGAGTTGAGTTGTTGTGTAACGATCTTGCTTGAAACAGTTAAAGTGATAGATAATTTGTTCGTGACGTCATAGTGTAGCGAATGGGTTTTTAGCGTAGACAGTTGTTGCAATTGGAGTAATTATGAAATTTATTAAATATAAAGATAATATTTAGTAATAATTATCAGATTTTATTATTATTATTATAAAAAATAAACTTATAAAAAAAAGTGAACGTGAAAATTTACTTTACGAATAAAAATCATGTCTTTAAAATGTGTACGAATATCACTAAATAAGAGAAAAAAGTAACATACTTAAACTCTTTAAAATAAATAACTTTAACATTAACGAAAAAAATTTACTTTTCACATAAAAATCACTTTAAAATGAGTAAAAATATCGCTAAATAAGAGAAAAAAAAGTAACTTACTTAAAATTTCTAAGATAAATATTTAACCTTTACTCGAAAATTCCCTTCATATATAAAAATCACGACTTTAAAATATGACATGCAAGAGAAAAGTAACATACTTAAACTTTCTACGACAAATAACTTTAACATTAACGTAACATTTTACTTTACACATAAAAATCCCGACTTTAAAATATGTAGAAATATCACTAAATAAAAGAAGAAAAAAAAAAGTAACATACTTAAACTTTGTACGACAAATAACTTTGACATTAACGTAAAAAATTTTCTTCACATATAAAAATCACGACTTTAAAATGTGACGTGTAAGAAGAATTAGCATACTTAAAATTTCTACGACAAATAAATTTAACCTTTACGCGAAAATTTACTATATACATAAAAATCATGTCTTTAAAATATGTAAAAATATTGCTAAATAAAAGAAAAAAGAAACACTTAAACTTTGCACGACAAATAACTTTAGCATTAACGTAAAAATTTACTTCACATATAAAAATCACGACATTAAAATGTGACATGTAAGAAGAATTAGCATACTTAAAATTTCTACGATAAATAATTTTAATATTTGAGTGAAAATTTACTACATATATAAAAATCATGTATTTCAAATGTGTAAGAATAACGCTAAATTAGAGAAAAAGAAATACTAAAAATTTATAAGGTAAGGAATTGAAACAATATGCGAAAATTTATTTCACGCATAAAATTTTTATCTTTAAAATGTGTAAGAATAATGCTAAATTAGAGAAGAAAAAAAAATAACATACTTAAACTTTCTTCGACAACAATTTAAACAATACGCGACATTTTCATACACAATTATTTTCTTAGGTTAATGTTAAATAATGGGAAATTTAACAGAATAAAAATTTCAAAGATAAAGAATTTTAACCTTTACACGAAAATTTACCTCACAAAAATATCATATCCTTAAACTTTAACGTGACAATTTACTCTTCATATACAATTAAACTCTTAGGTTAATGTGAAATAAGAAAAAAAAATAATATACTTAAAATTTCTAAGATAAACATAACGTAAAAATTTCGTATCATGTGTTTAAAATGTAACATATAAGAGAAAAAAACTAACATACTTGAACTTTCTATAGCAAAGAATTTAAGCATTAGCGTAAAAATTCACATCTTTAAATGGGAAGATAAGCAGGTGACGGTAATTAGCCAATCAGGGTAGCGGTAGGTGATACGCCATTCGCCGGCATTTTTAGATCGGAGGATGAGTCACGCTAAAACTTGTTGGAACAGGTCGGGATATTTGTACAGCAAGAACAACAGCATCGACGCGCAAGCAGCGGGTGATGCTGTGATGTGTCAGCAGGTCTTTGAGATTATCGTTTTCCTACTTTGCCGTTTTCATAATGAAATGTTTGTGAAAACTTGGAATGAATAAAGTGGATTTCAAAGACATATTAGTAAGTGAAGGTAGAATTCGCATGGACTTTCTTCCAAAAAGTATGATTCACTTGGAGAATTTAAGATCATTTCTACTTGAAAACTTTTCTATTATTTAAAACATTGAATATTGTTCAAACTCAGTGGGATTATATGCTACAATACGGGTAAAACTTAACAAAATTGTTGCATAGAAGAAAAATAGTAAGATATTTAAAATAAATATTAGTTATAGATACTCCAAAGAAAAAATTTCACCTCTACTTTTCAATCGGAAAATCAATACAAGTTGGAAATTTATGTTACTTCAAGAAAGACTTAGACAATTTACTTTGTAATAATATACGTTAAGGTGTCGTATTAACTCGTGCAATACATGCTGACTAAGGTTTATTTTACTTGAAAGGTGAATTGGTGGAAAATATTAAATAAATTGTAGATATTAAATACATTGTAGATATGCATTCAAGTTTTGAAAATCACCTGCAAGACTTTTAAAACATCTTAAGATAAATTGAAAGAAACTTTTTATACTCTGAAAGGAAATCACAAGTAATTTAGTTAACTTTTTTCATGGTAACACTCACATTCAACGACATGTTTTTAAAATTTAACCTTCTTTACATGATAATAGTTATAAATTTTTTTCAATCTAAGATGCGATATACTATTATTTCTAACATATATGTTACGAATTGTGTAAAGTTTTTAAAAGAGTATATGCAAATCACCAATCAGAAACATAAAAATCTAACATCAATCAAACACACTAAAATAATAAGATATTTTCCTTAGTGGAAATAGTTAACTACTCATGTGATGGAATGTACTTAGAAAATTTAAATACTGAAAAAAGTTTGCTAGGCAAACTTAAAGAATATATATATTTTTTTTCTTGTGAAAAACTAGCATAAATTTGAGAAATATAGAGTTTGTTACAACGTAAAATTGAACATCATCTGGACAAACTAAATTATACATGAATTTTTTTTTTATTTGAGAGGTGCTGACAATATATCCTTAATACAGATATTTTTAACTTCCACCCATAATTTCTAAATAACTTATACATAAATTTCAGAAAACTGAAACGGAATGTGTTTTACAAGACGCTTATTTTGTAAGATGAATATTCAATATTAATATAACTGAGCAAAGTTCATTACGGAAAAAACTTGTAAAAGATACTTATATTTTGAAAATAGTTTGAAATATCCTTTTAAATTTATGAATGCTCGCTTTCGAGAGACACAAATAAAACTGATATTACACATGATAATTAACACATGCATAACATTAATCAAACAAAGTGGAATTTTTATTGCTTGTGACCGATAACTTTTCAGTGAAGTAGAACTTACATAGGAAATTTGTGCAAACTTTTTCAACTTTTAAACCAAGTATTATGTAAAATTATAAATTACGATAGGAAATAGCACACTTCAGAATCGGAACAAGTCTTCTAGTTAAGCTAAATTTATTTCTCAAGAAATTGAAAGCATACCAGACAAGTCCTTATCATTTCGCATCTTTTCTCATGTTGCAAGAAGACATACTTTGTAAAAGATCGTCGTTGCACTTAACAAAAATCAGTAAAAATAAATGTATTTTCTATGGCAAAGATAAAACTTCACAACTTAATTACTGAAATTTAGCTAAGTTGCATATGGTTTATTCACATAACTCGCATATGCTTCGAATGTTGAAATATATTTGTCAGTTGAAATCAAACTAATCGAAAATAAATGCTACCTACATTTTCAAGTCGGAAATTACTATTAAATAAACTTTACATGTAAAACATTGTCATGTTAAAAAGAAAAATCTACAAAAATGTAAATGATAATTTTACTGTTGGTACATAAATGATGAATAATTTATGATTTTATTCTAGGCAAACGTTTTATTGTCTAACAGAGAACTTAAACTTTAGCAGAAAAATAAAAAAATACAATTTTTATATCCTATCATGCTTGTCGAAAATTGAATTTATTAGCTGTTGTAATAGATTTTTATTGTCCAAATTTCTATAGTTTTTCTTCCCGGTGCAATAAAATTAAGTTCATGTGTAATGATTAGGTTTTTATTTTTTTATTTTTTTTTATTTTTTTATGAATCTTATAAATTTAATGAAATTATTATGACCTAAGAGATTGAGTAAACTGAATAAATCAATGATGTAAATTTAAACAGTGACTTGAACTGATACATACTATAACTGTAAAGAAGTATGACAAAGTGATAGATGAAGTAAAAATAGAAGTTGAATGAAATGTGTTGAAAAAAGTTGAAGACGACAAGAAATTCGTAATTGAGAATTATCATTGACTTATATTAACTTCGTTTTTCTTGCTTATGACAAGAAAATACACTCTTTCTTATTAAGAACCAACTTGATATCTTATCATAGAATGACAATGATGAAATATCTATACAATAAAAAAAAAAACCAAACTTAGACATAGCAAATTTCTTGAAATTCATGTATAATGTGAGAAGTTTTACTGGAAATATAGAAGATACAACATTGAAAGATGTGAATGTTTCGAAGTACTTTATCAGAAATAAAAAAAAAATGCGCTGAGATTCGCTATAAAAAATTTTAGGAGAAAGTTTAAACAAAATTTAAAATCAAACATGCTTTTAAATGGGAACACATATATTAAAACTATAGCACATTAAACAATTTATATTATGTCATCTCAGTTGTATCAAACTGAATAACATGAAAAACAACCACAAACTGAATAAACATGAAAATTATCAATATATGTGGAAAAGTTTCCTTTTTTCACATATAAAAAAAATAACACATTGACGTACGTTAAGATCACGAAACATGCATAATCATATACCGATAAGAGCAACCAATGTTGCGGGGAGATATTCACATGATGGACAATATCCCATGAATAAATTGATTGATTGAATTTCTAATGCTAATTCCAATAGTATTCCACGTAACTACAACTTCATATGTTACACTATAGATATTTTTATTTTTCAAATATATTGACTTTCGAAAAATCATCCTTCAAACGAAGAAGACGAAAAGTTACAATTTTTCAATACATACGAAGAGTTTTATAACTTAAACATACATTTATTGAAGTGAATAAGTTTCAGTATTTAAATATACATATTGATTTGAAAAAATTCTTTGAAATATATATAAAAAAAAAAAAAACTTTAAGTGTAAATTGAAATTTTTATAAGTTTTTCAACAGTGACTTATTAATATTTAGAAAGAGGTCGGATATCTTCAACTATTCTACTCCTGATTGGACATCACTTATAATGTGTATGAGAAAAAAAAAATTCAATTACTAGATGAGAAAAATGTCCTTGTAGGAATCAATGAAATTGGATGGTTATACTTTGGTTCGATGCAATTTTCGTTTCAAGCATATGATTTGTTGCTAAGTTGAAATAAATACACTTTAAATCAATGCTTAGTATCTTTTCTTTTATTCTTACTATGATCATTCTTATATTGAAGGATGATTTTTCGAAAGTCAATATATTTGAAAAATAAAAATATCTATAGTGTAACATATGAAGTTGTAGTTACGTGGAATACTATTGGAATTAGCATTAGAAATTCAATCAATCAATTTATTCATGGGATATTGTCCATCATGTGAATATCTCCCCGCAACATTGGTTGCTCTTATCGGTATATGATTATGCATGTTTCGTGATCTTAACGTACGTCAATGTGTTATTTTTTTTATATGTGAAAAAAGGAAACTTTTCCACATATATTGATAATTTTCATGTTTATTCAGTTTGTGGTTGTTTTTCATGTTATTCAGTTTGATACAACTGAGATGACATAATATAAATTGTTTAATGTGCTATAGTTTTAATATATGTGTTCCCATTTAAAAGCATGTTTGATTTTAAATTTTGTTTAAACTTTCTCCTAAAATTTTTTATAGCGAATCTCAGCGCATTTTTTTTTTATTTCTGATAAAGTACTTCGAAACATTCACATCTTTCAATGTTGTATCTTCTATATTTCCAGTAAAACTTCTCACATTATACATGAATTTCAAGAAATTTGCTATGTCTAAGTTTGGTTTTTTTTTTTATTGTATAGATATTTCATCATTGTCATTCTATGATAAGATATCAAGTTGGTTCTTAATAAGAAAGAGTGTATTTTCTTGTCATAAGCAAGAAAAACGAAGTTAATATAAGTCAATGATAATTCTCAATTACGAATTTCTTGTCGTCTTCAACTTTTTTCAACACATTTCATTCAACTTCTATTTTTACTTCATCTATCACTTTGTCATACTTCTTTACAGTTATAGTATGTATCAGTTCAAGTCACTGTTTAAATTTACATCATTGATTTATTCAGTTTACTCAATCTCTTAGGTCATAATAATTTCATTAAATTTATAAGATTCATAAAAAAATAAAAAAAAAAAATAAAAAAAAACCTAATCATTACACATGAACTTAATTTTATTGCACCGGGAAGAAAAACTATAGAAATTTGGACAATAAAAATCTATTACAACAGCTAATAAATTCAATTTTCGACAAGCATGATAGGATATAAAAATTGTATTTTTTTATTTTTCTGCTAAAGTTTAAGTTCTCTGTTAGACAATAAAACGTTTGCCTAGAATAAAATCATAAATTATTCATCAATTATGTACCAACAGTAAAATTATCATTTACATTTTTGTAGATTTTTCTTTTTAACATGACAATGTTTTACATGTAAAGTTTATTTAATAGTAATTTCCGACTTGAAAATGTAGGTAGCATTTATTTTCGATTAGTTTGATTTCAACTGACAAATATATTTCAACATTCGAAGCATATGCGAGTTATGTGAATAAACCATATGCAACTTAGCTAAATTTCAGTAATTAAGTTGTGAAGTTTTATCTTTGCCATAGAAAATACATTTATTTTTACTGATTTTTGTTAAGTGCAACGACGATCTTTTACAAAGTATGTCTTCTTGCAACATGAGAAAAGATGTAAATGATAAGGACTTGTCTGGTATGCTTTCAATTCCTTGAGAAATAAATTTAGCTTAACTAGAAGACTTGTTCCGATTCTGAAGTGTGCTATTTCCTATCGTAATTTATAATTTTACATAATACTTGGTTTAAAAGTTGAAAAAGTTTGCACAAATTTCCTATGTAAGTTCTACTTCACTGAAAAGTTATCGGTCACAAGCAATAAAAATTCCACTTTGTTTGATTAATGTTATGCATGTGTTAATTATCATGTGTAATATCAGTTTTATTTGTGTCTCTCGAAAGCGAGCATTCATAAATTTAAAAGGATATTTCAAACTATTTTCAAAATATAAGTATCTTTTACAAGTTTTTTCCGTAATGAACTTTGCTCAGTTATATTAATATTGAATATTCATCTTACAAAATAAGCGTCTTGTAAAACACATTCCGTTTCAGTTTTCTGAAATTTATGTATAAGTTATTTAGAAATTATGGGTGGAAGTTAAAAATATCTGTATTAAGGATATATTGTCAGCACCTCTCAAATAAAAAAAAATTCATGTATAATTTAGTTTGTCCAGATGATGTTCAATTTTACGTAGTAACAAACTCTATATTTCTCAAATTTATGCTAGTTTTTCACAAGAAAAAAAATATATATATTCTTTAAGTTTGCCTAGCAAACTTTTTTCAGTATTTAAATTTTCTAAGTACATTCCATCACATGAGTAGTTAACTATTTCCACTAAGGAAAATATCTTATTATTTTAGTGTGTTTGATTGATGTTAGATTTTTATGTTTCTGATTGGTGATTTGCATATACTCTTTTAAAAACTTTACACAATTCGTAACATATATGTTAGAAATAATAGTATATCGCATCTTAGATTGAAAAAAATTTATAACTATTATCATGTAAAGAAGGTTAAATTTTAAAAACATGTCGTTGAATGTGAGTGTTACCATGAAAAAAGTTAACTAAATTACTTGTGATTTCCTTTCAGAGTATAAAAAGTTTCTTTCAATTTATCTTAAGATGTTTTAAAAGTCTTGCAGGTGATTTTCAAAACTTGAATGCATATCTACAATGTATTTAATATCTACAGTTTATTTAATATTTTCCCCCAATTCACCTTTCAAGTAAAATAAACCTTAGTCAGCATGTATTGCACGAGTTAATACGACACCTTAACGTATATTATTACAAAGTAAATTGTCTAAGTCTTTCTTGAAGTAACATAAATTTCCAACTTGTATTGATTTTCCGATTGAAAAGTAGAGGTAGAACTAATATTTATTTTAAATCTCTTACTATTTTTCTTCTATGCAACAATTTTGTTAAGTTTTACCCGTATTGTAGCATATAATCCCACTGAGTTTGAACAATATTCAATGTTTTAAATAATAGAAAAGTTTTCAAGTAGAAATGATCTTAAATTCTCCAAGTGAATCATACTTTTTGGAAGAAAGTCCATGCGAATTCTACCTTCACTTACTAATATGTCTTTGAAATCCACTTTATTCATTCCAAGTTTTCACAAACATTTCATTATGAAAACGGCAAAGTAGGAAAACGATAATCTCAAAGACCTGCTGACACATCACAGCATCACCCGCTGCTTGCGCGTCGATGCTGTTGTTCTTGCTGTACAAATCTCCCGACCTGTTCCAACAAGTTTTAGCGTGACTCATCCTCCGATCTAAAAATGCCGGCGAATGGCGTATCACCTACCGCTACCCTGATTGGCTAATTACCGTCACCTGCTTATCTTCCCATTTAAAGATGTGAATTTTTACGCTAATGCTTAAATTCTTTGCTATAGAAAGTTCAAGTATGTTAGTTTTTTTCTCTTATATGTTACATTTTAAACACATGATACGAAATTTTTACGTTATGTTTATCTTAGAAATTTTAAGTATGTTATTTTTTTTTTCTTATTTAACATTAACCTAAGAGTTTAATTGTATATGAAGAGTAAATTGTCACGTTAAAGTTTAAGGATATGATATTTTTGTGAGGTAAATTTTCGTGTAAAGGTTAAAATTCTTTATCTTTGAAATTTTTATTCTGTTAAATTTCCCATTATTTAACATTAACCTAAGAAAATAATTGTGTATGAAAATGTCGCGTATTGTTTAAATTGTTGTCGAAGAAAGTTTAAGTATGTTATTTTTTTTTTCTTCTCTAATTTAGCATTATTCTTACACATTTTAAAGATAAAAATTTTATGCGTGAAATAAATTTTCGCATATTGTTTCAATTCCTTACCTTATAAATTTTTAGTATTTCTTTTTCTCTAATTTAGCGTTATTCTTACACATTTGAAATACATGATTTTTATATATGTAGTAAATTTTCACTCAAATGTTAAAATTATTTATCGTAGAAATTTTAAGTATGCTAATTCTTCTTACTTGTCACATTTTAATGTCGTGATTTTTATATGTGAAGTAAATTTTTACGTTAATGCTAAAGTTATTTGTCGTGCAAAGTTTAAGTGTTTCTTTTTTCTTTTATTTAGCAATATTTTTACATATTTTAAAGACATGATTTTTATGTATATAGTAAATTTTCGCGTAAAGGTTAAATTTATTTGTCGTAGAAATTTTAAGTATGCTAATTCTTCTTACACGTCACATTTTAAAGTCGTGATTTTTATATGTGAAGAAAATTTTTTACGTTAATGTCAAAGTTATTTGTCGTACAAAGTTTAAGTATGTTACTTTTTTTTTTCTTCTTTTATTTAGTGATATTTCTACATATTTTAAAGTCGGGATTTTTATGTGTAAAGTAAAATGTTACGTTAATGTTAAAGTTATTTGTCGTAGAAAGTTTAAGTATGTTACTTTTCTCTTGCATGTCATATTTTAAAGTCGTGATTTTTATATATGAAGGGAATTTTCGAGTAAAGGTTAAATATTTATCTTAGAAATTTTAAGTAAGTTACTTTTTTTTCTCTTATTTAGCGATATTTTTACTCATTTTAAAGTGATTTTTATGTGAAAAGTAAATTTTTTTCGTTAATGTTAAAGTTATTTATTTTAAAGAGTTTAAGTATGTTACTTTTTTCTCTTATTTAGTGATATTCGTACACATTTTAAAGACATGATTTTAATTCGTAAAGTAAATTTTCACGTTCACTTTTTTTTATAAGTTTATTTTTTATAATAATAATAATAAAATCTGATAATTATTACTAAATATTATCTTTATATTTAATAAATTTCATAATTACTCCAATTGCAACAACTGTCTACGCTAAAAACCCATTCGCTACACTATGACGTCACGAACAAATTATCTATCACTTTAACTGTTTCAAGCAAGATCGTTACACAACAACTCAACTCGCAAACGCGTTGAAGCGTGTTGAAACATCCCTAGTCTCGCTCCCCTCCCTTCTGACGGGTCGATAGTCAGTAGCACCCTCTACCGTGAAACCTGATTGGTCGGTGAAGTCACGTGATCACCCTTCATATATAGACGCTACCGGTTGCCGTCTCGCCATTTCTACTTAGATACCTGAGTGTGAAAGACGTGTTTAATACTTCGTGTTTTTTTTTCTCATCGCGATTTTGTTCGTACTTGTGTAGTTATTCACAGTTATTTTAGCTTCGCAGATTTCGTTTCGATTATTCGGTAAGTGAATTTTTAAACATCTTCTCACTCCAACAAACCAAGAGAGCCTTGTCGGCCTATGACGACAAGCGGTATCTGCTGGAAGATGGCATAACCAGCTATGCCTATGGTCACTTCAAAATTCCTTAAATCATTCATTTAATCCTTACATTTTTTTTATTTTTTTATCTCTTTAAGTCTTAATTTAACTAAAATATTACTTTAACTAAATTTTTAAAAACTTATTTAACGTTAATTTTTTTTTCAGGATTTTGTATGTGATCATTAAATTTAATTCATGAGAGAAATATACGTTCTCACAAGTCTTCTTTTCAGATTTTTTAAAATTTAAAATTGTTTAGGATTTAAGATAATGATGTCTTCTTAAAAGATATTATTGTATGGTTGGTTAGTGACCTCATATTTCAAGGAAATATACGTTCTTTGAAATAAGTTTTTTTTTGAGTGTTTTTTTGTTTTTTTGTTGATATGGTGGAGTGAATCGGTACCAATTCTTCCTAAAAGAGGTATCGGGCTGGAGGTGGGTCCTCACTTTTAAAATTTAACTTCAAAATAATTAACATTTTCTAAAGTCTTTCAAATTAACTTATTCAAAATTGGTTAGGAAAGGGGGGGGGGGGTAGATGAGTTACCATGAAGGCAACGTCCGATAGTCGATATTTTAACAATTGTTTGGTAAAATATTGAAATGTCACGTGTAGCTCGGGGTTAGGGTTCTTTTAGACCCTTAGCAAATGGCCTTCACTTTTATTAAATTTAAAAGTCGTGTTAAGATTTTTTTTTTATTTGCATGTATCTCTGATCTTAGAAATTTAATGTAAATGACTCTTAAATTCATCCCTAGATGGTGCCACTACCTTAAATTTTGTAGAAAACTATCTTACTAAACTGTATAGCCAATGAAATCACGTGACACATTTCAACCAATGAGAAGAGAGTATTTGGTGATGTGTCTAAAACCGACCAATCGCAAGCAAGTATTTTGCCGATCTCTAACACAAAGCAAGTTATGACGTCATTCCCACTGTGATGCACTAGTAAAAATATCTATAACTCTAAGTTATTCGTTTAGAAGCAGCCCTAAAACAATTAAACTCCACCTGAAAGGTAATCGAAACTAAAAAGTGTTGCCACCGCTTAAAACTTTGGTATAAAACAAGTTATAACGTCATACTCACTGTGACGTCACTAGTAAAAATATCTATAACTCTAACTTATTCGTTAAGAAGCAGCCCTAGAACAACTCAACCCCATTTAACTGGAAACAAAAACTAAAAAGTGTTGCCACCGCTCAAAAACTTTGATATAAAACAAATTATGACGTCATACCCGCTGTGACGTCACGCAATAAAAACCTATTACTCTAACTTATTCACTTAGAAGCAGTCCTAGAACAACTCAACCCCGTCTGAAAGATAAACCGAAACTAAAAAAGTGTTGCCATCGCTCAAAACTTTGATATAAAACAAATTATGACGTCATTCACACTGTGACGTCATACACAAACAGCTTATAATGAAACTAAAACAGCAGCAGGAGGGGAACAACTCCACTCCACTTCCGGTCACGTGATTTCCGGTGATATCACTTCCTGTGACGTCATATCCGGTCACGCCCCCATACCATACCTGCTCCGCTGCTCCGCCATGGCTTCGGACTCTCCTTTTCTAACTACTCATGTCTACCCCAAGATTCAAACCCGAGACCTTTGGCATGCGAGATCAGAGGGCTAAACCTGACATGGTACAACTCCCAAAAAAAGCTCAAATTCACGTGAAAGTGATGAAAATCAGCAATAACATCACATTTTCAAAACGTGATAAGTCGAACAAGTTTAGGAATTATACTAAATTAACAAAAAGTGAATCTAATTAAACCCTGTTTTCTAATGTTTTAAGCTGCAGTCAAACAACCAAAATTTTTACCAAAAAGGCTTTTCTCTATATTAGTGTACGAGCTAAAATAAACTATTCATAACTTGAAGTGAGAAGCGGTGCATAGATGGCGCTGTAAACCGGACGAGACCACGGAGACTTTTCGCAACTTCCGGTTGGTGTTTGATCTCCGTGTTTGTGGATACAAACTGTGTCTTTCTGAGTCTTAGTATTTATCCATAGTTATAAATTTTAATCATAATGAATAAAGTGTAGTCAAGAAGGAAGTCAGGGCGATGTTGCTTCGTTCCGCAATGTGGTATAAAATATAGGTATGGAATGTGGTATGAAATATAGTATGCTCATATAGACTGAGAGGCGACTTCAATTTTTGGACCCCATCGAACATCATTCTGAATTTTTTATAGAAATTAGAGAAAAGTGAGTAGATTACGAATCCACTGGTCTGAAACTGATCAAAAATCGACTTTTAATAAGTTGAACTAAATCCATTTGCCAAATGCCCCTTAACTTAACAAATAATGAGCATTTTTTTTTATTTGGTAACCCTCACTCTTTAATTTTAAATTAAGAAGGTTACAGACGATTCGGATGTGTGGCTATGGCTTACTTGCTTCTTTCACAAATGAGCCAAATTGGCAATAAACATTACGTCACTGATGACGTAATTGATGTCGCCAATTCGGCTTACTTTTAAAGGATACAAGTTTTCCGAGGCAGAGATCAGAAATCGTTTGCGTTTTTTTTCATTGAAAATCAAAATGCAGTCGGTTGCCAGACGAAAAAGTTTGTTCTCTTTTTGGCACGTTATGACATATTTGACAATCGGATTTTACTTCAATTCATTCCAAGTCGATTTCTAATCAGTTTTGGCCATTTTTGCCACGGCAGACCAGTGGATTCGTATTCTACACTTTTCTCCAAATTCTATAAAAAATTCAAAATGATGTTCGATGGGGTCCAAAAATTGCAGTCGTCTTTCGGACTAATAGAATAAATTTTGTTTGTACACATTGAATGAATTAAAAACTTACCTTTTCACATTTTACCAGGTATCAGCTTTTAAGATGGGTTTGCAAGAACCACTACTATTGATATCAAAATATTGAAATCAATATTGGTACATAATATAAAATTAAAATTTTTTAAATTGATATCCTTAGGCTTGATTAGAAAAATTGTAAGTCTTTAATAACATTGCAACTAAAACTGACAACAAAGGACGTATCTAAAACTAAGAAAAATATATACTAACAAATATGTGTTACATATTTTTTAATATCATATGAAAGTAAACACATTTCTGGTATGTTACCCAAAATTATCCATTTTAAAATCAATGAAATACTTGTATCAATCATTTTTAATATTGAAGTAATATAGTAATTAAAATATCCTTAATATAACTGTCGGCAAAAAATAAATTATTTTATACGTTTTTTTTAATCGCACCACCCACTTCCATCAAAATTGAACAAACTCAACCGGAATTCGAGTGTTGTCCACTTTTAGAAATTAATTAAAAAAAAAAAAAAAAAAAAAAAAGGAACTACCAGGAATGAACTTTGAATCTTTTTGTACAAAAAATTCTATAAATTAGATTCTTTATTAAAATTTGTTCATCTTTGCACGGAACGACCCTTAAATATTTTAGTAGACACCATTTGAAGTTATAGTACACCTTTTTTAATGATCTACACAAATAATTCACTCTAATACCTTTAAAAAATAAAAATAAAAAAAAATTTAAAAAAAAAAAAACTATTAAAAACATGACATTTAGTTTAAAGTACTGTATAAATTTGTATAGCCAAGAAATACAGCCTAATCTTTAAAAATACAAACCTGTCAAGCAAATGAAGTTAATATTAAATTTATTATTTATGTCTTAAAATGTCAAATTATATCATATGAGCTGAAACTTTTGAGACAAAAAAAATCTTTATTTCATCAAATAGGGTATCTAAAACAAAATTTGGTACTTTTAAATGTATCCAAACGAGACTTCTGGCCTATGTCTGGTATCGTCAACAAACAGTTTGCTTTAAAAAAAACATCCAATGGATCGGATAAATCGATCCCTCCATCTAAAATTAATTTCTCTTTGTATCTCATCTGAGCTAAAAGCTCCAATTTTTGAAAATAGTCGCTGCTCATTTGAGTTTTTAAATGCAAAACAAACCTTGAATCGAAATGACAAATGCATTGAAAACAAACGGAGATACTCTGCCGGAAGTGAGTAACCGGAAGACGCGGGAAGTCTGCCAATCACCGACGACGTGGGATTTGTTTCCGAAGGGTAATGAATACTCGCACTATAACGTTGGCCCCGCTCGGAAAATGTGATTCTTGTCAAGGAGGTTAGAAGAGAGAGGAGGTCCGAGCAAGCTTGGCGCGAAGAAGCAGACTTTGGCAACCCTACTCTCACTTGAACTAAGCCTTTACAAACCGACTTTTTAGTACGCTCTTCTACGGGAAAAAACGTGGGTAGGTTTTGAAATTCTGCCAAATTTTTAATATAATTTTTAAAAAAGCAATTTCTGTGGTTGTAGGCTATAGTTCAAGGCCTGAACTATCAAATGGTATGCGTATTACTCTTCACAGCTAATAATTAAGCAATATTCAACGGTATTTAAATCCCTCACACTAACTTCGATTTTGTATGAGACGTGCAAATCGATGGAGGGCTAATTACACATTTGGCGTCATTCAATCGAGAAAAAACTTATCAGATTGATTCGATGTTGATGACAATGCACTCAGTTAAGTTTTGGGGGCTATTACTATCACTAAAAGACTGCTTTTACACACGCTACTATTGGACTAATTAGCCCACTTGCCATCCACCCATCAACCTGAAACTTGGCAGATGGATTCAATTTGGATGACAATACATTCCATCAAATTTTTAGGCGAGTCACTACCACTAAAAGGCCACTTTTACAAAATTCTTTTTATTGACGCTTTGGTTTACTTATATAAACCCATTTCCTATCATGAGATTAAACATTTAAACTTGGCTGACGCACTCGTTGTCTATGACAATGCTTTCTATTAAGTTTTGGTATTGTCAGACAACGGCAGTTTTTACATACGTTTCTATTGCCTTACGTTAGAATTATCAGTAGCCTTTACTAACGTTCTATTATCCAGATACAAAGCTTAATTCAAACATGTTCAATTTTAGCAATATTTAGTGACTGAAATCTTCTACTATTAAAGTTACCGAAGAAAAATATTCAAAGGGCTAATTAACCCACTTGCCGTCATCTAATTGAACTGAGACTTGACAGATGGACTCGTTATGGATGAAAATTTTAAAAATGAATTCAATATTTTAAAAAATGGATACAAAATTTTCTTTTCCTTTGCACACTACGTAATTTATTCGTTTCGTAATCTATTGGAAATATTTTACACTAGCTGCGTGGTTCCTCGTTGCGGATATCCAACATTGGTGTAAAGGTCTCATCTCAGCTTTTGGGGCTTTACTCGCAGAGAGGTTCATTGCCACGCAAAACCAAGCTCGCTTCGCCTGTTGGAAGTTTAATTGTAATATAAAAACAGCTCGCTTCACTGGCTGAAAAGTTTATTGACACATAAGCACTGGCTCGCTTCACTCGTTCAAAGGTTAGTTGCTACGCAATTACAACCCTTCGCTCGCTGAAAAATTCTTTGCTACTCCCGAACAGGCTTGTTTTGTTCACTGGAAGGTTAATTATTGCGCAAGCATATGTTTACTTCGCTCACTGAAACTCGTATTCTACGCTTATTTGAAGTCACTTTATAAAGAAAAACTTAAAAAAAAATTTTAAAAAATTAAATTAAAATGTTAGCATTTTGTTTAAGAAAATCAAAATTAGAAGGCAAGATCTACTAATGTCGAAAATTTCAGAGCACTACCCTTATTTAAAATCACTTTATAAAAAAAGCTTAAAAAAATAATAAAAAAATATTAATTAAAGTTTTTGGTTGTTTAATTCAATTGATTATTTCGTTTTCCGTGCGTCAAATTCCGAATGTCCGCTGAAATCTAAACCGTAGCTTTTACAATGACATACTTTTGAAGACTTCTCGGTGCTAATTTGTAAAGGGCAATTGAGGGTTCGCTGTCAACTCCGTGGGTGGGCATGAAACGAGATGCGAGAGCAGGTTTTTTCCCCTTGGGGGCGGGTGACAACAGCGTCGCCCCTCTTTGATAATTTGTATCGGACGATGGGTACAGTAGGGTACAAAAGGGTCCGAAAGCAAGTCCATTATCACTCCGTGGCCTGAGGGAGGAATAGGAACAGAGAAAAGCCCCCTGCTATTGTGATTTGTAAGCAGAAGTTTTACGACTTGTCGATGAACAAGGCGGCTTTTTTTTTAGTTCTTCAGGTATTTGGATTTCGAACTTTATGTTTGAAAAGAAAAGGAATAATGGACAAAAATTTGATTCTATTGAAAACTTTGGATGCTCTTTTTCGATTCGAATTGTACTAAAATAGTTTTACAAAACATGATTATTGTAATATCATGGGTAATCAGATATTCTCTACGTTGCTTTGGTTTAATTTATATTATTACTTATGAAGCTCTGATGTGTTTTTGGAATATTTTGCGTGATTGAAATACTTTTGTGAGCATTTTTTATTGAATTCAGTAATTAATTAAGAATAATTTCAATACTGTAATTCGCCAGAAATCAATATTAAATTCGTATATTGTAAGAAAAAATTGATAAAAGAAGAGTAATGAAGAAAAAAAGAAAAAATCCTGCCAATTTCTTTATTGCAAGATCTGTCACATTTGTGCGGCATTGTCGGATGCCACTTTAAACTTTTTCCAATGTTCATGTATCTTTTGTTATAAATTTTCTTCTATTCATAAATTATGCCTGATTTACACGCTACCAGTCGGCGTTCCAGTTGAGATCCCTAGTCGTGTGACGTCACAGCTGGTAGCGTGTAAACGCATCATTCCAGTCTCAGGATAAGCCAGTTTGTCACGTGATCGCCTCTGGCTGGTGATTCCAGTAGATAAAACATTTTCTATTTACTGGCGTGTCAACTCCCCTCCCCCACCACTCTTCCTACCCTCATACTCTCGTGCACCATGTAAAACACCTGCAATAGTTTTATTTCGCATCTCTGAAAGTTTTAAAGACTTGAATGATAATGTTTATAACAAGAACAAGCTGTATATATGGAAACTTGAAATGATGCCAAATCATTGGAATGAGTCAGAAACGGTTAAATTTGTATAATTGTGCCGGGATTATGAAAATCTTAGGAACTTGTTTTGCCCGTAATATCGTAATCGTGTTTCGAGGAATGTGTTTCTACAAGCTATTGTAGATGCATGAATGCTACTGGTTCAATGATATGGATTATATAATGAAAACAGCAACTGTCAAGGAAAACTCATTCTCCTAACATCTAGCTTTGGGTTAGTATAATTATTAGTATTTTTGGTTGTGTTAAAACATACAAATATATTTTAAGTAATTTTCGTCATATTCTGAAAGGCAACCCTAGTAAGCTTGGCGACGGCAGATGAAATCCTTCGCTGAATTGAAACGGCACTGTGTTTCACAATAACATTAAAATATGCCGACGTACAATGTTTTTGGATGTAGATAGTAGGAGAATAATACCTGTTACAACCACTCGTATGTAAGCCTAACTGTTCCTTTTTACTTATTGATTTTTTAAATTATTATGTAACTTTTAATAAAAGATAAGAATTATCTTAATGGTTACTAGAATGAAATATGTGTGCCAATGTTAAGAATGTCAACAATAAGATGTTTGTTTACATTTGGGTATTTGAATTTAGTTAAAATTCTAGTGAATATATAGGGTCAAATAATGGTAGTTTTAGGAAAGCTTAAATGTTTTGGTACAAATTTCAGTCATAAATTTACTCGGTTATTACACAACATAAGGAGGACCCAACATGAGATAGATTTCACAAATGGATAATTTGTGCAGTGTTTTTATCAGCAAATTTTGTAGATATGTATATTTTGTTTGAAGATTAACATTATAATTTCAATATTTGTTTGCTCTTCTAGGTTGTGAAAGAAAACTAACAAGCAGAGTGCAACTTGTCTTCATCAACTGTTAGACTTGAAGTAATTGGCTGTCGGATGTTATCACAATCGACTCTTATTATCTCTGAATGCATGTTGAGTGTTTATGTAAATTAAGTTCTACTGCTTATGCGAAATTTGAATAGGTTAACTGCATTGGAAAGTTTTATAACCTGATTGTGAAATAAACTAATTTTTAACTAAAAATTGTTTGTTTTTGGATGTCATTTAATGGAAAATATATGCCATCAATAACAAACGTTTTTTAGTCTGAATCAGAGATAGGATAGTAAGTCAAAAAATTCTTTGAAAACAATGCTAATCCAATTAAAATTTCTTTTCTAGGTTGTGAAAGAAAACTAACAAGCAGAGTGCAACTTGTCTTCATCAGCTCTTAGACTTGAAGTAATTGGCTGTTGGATGTTATCACAATTACAATAAAACATTGAGCCACTTAAAGCAGAAAGTTAAAATGTAATGAAAGTTAGTATAAATGTGTTGTAAAAAAAAACTTGCAGCAAAGTACAAGGTGAATGGGGGGGAAAAAATAGTAAACACTTATCTGAAATTATCAACGTAGTTATTTTGGCTGAAATTATTAACGCTAAGGAAACGTAACTTTATTTGTGAAAATGTTTCTGAATTTTTTGTATTTTCGAATGTATTTTGGGAACTGACAAAAAGAGTGCTGATGAATAACAAGAAAAAAGTATAATGACCCTTGCATTTCAGTTTTACTCTTCAACAAGACTGTACAAATATGCAACAGATGTCTTCAAATTGGTTTTTCCTGATTTGTCTGCCACTCGAATGTGCTGCAATGGCTTAGATTGCAAACCAAGATTTTCATCCAACGCATTTAAACTATTATTGTAAAAAGTTGTTTTTTCTTACTGGCTGACCTTTAAAAATTTCTATTTGTGTTTAACATCCAACTTTTTTGTTTTTGTGAAATTAATTATATGAAAATAGTAAAAATTTAAACATGCAAGCTGCAACTTCTCACTAATACTGCATAATGTGTTATAGTTAATTTGTTATGCTACTCAAATATTTTAATATGTAACAATATGCTTTTATTTAAAATTACCAGCAACATTAAGTCTTTAAATGCATCTCAACTGATATCCCCTCTGACACTTTTCCCACATTTATTTTCTAGTCAGCTTCATGTAATTATTTTCATGGTACAGCATTAGTCAGCACTTTTTGAAACCTTCTCAGAATTGCAAACCAATTAGTATTCACTATTGCATCATGGAACTAGTTTTAACGTCAGGGGTGCAACCAGAAAATTTCTCTGTGGTAGGGGTCTTTCCATCAAGTTAACTTCTGTATTTCTGTTACAAAAACAAGTTCTACGTAAAAATTCCTCATCTTATATTTTTCACCAATCAATATTTTTGCAGTTTCTTAATGTCTCATATGCCAAAATATTAAAATGGTTTTTGTCCAATATTCAAGTTATACATAAAAACCTAATATGGCATATTTTTCTATATCCTGTATTATCCATGTAACCTAGATCATTAATCGATGCAAAAATTTTCTTGTTTATTCAATTAGAGAAGGAGCAATATTTTTAGGCGAATGAACACAAACACCAATATCAGAATCATTTTACATATCTGATATTTTTTTTACATAAACTTCAGTGCATTTCGTAGTGCACTGAAGTACCATTTTGAGATATTTTAATTTTAAATGTGTGTTTTTGTAGGATTTTATGTAATGACACTTGTTGTTTTCTCGAAGAATGTAAGGTTATGTACACCAACACCCATACCTTAGTTAAAATTTGGAATATACCTATTTCATAGTTCAAGGCCCTAAAGGATAGTTCAAACAACATGTTAGTCAAAGAAAATTTCATAAAATGTGAGTGGAATTTTTTTTTACGTTGTTAACGTTTATATAAAAATTAGTCTAAAAATGTTTCAAATTTTGAAAAATATTCAATATTTTAAAATATTTTTTAGTCCATACCTTTATTCTAAGATATGTTTTACCTTAAAATGCAAAAATTATGCCAATTAAATGGAAATTTAAAAAAAAAGTCTCCGAACCTAATCGGATACCTTAATGGTGTTTGAAATAAAAGGCATGAAGCACTGAAACACAATAACAACATTTGGAAAATAGACATCCATGTTTATAAAATTTTTAAACAATACTTTTTATTGAACCCAAAAAGTCAAAAAGCAATCTACAATGATTTTTTGATAGTATGAGATTTACAAATATGTCATTTATTTCAGTTTTGGAGTCTAATACCTACTTTAGTGCGATACATTAACTTACTCTGTCTGAATGACGGTAGATTAAAAATGTATCCTTTGAAATTATTTTCGGTTACCAAGTGTTTCTTGTTCATTCATAACAAAACACTAGGAATGTTGGGGATTCTAGGGGGGTGTTCTAACCCTAAAAACCTTTCCCCTGGTTGCATGCCTGTTTAAAGTTCCTGCAATCTTTGTATTTTCGGTTTGTACGTTTAACAACCTATTTTTGTGCCTGATAACGATTTCTCATTCCAGGACATACAACTTGACATGGATTCTGAACCCCAAAGAACATTGTCGCCTAATACAGGGTTCAAACATGGCACTTTTGATAGGCGAGACCAGAATCGAGATGGGAGTTGCTTTACTCACAGGCGTTTGTTTCCAATGAATTCTATTATTAGCAATACTTTTAAAATTGGCTTCTAAATCTTGACCAAC
Source organism: Linyphia triangularis (assembly GCA_963978545.1). NCBI lineage: Eukaryota > Metazoa > Arthropoda > Arachnida > Araneae > Linyphiidae > Linyphia > Linyphia triangularis. The sequence goes on along the minus strand of OZ021724.1, from coordinate 83,052,623 downwards.
TCGGACCTGTCGTGAATCGCTCCTCTTCCTTGTTCATAAACCTTCAACTGCAATAATGATCTGGGATGATTCTTTTCAAAATTTAAAAAAATGGATTATTTTATTTAAATATACACTCAGGATATTTTTTTTTTGTAAAAACTTATACTGGTGGTATTTAATTGCAAATTTAAATGTTTTTAGCTATTGATTTTTAGACTTTTCCAATTTTATTGTAAGAATAAAACATCTATATGAAATTTATTTGTCTGACTCATTCACTGGTGTTATTTCATTTATATGAATAGAATTCCAAAGAAGATTCAAGTGCAAATTATGAACTTGATTAAAGTACAAAATCTTTTTTAATGAAAAGATAAACTTAGTCATTTTTTTTAATCCAAATTCTTTAGTTCCAGTATGCTTACAAATTGCTTAACTAATGATATTTAATTTGCTAACATTTTTAAGATGAAATTTTAATCTTAAAGAATTATCAATCAAAGAAAGAATAAGAATATGTATCAAAACCCTAGTCCACAGAAAAACGAATATTTAGTTTTTAATTTAACATCAAAATAAGTTAAGGGGAAGGGGGGCGGGGGATTACATTTAACTTCCTTTGTTGGACAGGCTTTTTTTTTTAGGTAATATGTATTTCGTATAAAAGCATTTTCTAAGATTTCCACCTTTTGTCCTGCAAATTTACATTTAACTCAATATTAGAAACAAAATAGAGAATTGTTTTAAAAACAAAAAGAAACCATAAGTTTTATTCCAAATTTTATGTATATGAAGATTTTAGGAAGTGCAAGGCAGTAGAAAATTGTACTAAGTTATTTAAAACATTTATGAAACACAATGATAACACGGAAGTTCTAATTAGAGATCAGTGACTGTAAAATGTTCAAATACTAGAGTCAATTACAAAACAACGAAATTCTATTACAATCTACCCAAAAAAGGCAATTTTACAAGTATCTGGTAACCCGTTGTCGCCAAAATAGTAAAATTGCGATTTTGTTACAGATATTAAAAGGGAAAGACTAAAAAAAAATGTGCAAAGAGTCTATAACAGCCTTAAAAATGAGCATGGTAGAGAAAAATTGTATATTTAAACATTTTAAGATTAGATTTATATATTTTAGATTTTACTTTATTTAAAAAAAATCAGCAGCTGCCGCTAGTCGAAAAAGAAAACCAAATCGTCAGCAAATTATGCCCGCGCAATTCCCGTATTCTTCCAGTCGGTTGGCACCGTGTAAACATGAAACGCTAGTAAACTAGAATTCCAGCCAACTGGTTCCAATGATCTTCCAGCCAATTGGCCGGCTGTCGCGGTAGTAACTGGTAGCGTGTAAATCAGGCATTAGACTCATAATAAAATTCTCAGTTCAGTAATGAATAACTTTTTTCATGCATAACACTATCCTTTAAAATATAATACACTGTACTAAATAATAACTAAAAAAATATTATAATTTTTATTTATTTACCAATTAGAAGAGAAAATTCTTCAACGCAAATAAAAAAAAAGCTTTCAAAAAGCACTGAAACGGTTAACAATAATTATTATCATCAGTTTATATTGACATTATTATATAAACCTACATAATAAAACTCAGAATTAAAAACTAACAGATTTATCTAAACCTTTACAAACTACACAGAAATTACGGCGCCAGATTAGAGGAACCACCTTGAGTTATTTAATAACGTAAACTTATTAAAGGGTAAATATCTGAAGTACAGAAAGAAAACTGTTCGATGATTTAATTATTTATCTCATTAACATCTTAAATTCAAGAAGTCTTTTTACTATTATAACTCATAAAAACAAAGTTTCTAATATAAATCCGTTATATATATGTTTTATGTGTTAAGTCACTGAACTCAGATCAAGTTTTGATAATGTTTGATCACTAAGGGGAAAAAACAACATCTATTCCGAAATATTTACTAGTTTCAAAACTTGCTTGAATACATTTTCATCCACAGCGAGTCTATCTGTCAAGTTTCAGTCCAATTGGATGAAGTGTGATGTCATCCGAAGCGACGATAGTAGCTTGTGTAAAAGCATTCTTTTATAATAGTGTCAGTCCCCAAAACTTGATATAATACATTCTTAGCGACAATGAATCTGTCTATCAAATTTCAGCGCGATTGGATGACGGTAAGTGGATTTATTAGCATTCAGAAACGATAATAGAAGCCTGTGTTAAAGCGATCTTTTTGAGTGTCTGTGACAGCCCCCAAAACTTGATACAATGTATTAGAATCTATATCAAATGAATCTGCAAAGTTTCATTTCGACTGGATGACAAAACGGGTGTTAATAAAAAAAATCGTTAGAAGTGACAATGTAGTGTCTGCAATAGCGGTCTTTTAATGACAGCCCCCAAAATTTAATACAATGCATTGTCATCGATAACGAAACTATGTGACCAATTTCACACGAATGGTTGGTTCGCTCAACGACCTATTTTTATGCACAATAACGGATAATCAGGCCAGAATTTACAGCTTAACGTGGATTTCTGAACCACAATGAACATCCATGGCAAAACCCGGATTCAAACCCGGCCTTTGGCATGCGTGGCCAGAGCGCTAACCACAGCGCCATCAGGTTGGTCAGCCTGATTGGATGATGGCAAGAGGGTTAATTAGCCATTCGCAGATTTGTAGGTCACACACGCACAAAATCGAAATTTATATAAACAATTTTTTAAAAAAGGTAATAATTTGTAAGTAACTGTCAGAACGAATGAAATACAATCATTTGATATAAGTTGAAACATATTGTGACTTACCATAATTTCCAAATTTGCACCTGCATATTACATCTTATTATTTGTTTTCCAACCTTCTCGTATATTATACTTGTAAGGTCAAATCGCTATTCTCAGAAAAAAAATTTTTAATGATTTTTAGAAGAATTTTGTTTATCGATACAAAAGTATCATCCTTTATGGCCCCCTGAGCAGACATCACTCCCCTTTCCGCATTGGGGTCATGTCAATAACGCCACTGCTTATAAAGCAATGTTAAACAGTAAACAAGCCCATTTTATAATTGTTTTAGAATAATAAAAGCTACAAAAATAATACTAACTCAACACAGATTCTCCCAAAACAACTTCCCAAACAAATTGGGAGAAGGGGGGGGGGGGGGACAGAAGAAGTTCTCTTTGACAAAGAGAAAAATGATATTGTATAAAACAGCGGTTTCTAATCTTTTAAGTTGTTCGGATCAACTATCTATATTATGAAAAAAATATAATGTACACGAAAAATTAAATTATATTTTTTTATAAAGTGAGGAACTTTATTGCACTTGGCTGTTACAACAATTAGAAAACTAAAAAACAAGTGACCAAAGTTTAAAAAAAAAATCATCGGATTTTTTACATTGTTTATCCCCCGTCAATGAGAGAGTCAATATCTAGATTAAAACTTAACCATGCTGTTTAATTTACGCATTATTCACTATCGATGTTATTCACTCGTTACAACATCGAAAAATACAATCGAGTGGCTCGATTGTTTCCATCTTAAACCCTGAAGCTCTGATAATATTTATCTCGGCGATTCTCTACCAGCGTCCACGGCCCAGTACCACGCTACTCGCGGTCCGTGGGGTAGGAACCGCTGGTAGAGAAAATCAACTAAGCTTGGCGCAGTTGGGAGTATGGCGTCGAAAAGGGCTTAGTTGCTTGGCGAAAACGGCGATAAACCTGCTTCATAGGTACAACCGGTTTCGAATGGTTTTCCAGCTTGCTCACACCTCCTTCTCTTCTAACCTCCTTGGATTCTTGTAAACAGGTTACAGGCTCAGCAGGGTTGTAGTGCTAAAAAAAAATTTACCGGCACTCAAGCTTCCTGATCGTGGCGCTAACCCCAACTGTAGCTGGGTTTTTTTAATTATAAAATGTAAATTCACAATATTTTACATAATTTACCATACAAAAAAAAAAGCTAAATACTCTTAATTCATGTATTTATTTTCTCACTAACTTATATCACATTACATGCATAAAGATTTATGAGTTATTATTAATTAGTTAAAAAAAAGTGGCAGTATGCCGTACCAGCTCTCAAAAAGTATTGGTGCGCTGCACCTACATGTATCGGCCCCACTACACCCCTGTCTTTGACAGTACTAGTAACAAAATTATCAATTTTCAAACGACTCCTAATAACAGGGATGGCACAGCTTGACTTCTCATTCGTATCACCTGAAATCCAATTTCGTATCAGCTTCGTATCACCCACAATCTAATTTTGTATCAGCTTTGTATCAGGTGAAATCGGATTTTTATCAACTTTGTGACAGGAAAATCACATTTTGTTTCTGAGTTGCACAAGTTAAAATCAAAATTTAAGTCGATTAAAATGTTTTTATAATAACTGTGCACTAGTTTAAATCAAGATTTGTACTATGTTAAGAATTATTGTTTATGTTGTTTGAAAGAATATTACACTTATTGCAATTATTTACAGCATTACAATAAATATGTACAGGCCAATTACTACGTCTAAACTTTTAAAAACTTTTGTTTTTAAAAATCTTCCCATCAATTTCTTTAATAAATTACACATTTCATCATACAGTATGTGTATCAGGGGCTCTTGTCTTTGAAACAGTGACAAATATTCACTAAAGAGAATACATGCATTCTTTAAAAAAAGAAGCCTGGCAAGGAGACTCTTATCATCGAAGGTTTTGCATAAGTTACTCAATCTTTTTGAATCACACTTTGATGGTCTCTCCATTTTAAAGTACTCTTTCAATACCTGAAATTGTGAAATTATACGTGTCACACTAGTGTGAAGAGTGAGCCATCTGCTAGACACAAGACGCAAAAAAACTTGTTCAGGAAAGCCAAGCTTATTCTGGATAATTTTAAAATCTTCACATTGCGTTACAGATCGCATAAATAAATAATAAATATTTATACAGTTCTTCAATATCATTTCCATAAGCATTTAGAGCAGCTGAAAATGCATTATGCACTTTATGTAATGAACATTCACTGACATCTAAAATGTTAAGAGATACCATTTTCTTTTTAAAAAGGCCCATCACTAAAAATTGAAAAAAGCTTTGCTTGGGGTAAACAAGTTAAAGAATCCATGACGTTTTCCACAAGAATATTTGCTGTAGCATGTCCAAGAAATCTTGAATCCCAATGTGCAACAACAAGTTTATTTTGTTCTTCACAAAAGAAACGGATTAAAATATTCAATTGCTGTACGCGTTTCTCCGGCACAGGAGTTTCATCTAGCTGGATGGGGGAAAAAAAAAAACCGCTTTTCAACACTTTTTCAGACAATTCTTTCTGAAAATATGGCCCTAAGCCATCATAAATTAAATATGACATCTTTTTGCGCCTACAACTAAAGTCTTCAGCTATTTTGCAGCCTGAGAACATTTTAGGGAAAACATTTATAGCTGTCAGCAAAGGAGTATGGCACACTAGATGATGCAATAGCCAAACAAAAAAGAGTTTCTGCAGTGGCTACATAATCAGAATGATTATTTTTTGTACCAATTGGAAAGCTACTAGCAATAGATAACTGGTTCAATTTTTGGATGGTTCCATCTTCTCTTCGTATTTTGTTACAGTTTTTTACATGTGTTTTGTTAAGGGCATGACGTTTTACAGCAGCTACACCATGCTGATTGCAATTTATGATGTTATTGCAAATGAAACAAAAAGCTTCTTTAGGTTTCTGACCGGCAGTGCACCAATCTCCTATATGGTCACCATTTGCATCAATTTGTTTTAAGACTTCAGGTTTAAATTGACTAGATCTCCCTATACCTAAAAAACAAAATAAAAATGATTAAAATACAATATCATAGTCATACATCATAGGATTTAATTAATTATTCTAGCATCAGAAAAGTTGCCTCTTTGTGTTAAAATATTTATTTTAAATTAATAGTTCATTAAGTTATTTAAAATATGTATTTAAAAAAAATTATCATTGTAACTTCATTTGTCTATCAGTTTTCAATTACTGGAATATGGCACATCGTCATAATGTTGATTATTTTGACCATTTACATCCAAATAGGGAGCTCAAAGCTGTATACTTATTAGTACAGAAGTTTCAGAAAACTGGAAGCATTGAAAACTGTTCATAAATTCTAGTGTGTGAAAAAATTTTAAATTCGAAAATTAATTATTCTTTGAATCTTTAAAATTGTTACTTTTAAGTTTGAAGGAAGGGGTGAAAATACATGCAATTAATATTTGCATGATATAGAAAGTCTAAACTTAGACTTCATGAAAAGACAGGGAAATTTCCTTTTCCTGTAAAGCCCTATAATAAGTAATTGAAAGAAATTAACTAAAAAATAAGGCTGTATTATTGCACATTTCATTAATAGAAAGTCCCCAAATAAAAAATTTGACCTGAGGGGAGAAGGGGGGAATGATAAAATACTATTAACGAGTTAGAAGTCCCGTAGTGGTAATCACCAAGGGGTCATTCATTCATTTTTTTGATATACATTTTTTTTAAGACCACCTCCCCCTAAATTATCAAATAATAAAACCCTCAGCCCAGGTAAGGGTTCACAAATGACGTCATCCATTACGGCACGTGCTCACGGACACCCTTGCTAGTTAAGTGGTTTTTCCGTTATTTGGGATGTTTGGAGGAGTGCAATACCCTTCCCCTCCAATCATGGGTGTAGTGGAGCGGGAACGAGTGGGAACGGCGATCCTTTACCTTTCTAGAAGGCGGAACGGCGTTCCCTCATATAATATTTTTTTTAATTTGTATTTTTTTCTTCTCTTTATGTGATACTTAACGCAAAGCCAAGTAAGCAAACGAAAGAGTCATTTCGTGAGAACTTTGCTTTTGTCTGCGATCCACAACTTCAGGGCTGAGCAGGCAAGTTTTAGTTTTTGTAAAATACTTGAAAGAGGCGCAGCAACCCACACATGGCCATTTTTCCTTCATTAGAAATGAACTGACATATATGTTTACATCTAGCTATGATTTATTCAATGGCAATTATACTCTTCAACGAATGATGTGTATTTGTGGATGCATTCCAGTGGTCAAATTTGTATGGTTCGTCATATATATAGGCTAAAATTTCCATACACAAATTCACTCTAACTATCTACATTTTTAAAGAACAAAACTGTGGCCAAGCACATACAGTTCTTTGCGCCCTTTCCTTGAAGAATGCTTCCACTCCTCTTATTTTAACGGGAACTCTAACCGATTTTTCAACAAAAGTTATGTAACGTTTATTTATTTATTTTTTTGTTGTTGTTTTCTTTCTATACATCACCTATTTAAAGTTATTTGTAAACCTCTCTCCGTACCTAAGAAATGAATTCGTTCAAGAGGAAAATACTAATGACAATAAATTTTTTTTTTTTTTTTTTTTTTGACAATCCAAAAAAGTTAATTAAACCTGCGATTCTGACGGAATAAACTGGTTGGTGCTAAAAATCCAAATAGGTAAGAGCAGAATGTTGATATTTGATATTAGCTTTTAAGGTTTTTGAGATTACCGAATTATGCAATTATATTTTGTCAGATATTGGGAAAATCAAACAGATAACTTGTTTGAACATGAAAAAATTTGTTCAAAACAGTATTGATTTTTAAAGCTATTATATTAACTTCGCTTTTGCATGTTTGTTTGTTTGTGAGTTTGAATATGTTTAGTTCAACAGGTAAAATGTTGCTTGAAAGTACACTAAAGAGAATGGCTTCAAGCGCTCCGCTACTTTGTTTTGACAGAACTGAACAGTTGTTAACTTTGTTTCAGTTTAACTTGTCAGTACTGATAATACTATATTAGCTGAATTGCAGCCCTTCACAACCTAGGGTAGCGAAGGGTAACCAAGGCTTGCGCTAAGAGCAGAGGACTACTATAAAAAAGTAATGCGTAGCAAAAATCAGTAATTTTAATAACATGTATTTTATTAAATTCTTATGAAATTAATTTTATTACAATTTTTATGATTTATTAAAAAAAAAAAAAAAAAAAAAAATTGTATCCCGAAGGTTTCTTAATAAAACCTGACGTAAAATAATGTTATTTAGTGCAGAAAACGCTACGATTTTAATAATTTACACCCATACCATTTTTGGAGGGTTTTCTAGACCCATTTTCATTGTAAGAGACGCCAAAACTCATTCTTGCACACATAGCATTTTTGAGGTGCTCATTAGCTGTTTTGAGATTATTAAAGTAATATTATTAAAACTATTTAAAATTGTCATTTTCACTCTTCCCTCCGCTCTTCCAGTACACACAGAAAAAAAAAAACGTTAGTAACGACGCAACATAGCGTTCCCATACCTTTTTATTTTACACTACACCACTGCCTCCAATACATATCCGCCACTTATCCAAAGAAAAGGCGAAACAGTATTTCACTGATGCAAATAGACGATTGCGACAGTAAAAAAAATTTGAGTCCACGAGCATGTGCCGTACTGGGATAGATCGTTTGCGTTTGCCGATACCCAATTCAAGACGGAACAAGTGGATGCAAATCAAATTCCTTCAATAAATGCATACCTAAATGTAAAAAGCAAAATAACACATTGCGGTAAATTCCTAGTTTAAGTGGATAGGTTGGCACGATTTTGTAAAATTATCGTCAAAGCCAAAACAGCGCCAAATCGATATGGCGGCTGATTCGAAATCTATGAGATAGCGACATACGAATTCAAAGTGGGTGAAAATACTAATCGACTGCAAACATAAGGAATATGAAAATAATCAATTAGCAATTGTGAAAATTAAGAAATGGTAAAAAAATTCACAAAAAATAAAGTTCCTAACTATGAAACTTTATCGCCAACCAATCGGCGCCAAATTCGCTAAGCGGTATTTCCACGTCAACTAGGAATAGACCGAATGGGTAATCTTCGCTTTGAACACTACAATAAAAACAAGAAAAGAAGGGAAATATTTTACTTACTCTTTGACGACATGGCTTCCTTCGGGTTATCCAGTACCACTACCAATTGTTGAGTTTATTACGACTCGGATATAAACATAAAGTTCAGTCCACAGAACAATCTACAAAAATCATCATTCACGCTAAATCGGGTGTTTCACAGGTCATTTCTAAAAATTCCTTCTTACGAACATTGCAATTCTCAACACAGGTGAGATGCAGCTCGAACGAGAATAATGATCAAAGATTCGAAAACGATACTATAGCGCTCTTTTCCGCACTAACCATAAAAATTCGCATCCACCTGTGAGCGAGAAATAGACTCGTCCAGATTCTTTTTCTCGTCCATTCATTGGTGCATGAAAGGCGATCGCAAACCAAAACGGGAAATGACTGATACGCGGGAACGGAGACAAAGAAAACGGAATGTTGACGGCTTTCACTAACAAACACAAACAGCAAATTAGAAAGAAAAAAAGAACGAAAAAAAAAAGTTTTGGAGCAACTTTTAGTGCAAAAATCGTAAAAAGGGCAGTTTCGTATCAGGTTGTATCAGTATTTTAAATTGGCGCAGGCGTGCCATCCCTGTAATAACAAATCTTAAATATACCTCCAAAACAGCTTTCAAAATGTATCTATATTATTTTGAGAGCCCGGTACGACATAAAGGCCCCATACACCCTTGAGGCTCAGAGAAACACCTAGTTATTAAATATAGTACTCTTGTGTTAGATGGGTCCCAGATAAAAACTGCCAAATTGCTGCAATAACTCATCTGAACTAACAACCTTCAATCCATCAATGATTCCTACAGGGATGTAAGTGCCAAAATGTGATTTTGGAGCACTTCTGGAGCAGTAAAAATATGATTTTGGAGCAGTGAAATACGGTTTTGGAGCAGTAAAAATATGATTTTGGAGCAGTTAAATACGGTTTTGGAGCAGTAAAAATATGATTTTGGAGCAGTTAGATAAGGTTTTGGAACAGTAAAGTATTGCATTAAAATTAACGATTTGTCGAACATTTGTTAGTATTTTGACCGTAATATATCTACTTTATGCTAACTTAAAGTCTATATGCGTGTAAATTAATTTACATTAAGAATAATTATTAATTTGAAAATATTATCTAAAAGATAAATGAAATGGTAGTGTTTATTTTCAGATATGGCATATTTGTAATTTTTCGTGTTATTATCAGTGCTAGGAAAAAAAGAACGTGATCATTAACTTCTGGCCCAACAATAAAAGTCTGAAGAAATTCATTTCCCTTTCAAACTATCCAATAAGAAACCCTGAATTCATATTTGTAATACTGAGCACAAAACAAACACTGAAAATATAAAAAGTTAAAAAGTAAATTTCGTAAAAAATCAGAAGCTTAGAAAACAATTCAATAAAAGGACAATTAATAGATGATAGTTGTAATGGTTTCTTTTATATTAGTAGCACTATTATATTTCTTCATTAAAATAATATTTACTTTCTCAAATTTTATGATTCGACTGTGGAATATACAAGTATTTCACAATCTATTGCATGTCTAATTAAATTTGAAAATACAATTATAAAACAAATAAATAAACTCTGCAAAAAAATTCGCACACCTATTTAGCTTAAAAAGTATTTAGAATAATTTTTTTTTTTACATTATATTGATTTTAAATATGATAAATTGTCGAAATACAATAATCAACTCCAAATAATTAGACTGCCACTAATAATCCAATTAAAATGTATAAGTCCTCCATTACAAATGTTGTGCATACATGTATTTTCAAGCAATGAAAACAAGTTCATTTTTTTTTTGCCTTTTTGGTAGAATGCAATGAAACAAAAGCTTGTTTCTTACTGTTCTCTTCCAGGTTCTTTAAGTACATACTGATTCTTGATTTTGCTTCTTTAAGAAGCACTTGTCCGCTTTCTACGAGATGCATTCTCTTCTTTTTAATCCCTTCTTCAATATTTTTTTCAGAATTGTTTAATAATTCTTGGGATGCTTTTAATTTTTGTTGTATATAAGATTCTTCAGCTTTCAATTGCATTATGTCTGTAATGACTTCAACTTTTGGCTTAGTAACTTTTCGTTTTTGTTGCTCCATTCTGCTTGAATACTTTTTGTAAGCACCTCGTGCTTCTTTTAGCATCTCAACTGTAACCTGAAATGTGTCCAAGCCTCCTAGTGTTTCAACATGTGATTTCACTTGTCTTAGACCATTTATACTGTAAATATTTAAATTTAATCGACTCTCCAACAGTTGCTTATTTATGCTGAAACCTCTCTTTACATCCGCATTTCCATGAGGCAGACTCAGAAGGGCTTCAATAACATTAGATAGCAAAGGATATTTCGCATTTCCAAGATTATCTCTAATGGCAAAAATATTTTTCCAATATATGTCTATGGAGATTTATTATTTTTTGCGGGTGCTTACTTGGACATCGTCTTCCTCTTCTGCATCAGTATCTGGCTCCTTGTACCCTGGTTGCAATAAACTAAAATGTAAAGGTTTGGTTTGCAACCTTACCCACTCATCCACTAATAAAGAAACATTATCTGCCTTTATAACATTTGGTACCATACTAGCCAGATACCTGATGGAGTTAACTGAAGATTCTTGTGTCATCATCAATGGATGGAGAACTTGTAAACTCCTCAAAAGTTTGTTTCCTAATGGTAACGTTTTCAGTAAGCGTTTTGTGCATATCAAATAAAATGATCGTGCACCTAAATATACAGCTTTCTTTTCATTGAGGGGTAATGTAGATACCACTTTTAAAGTGTTTAATCCAATTTCAATAGATGTAGCTTTCTTCCAATGCTCAGCTTTATTGACACCCTATGATTTCAGCTTTTCGCCATACAAATCCTGAAAATACGTACTTTCTAAAAACCTTTCCATTAATTTTTTAACTAGCGATACCATTTCATCATATAAATATGAATAAGCGGTTCCGCAGTTTGAAATAAGGCTACATAGAGATTTAAAAGCTCAGATACATTTTGCAAAAACATAGCCTTTGCCAAGAGTGCTTTATCTTGTACGCTACACAAATACGTTTATGGCGAATTGAGTCTCTGGTTTTGGCGTCATTGTCCCTCTTAAAAAAACTTGCAATAACTTCAAATATTTCAATAAATCTTTTCAAGGAGCACTGAAGCGTTAACCAACGGCTGTTCACATGCCTCAATAATATCTGTCCCTCGAAACCCATCTGGTTTTGAAGAACTCGCAGGTCGTCACTTTTCGAAGCTGAATGTTTTAAAAAGTAATACAGATCAATTAAAAATTTCTCTACATCACCTCCAAAGACATTTAAAGCCTTAGAAAAACTGATATACACCTTATGCAATGAGCATGTTGAAATATCCAACAATAGTGGATAGTGAAAGAATTTTTGCCCTCAATGATTTCATGACATTCGGCCCATCACTAAAGAAACACAAAAGTTTGCCTTTCGGGAGTTCTTCCAAAACCTCTGTCAAACAATTGAACATATTCTCAGCAGTTCCATGCCTAATATGAAAGCTTTGCAAGTGTTGCACTATTACTTTTTTGCATTTTTCACAATAGAATCTTACCAAGACATCCATCTGCTGATGTCGAGTTTTCTGGCAATGGAGTCTCATCTACTGTAATAGAAAAAACGCCGTAGAATCTTTGATTTATTTCAGTAGTTGTTCCTTCATGTATGTACCAATACCATCAGAAATAAGATAAGATGCTTTCACTCTAGAGCATTTAAAATCTTTGGCTATTTGAGAGTCAGAAAACATCTGGGGAATATCAATGAAGCAGTATCACTGAAGGTGTACGGGACATTCTTTACAGCTAAGGAAACAGCAAACTGAATTTCAGCACACATTACTTTATCATTATGCAGGGCTCCCACTCACTCAGAGAGATTTGGAGCAGGAAAAATCAAGTTTTGGAGCAGGAAAAATGTTCCTCGGAGCAGGTAAAATTAAGTTTTGGAGCAGGAAAAATGACTTTCGGAGCAGGTAAAAACAAGTTTAGTAGCAGGAAAAATGCCCTTAGTAGCATGTAAAAGCAACTTTTGTAAAAAAAAAAAAAAATTAATAATTTTATAGCAGAAAAATAAATTTTGCACTAGGAATTTTTTTTTTTAAAGCAGAATTACCCGACACGAATGTCCCCAAATCGGAGTCGCAAATCTCGGTAATAGCTGCTATTACATTACCATAGGCCTTTGCGAAAACGAATATAACACCAACGTAAATATCGGGATAGCACCCACCATATCGCAATCTCGGTAATACAGGCGCAAAATCCCAGTAATATCGTATTTTTTAAGTTACCAAACAGCGTCGCAAATCTCGGCAATAGCTGCTATTACAACAGTGTAAACTTCAGCGAAAATGACTACCACACTTGCGTAAATATTAGCGATAGCGCTTACAATACCGTACAAAATCTAAACAGCGGATATAACGTAAGTTGAAGCAGGAATGGCCATCGCAAAAACGTACATATCGGCACAAATGTCGGTAATATTGACATTTTCTCGGTAATGTTTGTACAAAATTCGGTAATATTGGATGTGCGCAGCACTCTTCGAAAATGACCGTCACACCAACGAAAATATCAGCAATAGCGCCGAATAAAGCGGAGCGATTCTCAACAACACCGCTAATATATCGGTGAAAGACTCGACGAAAATGACCATCACAATAATTAGCAATAATGCCTGCATTAGCGTCGCAAATCATTGCAGTTACATCGACATTTTCTCACTAATATCGGGGGAAATTTTGTATATTGCAATATCGTAGCACTCGGCAATAATTACCATCATACCAACGAAAATATCAGCAATAGCGTCGAATTAATTGGAGCAATTCTCAATACTACAAAGCTATTACATTGATGAAAGAATCGACGAAAATAACCGTCATACCAACGTAAAACTTGACAATAATGTCAGCATTAGCGTCGTAAATCATCGTAGCACTCGGAGAAAATGAACACCACACCAACGTAAATATCAGCATTAGCACTGAATATACCGGAATATTTTTCAACAATAGCGATATTACAGCGGCGAACAGTATCGAATTTCAGCAAGCAGAAAAAAAATAGCGTTATGGCGCAAATATGGCTAAAATAAGGCATTTGGAGCAGCTTGGTGCAGATTTTTGTATTTGGCGCAGGTCTGAGACCCCTGCATTATGACTAAATGACTAAAGCATGTAAGAATCTCGGGATTAGAAAAATCTATTCTTCTCTGGGTAGTTTTCAAGAGAATGCCATCCTCGTTCCGTCCTATGTTGCATGCAGTTATGTGCTTGGTATTTTTTGCATGCCGTTTTACAACAGCAGACCCATGATGCTTACAATTGTCACATTGCAGAATGTACAAATGGCTTCTTCGAGTTTCGAACCAGGATTGCACCAGGTTGATATCGCATCTCCATTATCATTAACTTCTTTTAAAACATCAGAGTTAAATTTGCTACACCTTTCACCTGAAATAATTGCAACAATTTTAATATACTTTTATACTGAGCTCATGCACAGTTATGTTAGACAAAATCAGAGTTTGTATTCCAAATAAATTTATCTCAAATCACAACTTTAAATTTACTCTCTAAAAATTTTAACAGTTCCAGATGAGTTAAAAGTTTGCATAACTGAGGCCAGAATCTGAAGACTACCCATTCTTTAAAAAAATATAGCTCCTTCCAATTTAATTTTACTACATAAACAAAATGAAATGCATTCACACTTTCCTGTAAAAGTTCACTTTTTCGTATCAAATACTTCAAGCATTTAAGAATTAAGTACAAAAGAAACATTTGTACCAACACAATTTGTATTATTATATTTAAAAAAAAAAATCACTCTTTAATAGGGTAAATATAGCCATAAAGGAAATATGAAGTGAAATTAAAACACTGATAAAGCAAGCAACCAGAGGTTGTGCGAGCTGCTGATATGGCAAATCATGCTGTGAGCCAATTTTTAAATTTATATTACTTGTTTTTAGGAGTTTTGATTGTATTAAAATATACTCCATGGTAACAGAAATACCCAACTTATCTAGTGGTGAAAAAAATTGCTGCAACAAGCAATTATGCGGTATATGGAGAATGCCACAGAATTGTTGCAACAATATAGGGAAATAGCTATAATTATATTATTTTACTAAAAGGGTAGTTCACTAATTAATTTTTTTTTTAACTAACCTAGGATTCTTAAAACAAAAGAGAAAAGAAATATGTAATTTTAAAGGAATTATGTTTGCTAAAGGATGAATTTGGAATGCAAACTTTATCATACAGAAAACTTGCACTTATCTACAAATTAAAGAAAACTTTTCACTATAATTTGACAACTATACAAATGTTCAATGTCTATGAATATGAATAAAAGAACTTCAAAATGTAATTAAAAAAAAATTAAAACAAGAAAACATTAATTTTTTCAATGATTTTCTACCCTTTCATGTTGCCTAAGTAACATTTTTGGGATGTTTTTTTCCCCTTCAACATTTTCTAAAAACAGAATTATAATGAGGAGCTCTAAATGCATATCGTATTAAGTTAATTCTGTTAATGATTTAGCTTCCACATAAAATATTAAGTCCGATGGAATCAGATTGAAGATTTTAAGTTTGTACTATGCTTAATCCACATAGGGATAGAACTACATTTTTTTTTTTTTTTTAAATTTATTCTAAAAATAATCATATATTCCTTAAGTGTAAACAAAAATATCAATTAGTCTCTCACTTTAGACAAGCAATAAGCAAATGAAAGCCGGATGCATAAAGATTGATTTTCCAATTTCTAGCTTTGAACATGCTTAGATTCTAACCAGAACCCTTTTCTTTCCTAACAGCTCACAAATAAATAACTCGTCAATTTTAAATACAGCAATAATAAAAATAGTTATCTCTGATCGATTTAAATATAGCGTGTTGAAGACAGAAAACTTCTCGCAATTTTTATTCCACAAGAGTTCTTCTTAACGGAGGGGGCGGGGGGGGGACAACTTCTAAAAATAATAGCGTATTTACAAATCAATAAATACAGTCAAACCCCGTTAACACGAAGTCGATGGGGCTGCCGAAATTGTCAGCGTTAACCGAATTTCATGTTAAACGAATAAATTAACGTTAAGTTTAAGTGCGGGGAACTGCTTTTACTTCGCGTTAAATGAAATTTCATGTTAAGCGCTTTTGCGTTAACGAGGTTTGACTGTATTAATATTTATTACAAGTAAAAGAGAAACTAGGCAGGATGCACCTATAATAAGTATTTCACGAAGAGAAGAAACGTATTTTAACTTTAACTTTCAAAAACATAGTTCCACTAAAAATTATGACCTATTATACTTTTTAACAAAAAGTTTAATCCTCAACAGAAATTAGCTAGGCAACTCAAAAAGAAGAGAAATAATATACTTACTATTTATGGCCATGGTCTAGTTGAAATGCAGTCGAAATGTGCAAGCCAAGGTTAAAAACGATAATGTCCAAAACAAAACCTTCTTCTTATGGGTTGTCAATGGGTTTGTAACCATACAAAACCGAAATGATCCATAGATACGCAATACCTCCGTGACACTCTTCATCGGCGGCATTCGGTGATAAATGTTCTGCGCAATTTCGAACAATTTGAAGCCAAAAATCTCGCCAAGAATATTGCGAAGCCAAAAAATTAATTTTGGTGCAGTTCACCGCAATCTTGACCTAAAAAGGATTTTTGGAGCAGGGTAATCAGTTTGGCGCAGCCCGGCGTATGTCTTACATCCCTGTTCCTATAACAAACTGTAAACATTTAAGCTTGGCGACAACTGGTACCCATATAATGGAAGAGTACCGTAAACATATTGTAGAAGCTTAAAATAGGTAGTATTGCATTGAAACAAAGAATAAAATCCAATAATTTTTTATCTGCATTTAAGTGTGATATTGATAGCAAGATAAACTTTAAAAAATCAACTTGTAAAACAAAACTGTTATTCAACATCATAGTAATGCATTACACTTGAAGAACACATTTAAAGATATTCTTATAACAATTTAGAAATTGTCCTTGATTTTGCGAAGAACATCCATAACTTCAATGGGATCAATTTTTTTTGTATGCTGCTGAACAGATTTCTTATCAGTTCTTAAAAAAGGATTATAACACAATTCTTCACCAATAGTTGAAGGAACTGAAGGTTCACCCCTCTTTAGGTTATCTTCCACTTTCTTAAGTTTATTTAAAGCTTCTTTATTGTTGGGTTCAACTGATAAGGCAAATTTTAAGTTATTAACTGTGTATTCATGTCCACAGTAAAATTTAGAACTTAAGGGTAAAGCAGATAGTAAATTGAGCGACTTAAACATGTCTGCTGCAGAACCCTCAAAAAATCTACCACAGCCTGCAACAAACAATGTATCCCCAGTAAAACATATTGGATCAGAATTAGTGTTTTTAATAAAATAACATAGATGCCCACTAGTATGGCATGGCGTGTGCAAACAATTGATTACCAAATCACCCAGTTTCACAGTTTCTCCATGTGAAACTTTTATAGTTAATGCCTCAATTCTTTCATCGCCTCCATATATTGCTAGGTTTTTTATGATTTTGGAAATTATTTTGTTCCCTCCAGCGTGATCAAAATGGTGATGCGTCGTGAGCACTGCTTTCAAATCCACCTTTTCGGAATCAATAACTTGAAGAATCTTCTCGGGTTCAACAGGATCGATTGCGATTCCCACCTTTAGAAATTTATCAGTTAAAACGTACATGTAGTTGTCTTTTAGAGCAGGAACTACATGTACTTTATAGCGGTCTACACTTTGTGAAAAGTTAGCGTAATGTTGATTAAAAACACTATGTAAGTTAATTTTCCGTGATTGCGTCAAACGAACACCTAAAATACCAATTGCTCTTTTCAGATTCATTGCAAATTCTTTTTGCAATTAAAAGAATAAAGTATAGATTTTTTTATGAATACAGTTTGTTAGCTAACACCTGCTGAATGTATTTACGTTTTAATCAAATTCAAAATTACATTTTCTTCAGCTGATTTCTGCTGGACAATTATACAAAGTAGAAAAACAATAAACCTAGGCATATAACGTCAAACGCAGCTCTCTTTTGAGTTTCTACCGTCATCGCGATCTTGCTGATCCGTGATTGACTGAAAAATCCCATTTGCTTTTAAATGTGTATGTGCATCGATTGGCTAATTGTAAGTGAATATTTATATTTGTTTTTAAAGGTATATTATGATTGGTCACAATAATATCACAAGTGTTGTCAAATAAGAAAACTTTAAATAACAGCCTACAAAAAAACAAAAACAAAAAAAAAAAAACTGTAAAAAAATTAACCTTTCCCAAAAGGTTTGCACTAAAAACACTTGATTTATTACAATTTATTTTCTGGCGAATTTCACTCAAAATATATTATCGTACATTTTAAAAGAAAACCGGAATGTGAAGGTAATTAAGTGCATGAAAGTTTCAGTTTTGGTTTCAGTTCGGTTAGCAGTCCAGCAGCCACTTTCGAATCAATTGTTGGGTGGCAGAACAAACTTGTTGAAACTTAACATTCCAGTTGAACTTAGAAAGTAACTCTAGAAATTCATATTATTGAAGTTAATACAATTGTCATTCTTCTACTTTCTACATATAGTGCAAGAAGTAATTACGTTACTCAAAATAGTAAGTATTGAATATCATTAATCAGCAAAAAATTTCCTGGAATGTTGGCTTCATTATTATTTAATTATAATAGTTTAGTTTGTTTTTAATACAGTTTCATATTTAATGTTTTATTCTGAAAACTGCTTTTTAGATGTTAATTTTATAAAGACTTATAAAATTATTTACAAATTATTTATGCTAAGAACTTTTATTACATATTGTCTGTTAATTATGTGTATGATGCTGTTTAAATTTTAAAGGTTAAAATTTAATTTTTAGGTTCTTGAATAAATAAGGATGGAGTCTATGGAAAAGAAATGTTCCTTGTGAGTTTTTTATATATATCTATATATATATCTATATATATATATCTATATATATATATATATATATATATATATATAGATAGATAGATAGATAGATAGATAATAACAATTGTATGTTACAGAAAAAATATTCTAAGTTTTTAAACAATTTTTTCCAAAATATTTCAGGCTAATCTTATTACTTGATAACAAAAAAAATTTCAACCTAGGCTTTGTACAGTTTTCTAACTTGTAAAAGCAAATAACGTTTCTAAAAATTTAGGTTTAACTCTTACTTACGAAAGTTATTTTTTTTATTACTTACATCTGTCGTATGAAACCTTGATCATAAAATTGTAACAGTTTTATAGTATACTTTTTTAACAATATACTTTAATGAAATTAAATTGAGACCTCTCAAATGTTTTTGATTTTTTAAATGGCTTGTTATATAAAACAAAAATAGAAATTTAACCTTAAAGAAAGTCCCTCTAAAGTTAAAAGTTGGCCAAGTGTAACAGAGTTTGTTAATAAGAATAGTAGTACTTATAACTTCATGCAAAGAAGTAAAATACATTTTTATAATAGTATGACATATATAGATATAGATAGATAGAAAAAGTGCTTTAAAGTTTTCAAATGTAAAAAAAAAAACCCTATTATTTGTATATATATATATATATTTATAATAGTTTTTTTTTTTTACATTTGAAAACTTTAAAGCACTTTTTAGGGTGGATCTTAGCACAGCCCACCTCTTGGCGTCTTTTTGAATTCTCGCCAAACTAGTGGCGATAACGTCGCCAATGTGGCAACCTAAACGGATTATGGAGAAGAACTGTCTAGAATCTTACGGAGTGCCTTTTTTTAACGTCCGATAGCAATGGCGTTTCGCCTAAATTTTCTTGCCAAAACTATTCGAAATGCGCAATGAAATTCTGAAACCTGATTGGTTAATTAATCTATATTCATTCTCGATAGTAGTTGGATTTCGTTGGAAAAGACGCAAAAAGGTTAATTGTTTCCGTCATTTATGCTTGTAATCTCTTGGGAGAAGGTTTTTATGGTAAGTGTTATTTTTTAAAAAAAGTATTATTATTTCTGGCCTTCAAGTATCGTTTTTTAATTGAAAAATAATAATAACAAATATTCAATCAGTAGTCAACTTGGCGAGATTTCAAATAAGTCGCCAAGAGGTGGGCCCATCTAAGATTTTACCCGCTTTTTATATAGATATACAAATAATAAATAGGTTTTTTTTTTTTCATATGAAAACTTTAAAGCACTTTTTCTCAGTGTCACTACATTTAAAGGTTGATGTTATTTTTCCTTAATAGTGAGTAGTTAGAGTTTTTCTAGAAATAGGGGGATGGATTTCACTAGTTTTAGAAGCTGGAGAACGCATGTTTTTTAAAAACGTGGGGGCATCACCCCCCGTCTACCCACACTACTTGCTCTGGGACGTACACCTAAAATCTGAAGCCTCCTGTTGACAGATTTTCTCAGTAGCACCTCAGAAAACAATTTATTAAATTCAAAATTTTATTCTACGTTCTTTTTTTTTCTTCTTAAAACCATTTTTCAGTTTTATAAACCTCTTGGGTTCATCAATCTACTTCCTCTGCCCCTAAAATGTTGATGAAGCGTTTTGCATCACAAAAACCCCCTGTAGGTACTCCTGGTATAAGTATCAATAATCCACTACTCTAAGATCAAATTCCTTTCACGAAATCACTGAATTATATATATATATTTATTTATTTTTTCACTTTCGCACCATTACTCTAGAGCAGTGATTCTCAACCACTGTGCCACGGCACTTTTGTGTGCCACCAAATTCTTAAAGTGTGTCGCCAAATTTTAGAAATGTATATAATAAAAATTATAATGCTTTTTTTTATTAAGAGTAAAGTTTAAATTAAAAAATAGTACTTATATATGTATGAATATTGTAACGAAGATTTTTTGGGGATATATTAGTTACACATTGTTTTTTGCATCGAGAAGCACTTGTTACAAAATATTTGCCATCAGAATTGAAAATAGTTCTGAAACAATGTGTTAAAAGGGTTAATTATAAAAATCCAGACCATTAAAAAGTCGCTTATTTCGTAATTTATGCCAAGCTATGGAAGTTAAGTACGAATCCTTGTTACTGCATATGGAAGTAAGGTGATTGTCCAGAGGAAAAGTTTTATCTCATGTACTGGAATTAAAAGACGAAATGAAAATGTTTTTTGAACAAAATAAAAATTATGATTTTGCTCATTTGTTGGAAGATAAAATGTGGTGAGCTAAACTAGCTTACTTATCAGACATTTTTGTAATTTTTAATAAAATAAATTCAAGTATGCAAGGGCCGAAAGAAAATATATTAAACTCAACAGATAAATTGGTGGGATTCCAAAAACAAATAACTTTATGGAAGAATAAAGCTCAGGAAGGATATTTGGAAAAGTTTGAGTCAGCCCCAAAAGATTTTAATAAAACTATTCATAAAATTGTTATTGACCATTTGACAACATTAGAGGAGAGAACTATTCATTATTTCCCAAATTTAGATATAAAAAAATTTGATTGGGTTCGTAATCCATTTGTGAAAACGAATACTTCTGTATTTGAATTAACTTTGAATGAAGAGGAAGAACTAATTTCACTTTCTAATAATCGAGATTTAATTTTAAAATATTCAGAAGAATCAATTCATTTTGGATTAAAATTAGATACGATTATCCCATGATAGCCAGAAAAGCTTTAAAAATATTATTACAATTTTCTACATCTTATTTGTGTGAATTCAGATTTTCAGTATTAACCAACATAAAAACGAAAAAAAGATCGAAACTGTTAATTGTAGAAGACTATATGAGAGTAGCATTGTCATTTTTATAACCAAATATAAATGAAATTATCAAAAAACATCAAGCTCAAATTTCTCATTAAAAGTATTCTTATTATTCATTCGTAATTAATCCCTTAATAAACATACTGTTGTTTTTGTAGTACATATTATATTATTTTACATTCCAAATTATTATCATAAACTATTTTACACAGTGTAATATAGGTAAGTAAACAACTTTTAAACTTATCTTTTTCTTTGTGTGCCGCCAAATTTTGAAATCGTTAAAAGTGTGCCGCTACAAAAAAATGATTGAGAATCACTGCTCTAGAGCATATGAATTTCCTCTTGAATTTTTTTTCATGTGTTCTGACTTTTTCTGTGCCACCAATTCCTATTAACTATCTATGTAATATGTGAATATACTCGACTATCTTCCCAAATCCTTTTTCCACTGCGCATATACCCTATGTCTATAAATGAATTTTTGAAACTTCCGTATGTCAGTAGTTTTAATCCACAATTTTTACCCATAATTATTACCAGATTTCAAAAAGAAATACTTCTGTGTTAATAATTCATACTTTTCCCTGCAACTTTTATAACATGATTTTTTTTTTGTTGCCATTCTATGTACTTACAAATTGAACAATATTTTATGATCAAGAAAGCATGGTTGGCTGATTACCAAATATATATATATATAGGTCTCGCTATTAATTTCCAGGACTGACGTAACTGTAGGAGAACGAAAAGCCGGAAGATGGTGCTAATGATTGCATATTGAAGAGCGTTTTCTTGCGTAGCTCTTAAATTCCTGTTGTCGAAGTGAAAATGGAGCAAAGAATTAACATTAAATTTTGCTTCAAATTGGGCAAGACAGCTGCGGAAACCTACGAAATGTCCATGTCTCTTTGTCCATGTTCAATTCATTGGCGAGTACTCGAATAGTCAATCGACGATCACATTTCAGCATACCGCAAACTTTTTCAATTGTTTCCGGCGTGCGTACGGACTGCAGCCGACCTGTGTGTGGATCATCTTCGACGCTTTCGCGCCCGTCCCGAAAGCGTTTAAACCATTCAAAAGTTCTTGAGCGGGATAATGCTTCCTCGCCGTAAACTTGTTGTAACATTTCGTAGGTTTCCGCAGCTGTCTTGCCCAATTTGAAGCAAAATTTAATGTTAATTCTTTGCTCTATTTTCACTTCGACAATAGGAATTTAAGAGCTACGTTTTGATGCGCCTTTCCACGAGAACCACTTACTTCAGAATGACGCCGATTGCACTGCACATGAGCAAGAAAACGCTCTTCAATATGCAATCATTAGCACCATCTTCCGGCTTTTCGTTCTCCTACAGTTACGTCAGTCCTGGAAATTAATAGCCGGACCTTGTATATATATTTTTTTAAATTTAGTTTGTGTTTTATATTTAAGCTATGTATAACTATGTGCTTGGTAACTAATTTTAGTGCTTTGCAATTGCGGAACTTTTTTACTATTGAGTAACTTAATGAGTAATTTGTAATATTACATAACTAGTAGTAGTTGCTTTCGAATTGTGTTATATTATAGAACCCATATGCTAAGAATGGTTTATTTTTATAATGTAATCAGGAATTAGGTAGTCAAATTGTTATTGCCTGTAAAGTAAAAGTTCAAAAGTAAAATGTGTGTTTTTTAATTTAAATGATAATACATAGCCTATACCTGATTCAAGATACTTGACTGTAAAACTTCAAAATCAGTAAAAGCTTTGTCTCAGAAATCTTGTTTTAAGATTATTAAAAAAAAAAGCTTTTTATCTACCAGATTATATTAGCTAAATATGCTCATTCATATTCACAATGTAAATTTAGAGTTTGCAAGGCTCAGTGCAAACTTATCTTTGACCAATCAGTTATGCATTAAAATGTGGTAGTCAAAATGTGTTTATATCAAAACGACAAACGGATTAACATAAATGATATGCAATTAAATTAATTTATTTACTCACAAAATTAGTTCATTTTTATCTGTACTGCATAAAACTAAATCTAAAAGATATTTCATCTTCAAAAAAGTTAGAAAATGTTTGAAGTCATCTACAGACATCTTTTGTATTATATTCTCTAAAAATTTTTATTTAGTTTCTTTCAAAATTTTTTACTTCAACCATAAATATGAAATAAAATTTGTATGAAAAAAATCAATATTAATACTACAAAAATTATTAAAACTGAAAAGGTAAATTATTTTTATAAATTGTTTGGAAATAAATTTTATCAAATTACTGACTATTTAGACTATTGGAAGTTCTTGATATTGCAATAGTGTCAAGCCTCATTATATTTTATATGTAAATAAAATCAAATTACCACAACCAAGTTATTTTGATTAAATGATTAGCTAATTAATATCTAATTAGTACAGATTCATATGCAATTTATGATACAAATTGTTTAGCACATGTGAAGCATTCAATATTTTACAATGCTGATACCAAAAGCAATTTCGAGTTTACGCAATGCTGCAAAACCTCTTCTACAACAGTAATGTTCATTAGGATGGGCCGTCATTGTATGTTAAAAAAAAATAATTTTCAAGAAACAGAATAGCACTCAAAAGTTGCCTCTCTGTCGCACAAATAAAGTGATAAATAACTTTTTACAAGTAAGATAAATCTTGAGGTCTCTACCAGCCACTGAAAATGGAGATTAAGAGGGCAAAATCGAATATTTTCAATGGTGTTTTGCTGAATTCTATTTTAATTAAGTAAAGAAAAATATATAGTTACAACGATAAAACATAACTCCTCAATAACATAAGTAAAATAATGAATAACTTTTTATAAATAAAATAAATTTTGAGGACTCTACCAACCATTGAAAATAGGGATTAAGATAGAGAAATCGAGTATTTTCAATTAGATTTTATTGAGTTTTATTTTAATAAAGTAAATACAAGTTTATAGCCACAACGATAAAATAATTAAAAGAAACTAAAATTTTGCACTATTAAAAAAGTTACAATGATAAAATAATTGAAAATGAATCAAAATTATGCGACATTGAAATTCTTTTTGCTGTCAAATTTTGGTAGAGTTTCTCTTGACTTCATAGTTACTCTGACAAATCCATCACGATTTTCATGTCCATCAGCAGAAACTGAAACTTCAGTCATTATCTTAATATAACGTTCTACAGCTTGAATATGATAGGGAACGTCTGAAGTTTCTTTCATCTTAACGAAATCCTTTAGTTCATCATTTGAAATATTTTCCAGGATTGGTGGAGAAGTGACATCACACCTATCCCAATATATTAAATTAGTGTAGTCTTCGGCTTGAAAGTTTATTTTTGGAATTTGAAAACTCTTACTTCAGTTCCTTTTTCGACTAGATGATTCCTTGCTTTTAAAATACGTCTCAGTCCTAACTCTGATATTTTGGCGCTCATCACTTATCGTAGCTAGAAGTAGATTTTGAGGATGACAGAAAAAAGCATTTTTTTGTATGACTGGATCGATAATTGCTTTGTGTTTACAGCTAAAGTACCTTGTTAAATTCAACTAATCTGTAGATATGAGATGCTTCATATTTACAAGATGAATTTAGTTTAATACTAAACCAAAGGGGCACATAAACTCTTAGAATAAATTCCTCTAAAATCTTTAGTTCATCTGATACTTTATCACTTGAAACATACAATCTTAATATTAAATTCGCTGTTGTGAGCCACCTTGAATAAGATAAATTTCCAGGATGTTTATTGTCTAAACTGTCATCGCATATGCCAGAAGATAATACCTGACAAATATCATACAGATATTTTTGATCTGTACTTGGATTATGAATAACAACTTTAAGTAGAACACAAGTTATGGGAACAAAATTTACCAAAGGTTTTTGTTCACAATGCTCTAGTTGTTGTTCAGTTATAGATAATGCTATATTCTTACCTGAGCCATAAATTTTCACAAAATGCTTTTCGATTATGTTGACGAGCCCTACGAATATTTTTTTTATCAACGACTAAAGATCTGTCAGTTTTAGTGATAATACCAATATCTTGCAAAACCGTAGATTCCACTGCTGCAGCTGATCTATCAAATATATGATATTTGTCACAAATACCTGCTAATGTAGGTAGTTGGATGCTGTTTCTTGCATTCGAGGAAGTGGATTGTGGTTCCAGTCTTACTGTATCACATATTCCTGCTGAAGAAGGTTGTGATTCATCCTTTCTAATATCCAGGCTTATTTTTGCACTAGCTACAGACACAGACAATTCTTTTGATTTTATTTCCTTTAAATTCCGCTTCTCTACTCTTAATTTTTTTTTTTTTTTGTCTTTTTTTTTACTATTCTTTGTGTTTCTGCTATATCAACATTTCCAATACTCATTTTTCGGCAAGTTCTTTGATCGTTTAAAAAGAATCGCTTTTTAGCAGGAACTTTTCGCAGTTACATTTTTCAAAATCTTCACATTTACAAAATCCTATGTCAAATAACTTTTTTTCTACCTCTTTTTTAAAAGCCTGTACTCTAGTATCAAAATGAAAAAATTTCTTAGCTTTAGGATATCGAATTAAATAAATATATTTCTTATGATACTCACGAATCAGTTGCAAAACACGTTTATGACATACTATTGGAATTGATGCTCTCATCCATACTGCTTCACCTTTAGTAGCTACGATTTGGCTTATATAGGAAATACCAGGCTCTTTCCCACAGAATTCGTTATGTTTTAGGTCATATTGAATAGGCTTGGGCGATGCATCGGCAAAAACCGATGTAAAATCAACATCGTCAAACCGGTGTCATTATTTCTCCAACACCGATACGTCACGATCTTTTTCGACGAGAGCACGATATTGCCCAACACTTCAAGTACGAAGAACCGTGCCACGATTCATGCGCGGTGTTCCTAAGATACTATAGAAACGTATTGAAACCGTCGACACCGCGCCGTTTGAAACGAGTTCCATTTGCTTTTACGCGGTACTTCATCAGCAAGCTCACATCGTGATAATCCTATCCAGCCCTGCATATGCGCGATGTTCCCAATATTGTATAGAAACATAGTGAAACCATCGTTATCAGGCCGTTTGAGACGATTTCCATTTGCTTTTGCGCATGACCGATACTTCATCAGAAAAAAACGCATCGTTGTAATCGTATTCACCTTCCGTATATGCGATGAATATTGAAATTGAGAGGTGGCGCCAGTAGTCTAGTAATATTGGAGATTCCATAAAAGAAGTATTCCTTTTATTGTTTGAACATTATTTATGTTGTTCTTTCAACTCTTGGAAAACGTTTTGATTTTTATTTAATAGTCATCAGATATAAGACCTTGATATCTATTTTTGGAATTCTATTGAGCATTTCCTACACTTTTTGTGTTTCATTTTTTTTTTTTTTTTTTTTTTATTATTTCTCTAACTTGAAAGAAACAAAATATTACTTGCTATTATTTTATTTTGCTTTATTTATTAACGCAAGAGGATGGTGGTATTCTGGCGCGGTAATTTCTGTCTAGTTCTTACCCAGTTAAGATAATCTGGTTATTTATTACTATGAGCTGTTTGTTACATCTGCCAAAATTAATGTGAACCAGTGCATGGACTAATCACAGTTGTTTCTTTAGATTGCTTAAATACTTATAAAAGATTTTTTTTCCCATTTACATTGAAGGATTTTCTCTTCTGTCTCGTAAGTAAATAAATGTTTTATAATTTTTTTTTTTTAGTTTGTACAATTTGAATCAAGTTTATTTCCATAAGATTAATTACTCAATCCAACATTGCTTTTTACAAATGCTGAAATGCAGATTTTTTTTTGGCACACAATAAAGATTATCAGAATTTTAAATGTTATGCATTAATTTTATTTTTATTGTTTAATAGTTATATTGTAAATTGTAAGTAATGAAATATTCATTAAGAAGTAGGTTTTTGATTTAATAATTAAGAATATCCAATAACTAAAGTAACATGTGCACTGCCAGGAAGTGCACTTGTCCTCCCCCCCTTCCCTACACACTCCTTACCTAGAAAATAACAAAGTAAAATTTCATTAAGATAGAGAAATTGAAAATCCGGATTAAACCAATAATAATAATAACAACCGGCTTATACCCCCTTGGGTACTTTGTGTATCCCCCTGAAAATAATTCGGTTGCTGCTCATGTTATTTAAAATAAACTTCCTAAAATTATAAAAAACTAAAATGAATTTAATAAAATTTTACAAAGCTAAGTAGGCATAACTTTCATCTTTATGGCGTGTTACGAAAAAGTTGTTTTGTAGTATTTTGTAAAAAAAACAACACATAATTAACATCGCGATGTATCGTGATGTTTGCTTCCCGATATATGACGATGCAGAAATGTTAACATCGCCCAGGCCTAATATTGAACAAACAATTTACACTTTATAACATCTTCTTAAGCCAGTAGCACAGCATCACAAAAATCCGATGGTGAAAAAAAAATTTGACAAATTCTTCACTATTTAACTCATTATTTAAAATTTAAATTCAACAGCTCATACTTGTGGAAGAAAAACAGACACTTTAAAAGAAAATATTCTTGCAGTACTTTGATAATAAAATGTATTTCATCCAATTTGGTTAGTGAAAGAAACAAAAATTAAAAAAAATAGTGTGTTTTTTTATTGCTGTAGCACCATCTAGTAAAAAAATAAGAAGTCAGGGGTATTATTTTTATTTTAATATTAAAAATGTTTAATATATGTAAAACCTTTTGCTTTTCTAAAAAAGAAAAAGCATGGAATGCAGATATAAAGACAAACATTTCAAAATTGCAAGTGATTCGTTAAATGTAAAATGAGGTTTAGTAAGAAAAAAGTTTTCAATGAGACATGACCCCTTTTTACTTTTATTGAGTCAAGTGAAATATATACTTTCTGGTAGAGATCCCAAGATATTAATATATTCTTTAAAATTTTTTTTT
This sequence comes from Linyphia triangularis, assembly GCA_963978545.1. Classification (NCBI taxonomy): domain Eukaryota; kingdom Metazoa; phylum Arthropoda; class Arachnida; order Araneae; family Linyphiidae; genus Linyphia; species Linyphia triangularis. The sequence goes on along the minus strand of OZ021724.1, from coordinate 83,023,922 downwards.
TAATTTACTGGTGTCATAAAGCAACTTTTGATACCTATTCCGTAACATATTTCTAAAAAAAAAATTTCGGCCCACCCTAATGTTCATCCATATTTCAGAAAAGAGTTATGAAAAGTTTTAACTCCACAAAACTCTAAAAAATAATTTTGTTAGCACTTTTTAATTCTGTTTTCTTTTCAGATAAGCTAATACTTAAAATTGATACTCAAACTATTTTGCTCTATACTAGTACTGACCAAATCACGCTGTACTAGTGCAAAAACATATCAGTGCGTATTTTAAATGGATAATTATTTTTTGTAATAAAAGATTTAACTAACACAATTTTGTGTACTTTAAAAAAAAAAAAAAAAATTATTTATGGTATTAAGAATTGGAATAAGTTTTCCAAGCAAGTCTTCAAATACCATGCTACACAACTCCCAATACTGCCACTGTCTGTAAGAAAATTAGCAACTATCTGTTAGACAGGAACTTTCTGACTCAGATCAATATGGTGCCAAATACCAAACCCTGACAAAAATGGTATTGTACCACTGATATCCTTCAGACAAGAAGGTGGAAAGATAACAAGTAGGAGGTCTTGGAATGAAGTCTGATTGAAGAGCTTTTTCAATTCCATTTCCTTGAAAAGATAGGATCATCACAGAAAACCCATCAACGACTGTTCCTCCTCTGTTTCGCTTAAGGAATAATGTAATAGTTATGGCTAATATGGTAGGGGGTTTTGAGATGAGAATCACATTTTTTCAGGGGTGGGGTCACCAAAAATATAGCCAAATTGAGTGTGTGTGTTTTTTTTTTTTGTTTTTTTTAATTAACGAAAACAGGAAAGAATAAATTACAGCAATCTATATCAATTTTAAATGCAGTAATCAGTCTTATTGGGTAATTGAAAGCTGTGTAATGTTCCATCCCCTAGTTTATTTAATAAATTTCAATTGTTTACATTTGCTTTATTGCAAAAGTACAGATGACCAAAATTGCTAGGGAAATTCAAATTGTTTTCCCTCAATACCCTGAATAAAACTATTTCTGAATTACTTTCTTTGTAAAACACAGATAAGTGTGGCATAAAAAAAGCTTTATTGGAAGAATATAACAAAGAAAATTATCCGTAATAAGAGTTTTAAGACTTGTAACTTAATTAACAGTGCTGAAAATTGATAATATGCTTAAAAAAATTAAATATATTAAAAAAGTTGTTTTAAAATTCATGAAAATAAGTTTTTACTGTCTTATTGCATTATAATTTCTATTTTCAGGAATGCTGTTTGGAACCGAGTAGACAATGATGATGCAATCCCTAATAATGAAGTTAATGAAAAGACTTTAAATTATAAACCACATGAAGGCAATGATGATTCTAAAGAAATTAAAATAAATATTTCTGGTTATAAACATAATTTACAGAGAGATCAAGTGAAAAATTTACCCAAAAGTAAAAGTAGTGCTCTAGCTAATATACAAAATGGGAAACAACAGAACTTCACAGAGAGGAGTTGGAAAGGAAATAAATCTACTCAGAATTCTAATCAATCTGGTTATCCAGAAAATGGCTTTCAAAATAAAAGTGACCTCTATTTTCATCAAACAAACCAGAGTTTGATAAATGCAACTACACAAAGGAATAAGGAATGTGTCAAAAAACCATATCTCCCAAGAGAAAATTATACTGTCAAGAAAAAGAATAAAATTTCTGATCCCAACTTAGGTAAAAATAAACTTTCTATTAGAAATGAATTGATATCAAGAAATGATATTAGTGTACAGTTTCCCAACAGAAAAGTAACTCTTCAAAGAGAAGAATATACTGTAAAACAAAAGAACAGAACTACTAATCCCAAATTAGGTACAAATGAACCTCCTACAAAAAATCCGGTGGTATCAAAAAAAGATGATATTAGTGTACAACATTCTAAAAGAAAAATTACACCAATGTCACTTCTTAAACTAAAAAATTTAGCAACAAAAGACAACAGTGAAGTTTTGCTAACTATCTTGGATAAGGAAAGTGGATTTAGCTTGCTTTTCAATCAGCAGATCAAGCGTGATTCAATGGCATATGTACTTCTTGCTTTAGGAAAAGCTGTTGAATCATGTATGAACAATAATATCACAGCAATGATTCTTAACATTACTAGTAATAGCAATTTCTTTTTAGTAAACTTGCAACAGTATCTAGCATCTTTTCAAATGTGTAAATCGGATGAGTGTCATTTAGATTCTTTACTTAGTTTATCAGAATTTTTACTCAAGTTTCAAATTTCCTTACCGTCTAATGCTGCAGATGTTTTACTCATCCTATTGCCATTGCTAAAACTAACTTGTGACAAGTGCTTCAGTAGTGATAAGAAGTTGTATTCTGCAGTTTCTCTAAAGCTTCAAGAAATAGAAGAACAAAACAGCCTAGTGCTTGAAAAGTACAATGCAAATGAAATCAAACAAACCTCCTTCAAAGAAAAGTTGCAATTAATGAATCCTCCTGAAAGCTACCGATCCATCCCTGTCCTGCCTAACTCTGATGATGTTCTTCAAGGATGTGCTTTTTTACGTCCAAACATAGTTAAGGGAAAGTATCAAGACACTGAACATTATTTAGATGTACAGTATCGTTTGTTAAGAGAAGATTATGTTAAACCCCTGAGAGATGGCATAGCAGAATATTTGAAATTAAAGAAACAAGGAAAACCAGTTAAACACTGTAAAGATGTTAGAGTGTACCTCAATGTGCACATTGTAAAGCAAGAATTTGTCAATGGAGGTTTAGTGCATATGGCACACTTTAGTGACAAGAATTTTTCTAAAATTAATTGGGAGTTTAGCAAGCGTTTTCTGACTGGGTCACTTCTCTGTTTGACCCAGGATGACTTTACAACTATGCTTTTTGCATCAATTGCTCGTAGAGATCCTAAAGAGCTTAACAAAGGACTATTGCTTTTGCGGTTTGAAGAATTAACTGATGAAATATTGAATCTCAGTCCATTAATGGATTTTACCATCATTGAAACAAGTGCTTACTTTGAAGCTTACAGATACAACCTTAATGCTCTACAAGAGCTTAATGAAGCTACATTACCAATGAAACAATATATAGTTGAAACTCAGAAAAATGTTCAGAGACCTTTGTATTTAAGTGAAGACACTAATTATGATATACGACCACTACTTTTGCCTTTAAACTGTAAAAATATTGAAATCGAAGTAAATAATCTTCACTTCGATATTTCTGAAAGAGCGAAATCTATAAATATTCTTAATACAAATTCTTGGCCTACATCCGGTGAACTTAATCTTAATCCCAGTCAATTCACGGCACTAAAAGCTGCTGTTACAAAAGAATTTGCAATAATTCAAGGACCACCAGGTACTGGTAAAACATTTGTTGGGCTACGAATTGCTCAACTACTTCTTTATAATATAAATAAATGGCAATCGGATACAAATCAATTACCAATATTAGTGATCTGTCACACCAATCATGCTTTGGATCAGTTTCTAGAAGGATTATTGTTATTTACAAAGAAATTAGTTAGAATTGGAGGTCGTAGCAGTAATGAAGCTATTTATCAATATCAACTGAACAATTTGAAAAAAGTTATTAGTTCCAAACGTGAAGTGCCACACTATATTTTTTCCAATCTCAAGAGAAAACATTTTGAATTTACTAAATTGAAAAAGGATATCGATAAAATTCAAATATCTTCCCAAAAGTCTTTCAATTCTGTCTTGAGTGAAAGCATGTTGATAGAGTATATGTCCCCTGAACATTACTCTTCGTTGAAAAGCATGAGAAAATATCTAAAAGATGATGGATTTATACTTCATGATTGGTTGGGCATTCGTTTCAGGGATAGCTCTTCAGAAAATGACACTTTAAGATATCAGCATGAGCAGATGCCTGTACTAAACCATATTCAAGTTAATGAACTACCTTCTACAATTAATATTCCACTAGAATATGATGACTACAGTGAAGCAGAAGCTGATATTGATTACATAGAGGCTCAACGAGATATTATCTCTGATGAATTTGATGATGTTTCTTACGATATGCCTGTATTTATAAATGAAGATAATTGGATTCCAAATTCTCAAGATGGCTGGAAAATACAAGGAGGTCAACGCCAATTAAAACAATATATCAAACATAGTTTGGAAAATAATCCTGCAATGTTGGAGGAAGATGCAAAGAAAATTAAGAATATTTGGGTACTTAATCTACAGCGCAGATGGTGTCTCTATAAATATTGGCTTGAGTATTATATACAAGCAAAAACAAAAGAAAGCTTTGAATTACAAGAACAGTTACGCAAAGAATATGAACAACTTTGTGAAATGAGGACTGAAGAAGACATCTATGTTTGTAAACGGGCTCATGTAGTTGGTATGACAACCACAGGGGCAGCTAAATATCGACACATAGTGCAGCGTCTGAATCCAAAAGTTTTAATTGTAGAGGAAGCTGCTGAAATCTTAGAAAGTCATATTGTTACATCCCTTACACCAGGAACTCAGCATGTCATATTAATTGGAGATCATCAACAACTTCGACCTAGCCCAACTGTTCATTTATTAGCTGTAAAATATGATTTAAATGTTTCTTTATTTGAAAGAATGATTGAAAATGGAATGAACTGCCACAAGCTTACTATTCAACATAGAATGAGACCAGAAATAGCTGCACTGATCTCTCCTCACATTTATAATGACTTAAATAACCATGAATCAGTATTAGAATATGAAAACATAAAAGGTGTTAGCAAAAATTTATTTTTTATTTCACATACTTTCAATGAACTACAGGAATATGATTCAAAAAGCAAAGTGAATCAACATGAAGCAAAGTTTATGATTAAATTATGTAAATACTTCATCTTGCAAGGTTATGCGTCATCACAAATAACAGTTCTTACTACGTACTCAGGACAGCTTTTTGAGATGAAACGCCTTTGTTCACAAGGTATCATCAAAGATGTAAAATTCACTGTAGTTGATAATTATCAGGGAGAAGAGAACGATATAATTTTAATTTCTTTTGTGCGAAGTAATGTGGAAGGAGAAATTGGGTTTTTGAAGGTATCAAATCGTGTATGTGTAGCCCTCTCAAGAGCTAAAATAGGTCTTTTCTGTATTGGTAATTTTAAGCTTTTAGCCGAGAAAAGTGATTTGTGGAAAAATATTATAGGTCAATTGGAGAAAGATGCAGCAATTGGTCCTTCTCTTCAGCTTATGTGTCAAAACCACCCATTGGTAAGCAATATTGTTGCAACTGAAAAAGATTTTGATTCCGTACCAGAAGGTGGTTGCGCTCGAAAATGTGAATTCCGTCTCTCGTGTGGTCATGTATGCTCAATGATGTGTCATCCATATGATGTAGAACATGAAAAAGTTCAGTGTCAGAAATCCTGCAGTAAACATTGCTGTGAAGGACATTTATGTCAAAGGAAATGTTATCAGAATTGTGGCAAATGCAAGGTTATGGTTCCCAAACTAATTGATAAGTGTGGGCATACAATTGAAGTGTATTGTTATCAAAAAAACTTGGAGGATACTTTTTGTACACTGTTATGTGATAAATACCTACCTTGTGGGCACATGTGTCCTAAATTATGTAGTACACCCTGTCCTTTGAAATGTGTTGAAAAAATAAATGTTCAATCAAAAGTGTGTGGCCACAAAGTAGTTATAGAATGCTTTGATTGTGAGAATAAAGAATTGCTCACTAAAAACTGCAGAGAACCATGTAGAGTAGAGCTGTCTTGTGGTCATATGTGCAAAGGTACATGCAGCAACTGCCATCAAGGGAGATTACATACAGCATGCAATCAGCCTTGCAAGCGTATTTTGGTTTGTGGTCATGAGTGTCAATCACCCTGCTCCAAAAGTTGTCCTCCATGTGAAAACCCATGTGAGAATCGATGCATTCACAGTAAATGTCCGAAGAAGTGTGGTGAACCTTGCAAGAAATGCACTGAACCATGTGAATGGTCTTGTCAACATAAACAATGCTGCCATCTCTGCGGCGAACTATGCGACCGTATAGCATGTAATGAACCATGTCCTGTACTGTTGAAATGCAAACATCTATGCATTGGACTTTGTGGTGAACCTTGTCCCATTGAGTGTAGGATATGTAATGAAGAGGAAGTGAAAGAAATATTTTTTGGATTGGAAGATGAATTGGATGCTCGATTTATAACTTTAGAAGATTGCCAACATATTTTCGAATTAAATGGTATCACGCAATGGATGCAACATGACCTACAAGAAAAAAGAGAGATACAAATGAAAGTATGTCCGAAATGTAAAATGGTGATAAGGAAAAATTTACGCTTTGGAAACATAGTCAAGTGCTGTCTTGCAGAGATAGAAAAAGTGAAAAGAATAACATATGGGAATGCTGAGCAGAACATTCAATCTCAACAAGCTTTGCTTCAACGTCTAAAAAGAGCTGGTAAAATTTGGAAGTTATCGTTAATTTGTAAACCTTTGATTGAAGTTCTTTCTTCTGGTAAAACTAAAAGTATACAAGCAATAACTACAATGGAAAATATCGTTAATATACTTGTGTTACTACTTGAAACTCGGTCCAGCATGGTAGAAACATTTATATTACCTACTTCTAAAGACAATGCCATTCAAATTGCAGTAACAGAACTAAAAGCTTATATGAGAAAAAATGAAAAGTGGTTGATGGATTTTATAAGAAAGGCATTTTTGACTGCATCGGAACAACAGTTACAAGAATTAACGTGGGAGGTTCATCGTCTGAAATTAGCCAGTAAACTATTGATTTTAATCCAGAAAAAAACTAATATCCAATCAAACATGCATTTGGATACATTGCTAAAATGCGTAATGACCTACATTCCATTTCGTGAGGAGGAAACCAAGAAATTTACAACAGAATTCGAAAAATTTAATGAACTTATGGGAGTTGCAAAAATAAACATTTCAGATCTGGAAAAAAAATCTATTTTAAAAGCTATGGGCTTATCCAAAGGACACTGGTATCAATGCCCTAATGGTCATGTTTATTGCATTACAGAATGTGGTGGTGCTATGATAGAAAGTAAATGCAATGAGTGTGGAGAAAATATTGGTGGTACCCACCACACTCTTCTCTCTAGTAACCGAGTGGCAACAACAATGGATGGTGCACAACATTCCGCCTGGTCGGAAGCAATGAATATGGGAAACTATCGTTTTTAAGTACTTCTTAACAGGTGTTTACTATGCACACATTTTTACAGTAATTTTTCATTTTTAAATATTGTGATTTTAATAATTTAACATGATAGAATGTAGTATGTTTTTGGAAAGTTAAGTTGAGCAAAAATGTATTTACCTTATTATTTTAAATATGTTGAAAACTTAAATGTATCATTTAATCAAGTGTATTTTAATGTTGATATAATTCTTTTACATTGTGTCATGATCTAAATAATTTTACTTATATTGTGATATTACAGATATCGAATTGGATTTATTAAAATAAAGGAAAATCAGTATTTGTCTTTTATTTATAAGATAGCATGGTTAACTCTAAACTTTAAAAAAAAAAAAATTGAGGAAAAAATGTCTTTAACTGTAACTAGTTATATATGTCAATGATAATTTTCACTTCATATATAAATAAGTGTACTTTTAAATGCATTTATTTATATTACCAATCTTAATAGAAAAAAAATTGCTATTTGCTTGTGGCCATATTTTTTTTCCCCTTTGCTTCTTTGAACACAAAATTTGCTAAAATAAAATTCCTGATGAAATCTTGTCATTTTAAAAATATTATGTATTCTGAAACTTTGAAGGAGAAAAAAAATCTGTATGAAGTTCATATTGAACTGATATTTTTTTAAATATAGAAAAATACCTAACTACACACAAAATCAATAAGCAAACAAGCAATTTGATGGCAGGATTTGTCTTGAATTTTTATTTATTATGCATACATGTTAAAATATAAAATTTTACCTGATTGACAACAAATATAAATAGAGAAATGTTTAATTTTGTTGTAGCACATAAAACTATCTGTAAACCGTATTTGTGTGAATCGTTTTTTAGTAATGCTGTTTGAAAGAGAAAAAATTAAATTCACTTTTTTCTAGTTTAAAACCTAAAAAATATATGAATGTTTAAAATTATTTAGGTAAATTCCTATTGTACGTATCAGGGTTGGCGTGGTTTCAAAATTTGGCGACAACGCCAGAATGACGTAGTTTTCGATTATCGCCAACTCAAGATGGCGGCCGATTTGAACTCAACAAGATGGTGTATAATTGGAAATGGCCGTTAATATTAAACGATCGCTAAAACAGAAGGAATATGAATGTAAACAATAAAATACCACTTATTATGCGATTTAATTACAAAAAATTCGGATTAAAAAGGTGTGTGTTTATGGAGTAATGGTAATATGGCTACGGTAAATTGCAGCAGCGACGTGAAATACAAATTGCTGTATTCAAAACAAACGGCCAAACATCCTCTCACAATGGTACCTTCGGCTTTTAAAATGACCGTTAAAACTAAACAAACGATTGAAAACATAACGAATATGCAATTAAACAATAATATTTGTTAGTTAATAACAAAAAATATTTATTAAAAAAAAAAAAAAACGAGATTCAAATTGCTGCCTTCAAAACAAAAGGCTCATCCAGCACAATACCCTCGCAAAACGGAAAATATAACAAATATGCAAATAAACTATAAAATTCTACATAATATGCTATTCAATAACAAAAAATACCTATGAAAAAAACGGGCACCGAAGCAAAATACAAATTGCTGCCGTCAAAACAAACGGCCTTTTTCAGGCAGGACATCCACGGGAAAATGAAAAACGTAACGAATATGAAAATAAACAATAAAATACGGCATATTTTAACTAATTACTAAAATTACGGCCAATTATTCAAAAATGGCCATGGCAGGAACAGGGCTGCCAACTCTCAGATAGCCTGAATCGCCAACAGCCTATTAAAAAATCGCCAAAAATCGCCAGATCTCAAAATCAAGAAAATCGCCAAAATATAGCCAAAAATCGCCAAATGAGAAAATAATTCGCCAAAAAAAACTAATTATCTTAGAAAAAAAAATGTGTTTATCAATAGTATTGCCTTTCCAGCCAAGCCAATTGGCGGATAAATACCTGGTTTTTTCAACGTTGGAGGGTAATTTGAAAATGAGGATATCTGCGGGTTTTTTTTTCCCCCCCCCAAAAAGAATGTATTTTTTTTACTACGGAGAGGTCATTTTTTCGAGTAATCTGATAAGTTCAAGGCATGGATTAAATAAACAAGGGTCATTACTATACGAGTAGGCGACAAAACACGAGATCAATTTATTTTATCCCCTACCCGGTTTACAGCTGAAGGGATTTATTCAACAGTAAGTGTTCGTCACTGTGGTGTTCGTTTCAAATTTCAATTAGTTTGCAGCCGTTTTTAGGGTTTCCTATCCCTCCCTATTGCCCCCCAGGAGTTCTCTTACAAAGAAACCTCGGCGCCTACTTGACAAATAATTAGATCGACTTGGCGGGCAAACTTAACGTAACCAAATGGTTGTGGAGAATCTCGTTTTAGGGCAGTTTAGCTTCTAGCCTCCAGCCTTCTTCTTTCCTTTTTTTTTTTTTTTGTCTCGCATGCAGAACCAAATCGCGGCGAACAGAACAAAGGACCAAGGGGTACCCTGTTGTGTTTGTTAAAATACTAGTCGCACTGTCGGCGTGGGGGGGGGGGGGATGAAAAGTGCAGTGTCATTTCCTTTCCCTTGTTCCAATCTTGAGCCGAAACCGATTCTGGTTTGGCTTTTTTCCTTTCCATTTCTATCTATTAACTGGGCTGGGATTTAGGAAAGTTAAGCTGAAGACACACAGGAACAAATTCCACCCTCCTTAAGATTTCATTTCTCCCCTTTCGACATTTATCAAAAGGAGGCTTGTATCCGCGCCGTGCCCGGCCTTTTAGTGAGGCCTGTGTGTCCCCAGTTTAGGCTGCCACGTATTATTCATTACGTAAAAAAAAATTTCGTTGCTTTCGAAATAATATTGGAAATTTTTCTTGGATATTCATAGGTTATTTGCTTACGCTTGTCATTTAAAACTTAACAATAAGAATAATAAAAGATTGCAAATTATTATTTACTTTCAATTTGATGTTGTTCAAGGGAAGAAACAGTATAAATAGAAGAAAATACAACGAACCTGGAAATGATGAAGAAAATGGTAGATAAAAATGTAAATAGTACAGCTTTAACCACAATTATTTCTAAAAAGAGTTAATTAACTTTTAGAAAAAAAAAATATTGACATAGTTAACAGGACTGATTACCATGCTTTAATTGGATATAAAAATAAGAATTTATGTTTTTGAATAAGAATTATTTGATTAGTTTTCTTAATAATCTTATGACTTTGGAAATTTTAATTTGTTAAAAATTTTAAACTTGTTTTTTTAACAGTTCAGATTGTTACTACATCAATAATCGGACATCTGTCACAATCCCTGTCGGGTCTACTTATATTTTGAAAATTGAGATCACCACAGAACTCCTTCACGCTATGGAAAATTTTGAAACAATATTTCATATTTTCTTAGTTACACGAACAGTTTTGCATTTCAATAATTTTATGCTTTTACATGGAACTAGATAAATTATTTTTATGAATTTCAATGATCCATTTGTTAAAACAGGGAAATAAAAGTATTGGATTCGGTAAAAAAAAAAATCGATTTTTGCTTTTCTTCATGTTTTGGGATGTGCTCTGAGTTAAAAAAAAGTGGTCTAGAACAATGTCGGTGTACGTCCGTAGACCTAGTAAGCATAACTCCCGAACAGATTGATCTACGATATTCTATTTTGGGTCGCACTCATCAAATAAGCATTTTACCTTGTTTGTAAAAGTATTACTTTCCCCACTAGTTGCATAAATAACTATTTCCTATGACATTTTTTTTTCAAATGGATCGGCTTAAATTAGAACTTCTCAATAGTCAAAAACTTCTCAAATCTATTGTATCTCTATGTTAATGTATTAGATTTTGCTGTGAAAAATATGTGATACATTTTTGTAAATTATTTGAGAATTTCCGATTAGTTTGGTATGTGAACGAAACAAGTAACTTAAAATGAATGACTGGTGTTTGATCTAACATTTTAATTTTTAGTCTTTATTTTTGATGTCGACATTTTCAATTTTTTTAATTTTTTTTTATTAAACTTTTATCATTTTAAATAAGATACTCATTTCATAATACATGCTAAAAAGTTTTTAAAGTTGTTTCATTGACTTTGACTTCAGGGCAACATATTTTAAAGTCGGATTTTCGGGGAATCGGTTTACTTCTTATAATAGTTACAATAATTAATAAATTTTTTTTTCTTTTTGTCGCGTTCCATCTGCCACTACGTGGGAAGACTGCTTCTTCCTCTCGTTTTTTATTTCTGGGAACACCTTTAGATTAGATACGAATCAAGTTTCTTAATAAGTAAAAATCCTTTGCACGAAATAAGAAAACAATTTGTGATTAGTTGAAACGCACTTCGAATTCTTCCACCTCTTTTTATTTTACACTACAGCACTTAGATTAAGTTCAATTGGATTACAGTAAGTGAGTTAATTAGTTCCTCCAAGTCAAATAGAAACGTGTGTAAAAGAGGCCTTTTAGTGACAGCCCTAAAACTTGATAGAATGCATTGCTATCGATATCGAAATCTATCTGCTAAGTTTCAGCTCGAATGGATAAAGCTAGGCAAGTGGATTAATTTGTCGTTATCATTTTCTCAGATTCGTACCCCACACACAAAAGCAAACAAAATCGAAGTTAGGATTTAGAAATACAACATACAAAATTCAAAGAAAATTGTTTCCCCAATGAAAATAAAATTAAAAAATAGGCCATATTCTAAATGAACAACCGAATTCTAAAAATAGATATCAATTAAGTACCATATTTAATGCCTAATAATCTACAAACAGCAAAGTATTTAAAAGTAAATGGTTGAGAACAAAACAGGAACAAAAAGTAAGCCAAAGTATTTTAATGATAGTGCAATAAATGTATCTTCTAACCAATCCTCAATAATTCAAGACAACAGGTGCCTGCATTCACCAGACAGTTACAAGGAAGGTTGACTAAGTCTGCTTTAAACAAAACAAAATATATATATATAAAAAAATAGCAAATATCCAGAAAATCACTGGAAAATCCGAAAATCGCCAAAAAAAAGTGGAAATTCGCCAGAATAATTTTTTTAAATCGCCAAAAAATCGCCAATCGCCAAACCCTCAAAACCTATCGCCAAACGCCTTCAAAAATCGCCAAATTGGCGAAAAATCGCCAGACCTGGCAGCGCTGGGCAGGAACACACACGCCATTCACACATTCAAAATAGGGTTGCCATAAAATCAATGTTGCGCATGCGCATAAAAATAGGGTTGCTACATTGGAAACATTATCGCCTTTTGGTTTGTCGCCAAATCCGTTTGGCGACGTGACACGTCTAATAGGAATAACCCATTATTTATTATGTAGTAGTACTTAGAAATTCCTATTTCAAATTAGAAAAATTAAGATTTCGAAAAAAGTAAAGGATTTTCGACCAAATATATATATTTTTTTTAAATAATTGTTGCCAGCAAGGAATTGCTCGAGAGGCACGTGACATCAGAGGAACGGTTATTTGCTACGCTGCCAACCAAAATCACTCCGAAATCGGCTCTTTTCACAGTGATTTCGTCTAAATTTGATAATTAGGAGCCATTAATAAATAAAAACTACAATTTTAACGAAGTCAAAATATATTTCACTATGTCCAAAATATATTTAGAACGTCTGTTTAATGAATTACTAGATTGAAACTTGATTATTTACAGTTTTATTGCAATACAGTCACAAATTACCATTGAATCCTATGTTTTACAAGCCAGCTTTCTGCCAACCCAGAATATCTAGGAACTGGGTTTGTATCCCCCCCGGAGATGCTTGTTGGTAAACATGTCCCTCGCCCATATCGATAATTGCCCTAGGTAATAGATTTGTGCAATGAAAGAAGTGGGGGGGGGGGGGATGCCCAAAGGTTGGTGACAAGCGTCCCCCCACCGTCCCGATAAATTTTATAATTTCCTGTCTTGTATTAAAAATATTAACTAGGAAGGAGATAATTTATACTTCCTAACACTTACTTTATAGTAGTATGATATATAGTAACTATATTTAATTTTTACATTTGAAAACTTAAAATCAGTTTTTCTCAGGGTCACTACATTCAAGGTTAATGTTATTTTTCTTTAGTAGTTTTTAGACGGATTGAGTGTTTTTGAAACTGGCAGGAATGCAGGATGGATTTCAGTGGCTTTAGAAATGGGAGGACGCATGGGTATTTTCTTGAAAAGTGAGGAAACGCGACATTTCTCCATAGACAAAAGAAATAGCGGACTGATCATACACCTCCAGAAATAAAAGTCACAGTTCATAAAAACTCGATGTGTAAAAGAATTGATTTCTCATTAGACGAAAAAGTTAAACCGAACAAAGGTTATCTCTAATATTTACAGGTTACCTAACGACACAAAATTTGTTAGCTAATGTTAATTGTGAACGTGTATATAATTCGGGATCCGGACAACTCGACCCCGGACATCTCATCCCCCGGACATCTCGCCACCGGACAAGTCACCACCAAAGAAGGGGGGGGGGGAACGTTAGGGAGGTGCATAGTTGAATAGTGGAACTTGCGTACATATTTAAGATGGCACAACCACAACATAGTAGATGCCTTCCCCTGACTCCCTACCACCACTGTTGACCATTGTAGATGCCGAAAATATATAGACACTTCGTATATTTGGTACGGGAAGACTGATGCATGTGTAAGATGAATGTCAGGCACGGATCTAGAGAGATATATTGGGGGGGGGTGCGTAATGCTTATGTGTGGAAGGTTTTTATTAATATTTTTAATAACTAATGGAATATGGTCTAATAAATATGGAATTATTATATTTCGGGGATTTTTTTTTTTTTCTTTTTTGACGTAGATGAAAAGACATTTTATAGAATCGAGAATATATAGACATGAGTGAGTTATAACATTTCGTAAATCTGATATGATGCAAAGCAAGTTGATGTACGTATAAGATGATTGCCAGGCGCGGATCTAGAGAGATATAGTAGGGGAGGGGTGCGTATTGCGTACATATGGGGTAAGTTTTTATAAATATTTTTTATTACTAATGTGTAATTAAATTATGGAATTTCTATGTTTCGAATTTATTTTCCTTTTTGACGTAGATGAAAAGACATTTTATAGTATCGAGAATATAATAGACACATCGTATATTAGATATGATAAAGGGTAAGAGTGCTGTGTCAGATTACTGTCATGCGTGGATCTAGAGAGGCGAGGGTTCGTATTGCGTACATATGGTCAAACTTTTTATTAATATCTTTAATAAGTAATAAGTTATTAAAATATGGAATTGTTATGTTTCGGATGTTTTTTTCTTTTTTGGCGTAGAGACATTTCTTTTTGACGAAAGAGATTTAATAGTATCGAGAATATATAGACATTTCGAATATAAGACATGATGCAGGGTAAGACTGATGTGTCAGATAATTGTCAGGCGCGGATCTAGAGATATATATCAGGAGACGCGGGGATGCGCGTGTACATATGGGGAAATTTTTTATTAATATCTTTAATAAGTAATGAGTTATTAAAATATGGAGTTTTTATACTTCGATTTTATTTATTTTTTCTCTTTTTGACGTAGATGAAAGAAAATAGTATCGAGAATATACAAACACTTCGTATATATTTGATATGATGCCAGATAAGACTGATGTATGTGTCAGATGATTGTAAGGCGAGGATCTAGAGATATATTTTAGGAGAGGCGGGTTCGTGTTGAGTATACATGTGTGGAAACTTTTTATTAATATCTTTTATAAGTAATGAGTTATTAAAATATGGAGTTTTTGTATTTCGGAGTTTTTTCCTTCTTTTTTTGATGTGGGTGAAAAGACATTTAATAGTATCGAAAATATATGGACATGAGTGAGTTATGCCACTTCGAATATTTCATATAGACAAGACTGATGTATGTTTAAGATTATGTGCACACTATGACCAGGCAAGAATCTAGGGAGGTTTTATTAAAAGAAATATACGAATTGATCACATGTATCGTACATTATAAGTTAAGAGGGGTCGGAAGGCAATTTTTTTTCTCGGAACCCATTTTGAAGTTTTTAGCACATCACAATATTTGAAATGTTATCTACAAAATGGTTTAACTTGGTGGGAAATAAGCACATCCGAAGTATTTTCAAATATTTTTTTGAAACAATAACATCACTGAAAAAAAAAAGCCCGTCTGCTTTGTACTTTAAACGCTGTTTTCTCAAAATGCTGTTTTTTCATACCAATGTACCTTTTTCTCAGGATCTACTCGATATTTTGCTTTGAAATTTTTTTTTCCTGGTACATATTGTATTTTTACACAAACAGACATATGCTTTTACAGAAATGTTGATTAGATTTTTAAAAAAAAAAATCCTAACCATGTTGGGTTTTTTTGGAAAATTTTATTAAAAAATTACAAAACACCATAAATCCTAAACAAAACTTTTTTTTGTTTTACAAGAGGATATCTTAGTCTATGTCAAAGTATTTTAATATTGGCTGTACAAAATCTTAAGCTGATGCTACGAGTAATTCTGAGTAAAGGTACATAAAAAAGGCCTTTTTAAGATGGACTAGATAAAGCCTTCCGACCCCCTTTAAGAACTTTTAGAAATGGTAGTAGTTAGAAAATAGGGCTCCGGAGCCAGGGCGGTGCCGGTGCAGGGACGAGGAACGATGACGTCAACGGAAGTGGGCGTGACCGGATATGGCGTCACAGGAAGGCACGTGACCGGAAGTGGAGTTGAGTTGTTTCCCTCCTTCTGCAGTTTTAGTTTCGGTTTCGTTATAAGCTGTTTGTGTATGACGTCACAGTGGGAATGACGTCATAATGTGTTTTATATCAAAGTTTTGATTGGTGGCAACACTTTTTTAGTTTTTGTTTCCAGTTAAATGGGGTTGAGTTGTTCTAGGACTGCTTCTTAGTGAATAAGTTAGAGTGATAGATTTTTATTGCATGACGTCACAGTGGTGACGTCATAATGTGTTTTATATCAAAGTTTTGATTGGTGGCAACACTTTTTTAGTTTTTGTTTCCAGTTAAATGGGGTTGAGTTGTTCTAGGACTGCTTCTTAGTGAATAAGTTAGAGTGATAGGTTTTTATTGCATGACGTCACAGTGGGTATGACGTCCTAATTTGTTTTATATCAAAGTTTTGAGCGGTGGCAACACTTTTTAGTTTTTGTTCCCAGTTAACTGGAGTTGAGTTGTTCTAGGGCTGCTTCTAAGTGAATAAGTTAGAGTTATAGATATTTTTACTAGTGACGTCACAGTGAGTATGACGTCATAACTTGCTTAACGTTAAAAGTTTTGAGCGGTGGCAACACTTTTTAGTTTCGATTTACCTTTCAGATGGAGTTGAGTTGTTTTAGGGCTGCTTCTAAACGAATAACTTAGAGTTATAGATATTTTTACTAGTGACGTCACAGTGGGTATGACGTCATTCTATGTTAAGATTGAGAATTTAAGGTATGGCAACATCTTGTGAGAGATCTATATCCGAGCAGGTGTTAATCGGATGAGTCATTCTGTCTGAACAGGTTTGAACAGCTTGGAACAGGATATTGCACGGCGATAAAGGTGGATAGGTGTTAACCAATCAGATTTCACGCTAGAGGGCGTTGTTTCGACTGCCAGCCAATCAGAAGGGATGAGCTGCGTCACTCACGGACTTGTATTCAGCGAGGATACCATTTCTCTCCTGATTTTGTCAAGTGAAGGTGCGTTTGCTGTTTCTTCGAAGTTGTGCTTGTTAGTTTGAAGTGAAAATGTCGTCTGATTTACATATTGAACTCGTTGAAAGTTTTTACGATGCAGCTAAATCACAGCAGTTGTTGCATGAATTGTTGAACTACGAGTATGAGAATCTCCAATTGAACTTTAATGGAAAAAGTTACACGCCTCAAAGGAAAGTGCTCGGTTTTGGTGATACTGGCGTGAAATATGCCTTTTCTGGAACGTGCGTCTTTTCCAAACCATGGACTTCTACACTGCTTGATATTAAGAAGGATGTTGAAAACAAGACTGGACAAGAATACAACTATGCCCTTCTCAACTACTATGCAGATGGAAATGCCAAGATTGGAGCTCATAAAGACAGCGAAAAAGACTTCACTCTTCCAACCCTAAGTCTCGGAGCTATCAGAACCATGCAGTTTGCCCGTCCTGATTTCCAGCCCAACAAAATTCCGTTGCCAAGTGGATCTCTCCTTCTCATGAAGCCACCCACCAATCAGTTCTGGACCCATGAAATTTCAACCGAACCTGCTGTGACGGAGCCGAGAATCAGTATCACTTTCCGTAGCGAGACCGCAAGATATTGTAGAGTATCCCCACAAGTCCCTTTCTCGGAAGAGACCATCGGATGAAGTGATCGTCGAAGAAGAAACAATTCCCGATGACGACTGGATGACTCGCCTTTATGCCTCTGTAAAGAAAACCAGTGAATGCCTCAAGGAATGGAACCTTGGATTTGGTTTCATAGTGTCCCTTCATCAATATGTCTTGCAACAACTGTCTACGCTAAAAACCCCTTCGCTGCACTATGACGTCACGAACAAATTATCTATCACTTTAACTGTTTCAAGCAAGATCGTTACACTACAACTCAACTCGCAATCGCGTTGAAGCGTGTTGAAACATGCCTAGTCTCGCTCCCCACCCGCTCTGACCGATTAGAACCAAGCAGCGCCCTCTAGCGCGAAACTTGATTGGTCGGTGAAGTCACGTGATCACCCCTCATATATAGACGCTACCGGTTGCCGTCTTGCCATTTCTACTTAGATTCCTGAGTGCGAAAGACGTTTATCGTGTTTGCTTAGTATTTGCTTATCGTGCTTGCTTATCGTATTTGCTGCTACTTTAGCTTTTTTACTGATTTCATCTGAATTATTCGGTAAGTGAATTTTTATTATTTGTGAAATGTATATTCAAATGTTTTAAGTAACATGTGTATTTAAATGTTAAATTATTTTACTATATGTATTAGGGTAAAGAATCGCGTGCATTCAAATCTTTTTCTGTATTACATGTTAAAGGTTTAAGTTATCCGTTCAGTAAATTTAAGATGTATGTATATTATTTAATATTAGTAGACAAATTATTTTAACTGAAATTATTTATCGTGTGTTAAATTTATATATTGAAATGGGCTATCGAATGCCATTGCTAGATTAAGTACCGCGTGCATTGTTAGGCTTAAGTACCGCGTGCATTTGTTAGGCTTAACAATCGCATCATGTTAAAGTAGTCGATTCAAGTATTACATAAAAATTATTTCCAACTTGTATTGAAAATTTATATTTTTTCTTTCGATATTTATATATTTTTTCAATTTCAGTTATTTATAATGTCATCATCACGTTCTCCTTCTCCCATGGATGTCGTTGTCTCTAGTCCTAATGATCAAGTAAGTGTTTTTTTAGTAATATATTTTTAAATTATGTTTGAATACTTATAGATTGTATTTATTTCGAAATTACTTACTATGTATCTTAAAGAATATTCTTTAAATAAGGTTAAACTTGTTGCTTTTAAGTAGATGAATGTTTAATGTCTAAGATAAATTTTAAACTGTGTTATTTAACGTCGCATAACTGAGTTACCCACTTAAAACTTTCTCAATTATATTTGAAATTCATGTCAATAATATGTTCTTTAAAACTTTTTCTAAATGTTACTCAGTAGTATAAGATTCACGCCAAAATTTATATTACTTTTGTACTTGGTATTTTTTCTAAATGTCATTCACTTGAATATTAGTATAAGATTCACGTCAAAATTTTTATTGTTTTTATACTTAATAATTTTCAATGTTGTAACTATTCAAAGTCGCCTCAAATTCAGGATGAAATTTTCATTACTTTTTGTACTTAGCAATTTTCAATATTGTAACTATTCAAAGTCGTCCTAAATTGACGCCAAAATTTTTATTGTTTTTTTGTACTTAGTAATATTCAAAGTCGCCTTAAATTGACGCCAAAATTTTTATTGCTTTTATACTTAGTAATTGTCAGTGCAGTAACTATTCAAAGTCACCCTAAATTCACGCCCGATTTTTCTCTGACGTAAAAAACTTAGAATAATTTCTCAATATCTTATTTTAGGAGGTTGTTGTTGAACCTACTGCTACTGGACCTTCTAATGCCCCATCCACCTCACAAGACTTGCATGTAAGTATTATTTTTATCATTTAAGTGAAATAATAATAACTTTAAGAAACATATTACACAAAATTTCTATTTTCAACAGGTCTGTACCATCTGTCAGAAGGGCTTTAATCAAAAGGGACATCTTAATCGTCATCTGAAAATCCATCAGAAAACTGTAAGTATTATACTCAAAGGATAAACTACTGTTAAGAATATGTTAAAATAGCTTATTTAAATGTTAAATAATTTTTTCAGGTATCTGTTGCTGGACCATCTCGTGCCATCCATCTTGCACAAGCTTCAAATGTTATGAATTCCAATGTTGAACCTCACGTAAGTATTTTTTTTTTTTTTTAAATTTAATTTTAAATATATTTTTACTATTAAAGTGAAATAATTTCTCGAAACTTATCAAAGTTTTATTGTCAACAGGTTTGTACTGTATGCAGCAAGACCTTCACGGAGAAGCGAAGTTTAACTCGTCATCTTAAAGCTCAATCGGGGAAGAAAGACTTTGTCTGTGGAGTGTGTGACAAATCCTTCACACGTAATTCTGATCTGGATCGGCATATGTTGAGTCATCAATCCGCCACCCCTCATGCCTGTCCTGACTGCGGGAAGAGTTTCGGACGTAAGGATCATGTTCAGCAACATCTGCTCACCCACCTTCGAGTTGCTCAAGTAGGAGGAATTCAACCTGCATCCTCTGCACCCAGAAGGAGGAGAGTTGAGGTGAAGACGTCTGATGTCTTTGCCACCCGCCATTTATTCCCGAGTGAAGAGGCAGTTGGAGACCTGCTTCTCTTCATTAGGGAAAGCACTCCCCAAGTTCAGGATGTGTTGCAGGAGGAGTTGGGAGAGAAGAGGGCTATCAAGTGGTATGTTGCGTCTAAAATCAGGTTCGTTCGTAAGAGTGATGAGGGAGACGAGGAATATGCCACACCCTATTTCCGGAGCAAGGTGCAGATGGAGCTGGATGACAGCATCCTCCCTGAACACATCAACCAAGCCTTCGCCAAAATCAAGTCCTCCTTCGATGAATTCATCGAGCGGGGATCTGGATGGGTCCTCGATGAAATCATCCATTTGGAGGTGAAGACTGCAACCTATCAACCTCTAACCCCTGCTAGCCACTTCAAGTTACCCAACAAGTTAGCAGCGAAGCAAGCAGTTCTCAACATCCAGAATGAGGACACTAAATGTTTTATCTGGTCTGTCCTGGCTGCCCTTCATCCCATTGCTCATACAGATCATCCATACAGAGTTTTTCACTATGTAGAATACGAGCAGGAGCTCAAAATGGGAAATGTAAGCTGTCCCGTCCAGCCGTGTAAGGTTCGTTTTGTGGAGGCACTGAACAACATCCGCCTTAACGTCTACGGCTATGAAGATGATGAGATATTACCTCTATACATCTCTAAGAGGGAGGATCCTGAGGTTATAAACCTCCTCTACATCATAGAAGGAGAGAGGCAGCATTATTGCCTAATTAAGAGTATGTCCAGGCTTCTCACCAACCTCACTAAGCATAATGGAAAGCGCTTCTACTGTTATTCTTGTCTGCATCGTTTTGCCAAGGAGGAGACTCTCAAAGCACATGTCCCGTACTGTAACGAGCACTCACCCCAACACATCAAGATGCCGACTCCAAAGGACTGTGTGCTGAAATTCAGTCAGTACAAGTTCACCCAGAAAGTCCCGTATATCATATACGCGGACTTTGAGGCCCTTGTAGAGAAGTTGGATGACACCACCTCCACTTCCACTATGAAGACAGCTACCCACGTCCCCTGTGGATACGCGTACGTTATAGTAGGTCCAGATAGTAAGCCGACCAAACCCATCTCTGTCTACAGGGGAGAAGATGCAGTGGACCACTTCATCAGTAGTATCATTGCAGAGAAGGACGAGCTGGCGGTGAAGCTGACCACCATCATCCCCATGAAGATCACTGCACAGGATCAAATTACCATCAACGCAACGACTCATTGCGGCCTCTGCAAAGGCCGACTAGGAACTGATCGGGTGAACGACCACGATCACTTGACCGGTCAGTTCCGTCAAGTGCTCCACAATAAAATGCAACCTTGCCTTCAGGTTGCGGAAAATGATTCCCTACGTCTTCCACAACCTGAAGAATTATGATGCGCATTTGATCATGCAGGGGCTAGGGAAAGTGGCTGATCATGACATTGGAGTCATCCCTACAATGATGGAGAAATACATCTCCTTCTCCATCACCAAGAAACTTGACAAGATCCCGGTGACTCTCCAGTTTATTGACAGTCTTCAGTTTCTGAACGCATCACTTCAGAAACTTGTCGATAATCTGGAGAGAGACAAGTTTCACATTTTGAAGAGTTCTATCGCATCTAACCATGGTACGTAATATAGTCAATGTTAATATTATATAAATGTTCTCTTAACAATATCATTTAATTTTTATTTTTTCCTTAGATCTCTTGCTGAAGAAGGGAGTGTACCCTTATGAGTATATGGACTCGTTCACTAAATTTCAAGAAACATCTCTGCCACCTCAGCAAGCCTTCTATAGCACAATTACAAACTCCTCCATCACCGATGCAGATTATGACCACGCTCAAGTTGTTTGGGAAGCTTTCGGCATCAAAGACCTTGGCGAATATCACGACCTGTACGTGAAGACGGATGTGCTCCTCCTCTCTGATGTTTTTGAGAATTTCCGCCGCCTAACTCTAGACTTTTACCAGCTAGACGCCGCTCACATGATGACGTCTCCGGGGTTAGCGTGACAAGCCGCTCTCTAGATGTCAGATGTCGGTTTGGATTTATTCACCGACATTAACATGCACCTCTTCATAGAGAAGGGTATTCGAGGAGGAGTCTCCGTCATCACCCATCGTCATAGCCAGGCAAACCATCCAGGCTGTTCTGAATATAATGCTGCTGAGGAGAAGAAACATATATTGTACCTGGATGCCAATAACCTCTATGGTAAGCATTAATTTACTTTAAAACTGTCATTTTTTATTTAGCTTCTATGTTAATATTGAATGATTTAATTGGATTTTTCTTTCAGGTTGGGCCATGTCTCAATATTTACCTGTTGGTGATTTTCAGTGGGTGGACCCTGAAAACATCTCTACTCAAACCATCTTGGACCAAGCAGATGATGCAGATGAGGGTTTCATCCTAGAAGTGGATCTTGACTATCCTGCTGAACTCCACGATCTCCATAATGATTATCCCCTATCTCCCGAACGCCTCACCATAAAACCAAATATGCTGTCTCCTACCGCCCTCGACATTTTGGAAGAAATGCAGATGAAGCCAGCTTCTTCCAGCGAGAAACTCGTTCCGAATCTTCAGTCAAAGACGAATTATGTTATACACTATCGTAATCTGAAGCTATACCTTTCCTTGGGACTAAAACTAACTAAAGTCCATAGAATTCTAAAATTCTACCAACAACCTTGGCTGAAGGACTACATAGCATTTAATACGGAGCAGAGAAAACTGGCCAAAACATCGTTTGAAAAAGATTTCTTCAAACTTCTCAACAATGCGGTGTTCGGGAAAACTATGGAAAATCTGAGGAATAGAGTGGATGTTCAGTTGGTGAACAACCCGCATAAAGCCTAGAAACTGGTCGCGTCTCCTGCCTTCCATGCCTTCACTGAGTTTGATAACAGCTTGGCAGCAGTACAAAGAAAAGTTAAAACTCTCACACTTAATAGACCCATTTATGCTGGTTTCACCATCTTAGAACTGAGCAAGGTTTTAATGTAAGATTTCCACTATAATGTCATCATGAAGAAGTATGGAAGTAATGCCCGCCTACTATTCACCGACACAGATTCACTCACTTATGAACTCACCACCCCAGATCTGACTGCTGACTTACAGCAGTTAAAGGGATTTTTTGACTTTTCTGACTATCCATCAGATCATCCCCTACACGATGTGTCTAACAAGAAGAAGATCGGTTACTTTAAGGATGAACTTAACGGAAAATCTGCTTTGGAGTTCATAGGGTTTCGTTCCAAAATGTATTCCATTTTAAGCGAGTGTGGTGAGAAACAAACGGCCAAGGGAATCGCAAGAGCAGCTCAAAGACAGCTAAAACATCAGACCTATAGAGACTGTCTTCTCAATCGACAACTTTCATCTGTGGTTCAGCATCGGATCGGTAGTGAAAAACATCACATTTTCTCCATCCAGCAAAGAAAGCGAGCGCTCTCGGCTTTGATGACAAGCGATACCTGTTGGAGGATGGTATAACTAGTTATGCCTATGGTCACTTCAAAATTCCTTAAATCATTCATTTAATCCTTAATTTTTTTTTTAATTTTTTTTTTATTTTTTTTTATCTCTGTAAGCCTTAATTTAACTAAAATATTACTTTAACTAAATTTTTAAAAAGCTCATTTAACGTGAATTTTTTTTTCAGGATTTTGTATGTGACCATTAAATTTAATTCATGAGAGAAATATACGTTCTCACAAATCTTCTTTTCAGATTTCCTAAATTTCAAAATTGATTAGGATTTGAGGTGATGGTGTCTTCTTAAAAGATATTATTGGATGGTTGGTTAGTGACCTCATTTTTCAAGGAAATATACGTTCTTTGGAATAAGTTTTTTTGTTGTTGATAGGGTGGAGTGAGGCGGTACCAATTCTACCTAAAAGAGGTATCGGGCTGGAGCTGGGTCCTCACTTTTAAAATTTAACTTCAAAATAATTAACATTTTCTAAAATCTTTCAAATTAGCTTATTCAAAATTGGTTAGGGAAGGGGGGTGGGTAGATGAGTTACCATGAAGGCAACGTCCGATAGTCGATATTTTAACAATTGTTTGGTAAAATATTGAAATGTCACGTGTAGCTCTGGGTTAGGGTTCTTTAGACCCTTAGCAAATGGCCTTCACTTTTATTAAATTTAAAAGTCGTGTTAAGATTTTTTTATTTGCATATATCTCTGATTTTAGAGATTTAATGTAAATGACTCTTAAATTCATCCTTAGATGGTACCACTACCTTAAATTTTGTAGAAAACTATCTTACTAAACTCTATAGCCAATGAAATCATGTGACACATTTCAACCAATGAGAAGAGAGTATTTGGTGATGTGTCTAAAACCGACCAATCGCAAGCAAGTATTTTGCCGATCTCTAACATAAAGCAAGTTATGACGTCATTCCCACTGTGATGTCACTAGTAAAAATATCTATAACTCTAAGTTATTCGTTTAGAAGCAGCCCTAAAACAACTCAACTCCACCTAAAAGGTAAATCGAAACTAAAAAGTGTTGCCACTGCTCAAAACTTTGATATAAAACAAATTATGACGTCACATCCACTATGACGTCACGTAATAAAAGCCTATCACTCTAACTTATTCGCTAAGAAGCAGCCCTAGAACAACTCAACTCCAGTTAAATGGAAACAAAAACTAAAAAGTGTTGCCATCGCTCAAAACTTTGATATAAAACAAATTATGACGTCATACCCACTGTGACGTCATGCAATAAAAACCTATCACTCTAACTTATTCACTAAGAAGCAGTCCTAGAACAACTCAACTCCGTCTGCTAAATAAACCGAAACTAAAAAAGTGTTGCCACCAATCAAAACTTTGATATAAAACACATTATGACGTCATTCCCACTGTGACGTCATACACAAACAGCTTATAACGAAACCGAAACTAAAACAGCAGTACGAGGGGAACAACCCAACTCCACTTCCGGTCACGCCCACTTCCGGTGATGCCATATCCTGTGACGTCATATCCGGTCACGCCCCCTTCCGGTGACGTCATCATCCCTCATCCCTGCACCGGCACCGCCCTGGCTCCGGAGCCCTATTTTCTAACTACTAATGGTGTAGCACTAACGTACACGTCTATCATCGATTTTAAAGTAGAAATTGCATAACTCCTATGGGATTCAATCATGTGGCTAATTGCATGCTAGGCACACAATGTAGTTAATAAAAGCTTTGAAAGTTTCATCATTGACGACGTTTTCTC
The DNA here is from genome assembly GCA_963978545.1 of Linyphia triangularis. NCBI lineage: Eukaryota > Metazoa > Arthropoda > Arachnida > Araneae > Linyphiidae > Linyphia > Linyphia triangularis. The sequence goes on along the minus strand of OZ021724.1, from coordinate 82,998,564 downwards.
CCCAACGTGGTATGTTGACAAAATTATAAATTGTTTTTGGTATTCGGCGACATGATTTAAAATCGCAATGAGGAAAGGTTACTGCGTTTTCATACTATAGCGAGATATGGAATATTTAGCCAGTTTCATTTCAACCTTTTCAATTCCTTCGGTTTTTAGCTTAGTTGATGGCTGTATTGTTAGCGATCTGGCCTTGCATGCCAAAGGTGTCGAGTTTGAATCACAGGTTAGGCACATTTGCTTTTTGGCTTGGATTCTACTTTAAGCTGTAGTTGTCGCTTGATGAGCCGTCATTGTGCATAAAAATAGATCGCTAAGCGTAAAAAACAACATCCTGTTTTTTCTCTTTTCTTTCAGATAACACTAACACAAAATTAATATGAGTTAATTAAGTACTCAATCAATATTAACTTATTAAAACTGCAAAGATAAATTTCCTTTTTTTTTCCTAACGGTAAGTGTTTTGAAATTTAAATAACTTTAATAACAGCATATAATATTAAGAAAGTTTTTAGTTATTAACTAACAGTGACTTAGTGAAGAATACATCATTAGATGTTGCTTCTGCATGCGTTAGTCGCAAATCGAAAAAGAAAAAAAAAATGCTTTTGAAACATCAAAAAATAAAACAAATTTATTTAACAAAAGTTCATTTTTTAGTACAAAAACACATCACGAATTTAAAATATTTCAGTATTATGAATCATTATTTACAGTAGTTCCCATAATTTTTTGAATGATGAAAACTCAATAATATAAATTGGTTAAGAAATTAATTTCTAAATGGTACATTTTATAAATTTTATTTTATATTTTTTCATGGTTACTTTATGAAAATGTGAGAAAAAGCTATTTTATCTAGAAATTTAAATGAAGATACAAACATGAAGAATGATTGTCAAACGGAAGTGTATTTAAAAATAATATTAATAGATTTTTCATTGCCTAAAAAGTGTGTTTATATCTTTATTATTAAATTAAACAGTTTCGAAATTCAGATTTCTACCTACTAAAAAATATATAACTACTGTAAAAGATGGATTTTGAAAGTTAAAATTTAAAAAATAATAATTTAAGCAAGCATTTAAGGGGAGACAAAAGTCTTAGATAACCAGATCAATCGTATTTTTATACAACTTCCTATTGCTCTAAGTTATTTAAAATGCAATATTTTTAATTTATTTTTTGACATAGTTAATAATAACATATTTATTATGATTATTACTCTGAAAATTTTTTAAAATTTAATTTATACTTTATGTATTTTGTCTATATTTGAGACTTTGAATTTTAAAATTATTATAAGACAACCTTTGGTTAAATACACTTTTCAGAGTAAACATACAATAAATTTATATAAAAATATCACCAAATGCAAATAAACTCTCTATTTCAAACAATTGACCATTTCTTTTACCTAATATGCAGTTAAAATTATTTCTTAAAAAAATAATATACTTCGCGCATCCAAAAGTTGCCATTTTTCACAACATAAAATATTTATTTTTCCTAATTTAAGAAATATTTTAGCCTCACTAGATAGATCTTGTGCGTTTTCATTATCACGGAAAAAAAATTTAAATATTTATTTCAGAAAGAGGGTTTGGAGAGTTTCCATTTGCAGCCTAAATGTTTTTTACAAGTAATATAAATTACTTTCAATAGACTTTTTAACATTTAATTATGCATTATTTTTAAAGGTTGAAAGTTTCAGTTTAAAAAAGTATCTGGCGTATTTTTTTTTTCTCCCCCTTTTTTTTTTATCTTTTCTCTACTCCTTAATTGTGCTACTATTTGAGCAAAATGCATAACTTAATAATATAGTAACTGCATAACTTCACTTTGAGTAATATGCATAACTTCGTTATGCATATTATGTGCATTTGCTCAATTGACTGGTATTTTTTTTTTTTTTTTTAATTTTATTTATTTATTCTTTATTTTTACACTATCTTGTGCAAATATCCATCTTGTACATCTTCTTACTGTTGAATAAATCCCTTCAGCTGTAAGTGAAAAGGTAGATCAAGAATTTGGCGCCAGTCCCCCCCCATGGTGTTAATTGATGGACTATCGCGTTTGAAGGGGGTCTTTCTTTTTTACACAAGGGCTTCGGAATAAAATGTCAAGCTGTATGTGCCTGCAGCTAATAGGGTGGGGGAAAATACAAAAGAATCCCTGATGAGGGTAAAGGATTTTCGGGAACTACTCTCTACCAAGGAGAGGCAGTCACTGCTATTTTGTATCCTTAGGGTTAAGTTGGTGGACATATGGGAAAACACGTGGAAAAACAAATTAGTTTTTTTCAGAGAAAAGAAAACCACATTTTCTGTGCAGTGGTGTCCATTGTCGGGCGACAATGAACTATTAATGTTGTAAAATGTACTTTGTTGTTGGAATTTTAATTAGAATATAAAATTAGAAATAATTAGATTATAAAAAATGCTGTTTCAATTCAGATTTGACTATCAAATGGAAGATATTGATTAACACAAAATATATAAAGTGAAATAAAGCACATTTAAATAAATAATTATTTATAAAACGAAAGGAGTGGAGAATAACTTTTGACGATATTACCGTCAAATATATTGCATTAACATTAAAAGTTCAAAATGTCGGCGTAGGAGTCATAAAAGATCGACTTTCTAAGAAGTGTGTGCAAAGACTAAAGGTTTAGAAATATTTTTTAGAACTTTCCATTGAACATGGCGTCTCTAAAATTGAAACACTTACAAGTAGGAACTATTTTTTTAATAGATATCTATATAGAACCATTTCATGTGTAATTCATGCAAAAGGATAAATAATATAATCATCAGTGTAATAATACTATAAAACAGTAGACTCAGCTTTCATAACATAATTATTTATTGAGAAGTTTATACAGAAGCATAGAAAAACATTTTAATTTTTCTGTTAAATTCTAGTTATTAAAACTTACTATGATGGTAAAGTAATCTAAGATGTGGGGCTGGAAGAATTTATTCTAGTAATTAAGAAATGTTAACTTAAAACTTTGGAAGTCTTACATTTACTGTAGATATATGTAGAATCACATCACTGAAGATTGAGTGGGTAGATAAAGAAATTTGTATTAAATGGAAATAAAACTGTTTATCAATACAACTTTAGTTTTAGTTGAAGACCTGTTGTTCATTAGAAGTACCAACATATTCCTATAAACATGCCAGAATAAAATATTATAAATATTTCCTTTTTTAAAATTGCTATTTTTATATTTAGTATTTCTGTCTTTTACTTTTGTTTAAAATCTGATAAAATCCTTTAAATGTAAAAAACTAAGAACAAAAGCAGATGTATGAATTATGTTTGAAAAACCCATTTTAGTCAGGTTACTTAAGATACAATGAGTTGTCCATTGTCGGACAACTCTTTTTCAGTACCCGCTTTGTATGTTTAACTGTGCTGAACTTCACACCAGTTACGATAAAAGGAATTTCGTTAAAGGTTGTGCCCGAGGAGGTGTTGGAATGCCTGGGAGGAAAAGGGTTTTGTACTCTTTTAAACACATTGCATGAGCTTTTGCGTTAACCTATGTCATGCAAGAACGTCAACAACATAGCCATCAACTAGGCTGAAAAGAGAAGGGATTGAAAGGGTTGAAATGAAAATGGCTAAATATTCTCATTATAGTATGAAAAAGCCGTAACCTTTCCTCATTGCGATTTTAAGCCATGTCATCGAATACCAAAAACAATTTATAATTTTTTCAACATACCGCGTTGGCGAGAAAACGTCGTCGACGGTAAAAATTTCAAAGCTCTTACTGACCATGTTGTGTACCAAGTGTACAATTAGTCTCACGATTGAATCCCGTTGGCGTTATGCAATACCTAATTTAAAATCGATGATAGGCTTGTAAATGTTAGTGCATCACCATTTTTTAATTCACGTGAGCAGCTCGCATATTCTTCCTAATAAATCCTCCCTAGAACCTTGCCTGGTTATACCACACTGGATCCTTGAAGTGTCATAACCCACTCATGTCTATATATTCTCGATACTATAAAATGTCTTTCCCTCTAAGTCAAAAAGGGGAAAACAATTTCGAAATATAAAAATTTCATAATTTAAATACTAATTATAATAAAACATATTAATACAAACGTTCCCCATATGTACGCAATAAGCACCCCCTCCCCTATAATACATCTCTAGATCTGTGCCTGACAATCATCTTACACATACATCAACTTGCTTCTCATCATATCAGATATACGAAGTGTTATAACTCACTCGTATCTATATATTTTCGATACTATTAAATGTCTTTGCATCTACGTTCCAAAAAGAAAAAGAAATATTCGGAATATAAAAATTCCATAATTTAATGACTTATTACTTATTAAAGATCTTAATAAAAACTTTCCCCATATGTACGCAACACGCACCCCCTCCTCTCCTAATATATATCTCTAGATCAGCGCCTGACATCCATCTGACACATCACTCTTACCCAGTATCATATCAAATGTACGAAGTGTCTATATATTCTCGATACTATCAAATCTCTCTCATCAAAAAGAAACTTGTCAAGAAAGAAAAAAAGAATTCGAAATATAACAATTCCATATTTTAATAACTTATTAAAGATATTAATAAAAACTTTTCCCATATGTACGCAACACGCACCCCTTCCTCTCCTAATATATATCTCTAGATCCGCGCCTGTCAACCATCTGACACATCACTCTTACCCAGCATCATATCAAATGTACGAAGTGTCTATATATTCTCGATACAATCAAATCTCTCTCATCAAAAAGAAACGTATATACGTCAAGAAAGAAAAAAGAAAGAAAAAAAAAAATCCGAAATATAGCAATTCCATATTTTAATAACTTATTAAAGATATTAATAAAAACTTTCCCCATATGTACGCAACACGCACCCCCTCCTCTCCTAGTTTATATCTCTAGATCCGCGCCTGACAACCATCTGACACATCACTCTTACCCAGCATCATATATGTACGAAGTGCCTTTATATTCTCGATACTATCAAATCTCTTTCTTCAAAAAGAAACGTCTATACATCAAGAAAGAAAAAGAAAATACTAAATATAACAATTCCATATTTTAATACAGATATTAATAAAAAATTTCCCCATATGTATGCAACTCTCGCACCCCCGCCTCTCTAGATCCGCGCCTGACAGTCACCTGTGAGACATCAGTCTTACCCTTTATCATATCTAATACATGATGTGTCTATATATTCTCGATACTATTAAATCTCCTTTCATCTAAGTCAAAAAAAGAAAGAAAAACAAATATCCTGAATATACAAATTCCATACTTTATTAACTTATTAAAGATATTAATAAAAACTTTCTCCATATGCAACACGCACCTCCGTCTCTCCTAATATATATCTCTAGATCCGCGCCTGATAACCATCTGACACATCAGTGTTACCCTGCATCATATTAAATATACGAAGTGTCTATATATTCTCGATACTATTACTTCTCTTTCGTCAAAAAGAAACGTCACTACGCCAAGAAGAAGAAAGAAAAAAAAGAAAGAAAAAAAAAATCCGAAGTATAACAATTCAATATTTTAATAACTCATATATTATTAAAAATATTAATACCTTGAATTAACATTAATTTAATCAAGAGTGTAATAAAATATTTCGTTAATATTTAAAAAACACCAACAATGTTCAGCCGGGAGGAGGGGTTAAAAGATAACTTTAATGTTGTGCCTTCTTGAATACGTACGCAAGTCCCACCATTCAGCTTCGACAGTTCCTCGTAAGAAAATCGTTTTCCCCACACAACACCCTCGATCCGCGCCTTCTTGGTGGTGACTTGTCCGGTGGCGAGATGTCCGGTGGTGAGACGTCCGGGGGATGAGATGTCCGGGGTCGAGTTGTCCGGTGGCGACTTGTCCGAGGGATGAGATGTCCGGCATCCATATAAATCTGTTGTGTGATATATCTGTTCAATTCCTACAATATAGTTATTATAACAAACAATAAAATTATATGCTAAATATTATACATTAACAATATATTAAATTTTTGGAAAAAAATTTAATTTCTTGAACATTTGATATGTGTTAAATGGGATTTCCGTTTTATGGATATATTGCTATAAACAAATTAGTATTTCTCACCTTATATTAGTTGTTTTATTATTTGTTCTTTTGGCTCTAAAGCTACTACCAGGCTATAGGAATCAAACCAGAGTCTAAACTTTATTATGAAGAGGTTTTTTCATTTTACAGTTTTTAACTATTTCATTTATAAAAAAAGCATATTTCCAATTTTTTGAAGGCTGGTATTAGATTTTCCTTGTGCAAGAACTACATAAGACATAATGGTTTTGCGTATATTGTCTTCAGGTCATCATTTCCCTCGAAAACAAGTAGACATGATGGCAGTTGTGACAAACTGTCTCGCATTGATGTGAATGGGTTATTTTTTCCTTCATAACTTAACTTTACCTTTTAAAATATCTAAAAAAAGAAAATTATACGTTTGTTTGCAACATGAAGATGGATAATACTTTATGTGTTTTATTGCCATTGAATTTTATTTCATGCGTATTTTTTTTTTTTTTTTAAGAATTTTAATAAACAATATTTTGTAATCTCACCACCTACTTTTAGAATTCCTTAAGTATTATTTAAAAATGTAAAATTACGATTCTTTGTTATTTTAATGAATAGTTAGAAAAAAAATAAACCTATTTTGCCTAAAATTTTGCCATTAGTCAAATTTATAAAATAACCGGTAATTGTACTGCGAACGATACGGCCTCAATCCGTCACCAGGATGCGATGAAGCCTCAATCCGTCCGATGCGGGTAGAAAACCATCACACATTTTCCCGTCGGCACTGGCAAATATGTGAACTTCCTAAAGTCAAGTTTAATAAAATTATCCTCAACTTAATTTTTGTCTTCCTATATTCCTATATATATATTCCTGTCTTCCTATATACTATGTATATATTCTAAGGGAAAATGCAAAGGTGCCCCCCCCCCCCACGTCGGGGAAAGCCGACCCCTCAATCGGGCATAATCGTGTTGTTCGTATGGACGACGAGAACGACATTTTTTTTTTTTTCTTCTTCTCTTTTGACGAAATTTACACTAAAACGGTTTCTCTCATTTTCTTACTAGTTTGGTATTTACTTAAATTTGGATGCTTTTTTTAACTGCTCGGATCACAAGTCTGAACTCGGGATTCACATACACAATTTAACAGACCTCGTAAGCTTTAACTCCTGTCAATAAAGGACTATTCGTTTACAAATCAGGAATAAAGTGGCACTTGACTCCCAACTTTCACGTAGCTTCCATTAAAGATGAAGCATAAATAAACAGTGAAAGGTTATCAAAATTAAAAAGTTTGATTTTGGAAATCTTTAAAAACGCATTTGTTGGTAAAACAAAAATTATTGCTACATAAAGCAAAAGTAAGAAAAGATATAACTGGAATTTTGAGAGGATTTTTTAATGCATGCCGTAAGATTTTATATTTTCTTAATTTCGACGGCTGGCCCACTAATCGGTCTGATCTCAAATCAAGACCCCTCTATTTAATTGAGCTGTATCGTGGCATTACTCATAGAATAAATATTAGTACTTGCTTTAAATAGAATATAAAAAGGTGATTCAATAATGAAAATATCTTAATCTCAGAATTCTGCAAAATCTGAAACATCAGTTGCGACTTGGAAATTACCACTCATTTCAAGAGCAGAATCGTAATTTTCCCCGACTGGATAAACTATTTTTCACACAGTTGTCGGGGATATTAAGAATTTCGTCGGTATACTGAATAAATAATTTTTTTAAGGAAACGATTCGATACGATTTCACAAAAATTACGCACTTGAAACCACAATTTATTTTTTGACGAAATTTGTAATTTCCCCGACAGTGTGAACTGTTTCAACACTTATGTTATCTTCCATAGTTACTCTATATCCCGACGAAATTTTTTTTCACCCCGATAGTTTTCAACACATGATATAAGTTATTTTCAATAGTTACGCTGTTAAAACAGTTTATTCCGTTGGAAAAATTGAGAACTATGTCGGAAAACGAAATAACATTGTGTATCAGGAAACAATTCGATAAAGTTTCACTAAAATTACTCTCAAACTGAAAATACAACTTGTATTCCGATGAAATTTTTATTTCCCCGACAGGGTGAACTTTCTCAACACATGGTATGTTATCTTCCATAGTTATTCTGTTAAAACAGTTTATTCCTTCGGCACAATTTAGAACTACGTCGAAAAATTAAAATCATTGTGTGCCAGGAAACAATTCAATAAAATTTCACAAAAATTATTTTCAAATTGAAAACACAACTTGTATCCCGACGAATTTTTTTCCACCCCGATAGGTTTCTACACATGATATGTTATTTTCTATAATTACTCTGCTAAAACACTTTATTCCGTCGGAAAAATTGAGAACTATGTCGGAAAACAAAATAAACCATCAGTGTGTGTCAGGAAAATATTCGATAAAATTTCACAAATATTACTTTCAAATTGAAAACACAACTTGTATCTCGATGGAATTTTTTATTTTCCTGACAGGATAAACTGTTTCAATACGTGATATATTAACCATACATAGTATACTCTCTTATAACTGTCATCCCTTCGGGGAAATAAAAAATTTTGTCGGAAAACTGAACAAATCATATTTAGTTTCTGCTCTATACTATAAAGCGTTAGCAGCTTTCAATGGGCGACGAACGGGGTTTGAACCGAGGACCCTGATGTCTCGGGATAGATACTTTACCTCTGTGCAAAAGAGTACTCCAGTGCACAGAAGTTTGATCTGTTATTTCATGTCGCCACAACTATAATGTTATGAGAAGCGTATAATAAGAATCTAACGGGCCATTCGTTTAAACAAGGTCAATATTCCCAGAAAAAATTACAAGTGTCAAAAACGTGTGATTTGTGAAATAAAAGGTCTCGTCTGGTAAATTGACTTATCACAAGACAACGACAAGTTATAACATATAGGAAAATAGTAAAACGTTTTTCTTAAAATCTAAACGAGATGCTATAACCTCAACTCATTTCCTAATGAAATCATTTTTCTCCTACGGTGTGTCTCAATACAGTATACTCTATACGTTTTACCTAGCATTACTGCGTACATTTTAAGAAGAAAATTCGACCCAATTTTAAAGTCGTGTTCCTAAATTGAAACGCTACTTATTTCCAACGAAATTCTTAACTTTCCCGAAGAGATAACTATTTGAACCTAGTAAGTTTTATACATCTTATATAGTACTCCTGAGTTAACACAGTTTATTTGGCAGGTTAATTGAAAAATTTCGTCGGAAAAAGAGTAGTGTTTTCGGAACATAACTTATGTGAATAGTATCCAATTGTTCCTTTATTAAAAATGAAGATTTCTTCAGTTATCTTCCGCTATGTATATTAACTCACTCTACATGCCAACACAAAGGGATGATGAAAGCCAGCCATAAATAATTTTTAAAAATGTCACATGGACAATGATAAAATATTTAAAAAAATATGTTTACTAAAAATGCTGCGCCTTATGGCCGTCAGAATTTTATGAACTTAATAATTTCTTGGACATAAGTAGTTAGAAATATAAAGTAAGTTAGAAATTATAAAAGAAATAAGAATTAATAACTAACCCGATAAAACAAGGTTTGTAAAAGTCGCATTACAATTCTCATAAATAAAGAAACTGCAAATCCTTATTCCATATGGTTTTATGCCTCCCCATCATTTGGCACTCATATTTCTTGTATTTGAGTTGTGCATTTCTTAATTGTTTCAGTAGTTTATAATCAATTTTAAAAATTCACAACTTTAGGAAGCTAAATGTTGTATTCAATGGTCGTGTGAGTGGTTATGGAAAGCGACAAGTATCCACTGACTTTTTCAGACCGCCATGAAATGACACTTCAGACATTTTGCTTTAAGCAATTGCTGCGGGTTATCCATCCCTTCCTTCTCTTGGAAAGTGAGGGTGAGGGTCACAGAATAGGGAATGTGCCCTTTGGCTAGTTAGCGAGAAGCTGACCATTTAAACTCGTAAGGACATAGAAATGCCGATGAGAATTGATGCTATATTCTGATCAGTTTTTTTTTTCCCTTTCTCTTTTTCTTTTTTCCCTTTGTGTGTTTGTCCGGAGACAAATGGCAAGCAGTCTGGATTAAGTTAAGGAGCCTTTTCGTTCTGAAAGGAGTAACTGAAATGCAAGCGATTCTAACATTCCAAGAAAAGATCTTGAAGGAACAAATGAGATACGGACGGAGACTGAGCGGGGAATGGGACAGTCGTTTTGTTTAGGTTTTTTCCTGGAATTATCGATAGAATTATTTTGTTTTCTCATCGATACTGAGCACGTGCATCTCTTTGAATTGAACCAGTAATACGGTTTTTGTAGTTGAAACGTTTACTTATTATAAGTACTACTTTTTTTGCTACTTTATATGTATAATAAACGATGTCCTTAAAGCGGGCAAAATGCTTTCGTTACAAAAGTTGATAGTTGTTTCTATTTTGAACATTTTGACAACGATTAAGTTAAAAAACAAAAACACAGATTTGAAGCACTTTGATTACTTAAAAGAATATGTCCAGAATCATCCTGCAGCAAAAGGTATGTGATTTTTTTTTATCTGGAATGATTCGTAAGGTTTTTGCCTAGCAATAAATTCTTTTAATATCAAAATCTTCATTGAAAAATTATTAAGTCACAAAACGAAAAGTGTCCGTATTCGATATTTTTTTTTATTTAGAATTAAATTGAGATTTTCTAATTAGCATAATATTGGGTATAAAACAAAATAGCTGAAAATAAAGTTTCTGTCTTAACTCGATATTTTCACTGCAATCACAAATTAATAATAAAAGCTCTATCGGAACAAAAATAAACTGGTGCTATTTTCAAGGGTCATTATATCGCCTATTATTATTTTTTGTATTATAAAACATAAAAATATGTTTGATGACTGAAGAACTAATCATATATCTCCTTACAACTGAAGATGTGTTTCTCATTTTGAAAAAAGTTGCTTTCAACTTGTACTATTACTTATTCTTAATAATTAGTTAAAAAATTCAAATCTCATATATTTATTTCATACTTATTATGAATATAGATGCAATGATTTCAAAGTAATTTTTGAAAAAAACATTTTGCTTAGATTGGTTGGTTGTTTTCAGATTATCTGGCGCCGTCAGCAACACGAGGGATATAATGCTCCGAAACATTCGCGCCGTTAGACAAGCCAACATACCATTATAAACACCCATACCTAATACGGAACTCGAACCCGCAACCTCGCGGTCTAGAAACTGGCACGCTAACCATTATACAGTTTGGTCTGCCATTTTCTTAGAACTTTCAATTGTCTTACGGTTTTTGGAGCTGTCCGAAACCAATAATCAAAATCATTGCATAGAGTTTATTTTTTAGTAGTTTATCAGAGTAAGATATTTTATTCTATATATGAGATAATATAAGTATCGCAGCAACCCAAAATGTCTAGAGACTTCTTGTGATTTGCAGAGGTTAAACCTTTAAATCGGTGTATATCATTTATCAAATTTTGTGTTGTATAAAGCAGGGGCGTATAATCAGACATTTTTTTCTTTAGAGGATATGAAATTTTATAACTCATCAAGACATACCAATAATTTTTTGTTAATAATGCCAAATATATTTAATTACAGGTATTTTTTCTATGTATGTTTAGAAAACTAAAAACATTTTAAATGAATTTACCATTTTGAAAAAAAGAAAAACCTTTTGGTTTTTGCGTTCTAATAACAAACTGACAAATTTCGGGAGGAGATATATCTCGGTATTCCTCCTCTGGCTACGCGCCTGGTATAAAGGAAAGAAAAGGAATTGTGGAAAAGAAAAAAAAAAAAAAAAGAGAAAAAAAAACTGGGAAAAAAAAAAAACACCATCTAGATATAATATAAAAGATAATTATAAGTTTTATAATAACATAAATTGTAATTTTTTTTGGTTTTAGATTTAATTTTGTGTCTGAATGATATTTCCTAGCGGATTTTGTGTTATAATCAATTACCATATAACATTATACAAATATTCAAACAGTTTTACATAAGAGAGTTATTAACCTTTGGTTAGGGGCGCGGTTGAAAACTGTTCCCCCACAAACAATTTCTCAATAGATGCCAGCCCATGATCAACGCCTTCTTACAGTGTTTTTTTTTTCTTTTTTCCCCCAAGTTATTTTAAAAATATTTTTTAATTCTTACTTTATTCTGTTCAATAATATTGTGTATTTAATTAAAATACCCATTTTCTTTTATATTTGGTCACGGACTTAATGGTATGCTCGGAAATGTGAATTTGGTGGACATTTGTCCCCCACGTGACTAACCACGTGACAAAAGGTTGCGTGGCTAACCAAGGGTAAAATGAGAACTTCAGCCTTTTTCTTATTTATTATTATTGTAATTATTATTATTATATATACATATATATATATATATATATATATATATATATATATATATATACATATATATATATATACATATATATATATATATATATATATATATATATATATATATATATATATATATATATATATATATATATATATATATATATATATATATATATATATATATATATATATATATATATATATATATATATATATATATATATATATATATATATATATATATATATATATATATATATATATATATATATATATATATATATATATATATACATATATATATATATACATATATATATATATACATATATATATATATATATATATATATATATATATATATATATATATATATATATATATACATATATATATATATATATATATATATATATATATATATATATATATATATATATATATATATATATATATATATATATATATATATATATATATATATATATATATATATATATATATATATATATATATATATATATATATATATATATATATATATATATATACATATATACATATATATATATATATATATATATATATATATATATATATATATATATATATATATATATATATATATATATATATATATATATGTAATGTATTCGCATTGGGATAGTCAATGAAGCTATTAGATCGCTCTAGTAAATTCTCCATTTAGCGAGAACCACTTAGAACATAGTAGAACGTCCCTCAAACTCATATAAGCTACGTAATCCGTTTTGACTCCGCCTCTTAGAATATCAAATCTTGACTAGTGATTGCATCACCCACTTCACTGAGAACCTCTCTGAAAATAAACTTTTATATTTGTTTAATCTCGGCTATATATATATATATATATATATATATATATATATATATATATATATATATATATATATATATATATATATATATATAGAACATTTTTGCCAAGTTTGATCAACGAACCATTTTTTTTGTTTTTCTTATGGTCTTAGGTACTATTTTACCAGCACTAATCTTTATATTTGGTGCGATTTTATACATCCATAATTTTTTTTTACTTTCAATTACCCGTATGGAGTAAAAGTATTTAATTCGGTAAAAAAAAAATCGATTTTATTGCATTTCTACACATTTTGGAACGTGATGAGTTCAAATTTTTTTTTTTTGTGCCTGTTAGTTATCAGCATAACTCCCAAAACGGATTAACCTGCGATGTTCAATTTTTATGTACAGGTTATTGATGGCCATGAGACCTGGCATTACGGTTTTCGTCAAAATTGCACATGTGCATTAAGTAGCTGATATTGAAAAAATTACGTTTTTCAGCGATTACCAAAAAATGGTTTTAACGATTTTGATTAAAATAGCTATAAAAATGCCTTTAAAGGTGTTCTAATCATTCCCACCTCCGTAGAAATGAGATAATGGCGAACGCCCATCAACGACTGTTTCTGCTCTGTTCCACTTAAAAGAAAGGATAATACAGTGTTTATTGAAAAATATATCACAATTTTCACCGTTTCAGCGGCATTTTTTTAGAATAATCGCCAACCTGGGCATTTTTTTTTAAATAATGAAAACCAAATAGGTAAATTATATCAATCCGTGACAAATTAAAAAAACATCGCATACTGAAATATTTTGTTCCAAATTTTCAATTTTAACTGGAAGAGAGAGATTGTAGGAGGATCACTGTATTTAAAAAAGTTTAAGAACTTCATTTTAAGTTGCAATATCATTTTACTTCTTTCACGAAACTTTTGAACAAGAATCATAAGTTTCATAAAAAACTTAGAATAAAATTAGAGTAATCTTAGCCTTCTCTAAAAGTATGTATAGATATTATGCCGTAAGCGTTATAATTACTTATAAAGTGCAATATTTCCTGCATTACTTCTGCAATAACAAAAAAAAAAAAAAAAAAAAAAAAAAAAAAAAATTGAAAGCATGTCCAGGTAAATATTTGTACAAAACTTTTCAAATTATCGTAAAAAACATACACATTTATTTTGTTAATTCATTCGTTTAATTTCTTAAAGTGGTTTGAAAGCGATTTTTTTTAAATAATTAATTCTGCTACTTTACACAAATAATACTTCTTACAATATTGTTTATAAGTCTATTTTATGTAAAAAAACAAACAAAAAACAATTGACATATCTTTCCAGTGTGGTGCAAGAGAGGATTGTTAATCGAAATTCAAATATGACGCTTATTTACAAGCCGAAGCAGAAGTTAGAGCTGGACGAGTTCTTATGCAGTTAATAAATAACCTTCCTCTTCCTTTCTTTCAAAAGTTTTAAGTTTAGCCTATTACCATGTCCAGTTGAATGGGAGCGGCCATTTGCGGGGAAAACCCAAATAGTCAACCTCTCATTATTCTTTTTTTCCCCCTTGTTGGCGTTGGGCATTAAGCATGTGAGTCAAAATCTCTTCCTCCCACTCGACAGAGAAGGGATCTGGTATCAGGGGTCCAAGATATCTTCAAGGTCAAGAGGAGGGAGGTTTGAATACTTGTTCTGTCTTCCAACATTCGTTTGAATGGGAAGAGAGAAGGCTATAAATAGAACCTTGGTACAAAAATAAGCTCTTTTTTTTGTTGCTTTTTTCGGAAATTAGATGAAGGTTAAAATATAATTGTTGTGTGAACTTATCGAAAAAAACTTGAAAATATATATATATATATATATATATATATATATATATATATTATTATTATTATTATTATTACTATTTATTTCTGTAAATTGTAAAAAAAAAAATACTCCACCTGAGGGGAGGGCGCGCGCCCCTCGCGCTCCCTGGCTGGATCCGCCATTGCTGTAGCTTAGAGCCCTCTGACTTGCTTGGGGCCCCCCAAAAATTGTCTAAATTTAATTTATTTTTAAATCCAGGTTAGTATTTTATTTTATAATTTCCATTCTGTGCTAAAATGTAACAATTTGTTACATTTGGGAGCAATTTAATATTATGCATTTTTTTTTTTTTTTTTTTTTTTTTCATTTGCATTTGCAAGTGAATTGCTATTATTTCTATATTACATTCATAAATATTGTCACTATTTGACTTTCCATGAATCATAGGAATACAAATACTTGTTCCGTAAAAATTGTACTAATTTGAAAATGCCAATGTTGGCAGGTATGTGAGTGGTGCTACAGTCGAAAATCCAAAATGGTGGCCTCCTTTTACCATCTAAAGTTACGTTTTGCCAAATAATAGCTTCCCAGCTCATTTTATCAACTAGTTGACAGTTAAAAAACTTGTTGGAAATAAAATTTCCTTTCCAATGGTATATAACGCATGTATGTTAGGTAAAATTACAAAATTCAAAATGACCGCCGGATCGCGAATTTAAGTACGTCTTTTAGGTTGATTGGTTGGTTTGTGCGCTCAATGACATACACTTGTGCACAATAACGGCTAATCAGTCCAGGACCTGCAACTTAACGTGGATTCCGAACCACAAAGAAAATACATGCCTACAGGGGAGGCTCAAGGTAAGTTTTGCACCTGTGCAAAAAAAATTATGGCGCCCTCGATTCCTCCCTATCCCCCCCCCCCTCGCCCCCAAAAAAAAAATTGGACATAATCCCGCAAATTTTAAATACATTAGCCACAGATCAATTTTGATTCCTCCATAAATTGCAAAAAAATTTAGTGTACCTTTTTTTCTAAGTGTTAATGTAACTTGCATAATAAATTAATTTTACTAGAAAATGCGTTACATTGACATTCCTGGATATAAAAACCGCATTGACTTACCTTTTTTTTTAGTAGTTTCATGTGATACTTAATTCTGTAATTGTAATAAGAATAATATCAAAAATATGAAAATCCACAAATATTTCCTTCCCCTATTTTAAAGATCTCTCCATCCCCATTCTAATTCCTTTCGAGAAGGAGTCTTCTTCCAATGTTCTTTGTTTGACCACAGCTACGGAAATGTGAGATGGGGGGGGGGGAGCACTTAGGGGTGACAGTCATAAATTTTAAGAGAACCAGATCTAAATCGTCATTAAAGCCTCCCCACTCGGACGTTTTTTTTTTTTTTTTTTCTTTTTTCTTTTCTCACCCTATCTTCCACTATCTTCGAAAGTCAAGTCCAGCCAATAATTTTCCCTCTGTTAATTGACTTTGTGATTTTCGTAGCTCTCATGACACTGCAGCTGTAACCCTCTTGACTCCAAGAAGTAGAAGGGGTGCGAGGCAATATCCCCTCCCCCCCCCCCAAACTCCCTCCCCCCCCCTCCCTTCCAACGTGGATGTCTGGTGTCTCGCTCTTGGTGGGAATGCACGTGCTAAGTGTACTTGTCACGACCCAAGTCATTGCGATTTACGACTTAAAAACACGCTTATTACCGAAGCTACAGTTAGTCACTTTCGGAAGTGGGGGTCAGAAATTCTTTCCTCTTTTCTCGGGGGGGGGGGGGGGGGGGTCTCATAACCATCTTTACACTGACGAAAGAGGAATCGACTCTAAAATGAGACTTTTAGTTTGGTTCAGTGAATAAGCGTCAGGTTGCATTTGAATTTAAGAATAGGAGTATGTAATACAAGTATAAGAATACATAATTTTTAAATCCACAATTAAGAATAAATATGTTTTGCTTTTGAAGAAATGAATGCGAAATAGAGTTACGAAAAAATATGATGAATCATTTTAGTTATTATTCTTATAAAACCCCTCAGTTAATGCAAAAATTTCCTTTTTTTCGTTTTAGGATAACGTTGTTTAATAGCGTAAGCTAATGTACTTATAGTTATGAATAAAAATAAGGTGGAGCAAACTCAATTAGGCAATTTCGATCGCTACAGAACGTAGGACATTCTGATGGTTACACACACTGCCTAATTGAGTTGTATTATAGCAGATTGAAGGAATCATTGCTTCCAAAAAAAGATTTATGAATATAATCGGCATTTTAATGCAGTTATAGAACTGTATTAAAATATGTGGATTTACTTTAATTGCAGACAAACTTTCGTAAAATGAACGAACAGAAACAATTTTCTTTTATTTTGACTTTTTATATCTACGCATTAAAAAATTACCATAATATTTATTTTTGATTTTTTAGGATTTTACTCAAACTTTTTTTTTTTTTAAATAATAATTTTACAAGCCAATTACCTTTTTTATAATTTTAATTATTAAAGGCTGACCAAATCTCAATTAACAAATAAACGCATTATATATGAATGCATTTCTTCAAAATTAAAATGTCAATTAACTGCCGAGCATAAGAAATATCGAAAAATAAATAAAAATACCTAATTTATAAACATAAGTCCTTTTTAACTGTTTGATATTGAATACATTTCTTGCTAATATTTCAATTATAAAAGCAAAACCTGGTTTTCAAAGTAATTTCAAACAAAACCGTTTTAAATTATGACATTAAAAAGGAAGTAACTTGCTGAGAATGACCCCTTATTTTTAAACATTCGATTTTACTCTTACCCTTCAATTCACGTTCATTTACATGCTAAATGTATTAGCATCATCCGTTTTTGTGTGTGGCATTATATTAGACACGGACCACCTTTAGAAACTACCGGCCTAGTGATATTGTAACATCTACGCAAACTTTGTATGTCAGATTTTGATTTTTTTTGTAAGTTTAAGACTTTCCATTATTAACAACCAGTTCTAAATATTCGATTTGGCTATATTTTATTTACATTTTGCATAGAATATGTTATAGAAATTTTTATTGCATATAATTTTGTATTTCATCACATAAAAACTATTTATAGTATCATTCGCAAATATTTTCAATATTTGTCAAAATACACATCCAAAATAAAATACGAGATGAAGTTGAGAGTAAAAGAAATTTAATTATTAAAAAACTATCTAAAACGGATAAGAGAACCACACAAAATTAATTTTATAATTAAATTTTTGTGCATTTTTCTCCGATAAGCGTGGCCGTGTGGTCCTATGCAAATGCAATGGTAGTTAAAATTACACGTAAAAAGGGACATATATCACTCACTACTCGAAATTTGAGCAAATGAAATTAGTAGTTAGAAAGTGGGGCTCCTAAGCCAAGGCGGTGCCGGTGCAGGGATGAGGGATGATGACGTCACCGGAAAGGGGCGTGACCGGATATGACGTTACATGAAGTGACGTCACCGGAACTGGAGTGGAGTTGTTTCCCTCCCGTTGCAGTTTTAGTTCCGGTTTCCTTATAAGCTGTTTGTGTATGACGTCACAGTGGGAATGACGACATAATTTGTTTTATATCAAAGATTTGAGAGGTGGCAACACTTTTTAGTTTTTGTTTCCAGTTAAATGGGGTTGAGTTGTTCTAGGGCTGCTTGTTAACGAATAAGTTAGAGTGATAGGCTTTTTGACTAGTGACGTCACATTGGGTAGGACGTCATAACTTGTTTTATATCAAAGTTTTGAGTGGTGGCAACACTTTTTAGTTTATCTTTCAGACGGAGTTGAGTTGTTCTAGGGCTGCTTCTAAACGAATAAGTTAGAGTGATAGGCTTTTATTGCGTGACGTCACAGTGGGTATGACGTCATTTATGACTTTACAAAGTTTAGCTTTAAGAGAGTGGCAACACTTTTTTAGTTACGGTTTATCTTTCAGACGGAGGTGAGTTGTTCTAGGGCTGCTTCTTAGCGAGTAAGTTAGTGATAGGCTTTTTTTTTTACTAGTGACGTCACAGTGGGTATGACGTCATTATATGTTAAAATTTACGTTTTAAGTGGTGATAACACTGGATATATACTAAATTTAGTTTACAGGTGTTGGCAATGAGTTCTGATCGGTCAGCTAAATGCTCGCTTGTGATTGATAAGTTTTAAACATGTGACCAAAAGCTAACTCCTGATTGATTGTTTGGTTTTCTAGCGAGTTACTTACATATCCTTTAGCCAAGTTAAAATACCTGCAACAAAGTTACACAAATAAAAAAAAAAATTAAATTTGAAAAGTTAATAAAAGGAAGGCCATTTGCTAAGGGTCTAAAGAACCCTAACCCCGAGCTACACGTGACATTTCAATATTTTACCAAACAATTGTTAAAATATCGACTATCGGACGTTGCCTTCATGGTAACTCATCTACCCCCCCCCCCCCTTCCCTAACTAATTTTAAATAAGTTAAGACTTTAGGATTACAATTAATAAATTTTGAAAAATTAATTATTAAAGGTGAGGACCCACCTCCAGCCCGATACCTCTTTTAGGAAGAATTGGTACAGCCTCATTCCACACTAACAAAAAAAAAATCTTATTCCAAAGAACGTATATTTCTTTGAAACTTGAGGTCACTAATCAACCATCCGATGATATCCTTTAAGAAGATATCTTCACCTCTTAACAATTTTAAAGTTTTAGTTTAAAAGATTAATGTTGGACACAAACTATTTCTAGAATAGAGTTACATTAAAAATTAAATTTAAGAGTGTCCAGTTTTTTTTTTTTTTTTTTTTTGAAGAAGACTTGTGGGAACGTATATTTCCCAAAATTAAATTTAATGGTCACTAACAAAATCCTGAAAATGTACTAATTTTAGTTTTCATAAAAATTAAGTTAATGTAATATTTTAGTAGAAATAATGACTATAGTTAATGAATTGTGAAAAATTAAGTTAGAAGAATTCAATTTAAGGAATTTTGTAGTGACCATACGCATAACTAGTTATACCATCCTCCAACAGGTATCGCTTGTCATCAAATGCTGAGAGCGCTCGCTTTCTTTGCTGGATGGAGAAAATGTGATGTGTTTCACTACCGATCCGATGCTGAACCACAGACGAAGGTTGTCGATTGAGAAGACAGTCTCTATAGGTCTGATGTTTTAGCTGTCTTTGAGCTGCTCTTGCGATTCCCTTGGCCGTTTGTTTCTCACCACACTCGCTTAAAATGGAATACATTTTGGAGCGAAGCCCTATGAACTCCAAAGCAGATTTTCCGTTAAGTTCATCCTTAAAGTAACCGATCTTCTTCTTGTTAGACACATCATGTAGGGGATAATCTGATGGATAGTCAGAAAAGTCAAAAAATCCCTTTAACTTCTGTAAGTCAGCAGTCAGATCTGGGGTGGTGAGTCCATAAGTGAGTGAATCTGTGTCGGTGAATAGTAAGCGGGCATTACTTCCATACTTCTTCATGATGACATTATAGTGGAAATCATACATTAAAACCTTGCTCAGCTCCAATATTGTGAAGCCGGCATAAATCGGGTGATTCAGTGTGAGACTCTTCACCTTCCTCTGTATCGCTGCCAAGTTATCGTCAAATTCAGTGAAGGCATGGAAGGCAGG
Organism: Linyphia triangularis; assembly: GCA_963978545.1. NCBI lineage: Eukaryota > Metazoa > Arthropoda > Arachnida > Araneae > Linyphiidae > Linyphia > Linyphia triangularis. The sequence continues at coordinate 82,977,775 of OZ021724.1, read as the reverse complement.
AGACGCGACCAGTTTCCTAGCTTTATGCGGGTTGTTCACCAACTGAACATCCACTCTATTCCTCAGATTTTCCATAGTTTTCCCGAACACCGCATTGTTGAGAAGTTTGAAGAAATCTTTTTCAAACGATGTTTTGGCCAGTTTTCTCTGCTCCGTATTAAATGCTATGTAGTCCTTCAGCCAAGGTTGTTGGTAGAATTTTAGAATTCTATGGACTTTAGTTAGTTTCAGTCCCAAGGAAAGGTATAGCTTCAGATTACGATAGTGTATAACATAATTCTTCTTTGACTGAAGATTCGGAACGAGTTTCTCGCTGGAAGAAGCTGGCTTCATCTGCATTTCTTCCAAAATCTCGAGGGCGGTAGGAGACAGCATATTTGGCTTTATGGTGAAGCGTTCGGGAGCCAGAGGATAATCATTATGGAGATCGTGGAGTTCAGCAGGATAGTCGAGATCCACTTCTAGGATGAAACCCTCATCTGTATCATCTGCTTGGTCCAAGATGGTTTGAGTAGAGATGTTTTCAGGGTCCACCCACTGAAAATCACCAACAGGTAAATATTGAGACATGGCCCAACCTGAAAAAAAAATTTCAATTAAATCATTCAATATTAACATAGAAGCTAAATAAAAAAAAATGACAGTTTTAAAATAAATTCATGCTTACCATAGAGGTTATTGGCATCCAGGTACAATATATGTTTATTCTCCTCAGCAGCATTATATTCAGGACAGCCTGGATGGTTTGCCTGGCTATGACGATGGGTGATGACTGAGACTCCTCCCCGAATACCCTTCTCTATGAAGAGGTGCATGTCGATGTCGGTGAATAAATCCAAACCGACATCTGACATCTTGAGAGCGGCTTGCCACGCTAAACCTGGAGACGTCATCATGTGGGCGGCGTCTAGCTGGTAGAAGTCCAGAGTTAGGCGGCGGAAATTCTCAAAAACATCAGAGAGGAGAAGCACATCCGTCTTCACGTACAGGTCGTGATATTCGCCAAGGTCTTTGATGCCGAAAGCTTCCCAAACAACTTGAGCGTGGTCATAATCTGCATCGGTGATGGAGGAGTTTGTAAGGGTGCTATAGAAGGCTTGCTGAGGTGGCAGAGATGTTTCTTGAAATTTAGTGAACGAGTCCATGTACTCATAAGGGTACACTCCCTTCTTCAGCAAGAGATCTAAGGAAAAAATAAAAAATTAAATGATATTGTTAAGAGAACATTTATATAATATTAACATTGACTATATTACGTACCATTGTTAGATGCGATAGAACTCTTCAAAATGTGAAACTTGTCTCTCTCCAGATTATCGACAAGTTTCTGAAGCGATGCGTTCAGAAACTGGAGACTGTCAATAAACTGGAGAGTCACCGGGATCTTGTCAAGTTTCTTAGTGATGGAGAAGGAGATGTATTTCTCCATCGTTGTAGGGATGACTCCAATGTCATGATCAGCCACTTTCCCTAGCCCCTGCATGATCAAATGCGCATCATAATTCTTCAGGTTGTGGAAGACGCAGGGAATCATTTTCCGCAACCTGAAGGCAAGGTTGCATTCATTGTGGAGCACTTGGCGGAACTGACCGGTCAAGTGATCGTGGTCGTTCACCCGATCAGTTCCTAGTCGCCCCTTGCAGAGGCCACAGTGTGTTGCAGCATTGATAGCATGCTGGTCTTGGGGCGTAATCCTCATCGGGACAATGGTGGTGAGCTTAACTGCTAACTCGTCCTTTTCATCAATAATGCTCTTGATGAAATGATCCACAGCATCCAATCCTCTGTAGACCGCAATAGGTTTTGTAGACTTCCCATCAGGACCTATAATGACATAGGCGTATCCGCAGGGAATGTGAGTAGCCGTCTTCACAGTGCTGGAGGGGGTGGTGACGTCCAACTTCTCCACCAAGGCCTCAAAGTCCGCGTATATGATATACGAAACTTTCTGGGTGAACTTGTACTGACTAAATTTCAGAACCCAGTCCTTTGGAGTCGGCATCTTGATGCGTTGGGGTGAGTGCTCGTTACAGTAAGGGACATGCACTTTGAGAGTCTCCTCCTTGGCAAAACGATGCAGACAGGAAAAACAGTAGAAGCTTGCAGCCTTGTGTTTAGTGAGGTTGGTGAGAAGCCTGGACATACTCTTAATTAGGCAATAATGCTGCCTCTCTCCTTCTATGATGTAGAGGAGGTTGATAACCTCAGGATCCTTCCTCTTAGAGATGTACAGAGGTAATATCTCATCATCATCATAGCCATAGATATTGATCCTCAAGTTGTTGAGGTTTTCAATTATTCGGACTTTGCAGGGTTGGACGGGACAGCTTACATTTCCCATCTTGAGCTCCTGCTCGTACTCTTCATAATGAGAAACTCTGTATGGATGATCTGTATAGCTCATGGGATGGAGGGCAGCCAGGACATACCAGATGAAACATTTACTGTCTTCATTCTGGATGTTGAGGACGGCCTTCTTTGCTGCCAACTTGTTGGGTAACTTGAAGTGGCTAGCAGGGGCTAGAGGTTGATACGTGGCAGTCTTCACCTCCAAATGGATGATTTCATCGAGGACCCATCCAGATCCCCGCTCGATGAATTCATCGAAGGAGGACTTGATTTTGGCGAAGGCTTGGTCGATGTGTTCAGGGAGGACGCTGTCATCCAGATCCATCTGCACCTTGCTCCGGAAATAGGGTGTGGCAAATTCTTCATCTCCCTCATCACTCTTACGAACGAACCGGATCTTGGAGACCGCGTACCATTTGATGGCACGCTTCTCCTCCAGTTCCTTCTTCAATACACCATCCACTTGAGGATGACTTTCCCTAATGAAGAGAAGCAGGTCTCCAACTGCCTCTTCACTTGGGAATAAATGGCGGGTGGCAAAGACATCGGACGTCTTCACCTCAACTCTCCTCCTTCTGGGCGCAGGGGATGCAGGTTGATTTCCTCCTACTTGGGCAACTCGAAGGTGGGTGAGAAGATGTTGCTGAACATGATCCTTACGTCCGAAACTCTTTCCGCAGTCAGGACAGGCATGAGGGGTGGCGGATTGATAACTCAACATATGCCGATCCAGATCAGAATTACGTGTGAAGGATTTGCTGCAGATTCCACAGACAAAGTCTTTCTTCCCCGAGTGAGCTTTAAGATGACGAGTTAAACTTCGCTTCTCCTTAAAGGTCTTGCTGCATACAGTACAAACCTATAAGAAATTATAACTTTTATAAGTGTCAAGAAATAATTTTTTCTTTAATAAAAGAAATATTATTTCAAATTTGTCTTTTCCTAAAACACATTTTATTGCAAAAACTTTATTTCAAATTTGTCTTTTCATTAAACACATTTTATTGCGAAAACTTTCTATTCTTCTTCTACTTATAAAACATATCAAACAGAAAACACTAAAATTTAAATTTCGATAAACGGTTAAAAATTTCTTCTTTGCAAAACTGTGATCTAAGAAACACACTCTTCGAGAAAAAAAAAAAATAATACTTACATGGTTAGCATTTGAAGTTTGTGCAAGATGGATAGCATGAGAAGGTCTAGCAACAGGAACCTGAAAAAATTAATTAACATTTAAATAAGCTATTTTAACATATTCTTAACAATAGTTTATCCTTTGAATGTAATACTTACAGTTTTCTGATGGATTTTTAAATGTCTTGTCAAATGACATTTCTGTACGAAACCCTTCTTACAGATGGTACAGACCTGTTGAAAATAGAAATTTTGAGTAACATACCTTTGAAATGTTAAAGTTATTATTGTTTCACTTAAATGATAAAAAATAATACATACATGCAAGTCTTGTGAGGTAGACGGAGCATTAGATGGCCCGGCAACAGGTTCAACAACAACAACCTCCTAAAATAAATTTTAGATATTGAGAAATTATTCTAATTTTTTTTACGTCAGAAGAAAAAATCGGGCGTGAATTTGGGGCGACTTTAAATAGTTACAACATTGAAAATTACTAAGTATAAAAGCAATAAAATTTTTGGAGTGAATTTAGGGCGACTTTGAATAGTTACAATATTGAAAATTGCTAAGTACAAAAAGTAATGAAAATTTCGGCGTGAATTTGGGGTGACTTTGAATAGTTACAACATTGAAAATTACTAAGTACAAAAGCAATAAAAATTTCGGCGTGTTTCTTATGCTAATATTCAAATGAATGACATTTAGAAAAATTACTAAATACAAAAGTAATACAAATTATGTCGTGAATCTTATACTAATGAATGACATTTAAAAAAAAGTTTTAAAGAATACATTATTGACATGAATTTCAAATATAATTGAGAAAGTTTTAAGTGGATAAATCAATTATGCGACATTAAATAACACAATTTAAAATTTATCTTAGACATTAAACATTCATTTACTTAAAAGCAACAAGTTTAACCTTATTTAAAGAATATTCTTTTAGATACATAGTAAGTAATTTTGGGGGTTTAAAATAAATACAATCTATAAGCACTCAAACATAATTTAAAAATACATTACTAAAAGAACACTTACTTGGTCATTAGGACTAGCGACAACGACATCCATGAGAGAAGGAGAACGTGATGATGACATTATAAATGACTGAAATTGAAAAAATATATAAATATCGAAAGAAAACAATTTCAATACAAGTTGGGAATAATTTTTATGTAACACTTGAACCGACTACTTTAGCATGATGATGCGATTGTTAAGCCTAACAAATGCACGCGGTACTTAAGCCTAACAATGCACGTGGTACTTAAGTCAAACAAATGCATTCGATAGCTCATTTCAATATATAAACTTAACACACGATAAATAATATCAGTTAAAATAATTTGTCTATTAATATTGAATAATATACATACATCTTAAACTTACTGAACGGATAACTTAAACCTTTAACATGTAATACAGAAAAGATTTGAATGCACGCGATTCTTAACCCTAATACATATAGTAAAATAATTAACATTTTATTACATATGTTACTTAAAACAGTCAACAAACAATAAAAATTTACTTACCGAATAATCGAAACGAAAGCTGCGAAGCTAAAATAACTGTGAATAATTACACAAGTACGAACAAAATCGCGATGAGAAAAAAACACACGAAGTTTTAAACACGTCTTTCACACTCAGGAATCTAAGTAGAAATGGCGAGACGGCAACCGGTAGCGTTTGTATATGAGGGGTGATCACGTGATTTCACCCCTCATATATAAACGCTACCGGTTGCCGTCTTTTTTTAGCTTCGCAGCTTTCGTTTCGATTATTCGGTAAGTAAATTTTTATTGTTTGTTGACTATTTTAAGTAACATATGTAATAAAATGTTAATTATTTTACTATATGTATTAGGGTTAAGAATCGCGTGCATTCAAATCTTTTCTGTATTACATGTTAAAGGTTTAAGTTATCCGTTCAGTAAGTTTAAGATGTATGTATATTATTTAATATTAATAGACAAATTATTTTAACTGATATTATTTATCGTGTGTTAAGTTTATATATTGAAATGAGCTATCGAATGCATTTGTTTGACTTAAGTACCACGTGCATTGTTAGGCTTAAGTACTGCGTGCATTTGTTAGGCTTAACAATCGCATCATCATGCTAAAGTAGTCGGTTCAAGTGTTACATAAAAATTATTCCCAACTTGTATTGAAAATGTATGTTTTCTTTCGATATTTATACATTTTTTCAATTTCAGTCATTTATAATGTATTCATCACGTTCTCCTTCTCTCATGGATGTCGTTGTCGCTAGTCCTAATGACCAAGTAAGTGTTCTTTTAGTAATGTATTTTTAAATTATGTTTGAGTGCTTATAGATTGTATTTATTTTAAACCCCCAAAATTACTTACTATGTATCTAAAAGAATATTCTTTAAATAATGTTAAACTTGTTGCTTTTAAGTAAATGAATGTTTAATGTCTAAGATAAATTTTAAATTGTGTTATTTAATGTCGCATAATTGATTTATCCACTTAAAACTTTCTCAATTATATTTGAAATTCATGTCAATAATGTATTCTTTAAAACTTTTTTTTAAATGTCATTCATTAGAATAAGATTCACGACATAATTTGTATTACTTTTGTATTTAGTAATTTTTCTAAATGTCATTCATTTGAATATTAGCATAAGAAACACGCCAAAATTTTTATTGCTTTTGTACTTAGTAATTTTCAATGTTGTAACTATTCAAAGTCACCCCAAATTCACGCCGAAATTTTCATTACTTTTTGTACTTAGCAATTTTCAATATTGTAACTATTCAAAGTCGCCCTAAATTCACTCCAAAATTTTTATTGCTTTTATACTTAGTAATTTTCAATGTTGTAACTATTTAAAGTCGCCCCAAATTCACGCCCGATTTTTTCTTCTGACGTAAAAAAAATTAGAATAATTTCTCAATATCTAAAATTTATTTTAGGAGGTTGTTGTTGTTGAACCTGTTGCTGGGCCATCTAATGCTCCGTCTACCTCACAAGACTTGCATGTATGTATTATTTTTTATCATTTAAGTGAAACAATAATAACTTTAACATTTCAAAGGTATGTTACTCAAAATTTCTATTTTCAACAGGTCTGTACCATCTGTAAGAAGGGTTTCGTACAGAAATGTCATTTGACAAGACATTTAAAAATCCATCAGAAAACTGTAAGTATTACATTCAAAGGATAAACTATTGTTAAGAATATGTTAAAATAGCTTATTTAAATGTTAATTAATTTTTTCAGGTTCCTGTTGCTAGACCTTCTCATGCTATCCATCTTGCACAAACTTCAAATGCTAACCATGTAAGTATTATTTTTTTTTTCTCGGAGAGTGTGTTTCTTAGATCACAGTTTTGCAAAGAAGAAATTTTTAACCGTTTATCGAAATTTAAATTTTAGTGTTTTCTGTTTGATATGTTTTATAAGTAGAAGAAGAATAGAAAAGTAGTTAGAAAATGCCGATCCGGGGCCATGGCGCAATGCGCAAGGGACGGGGGACGATGACGTCACCGGAAGGGGGCGTGACCGGATATGACGTCACAGGAAGTGCCATCACCGGATATGACGTCACCGGAAGTCACATGCCCGGAAGTGGAGTTGAGTTGTTCCCCTCCTGCTGCTGTTTTAGTTTCGGTTTCATTATAAGCTGTTTGTGTATGACGTCACAGTGGGAATGACGTCATAATGTGTTTATATCAAAGTTTTGAGTGGTGGCAACACTTTTTAGTTTCGGTTTATCTAACAGACGGAGTTGAGTTGTTCTAGGACTGCTTCTTAATAAGAACGTTATGGTGATAGGCTTTTATTGCGTGACGTCACAGTAGATATGACGTCATAATGTGTTTTATATCAAAGTTTTGAGTGGTGGCAACACTTTTTAGTTTCGGTTTATCTAACAGATGGAGTTGAGTTGTTCTAGGACTGCTTGTAAACGAATAAGTTAGAGTGATAGGTTTTTATTGCATGACGTCACAGTAGGTATGACGTCATAATGTGTTTTATATCAAAGTTTAGAGCGATGGCAACACTTTTTAGTTTCAATTTACCTTTAAGATGGAGCTGAATTGTTCTAGGGCTGCTTCTTAGCGAATAAGTTAAGAGTGATAGATATTTTTACTAGTGACGTCACAGTAGATATGTCGTCATGATTGCTTTATGTTAGAGATCGGAAAAATACTTGCTTGCGATTGGTCGGTTTTTAGACACATCACCAAGTACTCTCTTCTCATTGGTTGAAATGTGTCACGTGATTTCATTGGCTATACAGTTTATGGTGCTTTGAAAGATTATTTGAAATTGTAAATAAAAATTATTCAATGGAAATATGTGTGTGTGATTTTCTTATGTGAAATAATAATAAAAAAAAAAAAAATGTTAAAGCAATATCACTTTATTGAATCATAAATTTTCCCACTTTTTAGGTGGTTTTACATTTCGTCTCAACTTTGTTTGGACAATTTTTACAGGTGACTTTAGCAACTTCTTATTTCCGATAAACTGCTTCGGAACATTTAAATCTTTCAAAACAGTATTAAATAAACTTTTCCGTGATACATTACTTTTGGTACTGTACATATAATTGAAAAAGTCGATAATGTTAGAGTTTGGTATTTTTTCTCCGTGTATGGAGATTTGACCCTTGGAATTCCACGATAAGATATCAGGTTGATTCTTGATGAGAGCAAGTGTATTTTCAGCTTTTCTTCGCATGGGTTTAGAAAGTGATGCTAATATAAGTTCTTGATAATTATCATCTTTTTGAAGTTTCTTTATTTCTTCTACTTTCACAGATTCTTCAACTTTCCTCTTATCTTCTATTTTCTCCACTTCTTCTTTCTTCTTCTCTTCAGCTGTCTTACTACTTTGTTCATTCGGACGTGAATTATTAAATTCTTGCAGATTTAAACTTTTCTTCAACAGTTCATGGTAGAGGACCAATTTTTCATGATCAGGTAAGTCACTATGTAAAATTTGTATCATTGCCTTATCAAGCTCACTAAGCCTTTTATTGGAAACAGTATGTTTTGTCACCAATTCTTCGGGTATAAGAGCAAACTTCTTAATTTGAGCCATGAAATAATGTAGTTAAAACACTCAAGGCTGCAGGAATAAGTATGTTGAGGAAACCTCCTTTCTGTAAAATGACTTGACGTTTTTTCGGTAAAGACACTTTACGATTACTTAAATGACGCAATATCTTCTTATGTTTAGAGAGCGTTTTCTTCTGTCGTGCAGTCAATGGGATATTTCCATTCAATGTGTTAATGCAACATTCGCATATGGCTTTTATACAGTTCTTATTGAGTTTACTTAATAAAGTTTTTCGTAACCTTAAAGGACAAATTTGCAACAGTCGTAATTGATTGAGTTGCTCCTTCTTAAGCGTCATCTTGCTAAATGATACTTATCTTCAAAGTCATTCACTTTTATATCATTTAAATTGATACACGATCTGTCTTTCAGTAGGTAAAATTTTGGTACGTAATCGTAACTCTTCTGGTGTTTCGGCACGTAAATCTATAAATAAATAGGAATAGGGGTTTTTCGTTGCATCTTCAAAGACTTCTTGAAATAACTTGACATGTCGAGGAAATAATTGTCTTCCTAGATGTGAAATTTGACTCACGTCTCGTCTATTTTTACACAGTACTAAATAGTGTGCATTCAATGTAATGTCACGCATTTCTTTCCCTTTGTAGAAAAAATTTTGTGTTATGAAGATAACACTCAGGTTTAAATGATGACTACCTTTTGTAAAAATATCAGTTAAATGACTGTTAGCATTTGACATTAAATCATCAATTACGAAGAGTGTATTCTCGCCCAAAAATTCTTTAAATGTCGTAGGTAGACCTTCTACAAATGTCACATTATCAATTTCATCATATAAGGGTTGATGTATTCCATAAAACCAAACAATCTTATCGGGAACAATTGAAAACATCCCCTGTTTTTCACTTATCAAATCCCGCACAAAATAACTTTTACCGCATCCTGTTGGACCGGCGATTACCATCGTAAAAGGATGTTGCAACTTTGGAAATTCCATGTTGAATGAGAGACGAGACATAGTGCTACTGTTTAAATACTTTCTTTATTGATAAAATGGTGCTACAATTCTAAAGTGCTTGATTACAAAATGATGCACTTTGATATCATTACATATTTGATTGGGTACAAAAGACAAGAGAATATCGTTCATAGAACGTCCATTACATTTAGAATATAAATAAAAAATACAATATTGTCCACACACGGAACTCGCATTCGATTGAAGTATCATAGGATTAAACTCTACATGTCGATAACGCTTTACATAACTTGATATTCCTCCGGGAAAATAAGACGGTGGCTTTCCGAACGAATCAAAGAAGCATATTTCTGTAGGTGATTCTATATAAAAAGCCACCCAATGGGTACCTTCTTGATTGGACTTGTCAGTGTTGGCAATAAAACAGGCTGGAAAGTTTCGAACATATGTTGGTAATCGATCACTTGAGAAAACACCCAAGAATATATTCTTGGTTTTTGCATTTCCAGAAAGAATTCTAGTTATTTGTAGAGTATCCATTAATTCGGAAAGTCACACACCACGTGACGTGATTTGGATATTTCAATCACGTTTTGAAACTCTGCATAAATGAGCACTGATAAAGTTTCCGTAATAGCCTCGGAAAATTTAATTTCCACACGTAAATTTCCTTGGTGTTGCAGATTAAAATGTTCTCCGTCGCAAAGATCAGGACTTAGATCAAATGCGTAAAGTACATGACCTCTGGCATATTCTTCTTGAGATAAGTAAATTCCCTTATCGCGATTAAATCCGGAAAATAAGCTATGATAAGCCCGAACGTAGTTGTTGGAATCAAAATTAAGCTCTAAAGGCTTGCAGGGAACCGGTTGTCCATCTACATAAATAGATACAAAGTTTGCACTATGGTGAGAAAAGAGAAATGGGTTCTTTGAATATTGCCCATTCATTGCAGCATTTCCTAAACAGGTGAGAATGACACGTTTTGGCATGAGTCCAAGAAACACATTATCTTGTAAAAAGGACCAACTCCCTTTGGCAATGCTATAAGTTTTGCAAATCACACGATCAATTGGATATTTGCACGATGTCTTCTCCAAAGCCTTAGCATGCCCAATAGCAACGGCAGGGCTAACCTTCACTTTTCTTATAAATATAGAAGCATGCTCTAGAACTATCTTATAATCCCCATCCACTTTGGTTGAAATTAAGCAAAATGAGGATTTGCTGCGTATCATTTTAATTTTGATATCTACCAAGTTAATCATTAGACGATTTTGTTGAAAAATGTCACAGTGGAGTTGACCAATCATTTCTACGGTCTGGCTGTCTTTGATAAGATTGTAACGCGTCTTCAATCCAGCATCAGCTTTCTCATCTATGGGGTCTATGAATCCTTCACAGGTCAGCAAACTTTTCTTGGCATCTTCCCCATAATTTAACAATGTCTCTATATAGGCTCTAAAAGGATAAGTGTTGCTTGCAGAAGAAATATTTCTCTCGTTTAAAGTTGAACTGAAAAGGTTGACGGGCGAAAAGGTTGACTGAAAAGCGAATGTAGGAAAAGGTTGACGGGAGCAACTGGTTCCTTTTCTGGTAGTTTAGTTCCATCTGCTTTCATCACTTTCACTTTCACGTGTAGATAGGAAGCAGCTAAGTCCACATATTCTTCACTACTTCCTGATATTGAAAATTCAATCGGTCCACCATCTCGTACACTTGAAAGGGGATGAAATTCGACAAATTGTCCTTTTTCGATAACGGTCTGGGTTGGAGGAATTGAAAATAAATCTAATTCCGACTTGACGCAAGGAGCAGAGTCTTTGTAGATGAAGGAAGCCATTAGGAGAAAATATCATGCGATGTGCACTTCTTCTTGGCTGAACGTGGAATGATGGTTTTTTCTTCTGCATACGCTTTTTATGTCTTTTTCCACTACCAATCATAGTCTTGACTTTGGTGGCGGCTTTATCTGTTAACACATTTCCAGCTTCTTTGAGTCTTCGTTTGGCGGCCATTTTAAAATCTTGACCTTGAGAAACATCATTCATCAGGTTGACACTGCTGTGAAACATTTGTTTCCCAATAGCTTTAGCACCTGATTTCAGTAGCGGAGCTGCGGCACGAAAAAATGATCTGAATAGACCTCCTAATCCATATCCTCTCTGATAAGAACTTCCTTGATAATAATTCAAGCATTTTCCCGTCTGCTGCACATAATAATCTTCGAAAGATTTTTGACAACACTGGTAAGGGACATACATTATGAGAGAGACTTCTGACGAAAGTGTAACTTCACGTATGAGCGCCCACGTTGAAATGGCGTTAAACATCCCGAGTGCGTCCTTATAACGATTTCCAAAGTCTCAATAATTTTCCGGTTTACAGGTAAGTAGTGCGGTCTATCATACTGTTCGCTAATCATCTCCCCATCTTGTCCTCTCACTCTAACCACTCGAAGGAGAGGTGCTAAGACATCTCCCACAATTTGTGGTTCCACTATATCCGTATAAATCATCAATACGCGATAATGTGCAGAGGGGTCGGCTACGAATGGACCCACAACAGTTGCTTCTATACTTGCGTCAAACGAAGTTATTTCCATAGGTTCAAATCCAAGCATTTCAGCAAGTCCTTGATATAATATGAGTTTCGCATTATTTTTCACAGTTATCTGAACACGCTTAGTTACCGCATTATAACTTGTGACAATTTTATCATCATGTTCTTTCACATAAATAGCCTTTAAAATATCAGGAACTGTCTCATAACAACCCGGAGGTAATCTTCTTCCTACCTCTAACTTTCCACTCGTCTCGAATCCAATTAAATTATTTTGATGATTCACATTATACCAAGTATGCGGATATAAAAACTCTACCGTTCCAACTTCCCATTCTCCTTTCAGTTCAATTGGTATGGGTAAGCGAGTAATAAAATGGGAAATTTTATTTTCAGGAAAATAGGACATGGAACTATCCGAGATGAGTGTTATGTAGAAACTCATGATAGCAAATGAGTCTTGCAACATGCGCTAGTAGTATTTATAGGGCTAGTAAGTTTGAAGTGGGGATCCATTGATTAAACTTGTCGGGGTATCCTCGATATTTCACAAAATATTCCATTTTCTTTTTACGCATGCGTTTTCTTAAAACTTCTTCAACAGGAAATTCGTCTTTCATTGTTACTTTTTGTAACTCTTGTGCGTAAAACGTTCCTTGTATAGGCTCTCCTAATAAATCATTCACTCTATACACTGCAGGTTGTCTCTTGACACACTCTGTTATGACAAACAATTCTTCCGTCCAATTCGTTTCATACCCCTTTTCAAAGGTTAATTTCTTCTTTGAAATGCGAACTACATCATCTACATTAAATACGCATTTGGGTTTAGGTAAATTCACCATATCTCCATAGAGAGTAAACCAAACATCTTGTTCATTTTCGGCATTCACCTCCACGGGAGCTCTTTGTATACTTGAATGGTAAGTATGATTATAACTTTTCACTAAATCTTGTAATACGTCAATGTATCTATGCGTATTTTTAGCAGTAAAGTACTTCCACATTTTAGTTTTAATACTTCTATTCCAACGCTCGACTATGTTTGCTTTCGACAAATTATATGTCGTGAAAAATCTAATCCCCTTCTTTTTTAACAAGGTCTGAAATAGATTATTCTTAAATTCCGTTCCCTGATCAGTCTGAAGTGATTTCGGAGTTCGCTGATCGAATATTATTTGAAAAGCTTCAACAATATCTATACCTCTCTTTCGTTTCAGAGGAATTAGCCATCCAAACTTTGATAGCACATCAATACAACTCAAAATAAAGCGATAACCATCATTAAACTTTTGAAGACTTGACATATCCACCAAATCCGCTTGCCATTGCTGATCAATGTTATAAACAATCACCCGATTCGTAGGAAATTTATGACGAATGGACTTGTGTAGAGTGTACGCATCCACCCCCTTTAGCCATTTCTGTATCGTTTTCTTGGGAATCTTTCTTCCTGAGGCACGGTATAATGCATCGATACCACCGAAACTTGCTACATGACCCGGGTCTTGATACGTCGCATTCATTACAGCAAGAAATTTTATTAACTCTTATCTGTATCCTAAGTCTTAACATTTTCACATTGAAATAGATAAGTTTCCAGTTTCATTGAGACGAAGCGTAAAATCGATAGCGAATCGATCACTACTACTTAAAAAATAAATAAATAATAATGCAGCACATAAACAAATACACAAGTATGCAGTATTCACAACCTCACTCGATAGAACCATACTTGCAACTAACACATTCAACTATAAACTTTACCTTATAAAGAACAAAACTTGATAAAATTAATATCCTTAAGATCATACCAATACCTTAAAATTCCTTGAAACTCCGTTTAAATGCAAAATTCCCACTATATCCCCTCTGTGACGTAACATAAATATTTTTCAAGCAAGAACGCTATCTTCAATTCCCACCACGTGGTAATTTTTCTGCAAGTTTTAAAATTAGTTTAAATTATATTTTATAATTATTCATCAACTATTACTTAAATCTTTCCATTTCAACAAGTATCAACGTTAAAAACCCCCGTGATAATTTTTCTATAAATAAATATTCATTTAATAAATAAGCGCCAATACCTTATCTGCTTAAATGCTAGATTCCAGCCATATCATCATTATGACGTCATGTGTTAAAAGCCAATGAGTTTATATTTTGCAATCGTTATCAACAACTCAACTCGAAAACGCGTTGAAGCGTGTTGAAACATGCCTAGTCTCGCTCCCCACCCGCTCTGATCGGTTAGAACCAAGCAGCGCCCTCTACCGTGAAATCTGATTGGTCGGTGAAGTCACGTGATCACCCCCCATATATATACGCTACCGGTTGCCGTCTCTCCATTTCTACTTAGATTCCTGAGTGCGAAAGACGTTTATCGTGTTTGCATAGTATTTTCTTATCGTGCTTGCTGCTATTATAGCTTTTTGCTGGTTTCATCTGAATTATTCGGTAAGTGAATTTTTATTATTTGTGAAATGTTAGTATCTTTTAAGTATTATGTGTATTCAAATGTTTTAAGTAACATGTATATTTAAATGGTAAATTATTTTGCTATATGTATTAGGGTAAAGAATCGCGTTCATTCAAATATTTTTCTGTATTACATATTAAAGGTTTAAGTTATCCGTTCAGTAAATTTAAGATGTATGTATATTATTTAATATTAGCAGACAAATTATTTTAACTGAAGTTATTTATCATGTGTTAAATTTATATATTGAAATGGTCTATCGAATGCATTTGCTAGATTAATTATCGCGTGCATTGTTAGGCTTAAGTACCGCGTGCATTTGTTAGGCTTAACAATCGCATCATGTTAAAGTAGTCGATTCAACTATTACATAAAAATTATTTCCAACTTGTATTGAAAATGTATGTTTTTTTTCTTTCGATATTTATATATATTTTTTCAATTTCAGTTATTTATAATGTCATCATCACGTTCTCCTTCTCCCATGGTTGTCGTTGTCTCTAGTCTTATTGACCAAGTAAGTGCTCTTTTAGTAATATATTTTTAAATTATGTTTGAATGCTTATAGATTGTATTTATCTTAAACTTTTAAAATTACTTACTATGTATCTTAAAGAATATTCTTTAAATAAGGTTAAACTTGTTGCTTTTAAGTAGATGAATGTTTAATGTCTAAGATAAATTTTAAACTGTGTTATTTAACGTCGCATAACTGAGTTACCCACTTAAAACTTTCTCAATTATATTTGAAATTCATGTCAATAATATGTTCTTTAAAACTTTTTCTAAATGTTATTCATTAGTATAAGATTCACGCCAAAATTTATATTACTTTTATACTTGGTATTTTTTCTAAATGTCATTCACTTGAATATTAGTATAAGATTCACGTCAAAATTTTTATTGTTTTTATACTTAATAATTTTCAATGTTGTAACTATTCAAAGTCGCCTCAAATTCACGCTGAAATTTTCATTACTTTTTGTTCTTAGCAATTTTTAATATTGTAACTATTCAAAGTCGTCCTAAATTGACGCCAAAATTTTTATTGTGTTTTTTTTTGTATTTAATAATTTTCAATGTTGTAACTATTCAAAGTCGCCCCAAATGCACACCAAAATTTTTATTGCTTTTGTACTTAGTAATTTTCAATGCTGTAACTATTCAAAGTCGCCCCAAATTCACGCCAAATTTTTTATTGATTTTATACTTAACAATTTTCAATGTTATAACTATTCAAAGTCGCCCCAAATTCATGCCCGATTTTTCTCTGACGTAAAAAACTTTGAATAATTTCTCAATATCTTATTTTAGGAGGTTGTTGTTGAACCTACTGCTACTGGACCTTCTAATGCCCCATCCACCTCACAAGACTTGCATGTAAGTATTATTTTTATCATTTAAGTGAAAGAATAATAACTTTAAGAAACATATTACTCAAAATTTCTATTTTCAACAGGTCTGTACCATCTGTCAGAAGGGCTTTAATCATAAGGGACATCTTAATCGTCATCTGAAAATCCATCAGAAAACTGTAAGTATTATACTCAAAGGATAAACTACTGTTAAGAATATGTTAAAATAGCTTATTTAAATGTTAAATAATTTTTTCTTTTCTTTTAGACTCCTGTTGCTGGACCCTCTCGTGCCATCCATCTTGCACATGCTTCAAATGTTATGAATTCCAATGTTGAACCTCATGTAAGTATTTTTTTTTTTAAATTTAATTTTAAATAATATGTCTACTATTAAAGCGAAATAATTTCTCGAAACTTATCAAAGTTTTATTTTCAACAGGTATGCGCCATCTGCAACAAGACCTTCACGGAGAAGTTTAATTTGATTCAACATCTGAAAGCCCATACTGGAAAGAAAGACTTTGTGTGCGGAACGTGTCGGAAGTCCTTCAATCGAAATTCCGATCTGACTAGACACATGAAGACTCATCAATCCGCCACCTCTCATGCCTGTCCTGACTGCGGAAAGAGTTTCGGACGTAAAGATGTCATGATGCAACATCTTCTCACCCACCTTCGAGTTGCTCAAGTAGGAGGAATTCAACCTGCATCCTCTGCACCCAGAAGGAGGAGAGTAGAGGTGAAGACGTCTGATGTCTTTGCCACCCGTCATTTATTCCCGAGTTAAGAGGCAGTTGGAGACCTGCTTCTCTTCATTAGGGAAAGCACTCCCCAAGTTCAGGATGTGCTGCAGGAGGAGTTGGGAGAGAAGAGGGCCATCAAGTGGTATGTTGTATCTAAAATCCGATTCGTTCGTAAGAGTGATGAGGGAGATGAAGAATTTGCCACACCCTATTTCCGGAGTAAGGTGCAGATGGAGCTGGATGACAGCGTCCTCCCTGAACACATCGACCAAGCCTTCTCCAAACTCAAGTCCTCCTTCGATGAATTCATCGAGTGGGGATCAGGATGGGTTCTCGATGAAATCATCCATTTGGAGGTGAAGACTGCAACGTATCAACCTCTAGCCCCTGCCAGCCACTTCAAGTTACCCAACAAGTTAGCAGCGAAGCAAGCAGTTCTCAACATCCAGAATGAAGACAATAAATGTTTCATCTGGTCTGTCCTGGCTGCCCTCCATCCAGTTGCTCATGGTAACCATCCGTATAGGGTCGACCACTATGCAGAATACGAGCAGGAGCTCAAAATGGGAAATGTAAGCTGTCCCGTCCAACCCTGCAAAGTTCGTTTTGTGGAGGCACTGAACAACCTCCGCATTAACGTCTACGGCTATGAAGATGATGAGATATTACCCCTATACATCTCTAAGAGGGAGGATCCTGAGGTTATCAACCTCCTCTATATCATAGAAGGAGAGAGGCAGCACTACTGCCTAATTAAGAGTATGTCCAGGCTTCTCACCAACCTCACTAAGCATGGACACAAGACCCACTATTGTTATAGCTGTCTTCATCGTTTTGCCAAGGAGGAGACTCTAAAAGCACATGTCCCATACTGTAATGAGCACTCACCCCAACACATCAAGATGCCGACTCCAAAGGACTGTGTACTGAAATTTAGTCAGTACAAGTTTACCCAGAAAGTCCCGTATATCATATACGCGGACTTTGAGGCCTTGGTGGAGAAGTTGGATGACACCACCCCCTCCAGCACTATGAAAGCTACCCACGTCCCTTGTGGATACGCCTATGTCATTATAGGTCCAGATAGTAAGCCGACCAAACCCATCTCTGTCTACAGGGGAGAAGATGCAGTGGACCACTTCATCAGTAGTATCATTGCAGAGAAGGACGAGCTGGCGGTGAAGCTGACCACCATTGTCTCGATGAAACTCACTCCCCAAGACCAGCATGCTATTAATGCTGCAACGCACTGTGGCCTCTGCAGAGGCCGACTAGGAACTGATCGGGTGAACGACCACGATCACTTGACCGGTCAGTTCCGTCAAGTGCTCCACAATGAATGCAACCTTGCCTTCAGGTTGCGGAAAATGATTCCCTGCGTCTTCCACAACCTGAAGAATTATGATTCGCATTTGATCATGCAGGGGCTAGGGAAAGTGGCTGACCATGACATTGGAGTCATCCCTACAACGATGGAGAAATACATCTCCTTCTCCATCACTAAGAAACTTGACAAGATCCCGGTGACTCTCCAGTTTATTGACAGTCTCCAGTTTCTGAACGCATCGCTTCAGAAACTTGTCGATAATCTGGAGAGAGACAAGTTTCACATTTTGAAGAGATCTATCGCATCTAACCATGGTACGTAATATAGTCAATGTTACTATTATATAAATGTTCTCTTAACAATATCATTTAATTTTTTTTTTTTTTTCCTTAGATCTCTTGCTGAAGAAGGGAGTGTACCCTTATGAGTATATGGACTCGTTCACTAAATTTCAGCAAACATCTCTGCCACCTCAGCAAGCCTTCTATAGCACCCTTACAAACTCCTCCATCACCGATGCAGATTATGGTCATGCTCAAGTTGTTTGGGAAGATTCGGCATCAAAGACCTTGGCGAATATCACGACCTGTACGTGAAGACGGATGTGCTAATCCTCGCAGACGTATTCGAGAATTTCCGCCGCCTAACTCTGGACTTTTACCAGCTAGACGCCGCCCACATGATGACGTCTCCGGGGTTAGCGTGGCAAGCCGCTCTCAAGATGTCAGATGTCGGTTTGGATTTATTCACCGACATCGACATGCACCTCTTCATAGAGAAGGGTATTCGGGGAGGAGTCTCCGTCATCACCCATCGTCATAGCCAGGCAAACCATCCAGGCTGTCCTGAATATAATGCTGCTGAGGAGAAGAAACATATATTGTACCTGGATGCCAATAACCTCTATGGTAAGCATGAATTTACTTTAAAACTGTAATTTTTTTATTTAGCTTCTATGTTAATATTGAATTATTTAATTGGATTTTTCTTTCAGGTTGGGCCATGTCTCAATACTTACCTGTTGGTGATTTTCAGTGGGTGGACCCTGAAAACATCTCTACTAAAACCATCTTGGACCAAGCAGATGATGCAGATGAATGCTTCATCCTAGAAGTGGATCTCGACTATCCTGCTGAACTCCACGATCTCCATAACGATTATCCTCTGGCTCCCGAACGCTTCACCATAAAGCCAAATATGCTGTCTCCTACCGCCCTCGAGATTTTGGAAGAAATGGAGATGAAGCCAGCTTCTTCCAGCGAGAAACTCGTTCCGAATCTTCAGTCAAAGAAGAATTATGTTATACACTATCGTAATCTGAAGCTATATCTTTCCTTGGGACTGAAACTAACTAAAGTTCATAGAATTCTAAAATTCTACCAACAACCTTGGCTGAAGGACTACATAGCATTTAATACGGAGCAGAGAAAACTGGCCAAAACATCGTTTGAAAAAGATTTCTTCAAACTTCTCAACAATGCGGTGTTCGGGAAAACAATGGAAAATCTGAGGAATAGAGTGGATGTTCAGTTGGTGAACAACCCACATAAAGCCAAGAAACTGGTCGCGTCTCCTGCCTTCCATGCCTTCACTGAGTTTGATAACAGCTTGGCAGCAGTACAAAGAAAAGTGAAGAGTCTCACACTTAATAGACCCATTTATGCTGGTTTCGCCATCTTAGAACTGAGCAAGGTTTTAATGTATGATTTCCACTATAATGTCATCATGAAGAAGTATGGAAGTAATGCCCGCCTACTATTCACCGACACAGATTCACTCACTTATGGACTCACCACCCCAGATCTGACTGCTGACTTACATCAGTTAAAGGGATTTTTTGACTTTTCTGACTATCCACCAGATCATCTCCTACACGATGTGTCTAACAAGAAGAAGATCGGCTACTTTAAGGATGAACTTAACGGAAAATCTGATTTGGAGTTCATAGGGCTTCGTTCCAAAATGTATTCCATTTTAAGCGAGTGTGGTGAGAAACAAACGGCCAAGGGAATCGCAAGAGCAGCTCAAAGACAGCTAAAACATCAGACCTATAGAGACTGTCTTCTCAATCGACAACCTTCGTCTGTGGTTCAGCATCGGATCGGTAGTGAAAAACATCACATTTTCTCCATCCAGCAAAGAAAGCGAGCGCTCTCGGCATTTGATGACAAGCGATACCTGTTGGAGGATGGTATAACTAGTTATGCGTATGGTCACTACAAAATTCCTTAAATTTAATTCTTCTAACTTAATTTTTCGCAATTCATTAACTATAGTCATTATTTTTACTAAAATATTACATTAAATTAATTTTTATAAAAACTAAAATTAGTATATTTTCAGGATTTTATTAGTGACCATTAAATTTAATTTTGGGAAATATACGTTCCCCCAAGTCTTCTTCAAAAAACTGGACACTCTTAAATTTAATTTTTAATGTAACTCTATTCTAGAAATAGTTTGTGTTTAACATTAATCTTTTAGACTAAAACTTTAAAATTGTTAAGAGGTGAAGATATCTTCTTAAAGGATATCATCGGATGGTTGATTAGTGACCTCAAGTTTCAAAGAAATATACGTTCTTTGGAATAATATTTTTTTTTTTTTTTTTTTTTTTTTTTGTTAGGGTGGAGTGAGGCGGTACCAATTCTTCCTAAAAGAGGTATCGGGCTGGAGGTGGGTCCTCACCTTTAATAAATAATTTTTCAAAATTTATTAATTGTAATTCTAAAGTCTTAACTTATTCAAAATTAGTTAGGGAAGGGGGGTGGGTAGATGAGTTACCATGAAGGCAACGTCCGATAGTCGATATTTTAACAATTGTTTGGTAAAATATTGAAATGTCACGTGTAGCTCGGGGTTAGGGTTCTTTTTGACCCTTAGCAAATGACCTTCACTTTTATTAACTTTTCAAATTTAACATTTTTTTTTTATTTTTTTTTTTTATTTGTGTAACTTTGTTGCAGGTATTTTAACTTGATTAAAGGATATGTAAGTAACTCGCTAGAAAACCAAACAGTCAACTTTTGGTCACATGTTTAAAACTTATCAGTCACAAGCGAGCATTTAGCTGACCGATCAGAACTCGTTGCCAACACCTGAAAACTAAATTTGGTATATATCTAGTGTTATCATCACTTAAAACGTAAATTTTAACATATAATGACATCATACCCACTGTGACGTCACTAGTAAAAATATCTATCACTCTTAACTTATTCGTTTAGAAGCAGCCCTAGAACAATTCAGCTCCATCTTAAAGGTAAACCGAAACTAAAAAGTGTTGCCACCACTCAAAACTTTGATATAAAACACATTATGACGTCATATCTACTGTGACGTCACGCAATAAAAGCCTATCACCATAACGTTCTTATTAAGAAGCAGTCCTAGAACAACTCAACTCCGTCTGTTAGATAAACCGAAACTAAAAAGTGTTGCCACCACTCAAAACTTTGATATAAAACACATTATGACGTCATTCCCACTGTGACGTCATACACAAACAGCTTATAATGAAACCGAAACTAAAACAGCAGCAGGAGGGGAACAACTCAACTCCCCTTCCGGTCACGTGACTTCCGGTGACGTCATATCCGGTGATGTCACTTCCTGTGACGTCATATCCGGTCACGCCCCCTTCCGGTGATGTCATCGTCCCCCGTCCCTTGCGCATTGCGCCATGGCCCCGGATCGGCATTTTCTAACTACTTAGAAAGTTTTCGCAATAAAATGTGTTTAATGAAAAGACAAATTTGAAATAAAGTTTTTGCAATAAAATGTGTTTTAGGAAAAGACAAATTTGAAATAATATTTCTTTTATTAAAGAAAAAATTATTTCTTGACACTTATAAAAGTTATAATTTCTTATAGGTTTGTACTGTATGCAGCAAGACCTTTAAGGAGAAGCGAAGTTTAACTCGTCATCTTAAAGCTCACTCGGGGAAGAAAGACTTTGTCTGTGGAATCTGCAGCAAATCCTTCACACGTAATTCTGATCTGGATCGGCATATGTTGAGTTATCAATCCGCCACCCCTCATGCCTGTCCTGACTGCGGAAAGAGTTTCGGACGTAAGGATCATGTTCAGCAACATCTTCTCACCCACCTTCGAGTTGCCCAAGTAGGAGGAAATCAACCTGCATCCCCTGCGCCCAGAAGGAGGAGAGTTGAGGTGAAGACGTCCGATGTCTTTGCCACCCGCCATTTATTCCCAAGTGAAGAGGCAGTTGGAGACCTGCTTCTCTTCATTAGGGAAAGTCATCCTCAAGTGGATGGTGTATTGAAGAAGGAACTGGAGGAGAAGCGTGCCATCAAATGGTACGCGGTCTCCAAGATCCGGTTCGTTCGTAAGAGTGATGAGGGAGATGAAGAATTTGCCACACCCTATTTCCGGAGCAAGGTGCAGATGGAGCTGGATGACAGCGTCCTCCCTGAACACATCGACCAAGCCTTCGCCAAAATCAAGTCCTCCTTCGATGAATTCATCGAGCGGGGATCTGGATGGGTCCTCGATGAAATCATCCATTTGGAGGTGAAGACTGCCACGTATCAACCTCTAGCCCCTGCTAGCCACTTCAAGTTACCCAACAAGTTGGCAGCAAAGAAGGCCGTCCTCAACATCCAGAATGAAGACAGTAAATGTTTCATCTGGTATGTCCTGGCTGCCCTCCATCCCATGAGCTATACAGATCATCCATACAGAGTTTCTCATTATGAAGAGTACGAGCAGGAGCTCAAGATGGGAAATGTAAGCTGTCCCGTCCAACCCTGCAAAGTCCGAATAATTGAAAACCTCAACAACTTGAGGATCAATATCTATGGCTATGATGATGATGAGATATTACCTCTGTACATCTCTAAGAGGAAGGATCCTGAGGTTATCAACCTCCTCTACATCATAGAAGGAGAGAGGCAGCATTATTGCCTAATTAAGAGTATGTCCAGGCTTCTCACCAACCTCACTAAACACAAGGCTGCAAGCTTCTACTGTTTTTCCTGTCTGCATCGTTTTGCCAAGGAGGAGACTCTCAAAGTGCATGTCCCTTACTGTAACGAGCACTCACCCCAACGCATCAAGATGCCGACTCCAAAGGACTGGGTTCTGAAATTTAGTCAGTACAAGTTCACCCAGAAAGTCCCGTATATCATATACGCGGACTTTGAGGCCTTGGTGGAGAAGTTGGACGTCACCACCCCCTCCAGCACTGTGAAGACGGCTACTCACATTCCCTGCGGATACGCCTATGTCATTATAGGTCCTGATGGGAAGTCTACAAAACCTATTGCGGTCTACAGAGGATTGGATGCTGTGGATCATTTCATCAAGAGCATTATTGATGAAAAGGACGAGTTAGCAGTTAAGCTCACCACCATTGTCCCGATGAGGATTACGCCCCAAGACCAGCATGCTATCAATGCTGCAACACACTGTGGCCTCTGCAAGGGGCGACTAGGAACTGATCGGGTGAACGACCACGATCACTTGACCGGTCAGTTCCGCCAAGTGCTCCACAATGAATGCAACCTTGCCTTCAGGTTGCGGAAAATGATTCCCTGCGTCTTCCACAACCTGAAGAATTATGATGCGCATTTGATCATGCAGGGGCTAGGGAAAGTGGCTGATCATGACATTGGAGTCATCCCTACAACGATGGAGAAATACATCTCCTTCTCCATCACTAAGAAACTTGACAAGATCCCGGTGACTCTCCAGTTTATTGACAGTCTCCAGTTTCTGAACGCATCGCTTCAGAAACTTGTCGATAATCTGGAGAGAGACAAGTTTCACATTTTGAAGAGTTCTATCGCATCTAACAATGGTACGTAATATAGTCAATGTTAATATTATATAAATGTTCTCTTAACAATATCATTTAATTTTTTATTTTTTCCTTAGATCTCTTGCTGAAGAAGGGAGTGTACCCTTATGAGTACATGGACTCGTTCACTAAATTTCAAGAAACATCTCTGCCACCTCAGCAAGCCTTCTATAGCACCCTTACAAACTCCTCCATCACCGATGCAGATTATGACCACGCTCAAGTTGTTTGGGAAGCTTTCGGCATCAAAGACCTTGGCGAATATCACGACCTGTACGTGAAGACGGATGTGCTTCTCCTCTCTGATGTTTTTGAGAATTTCCGCCGCCTAACTCTTTACTTCTACCAGCTAGACGCCGCCCACATGATGACGTCTCCAGGTTTAGCGTGGCAAGCCGCTCTCAAGATGTCAGATGTCGGTTTGGATTTATTCACCGACATCGACATGCACCTCTTCATAGAGAAGGGTATTCGAGGAAGAGTCTCAGTCATCACCCATCGTCATAGCCAGGCAAACCATCCAGGCTGTCCTGAATATAATGCTGCTGAGGAGAATAAACATATATTGTACCTGGATGCCAATAACCTATATGGTAAGCATGAATTTATTTTAAAACTGTCATTTTTTTTTATTTAGCTTCTATGTTAATATTGAATGATTTAATTGAAATTTTTTTTTCAGGTTGGGCCATGTCTCAATATTTACCTGTTGGTGATTTTCAGTGGGTGGACCCTGAAAACATCTCTACTCAAACCATCTTGGACCAAGCAGATGATGCAGATGAGGGTTTCATCCTAGAAGTCGATCTCGACTATCCTGCTGAACTCCACGATCTCCATAATGATTATCCTCTGGCTCCCGAACGCTTCACCATAAAGCCAAATATGCTGTCTCCTACCGCCCTCGAGATTTTGGAAGAAATGCAGATGAAGCCAGCTTCTTCCAGCGAGAAACTCGTTCCGAATCTTCAGTCAAAGAAGAATTATGTTATACACTATCGTAATCTGAAGCTATACCTTTCCTTGGGACTGAAACTAACTAAAGTCCATAGAATTCTAAAATTCTACCAACAACCTTGGCTGAAGGACTACATAGCATTTAATACGGAGCAGAGAAAACTGGCCAAAACATCGTTTGAAAAAGATTTCTTCAAACTTCTCAACAATGCGGTGTTCGGGAAAACTATGGAAAATCTGAGGAATAGAGTGGATGTTCAGTTGGTGAACAACCCGCATAAAGCTAGGAAACTTGTCGCGTCTCCTGCCTTCCATGCCTTCACTGAATTTGACGATAACTTGGCAGCGATACAGAGGAAGGTGAAGAGTCTCACACTGAATCGCCCGATTTATGCCGGCTTCACAATATTGGAGCTGAGCAAGGTTTTAATGTATGATTTCCACTATAATGTCATCATGAAGAAGTATGGAAGTAATGCCCGCTTACTATTCACCGACACAGATTCACTCACTTATGGACTCACCACCCCAGATCTGACTGCTGACTTACAGCAGTTAAAGGGATTTTTTGACTTTTCTGACTATCCATTAGATCATCCCCTACACGATGTGTCTAACAAGAAGAAGATCGGTTACTTTAAGGATGAACTTAACGGAAAATCTGATTTGGAGTTCATAGGGCTTCGCTCCAAAATGTATTCCATTTTAAGCGAGTGTGGTGAGAAACAAACGGCCAAGGGAATCGCAAGAGCAGCTCAAAGACAGCTAAAACATCAGACCTATAGAGACTGTCTTCTCAATCGACAACCTTCGTCTGTGGTTCAGCATCGGATCGGTAGTGAAAAACATCACATTTTCTCCATCCAGCAAAGAAAGCGAGCGCTCTCAGCATTTGATGACAAGCGATACCTGTTGGAGGATGGTATAACTAGTTATGCGTATGGTCACTACAAAATTCCTTAAATTGAATTCTTCTAACTTAATTTTTCACAATTCATTAACTATAGTCATTATTTCTACTAAAATATTACATTAACTTAATTTTTATAAAAACTAAAATTAGTACATTTTCAGGATTTTGTTAGTGACCATTAAATTTAATTTTGGGAAATATACGTTCCCACAAGTCTTCTTCAAAAAAAAAAAAAAAAAAAAACTGGACACTCTTAAATTTAATTTTTAATGTAACTCTATTCTAGAAATAGTTTGTGTCCAACATTAATCTTTTAAACTAAAACTTTAAAATTGTTAAGAGGTGAAGATATCTTCTTAAAGGATATCATCGGATGGTTGATTAGTGACCTCAAGTTTCAAAGAAATATACGTTCTTTGGAATAAGATTTTTTTTTGTTAGTGTGGAATGAGGCGGTACCAATTCTTCCTAAAAGAGGTATCGGGCTGGAGGTGGGTCCTCACCTTTAATAATTAATTTTTCAAAATTTATTAATTGTAATTCTAAAGTCTTAACTTATTCAAAATTAGTTAGGGAAGGGGGGGGGGGGTAGATGAGTTACCATGAAGGCAACGTCCGATAGTCGATATTTTAACAATTGTTTGGTAAAATATTGAAATGTCACGTGTAGCTCGGGGTTAGGGTTCTTTAGACCCTTAGCAAATGGCCTTCCTTTTATTAACTTTTCAAATTTAATTTTTTTTTTATTTGTGTAACTTTGTTGCAGGTATTTTAACTTGGCTAAAGGATATGTAAGTAACTCGCTAGAAAACCAAACAATCAATCAGGAGTTAGCTTTTGGTCACATGTTTAAAACTTATCAATCACAAGCGAGCATTTAGCTGACCGATCAGAACTCATTGCCAACACCTGTAAACTAAATTTAGTATATATCCAGTGTTATCACCACTTAAAACGTAAATTTTAACATATAATGACGTCATACCCACTGTGACGTCACTAGTAAAAAAAAGCCTATCACTAACTTATTCGCTAAGAAGCAGCCCTAGAACAACTCACCTCCGTCTGAAAGATAAACCGTAACTAAAAAAGTGTTGCCACTCTCTTAAAGCTAAACTTTGTAAAGTCATAAATGACGTCATACCCACTGTGACGTCACGCAATAAAAGCCTATCACTCTAACTTATTCGTTTAGAAGCAGCCCTAGAACAACTCAACTCCGTCTGAAAGATAAACTAAAAAGTGTTGCCACCACTCAAAACTTTGATATAAAACAAGTTATGACGTCCTACCCAATGTGACGTCACTAGTCAAAAAGCCTATCACTCTAACTTATTCGTTAACAAGCAGCCCTAGAACAACTCAACCCCATTTAACTGGAAACAAAAACTAAAAAGTGTTGCCACCTCTCAAATCTTTGATATAAAACAAATTATGTCGTCATTCCCACTGTGACGTCATACACAAACAGCTTATAAGGAAACCGGAACTAAAACTGCAACGGGAGGGAAACAACTCCACTCCAGTTCCGGTGACGTCACTTCATGTAACGTCATATCCGGTCACGCCCCTTTCCGGTGACGTCATCATCCCTCATCCCTGCACCGGCACCGCCTTGGCTTAGGAGCCCCACTTTCTAACTACTGAAATTCCAACATCCAGTGGTAGAAGTGGGGAAAAAAAGGTGGGGGTACGGTCAAAAGTTGGTGACAAGTGAACAACTCAACAATAATTTTTTTAATTTCGTTTCTAATAACAATAAATTTATAACAATTAAATAAATAATAATTAACTAGTAGAAAGGAAACAATTTTCAACACGAATAAGGGTCCAAAATTTATTGTTATTTTAATGAATATTCTGCGACTTACTTTTTTACTAGGAAGTAAAAGATGAAGTGAAGTAATAATTCAACATTATGTACATCAAGTGTTTATGTAGATTTAAATATTGCCTTTAAATAAGCATACTTCCATAAAATTAAATTAAAAAGGAATTCTAATTTTTAAAAAAAAATACTTTGTCTTTATATTTTTTTCTAGTTCCTCCAAAGTTAAAATTTGACCAAGTGAAAATACCTATATCTTTATACAAAGTAGTATAATACATTTTTATAACACTATGACATAAAAAGTTTTTTTTTTTTTCAGTGACTTAAAACTTTTTCTCGGTGTTATTACATTTCGCATTTCCCTACATGCTTGGTATATTTTTTAAGAAGAAAATCTTTGCTTAATTAATTTTAGTACTATCTAATATCCCATGCCCAGTATTGCTTAATGTTCAAAGAAATTTATAAACAAAATTAGTAACAAAAACTGAAAAATATAGTCCGGAATAAATAAAAAAAATTATACTATTTTGAATTACATGACTCGGAAGACAGTGATAAGATGAATTTGTTTTAACAATTTTGGCATTGATAGTATATACAAGTATTGTATCGTGCATTCAAAAATTGAAAGTAAAAGAAAATGCAAAATGATATTTTACCTTCTTAAGAGTGATCGGCAGTCATTCCTTGGCCTATGCTCCTAATGTTAAATTTAAAAATCACTCTATCGAATTTGCTATTGCTCGGATCTTTTCCATATTTTTTTCTATAATAGATATGACTTGTTTCTCTTACGCTACGTAATTTTTTTTGTGATATTTGTTTTCCATTTTTTTAAATTTAATTTTAAACTTTCGCATTTTTTATTCATTTTGTTTATTAGCACTCCACCAAAATCATTCCACAGAATTTCCTATCGCACAGATCTTTACCCTATTTTTTTCTATAATATATATTACTTCGTTCTTTTATGCTACGTAATTTATTTATTGATATTCATTTTCAATTTTTTTAAATTTAATTTTAAACTTTGATATTTTTTGCTCATTTAGTTCCCTAGCTATAACCAGATGGCGTCACTAGCACCATTATCTCCTGGATTACTTCAGAAGTGGTTTATTTTCGACTAATTCCTTAATTTTGGGCTAATTATTCCCAATTCTTTAGTGTTAATAAATTCATCTATTACTATTTAAACATATCTTAACAATATTTCTTTGATCAAACCTATATTTAGTTAGATTCTTGGGTTTTTCCATGGCAAAACGAAGATCGTTGTTCAGAATATAGCAACCCTATAGGAGGATAAGTCAAGAAACACAAGTCCCAAGACGCCCTTACCCACCCTGTGGCAATTGTCTGAAGCGTGAAGCTCTTGACAATTGGCTTTTGTGGACAGCAGTGGTTGATTTACATGGTCAGCAAAAGAGGTACATAGTGAAGAGATGGTCCCCATTTGACCCCAAAGGTCACACTGACAAGAAGTTAATTGCATTTTATTGCCCGGGGAGGGGCAGAAACCTAGTCGAGAGCGCATTTCACGTTTCTAACGTTTTTCACCGGGCCCGATCCTACCTTCTGGAAATGTCACGAACGGGATCTGACAACAGGCAGCAATCGCCATTAGTACTTGTTATAGTAGCACATTGTTTTTTAATGTGATGTTTTGAAGATATAATACTGCTTGATTTTAAAAAGATAGCCGCATCTTTTATCTGGCCGGCTACCAAAACATAATTAAGTAGTAAACATAACTAAAAATAGAAACAGCAAATAATTTCGCAACGGAACAATATTATTGTTTACATTTTCTGTTATCAGAACGTATTGGTGTTCTTTTACATTAAACATACGGCAATATTTCCTGTCAGAAGAAAAGTGATCTTTCAAATTCCTACACTCTACAAGCACATATTAGGACATTATCCTCTATAAAATCATAAAAAAAAATATCTTAAAAATACAATCATGTTTACTACTTCATTCTATTCATATTGAAACAAAATTTCAATTGAATAAAGACTTTGTATATGTTATTACTTTGCTTCGCACAATTTTGATAAATAACTTTTCCTACAGAAAGTATAACAATTTAAAGATGTATGATTTTTTAATTGGTCATTAAGAGTATGTTATGTTAAAAATTTGAGATTGTTATAAAATGAGTCCTTTTTAATTATTTAACAAATATTTATTTTTAACCAGAGTGAATTTGTAACCTTTATGTAAAAACTTTCTACCTTGATAATTACGAATATATACCTTTATAATTGCTAATTTATATTTTATACTTTAATTTTATTTATTCTGATATAGATGAAACTTAAGCACAATTTACTTACTGTTCTGTTATAAATAAACACTAATATTAATTGCAATTTTTAGCACTAATAATTAACTACTCATTTAAAATTGAAATTAATTTAGTAGTTCAAATGTAAATAGTAACAATATTATTTAAAATATTTTAAAAGATCGAAGGATTTTTATAGTATATTTTCAATATTGAAGACAGAAAAATAAGTTCTACATTTTATTTACATCTTAACCCTCGAGATCACGCGCTGGTGTGTTTCTATGGGAATATATATTACAATGGGGTCTATTGGACCCCCCCGCGGGACAAAAATCTAATTGATCCTGAAATCAAATTCTTTATGAATTGCATTGCCAAAAAAGATAATTTAAGATTTCCCATATACGAATATTAGATTCCGTAAAACGAATATTAGACAAAATTTTAATTATAAATTTTTAAAAGTAAAAAAAATATATAATTAAATGCTTCTTTCAATCAAGTTTACTTCATGCAGTAGAAGTCTATGTTATAAATGTGATATCTTTTTCATAAAGATGTGACTTCCAAGTATTGTAAAGTCCACAACTTCATGTTTATTAGCTTGAGAGGGGCGCTGAACAATATCTCTCCTGACATAGAGACAGGGTCGGCCTGGGTCACCTCTGAGGGCGGTGTACCAACATTCGAGAGGGCGCTTTACCAATGCGCGTTGCCTTCTCTCACCAAGCTAGCAGTCAGGTTTTCTTTTCGGGGGGGGGGGGGGAAAGGAGGTTATGGTCGAAGATTTGATTACATACTCATAACAAGTTACACAAATAAAAAAGAAGGGGAAGTGGAAAAATAAGATTTCCCACAATTTCGCGGGGGGGGGGGGGAACCCTCCTGTCTGCGGCCTTGTCCCTCACCAATGAATAAATTCACACATTTTGCATGAGCCACTGCGGCATTACTGTTAATTAGGACTACCCGTGATGCCGCAATGTGGCACATTCCCAGACGTATAGAAATGAACAGAATTGAGTGAAAGCTTTTGTTTTTATGTATTAAATTTCAAGTTACAATACAAAACACAAATTGCTCATATGATGACTAAGAAAGATACAAGATCTCTCTCTCTCTCTAGAGAGGAGAGAGAGCAGAATATTATAATGAATATTTTTTTTTCCAAATTAACCCTTGGTTAGACGCGCAATCTTTTGTCTTGCGGTTAGTCGCGTGGGGGACAAATTTCCCCCAAATTCAAATTTTCGTGCATACCATTCAATTCGTGACCAAATATCAAAGTAAGTGGTATTTTAATTAAAAACACAACATTAATGAGCAGAAAAAAGTAAGAATTAAAAAATATTTTTGAAATAACTTGAAAAAAAATTGTACGAATGCTTTGATTATGTGCTGCCCTACAATCAATTTATCAATAGATTTATAAATTGATTGTAGGGGACATTTGTCAACCGCGCAAACTAACAGAGAGTTAAAACGCGATATATTTATAATTTACTGTTGATGCAGATTTTTAATGATCATTTAACTTTTTTTACGTTTATCGTTACGAAATGAAAGAGCTTTATGAACACTTGATATTGTCTTAAAATAGTGTGTACCACAGACTTTTATTAATAACTCAAAAAAGAAAAAAATATAGCAAAAGATTATAACTGATTTTGATACTGATGAAGAAATTAATGTATTAGTAAAAAAAATTCAGAGTGAGGTGAGCGGTTGTCATTTTTAGTGACTTGGACCTCCCCGAAATGAAATAACTACAAGATTAAATATGAATCTTATTATTTTTGATAACTGAAATTGATTGAAGAAATTTCTTTTATCGTTGTCTTATGAAACTGAGAAAATTAAAATTTCTTAACTGTCTCAAGAATTGGACGAAACATATATGGAACACGGGGGGGGGGGGGGGTTACGGTTAAAAATTTAAATGTCCTTAAATGTTTTCCCCTGTATGCAAATGTATTTTTTTAGTAATTTCAATAGTAACGTAAAAAATTCGTTTAATTGTTTTTATGAATAGTTTATAATATTCATCTTTAGAGCTGTAGCCCTATTAGAAATCGTTTTGTGCAATATTTATTAATTAATTAAAAAACTTATCAAAATTTTAAAATTCTGTTTGTTAAAAGTCCAATTAGAAGGCTAAAACTACTTTTGTTGAAAATTTCATAGCTGTATATATGCTCATATGCTTCACAGCTGTGCTTTATTTGAAATCATTTTCTAAAAAAAAAAAAAAGTAGTAATAATAATAATAATGATAATAATTAAAAAAAAAATTAAAAAAGAACTAACTAAAATTTTAACATTCTGCATGTCATAGGTACAAATAGAAGGACAAAACTACTTATGTTGAAAATTTCAGAGCTCTACTCCAATTTTAAGTAGCTTTCTATAGATCCATAGACACACTGACAACTTGTTTTATTATTATTTATAAAAAGCAAAAATTTTATTATAAATCCTTTGTATGCATTGTATGCTAACATATTTTTCTGTTTGTACCATTTATTATTTCATTAAATATATTCGTTACATGTGTTCAAATGTAAAATAAATTCTTTATACGCATTGCCAATTTTTATGTGAAATCGCAACTTATTACGCTCAATCGAGTTTTCGTAGTGTTAAAAACCACTTCACCACTACGAAGAAAACATGTATTCCAAACTGTTTACTAACTTTTTTTACCCTCAAAACTTGATTGAATACATTGTCATCCACAACGAATTTATCTGCTAAGTTTCGGCTCGATTATAGATGATAGCAAGTCAAAGTTTCCTTTCACTATTCATGAGCTAAGGACATATCACAATATTTAGAGCCGTCTAGGAGTTGTGTTTTTGTTTAATATAATTCTAGCTGTACGGCGGAATCGTGCTGCGGAGACTACTTATGTTATAAAAACATTAAGTAAATTTTTAACATTCTACTTGTCAAAGGTACAATTTGAAGTCTAAACTATTAATGTTGGAAATTTCTGAGATCTTAACCTATTTTAAGTAGATTTCTATAGATCAACAGCAGGGTAGGGAGGCCACAAAATACCAGGAAAAAAGTTCCCTGATAATTCCCTGACAGATTTCTAAAAAATTCCCTGATTTTAGGGCAAACTTTTTTTCAAATTTCCCCAATTTTCTTCGGTTTTCCAGATGTCTAGACACCCTGATAAAATAGAACATGAATACTAAAGAGATACGATGCAAATTTTTTAAAAATAGTTTTGCTGGTAATGAAAAGTTTAAATTATTCCGTAACATTAAACTTCTAATGGCTTATCACCACAAATCTTCGGGTAAATAGTGCCAAAATATGGATGAACGTACCTTAAACGATACAAAATTTCCCTGATTTTCATGAAATTTAAAAAAGTTCCCTGACATTTCCCTGATTTTTTACAGAATCAAAAAACTCCCTGACATTTCCCTGATTTCCAGGTTTTCCCAGTTCTGTGGCCACTCTGAACAGACAGACACATAAACTATGTTTTACTATTATAGATTAAGTTGGTTACAAAATTACAAGGAATTATAATTATTCTTACTTTTTCAAATATATATTTATAACCCACTGATGAACGAAAATGTCGTGTGCGTCAGTGGTTATAAAGAAATATTTCACACAATCAAAATAATTATTTTTCCATATAACTTTGCCACCAACTAATATAATGTAAAAACTACTAGATTCATCATAATTTTATGATTCTAATCTGTTAACTAACAAGAGAAAAAAAAAAGAGTCAAAATGCCCCGTGGAGAATTGTCTATGTATAATACTTATAAAATATGCATTTAACAAAATGTATATTGAAAATTTATTTCGATGTGTTTGAATGCAAATAAATTTAACGAACAACAAATGCACGTTTTTCAAACCCATCCTAGGAATAATAATTGAAAAGCCAGGAATATTCTCTACAACAGTGGCGAATCGTGGGGTGCAGCAAGTACAGCCGGGCTGCATCTATATTCGCTTAAAATTAAAGTTTACTAATTACTAGTCAACTTTGATTATTTATTTCACTAATTTCCTTAAATATAGATTAGTATATTTCTTCTAAATTATTCAATCTTGGAAAACGAACTGATGTTTACCTAAGGAAGACAAGTTTCAATGCAGTCAACCACTATAACTACATCATGCCATTCCAAACAAACGAAATACGAATTCTCTGTGAAAGTTCATGAGAAAAAAAAAAAAAAAAAAAAAAATAAACACTGGTTAGGGTCGACCCCTATTTCCCCCACACTATTTCTTAGAAAGGGGAAGTGATCCTCCTTCCCCTCACCATTCGGACACTTGATGGAAATAGGGGAAACAAACCGCTTCGGGGTGGGGGGGTTTACCATACCATGATGTTAATCGCCCAAGTGAAAATCAGTGCCATCTATGAGGAAAAGGTGCAAATGACATTGGTGCCAATCTGCCTTAAAGGAAATGTTTGCATTTTTCAGCTTTCTCGTTTGTCTTCAGCCGACCAAACGGTATAGTGGTTAGCGTGCTGGCTTCTAGACCGCGAGGTTGCGGGTTCGAGTCCCGTGTTGGCATGGGTGTTTGTAAATGTATGTTGGCTTGTCTAATGACGAAATGTTTCGGCGCATTATAGCCCTCGTGTTGCTGACGGCGCCAGATAATCTGAATACAACCAACCAACCTCGTTTGTCTTCATGGATAATTTTTCCTGCACATTTATGAGTTTTACTGGTTTTCTGTTTAAAAATCTGCTTTCTTAAGGATTCTCGCTAGTCAAATTTCTTGTCTCCATGTGGCAAAATATGTTACACCCTACCCATTCGTTATAAAGTTTCAAACCTTGTTTTCTTCTGGTTCCAAGCTTTTTAGCTGCCTTTTGTATGTGTTGCATCCAAGTTTTTGTTCTTCACAAGTAAGCCATGGATACTCGTTGTATTTCTGAAGGTGGGTATCATTCTGTTTCCAATACTTTGTATACTCATTACTGCAGTGCGTTTTTGCTTACTGTTGCTGCCACGTGCTAGATTCTCTCTCCACGTGCTAGATTCTCTCTCCACGTGGTCTCTTCAACTTGATGCACTTGCACATTTTCCACTGCTCCTTCCTCAACGTTCTGTAGTATATCGGAGTCATTTTTCTTACAGTTTTGAAGCCAAATATATCAATCTCATCTTGTTTTGTACTAGATGGATTACGAATACAAATGCCGTTTAGAATCAGAAGTAAGAGTTAATAGTTAAGTTGGAGGAATACACGGGTTTCTACTAATAATCAACAAAACGCCAAACATTTTAAAGTAAATGGTCGAGGACAAAACAGGAAATAATAGTGCAATAAATATGTCTTTTTCTATCCACTCCTCAATAATCCCAGACAACGGGGGCTGAAACACGCCGCGCATTTTCAAGAAAAATTGACTGAATCTGCTTTAAACAAAACAAAAATGAAAGTATAAAAAATAACAAACAGCCAGAAAAAGCAGAGAGCAGAAGTAATGAAAATGGTTAATTCTATTTTCCCCCCCTCCCCTTTTAGTTTTTAAACGGATTGAATGTTTTTTAAAATTGGGGGAATAGATTTCGGTAGTTTTAGAAGTGGGGGGGATGGATTTCAGTGGTTTTAGAAGTGGGGGGGGGGATGGATTTCAGTGTTTTTAGAAGTGGGGGAGACGCAAGGGTATTTTCTGGACAAGTGGGGGGACGCGTCACCCCACGTCTACCCACACTTCTAGCACTGCCAACATCAAGAATTTGTTCCGGGATTAATGATACTTATTGTTTCAGTCAAGTGAAAAACTGTGAAAATCCAGCAGCAAATGATTGAAGTACTTCAGTTTTTAAAAAAATCAAAATTGGTCAAAAAGCAAAAAAAAAAAAAAAAAAAAAAAAAAAAAAAAATGAAAAAAAAAAATGCTGGAAAAAAATAATTAATTGGAACCCTGTGCTGTTGCATAGCTTGCACGGCCCTTAAGCCGCCCTTGAGATTTCAAGACATCACACATCCCAGTGAAGAAGTCGAGTCTCAAGATAGACTATGGTCAGCCAAATGATGATGGCATGATCAAGATCAAGGAGGCGAAGCCTCTTAGCTATGAGATTCCATACCGATCAGCAGTTGGCAGTTTGCTTTATTTGGCAATGGGGACACGACCAGATATTGCTTACGTGGTGAGTTTGGTGTCTCGTAAGTTGGACAATCCCACAGAGACTGATTGGAAAATTGTGGGGACAACATTTAGATACCTTTGCCATACCATTGGACACGGCATTGTGTACAATAATGAAGATGACACAAGCCTGATGTTATTTAGTGATGCAGATAACAACAGCTGTGCAGAAACACGCAGGTCTCGCACAGGAGTATTTTCTTTATATGGTGGAGGTGCAATTACATGGCGAAGCAAGCTACAGGAGCCCATATCCAATTCAACGACAGAAGCAGAGTTTATGGCAGCAGCTGATGCCACAAAAGACATTTTATGGTTGTAGCGTTTGTTTAATGAGATAGCCAACAATGTCTCATTACCAATCCTGAAAGTTGATAATCCTAGTGCTATCAAGTACATCAAAAGTCCGATGTTCCACGCACGCACAAAATCGACCAAAGATACAAATTTATCCAAGATGAGTTCTCAAAGGGTCACTTTGAATTAGGTTATGTCAGAAGTGAGGAACAGCGAGCAGACATTTTGACGAAGGCCCTTCCAGCACCTCAGTTTCATTCTCAAAAGAAGTTGCTCGGTGTGAAGGCACTCAATATGTTTAAGTGACAGTTTAAACTATGTAAACATTGTCTGTTTTCATTCTCGAAGGAGGTTGTTGAGAATCGAGCATTCAACTTGTCAGGGCCTATTCTAACGGGCAGTCGTGGCCTATTTGGGCAGTCGTAAATTGTATTTGGGCAGTCGTAAATTGTATTTGGGCAGTCGTAAAAAATAGAAAACAAGGAAATTAAAAATATTGCATTTCAATTTTTAGTCATCTACTTGAATTGATTAATTGATTGACTTGATTGATTGATTTAGTCATCTACTCGGATTTGATTACACACACCCGAAACTTTTTCCTTTTGACTAATTTTGACAATATATTAAATTTTATTATATAATAAGTTAATATTAACCTCTGCTACATTGATATTGAAAATGCTAAAAGCGGACAGAATTGCCAAAAATGAAAGAAAATAGTCCAAAATGTTTATTTCCTTAAATAAGAAAGAAAGATGCAAAATATTGATACAATTTAACTAATAATGTTCATACAGCATAAATTTGGTGTTTTTAGAGATATTTTTGTGTACATTTGCATACTGTTTGCATCGACCATCCAAACACCGCCTCTCTCTCTCTTTTTTAAATATAAGAGTCCTTTGAATATTTTTTTTATTAACTTTAGCCTTCTTTCTAGTGTAATTGACTACACGGGTGTTTTTTTTTTTTTTTTTTTTTTTTTTTTTTTTTTTTAAATTTATGTTTGACATGTTTATAAGAAATGTTAGCTTTCTAGAAAAGTGGACATGATACATTTAAAAATCCTATTACAGTTCCTTAAACAGATTAAAACTTTTGACTGATACAAACGACAATTTTACTAAAATAATAAATATATGAAAGATTAATCCTTTGAATTCGATTTTTATTATTTATAAAAATCTATTTCAGTATTTTATTTATAACAATATTAAAACTTACAAATTTGTGTTTCAATTTCAAATCATTTCCTTTATTACAGTTAAATGTCTTATTTTCAAAGCAATCGTAATGTGCATCACAAATAATGTATTAAAATATTACAGATATAAAATAACGACCATCTCTCAGCACAATTGAGTTGGCTATGGTTTAGAAAAAAAAAATCTACTAAATACCATTGTAGAATAAGGTGATTCTAATCAGAGTTAACTCTCGGAAACAATTGGTGCACTCGAAAACTCACATGTGACTATTTCTTTCGTTTACCTTTAAGTTATCTGAAATTTGAAAGTGAACTGAATTATTTTTGATAGTGAGGAAAAATACCACATAGCATGTTTTCATTGTGGTTTTATTTTTGAGTTAACATTTCCCCCTAAAAATATTATGCAGAATCCAATGCGTTCCGAAAAATCCTTTTTAGAGTTATTTTGCTTTATTCTTGTTCTTTTTAAAAATAATAAGCGTTTCTTCAAATTCTTTGTTGTTGGAAGCCTCATGTAAAAATGTTTTCTTATACTGAAAATTCTTCTTATGGATATAGTTTTATTTTATAGTACATGTTTTAAAGCTTGATGTCTGCACTGCTTGTGGTTTGAGATAGTTCATTTTTAAGTACTCACAACTTATGTAATAACTCTACAACGGAAATACAACATTTATTATCCAGCCATTTGTTCCATTTGATCAGCTATTAGTCAGTAATAAATGCTATGGGAGAACCAAAATATTAAGCACTTTCGTGCAATTAATTCGAATAAGACTTTCACCGATCGTTAGCTTTATCTCTAGTTCGATGTACAGCAAGACTGACAAAAGTTGTTGATTTATATATATAATTTGTTACCTGTTATCTAGTGATGAACTTTACTGATTAAAACTGTGTTACCGGTATTGCTTCTAAAACTACTCGCCATATTTGAAATAAAGAATAACAACAACTTCAAATTGAAATCTACATTGAATTAAGTGTGGAATAGTCGAGGGATAGTAGATTTTTGCCACTCTCTTTCAACTCAGAGAAGTGTAGTAAAATTCATCCCCGCAATACTTCATTCTGAGTGCAGTTATGCCATTCTGCAATAATTTCTTAGTATTTGACAGTTGACCGTGTTTATGTAACGTACAAGCAAAATGGTCAGCGATACAGCGCAATACAGTAAAATGCGGCTTCAGGATGCGAACTTCAAGTTTGTTGCTGCCTGGGTAAACCACTTTAATTTTTTTTTTTTTTAAATGGACTTAATAATCTCTTTATAGTCAAAGTAAAAAAAAATTGGGTGGTGAGAAAAAAGGAAATTGAAAAATAAAGGACCACCCTATTATAGATGAATTCGTTATTCGACAGTTTCTTGTAAGCATCCCCTGTGACCATCACCATTCAGGCCCTTCCAATTCTTATCTGCCACGATAGTCTTAGTAGTGAAAAAAAATTGACTTGTATAAGTGTAGAAAGAGGAAGAGAGAGAGAGGGAGGGGGGGGGGAGAAGGGGAGAGAGTACCGTGGTGAAGATGACCCCCGGAAATAGCCCTCCCCCTTTCCTTCAGCTGGACTTGGTTAACTGGTCCCCTTCCACCACAGTTTGAAAAGAAATAGCCAAGGGAGGCCCCCCCCCCCCCTATCGTTTTTAGGGCCTTGGTAACACTCCCAGTCTTTAAAAGGGGTTGTTAGGTCAACAATGTTATCTTGCAGACCTTGCAGCTCTATTTTGGCCATGAGGTCGCTTATATAGAATTACTGGATTCCCACAACTGAGTGGAAACGATGTTTTTTTTTTTTTTTTTTTTTTTTTGCTTTTTCCTAGAGATCATAAAAAGAAATGTTAACAGGGGTGTGGGGTGTCCTTGAATGTCAAACACAGCCCACCTCATGGTAACAAGTGGTTGGAGACAGTAGGCTTGTTCAAAGATTGTTTTTACAATGCTAGTAGTGTATCCTTTGTATTGACGAGATTGAAAAGGCATGCCCAACTTTTTTTATGTAAAAATTATAGAATAAATCTAATGGTTTATGCATATTGTAGAAAAAAAAATTAACTCTCATAGGGGTATAACGATATATCAGAAATCTTCTTTCTAATTTTACCATAATTAGATGAGAAGAAGAATTATCAAGTGATAGTTTAGATCTTCAGAGTACTAGTTTTTTTTATATAAAACTTATTGAATTTTTTATTTAGTGAAACTATTGTTTCACGTCGAATTTAAATACAATTTTAAATATCATCATTGATACACTCATCTTTAAAAGGCATTCGACATTTACTGGTAAGGATAACACGAAGTTTGGATAAATTAAAAACAATTCTTATTCATAATTTTTAAAGAGTTTTAGAAAAATTATTTTGCAAATATATAATATTATGGAGATATATTCGTATTCCGAGAATCAATAAAAATAAATAAATCAGCGTTCGCCACTACGCGGCCCGCGATAGATTTTTCTGCGGCAAGCCGGCACCACAGAAGAAAAAAGAAAATCAAATTTTACGGGATGGACTTTTTTTCTTTTTACATAATTGTAGTTTATCCGAAATAATATATGTTAACTATGCAGAACCGATTTCTCCGCTACGTGCCCGAACAGTGGCGGATCTAGGATTTTCCTGAGGGGGGGGGCGCAAGATTGTGCCTTAGCCAGGACAGAATTGAATATTAAAAAAAAAAAAGCAAAAAAAAAAGCTAGGCAATGTTCAAAAAATATGCTTTAAGTTAATCCGTTAATCCATAGCCATTGATTGACCCCCAACCTCTTTCGTCACATTTCTGACTTGTTATTTTAGCGTAAGGTTAGCGTGGTAGCGGTTAGGTATCTTATCGCGTTAACACTACCCTTTTGATTTTTCATTATCTGTTTTATTTTAAAAACAAATTGTATTAAAAATGTATCGTGCATTTTAAATATTTTTGTAAGCTACATCCCCAGAGGTATAGATTATACTGAAGAAATTCCAATGAAAGTGGGAACTTGCTACTATTATTTGTGACTAACTGACTAAGTATAAATCCTATACTATACTTACATCAAACAGGGAAATCAGTAATTGTACATCAAAATTTAACATATTCATAACACATTTATGCAGTGAGCTTAGTAAGTAAAAATACCTTGTTTTACTGGATAATCCATTGCTACACAAGTAATCTAAAGTAATCAGGGGAAAAATTGTGTTTCAAAGAGAACGTTTTACTAATAATTATAAGTATTATTTTTACGAAGGCAATTGCAAAAAAAATACAATTTAAACATTGAATAATTAGCACAAAACAAATTCCAGTCTTCCTTTTTTTTTTTGATTTAGCAAACTATACTTAGTTATCTTATACTTATCCATCTATGGATAATTATAATAGAGTAGTTAATAAAGAAAGAAAAAACACTACACGATGTAAATGTTAGTGTATTAGAAGAGCCGAATCTTGCTTTATTATTTAGCTTAAATATGTCAAAGTCTAATATTTTTTTAATAGGTAGAAGTTCTCTATAGCATCGAATATAAATTGTTTTATATTTCTTGATAAATCTCACTTGTTGACAGTTCATTTTCATATTTTCTACTCTTGTTCTTCAAAATTTTATTTTATTTTCAACTTTTCTGATACAAAATCCTTTTTTTCCAATTCCTGGCTTTTATTTCAGCCAATCAGAGCATTTTTTACATAGATACAATGTTACACTTATGTAGTCCAGTGAAAAAAAAATGTGCCACCTACGTGTATAAATAATTTATTCATAAAAGTAAAATTTTTATATAAATCATTTAATACATACCCAAGATTTATAGTGTTAATAGAAACATGAGTAAAAGTTTCTTTTAGTGAAAATCTCCAAAACTTGATAGAATGAATTCTCGTTGACTATCTGCCAAGTTTCAGCTTGATTGGATGGCAGCTAGTGGGTTAGTTATCCTTCCACAGATTTTCCCGCCACAAATAAACAAAAT
This sequence comes from Linyphia triangularis, assembly GCA_963978545.1. Classification (NCBI taxonomy): domain Eukaryota; kingdom Metazoa; phylum Arthropoda; class Arachnida; order Araneae; family Linyphiidae; genus Linyphia; species Linyphia triangularis. The sequence continues at coordinate 82,936,325 of OZ021724.1, read as the reverse complement.
CAAAAGTAGATATAAAGGATAAAGTAAAAAGCAAACGATAGAAACCAGGAGTAACAAAATTTTATGTTAATTTTTTAAGTTAAAGGAATGCAAGTCAGTGGGATCCAGTGTGGTAGGTCAAATAGTTCATTTTAAAAAAATGAATCCATAAATACAAAGTTTTTATGGTATCCTTTATATTCCTTGCCAATTTTTATGTACAATTGCAATTTACTTAAGCTATTTTGATCTGAGATTCAATTTTCATGGTGTTTGATGACCACTGCGAAGAAAATCATCAATTCCGTCTCTTTGACTAATTCTTTTTTTATTTTTTTTTATTTTTTATTATTAATTTTTTTTTTGTCCGAAAACATGGTTATTGTTATTGACAACAAGTTATTTTAGTTAGATTTGATAACAAGAGGATTAATTAGTCCTCCCCGGATTTATTCCTCACAGACACACAAAATCGAAAATAATTTAAAAAAGGGTTTAAAAATTAAGCCACTAACAACAAAGATTAACTTACTTTTCTCGAAGAAAAGTATTCCCAAGCATATGACAAAAATGGGTAATGACAGGTGCATTTCCAAAAATCGCTATAGAATAACTTTTTTAAACTATTTTTTGAGTGCCAAACACAAAGCAATTCTTTTTAAAAAGTCCTCCACGCCAGTAAGGCGTTCTTTCTGACTTCTCGTAACGATTGCTTTCATTTTTAAATCAAATAAATAGTATTTATAATTTCAGAATAGAAAAAGAAACGCTAAAAAAATGTGTTCCCACTTACTTTTTGTCGCTTGGATGCATTTATGTATTACAACCTACCCTACTCTTTGGTTAACTTCGGAAGTGTACAGTTTGTAAACCGAATATAAGTCTCAACACTCTCACCACGCGTTCAAAAATTTCTTTTCCTTGTGCTAACTAGTAAACCACACCACAACCATTTAAAAGAGGGCTTCAAGGACAAAGACCCAGAAGGGTAGAGATGTTATCTCATTCAGTGTCCAGTGATATTCCTCCCCACGTCCATCCCTTGTGCGAAATCAGGAGAGAAAGATGACATCCGGTGTATTTCCCCTCCCTTCCCCCTCTTGTGATCGTCTAAAAGTTAGAAGTTCAGAGAGGAAAATTCGCTTTGGTTTCGGCTCCTTATTGTTACAAAATAAAAGTAAACAATTATTATTTTGTAAAAGAGTTTTTACCTAACTCAACTCCAACTCCTATGGTAAAGTGTTGTGGAGATGTCTTCAAAGTCAAGGGGGTGGAGGTTTGATTACTTGTACAGTCTTCTAACGTCCGTTTGAATGGGAAGGGAGAGGGCTATAAAAAGAACCTTGAACCAAAAATAAACTCTTTTTTGGGGGAGGAGGGGGGGGGGGGGGGCTTTTTTCGGAAATTAGACGAAGGTCGAAATATACTCGTTAAGTGAACTTATTGAAAAAAAAAAAATTTAATTTTTTGTGTGCCAATTATAAAAAGAAAAAAAAAAGAATAATAATAATAATAATCTGAGGAGGGGGCGCGCGCCCCCCGCGCCCCCTGGCTGAATCCGCCATTGTGCCCGAAGAAACTATATGAAGAAGCTTTCAGCAAGGCATCAAGAGTAAATACAGGAATAACTTAACTGAATCTTGTTTAGACAATTTATTAAAATGGACTGTAACAAATACTCCGAAATACAACGATTCTATCATAAAATAAACTGAACAATTTCGACTGCCATCTTCTCAAAAGACACAATTGATGTCGACTAGACCGGATTAATTAGGAAGTGCAGTATAAATACTTTAGTTAAAAGTTTGGTTCAGTCACACTAACACGTTGAAAACAAAGATTCACTTCTTTTTTAGAACTTGATATACTAATAATGAGAAAACTATTATTTAATTATTTGAAAAAATATATATATATAAATATATTTCTTGTTCTCCAGTTTTGCGAAAAATGCTATATATTATTAAATTGATAATATTTAAAGATACATATTTTGGTGTATCCGGCCCGCGGAAAGCTCCAACATAAGTCATACTGCCCGCCTCTAAAAGTTAGTGACGAATGCTGGTCTAAATAGTCAGTAATTTTATGAAATTTATTTCTAAACAATTTTAAAAATAATTTCTAATTTTTTTTTTATCTTCTCAGATTTTTTTGTAGTTGTAATAAAAATATGAATTTTTTTTCATGCACATTTTCTTTCGTATTTAAGGTAGAAGTAAAAAAAAAAAAAAAAAAAAAAAAAAAAAAAAAAAAAGTCGAAAGGAACTAAGTAACAAAAATTAGAGTATTTATGATAGATGTCTGTGTAGATGAATTTAAACGTAATCTAGTATTTTTTTCTAAGTTGAAATATCTTTTAGATTTAATTTTATTTAATGCAAATAAAAATGAACTAATTTAATGATATATTCAATTATTTAATAATTGCGTTTCATTCCTGTTAAACTTTTTAGTCATTTTGATATGAACACATTTTGACCACTCCAATTTAATGCGCAACTAATTTGGTCAAAGATAAGTTTATCCGGAGCCTCGCAAACTCTAAAACCACACTGTGAATATGAATGAGTATATATTTAATTATTTAGTTGTACCTAATCTTAATGCATACCCTTTTCATCTAAAATAACGGATAGTAAACGGTTGTAATCGGCAACATTGTATATTACAATTGCCACTGCGGAAAGGTCCTTCATATGCATCCATAGAGAAATTGACATTGACCAAGAAGTCCTTAATAAATTCTCCAAAAAGCTTCGACTATAAATTTTATTAATATTCTATTATAAATTACGAGACCAAATATGTGCTAAATTTATTTTTCTGCAAATTTTGTGTGTGGAGTTGATTAGTAAATTTATATTTTTTATTTACTAGGAAATTATATAAAAATAGTGTCGAAGATTTAATTTAGTAATTAATTAATTGACTAAGTAATTAAGAGTATTTAATTTGAAAGTGCTAGTTCCGAGTTTTATAAGTACCACTAATGCAAGCAATTCTTGAATGTGGGTGAGCAATTCCCCCTCTTTCCCAGAAATAAAATCCTGGCTGCGCCCCTGTATTGGAGTTTTATTTTCTCGAAGTTTTGTATTCAGCCATACAAAGACTTCATCTCTTTCTTCCATACAATGAGGCCTCATTGTAGATGACCTTGAAGTTACAAAATTCGTTTTTCGACAGTTTCTTGTACACGCTTCCATTGCCAAGATAGTCATAAAAGTGGGGGGAGGGGAATTGAATGGCGGGGTGGAAGATGACCCCCGGATATTCCACTCCCTTTTCTTCAGCTGGACTTGGGTAAAATTGATCTCCTTCCGCAGTTTAAAAAGAAGTAGCCTAGGAGGAGGGAACCCCCTATCCTCTACAGGGTGTTGGGTATCATTCCCCGTCTTTTTAAAGGGGTTGTTAAGTCAACAACGTTATCTTACAGTCCAATTTTGGTTTCGAAGTCGCTTATATGAAATTTCTGGAATCGTCTTCTTCCCACAGGCGAGTGGAAACGATGGGGCTCTTTATTCTTTTTACCCAGAGATCATAAAAAGAAATGTTAACTGGGATCAAGGGTGTCCTTGGACGTCAAAACCCATGGTAACAAGTGTTTGAACTGTTGGAGACAGGCTTGTTCAAAAATTGTTTTTGCAATGCTAGCTGTGTATCTACTGAAGAGATTGAAAAGGTATGCCCAACTTTTTTTTATGTAAAAGTTATAGAATAAACTTGATGGTTTAAACAAATTATAGAAAAAATAATATAACTCTTACCGGGGTATCCTATAACGATGTATCAGAAATCAGATTTCTAATTTTACTATAATTAGATGAGAAAATCAAGTGATAGTTCAGCTCCAGTTTACTATACACTGCTTATATTTTAAATAAAACTTATCGAATTTTGTATTTAGTGAAACTATTGTTTCTCGTCAAATTTAGATACAATTTTAAATATCATCATTGATTCACTTATCTTTAAAAGGCATTCTATGTACATTTACTGATAAGGGTAACACGAAGAGTTACAGTTGAGAGTTTTAGAAAAATTATTTTGTAAATAAGTAGTATTGTTGCACAAATTGTCTGTATATATTGTAAATAGTGACGTATTATTTCAAAATTCTATTGTAATTTATTTTTATCCAATTTTATTTAGTAATTAATAGCGATTATACAAGTTAGAAAAAGGTGGCAACACCTAAAGTAATCGAGAAGTTTCGAGATATTTCTTTTCCGATGAATTGGCTGGAAATTTCGAGAATGTCTCACGCGCTTGTATATAAAAGACTGGAGAACGGGAAAGTTTTCAGATTGACTTTGGACTTCGATGAAAGCTTATCGCTTTGTTTACCTATTGGAGTGAGCTTGTATAATCGCTGTATTCGAAGTTGTTTTTTTTTGCTAAAGCTTGTGTTGAAGCTTGTGAGCGATTACACTGTTGCCTGTGGATAAATTTTGTGAGTTTTCTGAAGAGAGAATAAATATTTTTATACTGTAAAAACTGTGCCATCATTGCCTCAGCGGAAAAATTCGTAACAGTGGTGTCAGAAGTGGGATATCGTAATTTTGAATGCCGACAACTAGAGGAATGATGGAAGACCAAATGAAGCAGTTAATGGAAATGATTGCTGGAATGAAGGCCCAACAAGAAACCACCGCAGCCGAAATGAAAGCCTGCCAAGAAACCACCGCAGCCGAACTTTTCGCTACCATATCCGCCGGTCAAGCCCGCCAAGAAACGACTAACGTCGAACTCGCAACCGCAATCGCCGCCAGTCAAGAAGCAACGTCGTCGGACATTAAAATTTTAGCCTCCAAACAGGAATCGACTGCTGCGTCCGTTGACGGATTTATAGAGCGCACGGAAAATGTGCTTCAGTCAATGAAGGCTGATATTTCGGAAGTCAAAGAAGATCTTGTGACTGTGAGGAATGAAATCGAAGAAAATGTTTCCACCTTAAAGGAAGAGCAAGCCAAATTCATTGACGTTGTAGAAGAAAGGCTGCGAAAAATGGAAACTCGCGAAGCTGTGACCATTGCAATGCCTAATTGGGATAACGTTTCCACTCCTTTTATTGCGCCACGTTCCAATATCAAAGTGGCCACTTTTGATGGTAGGTCGTTTTGGCGCGTTTATCAAACGCAGTTTGAAATTATTGCTTCTGCGAATGGTTGGGACGATACTTCGAAGGCATTCCATCTCGCAGCATCTCTTCGAGGTGAAGCTGCTGACATTTTACAGACACTACCTGAAGAGAAGCGGAGAGAATTCGTGGCGCTGGCAAGTGCGTTGGAGTTAAGGTTTGGGGAGCAGCATCTAAAGGATTACAACAGACTGCAATTGAAAGTGAGACAGCAGAAGGCCAATGAAACTCTTCAAGAATTGGCATCGGATATAGAAAGACTGTCGCTCCTCGCTTTCCCTGACTGTCCCCCGGATGTACGAGACGATCTTTCTCTGCAGTATTTCATCGACGCTATTCAAGATCCCCGATGTGCAGCAGGCGGTAAGGTTATCCCAAAACAAAAACCTGAAGTCGGCCCTCGTGTACGCCATGAGAGTGGAAGCCGCGCAGCTAGCTTCTGGAAAAGACCGACGATATGTGCGTGGTGCATTAGCCGAGGATTCTTCTGACTTTGTCACCAGTAAGCTTCGAGAACTGGAGAGCAAAATTGATCGTATGATGAGAAGCTATCCCGGAGCCAGGGATCGAAGGACCAGAGTCATTTGCTGGCACTGCAAACGGGAAGGGCATATACGACGTAACTGCCTTGATTTGAAAAAGAGAAGGGATAACACTACCACGGAATCTCAAGAACTGAATCTAAGAAGATGCCATCTCTCAGGGCAGACGCTTCAATGCAGAACAGGTGAAGCCCCGACCAGTCGTTTCCATGTTTCATCCCGACAAGGAGGAAACCAGGGTTTATTCGTGAAGGGGGAGATCAACGGAACTCCATGTCGTCTAATCGTCGATTCGGGAGCGAACGTTACGATCGTAAGGACGAACGTGGCTCGTCGCCTGAACAGCCGACTCCTCTACACAGCGCCCTCTGTTTCTCTACAAACTGTGTCTGGTGGTAATATCTCTGTGCATGGGAAATTGCAAGTGGACATTGCCCTTGGATTTAACACCTACAAGCACACCGTTTATGTTGCCGAAATTGTAGACCCATGCATTCTCGGACTAGACTTTTTGAAGAAAAATGGAATTACGCTGAATTTTGAGAAAAGCAAGCTGCAAACATGGAGAGGCGAAGTTCCTTTGCACGATCTAGACATGAAAGAGCTGTGCGTATATCGGATTATGGCTCATGAAGACAATGTCATAGAGAATGCTGAAGAGTCCACATCTATGAAAAGTACCTCACCAGCCTCGGAAAGAGAACCGAAGAAAGTGACGTTGACGAAACCCTCTCAGGAAGTGGTTCATGTGGAAATGGACAAAGTTAGTGAAGAGGGAATCGACATCCGTACTCCTGTTACAAGCATCGAACGGAGGTCCCGGGATCTATCAGCTGCACCTGCGGATGATTCGGACGCAATCTCAAAATCATATAACCAGCAAGATGGGGATCAGAAACTTTCACCGCTTCTGTTGGCCTACAGAAGTGCTACTCACGAGACCACCGGATATACACCATCTCAAATGATTTTCGGAAGAGACCTTAGAATACCCTGCGACCTCCTCTTTGGACGACCACCGGACACCCCTTCCTCGCCTGTCCAGTATCTAGATGATCTCCAGGCACGTTTGGAAGCCGTACATCGGTTCGCCAGAGAAAGAATCAACATCATGACAGAGCGCACGAAGGTCCGCTACGATGCCAAGGCCACGGAACGTTCATTCCAGGAAGGTGACAAGGTGTGGTTATGGAATCCTAAACGTCGGAAAGGACTCTCCCCTAAGCTCCAGACGAACTGGGAAGGGCCGTATGTGGTCCTTAAGAAGATCAACGACGTCGTGGTAAGGATTCAACGGACACCCTCCTGTAAACCTAGAGTTGTACATAACAATAGACTAGCCCCATATTATAGTAGAAGTGATTGAATTGCCTTTCCTCTTAAGGACTTCACTGCCCGGGACGTGCAGTCTTTAAGAAGGGGGAAATGTTGCACAAATTGTCTGTATATAGTGTAAATAGTGACGTATTATTTCAAAATTCTATTGTAATTTATTTTTATCCAATTTTATTTAGTAATTAATAGCGATTATACAAGTTAGAAAAAGGTTGCAACACCTAAAGTAATCGAGAAGTTTCGAGATATTTCTTTTCCGATGAATTGGCTGGAAATTTCGAGAATGTCTCACGCGCTTGTATATAAAAGACTGGAGAACGGGAAAGTTTTCAAATTGACTTTGGACTTCGATGAAAGCTTATCGCTTTGTTTACCTATTGGAGTGAGCTTGTATAATCGCTGTATTCGAAGTTGTTTTTTTTTTGCTAAAGCTTGTGTTGAAGCTTGTGAGCGATTACACTGTTGCCTGTGGATAAATTTTGTGAGTTTTCTGAAGAGAGAATAAATATTTTTATACTGTAAAAACTGTGCCATCATTGCCTCAGCGGAAAAATTCGTAACAGTATTATCGAGATATATTCGTATTCCGAGAATCAACAGAAATAAATGAATAAGTAAATAAATAAATAAATAAATAAATAAATAAATAAATAAATAAATAATGCGGATCAAAAGCTTATGGGAATACTCATAAACCTCAATCACAAAAGTTATAGAGCTGTGCTGTTTACCAAGTTAAAGGTTTCGGTAAGGTAATTAAGTTAACAAAAAATTCTCTGAATGAACATGCTTAAAAATCTGTACCGAAGAAGTGTAGAGTATCACTATTTTAAGTTATATATTAGGCATAAAATAATGCTTATAAAGTGTTTATAAACAGCGGAAATGGATTTGGTCGGTAGGTTTTAGATTTAATTTTCTTTGGAGCAAGTTATATACTGGGGTTATTCTGCCGTCATAAGCAAGAAGTTAAAATCCATATATATATATATATATATATATATATATATATATATATATATATATATATATATATATATATATATATATATATATATATATATATATATATATATATATATATATATATATATATATATATATATATATATATATGGTTTGTACGGCCAAAAAACTTGAGCCATTTAATGAAATAAAAAGAATACTTATGACGGCAGTATACTTCTCCGAATGTATGTTCCGAATACGTTTCAAAGGGACTATTCAAAGGGAAATGCCTCTTCGAAAGGAAGCTTCCCCTCTTCCTCACATTTGTGTCTCGAACTGAGGAAAACAAGAAAAACTCTTACCAGACAATCCAATAATTGGCATATCTGACATAATCGAAGCTATTCTGGCGGTGATTAGTTCCCTTAACGCCTTGAATTTAGTAGTGTTTTATGTTAAATAAATAGGTTTAAATTTTAACAACTTTGTGTTAAATTTAAAAACCAGGAAGACTTGAAATTATAAACGTATAAATGACTTATGGATAGACAACATGACGAATCACAATTTTAAATTCCACACATAGGAGGTGAAAATATCATCATGAAACTCCTTAATAATTTTTTTTTTTTTTTTTAATTCTTTGTTTAGCGTTTGTAATGAGAGGGGTGGGGGGGGGGGGATCGGAAGTTTGGGCAGTCGTAAAATTTCCTTAGAATAGGCCTTGCAACTTGTATTGTGTTCAGTTGAGTGGCATTACTAATTTTCGTGTTAATATGTTTTATGTATCTGATGGCAACACTTTCTACTTCCCTTTTGAATAAATTTATGTTCATAGTAAGACGTACTGTTCTTCTTTCCTTTTTTCTACCGTTTAAATCCTAAATTCAAATTAGCTATCACTTTACTTCGATAATTTTACAACAGGGCCCTTTGGAACTCTCTCCATATTCGAAACGGCGTGTTGTACCGGAAGTTCGAATCTGATGATGGAAAGATATCCCGATGGCAGCTATTGCTTCCAAGATCCAGAAACACAGACGTTCTTAAAGAACTACTTAACAGTCCAACTGTGGAGGCCATTTCGGAGTAATGAAAAATTTGCAAAGAGTTCGAGAGCGGTTCTACTGGAGTAAGGAGAGGGCTGACGTGGAGAAGTGGTGCCATCCTGTGATGCCTGTGCATCCCGTAAAGGACCGAAGAAACGCTGTCGAGGAAAACTGCAACGTTACAACGTAGGAACACCTTTTGAACGGATTGCGTTTGACATCTTGGGACCACTGCCACGATCTGCTGACGGCAACAGATACATCCTCGTTGTCATGGTTTATTTTACGAAGTGGCCCGAAGCACATCCTATCCCTGATAAAGAGGCTACTGTGGCGACCTCAAATAACAGATAAAGTTTCTGTGCACTGGAGTACACTTTTGCACAGCGGTAAAGTATATGTCTCGCGATCGAGCCCCGTCGCCCGCAACGAAAGCTGCATACGCTTTATTAGTGACATCGGACTAAAACACGAATCATGCTGCCATCTATCGGCGCTTTTGAAAGGAGAAACTTCATCGCAACAAGCGATCAGATACGCAACTCGCGTGCAACACCTCAACAAGCGGGCACAACGATGCAACTAGCATCCCAAACCTCCAACTCCGATCAGAATAACAGTATCGCTCCTTCGTAGCTGGTAGGAGGCTGTGTGGCGACCTCAAATAACAGATAAAGCTTCTGTGCACTGGAGTACTCTTTTGCACAGTTGTAAAGTATCTGTCTCGAGATCCAATGATCTCGCGATCGAGCCCCGTCGCCCTCAACGAAAGCTGTTTACGCTTTACTACTACTACCATTGCAGAGGTAATGATTCAGAGATGGATTTCCAGATTTGGAGTGCCTCTTCAGTTACATTCTGATCAAGGAAGGAATTTTACCTCTGCTGTAATGAAAGGACTTTGTGATCTACTTGGCATTGAAAAAACACAGAAGACGCCTTTACACCCACAGTCGGATGGCATGGTGGAGAACCATCCTCAATAACCTCTCACTGATGGTTTCCAGAAACCAACAGGACTGGGATCAGAAGTTACCTGTGTTTCTTCTAGCCTATCAGAGCACGGTCCACGAGACTATCTGCTATTCCCCATCCCAGATGCTCTTCGGTCGTAACCTTCGTCTGCCTTGCTATTAGGCCTGGGCGATGTTAACATTTCTGCATCGTGATATATCGGGAAGCAAACATTACGATGTCACGATACATCGCGATGCTAACTACATGTATATTTTTTTTACAAAATACTACAAAACTACGTTTTTATAACAACGCTATATAGCCGAAAGTTTTGCTTACTTAGCTTTGTAAAATTTTATTAAATTCATTTTAATTTTTTATAGTTTTAGGAAGTTTATTTTAAATAACATGAGCAGCGACCGAGTTATTTTCAGGGGGTGCACATGTTACTTTAGTTATTGGATATTCTTAATTATTAAATCAAAAACATACTTTATAATGAATATTTTATTACTTTCAATATAACTATTATGCATTAATTTTATTTTTATTGTTTGACATTTAAAATTCTAATGATCTTTATTTTGTGCCAAAAAAATCAGTATTTCCGCATTTTTAAGAAGCAATGTTGGACTGAGTAATTAATCTTATGGAAATAAACTTTATTCAAATTGTACAAACTGAAAAAAAAAATTATCAAACATTTATTTACTTACGAGACCGAAGAGGAAATCCTTAAAGTGGATGGGAAAAAAATCGTTTATAAGTATTTAAGCAATCAAATTAGAGAAACAACTGTGATTAGTTCATGCACTAGTTCACATTGATTTTGGCAGATATAACAAACAGCTCATAGTAATAAATAACCAGATTATCTTAACTGGGTAAGAACTAGACAGAAATTACCACGCAAGAATACCGCAATCCCCTTGCGTTAATAAATAAAGCAAAATAAAATTATAGCAAGAAAAAAAAAATCTTGAAGTTAATATAAAAGATTTCAAAATACAAAAGTGTAATACTTTATTTCTTTCAAGTTAGAGAAATAATGGGGGAAAAAATCAAAAATGAAACACAAAAAGTGTAGGAAATGCCCCAAAATAGATATCAAGGTCTTATATCTGATGACTATTAAATCAAAATCAAAATGTTTTCCAAGAGTTGAGAGAACAACATAAATAATGTTCAAACATTAAAAGGAATACTTCTTTTATCGAATCTCCAATATTACTAGACTGCTGGCACCACCTGTCAAACGGCCTGATGTCGACGGTTTCACTATGTTTCTATACAATATTGGGAACATCGCGCATATGCAGGGCAGGGTGGATAGGATTATTACGATGTGAGCTTGCTGATGAAGTACCGCGCAAAAGCAAATGGAACTCGTTTCAAACGGCGCGGTGTCGACGGTCTCAATACGTTTCTATAGTATCTTAGGAACACCGCGCATGAATCGTGGCGCGGTTCTGCGTCCTTGAAGTGCTAGGCAAGTATCGTCAGAAAAGATCGTGATGCATCGGTTTTGAGAAAATAATGACACCGGTTTGACGATGTTAATTTCACACCGGTTTTTGCCGATGTATCGATGCATCGCCTAATACTTGCTATCTGTTGTTTGGCCGCCCTCCGGATGCACCTTCATCGCCAGAGGAGTACGTCGAGGATCTTCAGGCACGGTTGGAAGCTGTGCACAATTTTGCCCGAGAACTAATCCACTTGGCGACGGAGAAGATGAAGACAAGATACGACACGAAGGCTACAGGGCATCAATTCCACGAAGGTGACAATGTTTTTGGCTCTGGAACCCGAAACGACAAAAGGACTTTCTCCCAAACTTCAGTCTCACCGGGATGGTCCTTATACTCAGTCCTCAACCGGCTGAATGATGTCGTGGTCCGAATCCGTAAGTCATCTAATTCTAAACCTAAAGTCGTTCATTACGACAGAGGTTAGCCCCTTACTATGGCCATAGTTCATAACCCCCTAATGTATAAAGTGTATATAGTTATTAAGACCATGATCACATGTGTATATAAATTTGTAAGTTTATTGTTTATTTATTTATTCAGTAATGTTTCTACTCTTTCTGTATATAAATTAGTCAGTTTTATAGTTTAGTAATGAACTCAGAGTGTTTGCTATTGCTTTGAAGCAGCGGCGTAGACAGGGAGGGGCCCATCGCCCCCCCCCCCCCCGAAATGATTAAGAGTGAAAAAAATTTATTCTATTTTTTAAGTATCATGATTGTATATTATTTTTATTTATCAAGTTTTATTCGTTCTTCCTGTAACTCTAACTGTCGTCTTTTAAAAACTTAACGATATTTATTTCAAACTTATGAAGAACTTCTAATGGGGGAGCTGTTCTTTTCCGACCGTTCTCAATGGCAGCCTAACCCTCTCCCTCCTTGACCTTGTTGAATTAAAACCATCAAGCAGATCAGGTTCGAAGTTTCGGATAACTATTAATAAAGAATTCCACAGTATTACGACGAACACATTAATTTTGACAAACATCAACCAATCTTTCGAATAATAACAGATATTATTATTTTTAGAATTACAGATATTCTTTTTAAAACTACACCAGAGTCTCCATGGCAACTCTCGCTTTACAATTTGTAATCGTTGCTACTCACTTGTATAAGAGCATGATAAGTAATTAATAAGTAATTTTAAAATATTGAAAAAAATATATTCGAAATTTTTATTGCAATAATATTTTAATACTTTGATAATCTACCTGATAGAAAAGTGCACAAAGAAATACCGTTTAGACAAGCATTTGCACGAGTTAACTTATTGCCAACAAACCAATGTGTAAAATGAGTTTGTATGTCGAATTGATATTTTGAAATGGGAATTTTTAAATTATGGTTTTACTTATAGTAATTACAGAATAAGTTTTTAAATCAGTCATTATCCTGTTGTTTTCAACTCTTTATCAGCATTATTTCCATAAAACAAGAACTTTATGAATAAAACAAGATTTTTATAAATGAAACTATTGTGTCCTATAACTTTTAAAGAAAGGATTAAAATAAAATATTATTTGATGTAATTCAGCTGTGTCTAACCCACGAAACAACTGAATTTTATTAACACTATAAGAGTACAAACCAAATTGCTTACATGTGTGTTAATTATAGTGTCTGATTTGAAGCCCCGATTTTTATTTTTAATTGGACACTAACTGTTTCCCCCCCCCCCCTTCTTTTTTTGCCTTTCTCTAAGCTAAAGTGGACTTATACAAGAATTCTTTAAAAATTTTTTTTTAGGTTAAAAAAGCCATGTTGTTAAATTGGCTAGTGAGAAAATACAGAGATATGCAAATTCTTATGGATTGTCCTGAATTTTTAGGGATTTGTTTCTGAATTTTAGAAATATTTTGTGTTATTAGCAGGTTGAATCATTATAGTGTCATTTGGTATTCTATTTATTAGCTTTTTAATTTAATGTGTAAAGAAAAATAACCATTTCTGAATATTACTAAAAGTTGAAGAGGGATATTTGTGATTATTAAGGAGATCACATGTCTACAAACTGAAGTTGGCACCTCAGAAATTACTAAGTATACAAACCCAAATTATTCATTTATCATGATTTACAATTTTCGCCCCCCCCCCCCCGAAAAAAAATCCTGGCTACGCCACTGCTTTGAAGGTAAGCCTTCCTTTCCGGGGACTGTACTGCCCGGGACGTGCAGTCCTTGGGAGGAGGGCAATGTTACGAATTTCTGTATGTTTGTAAATATTTCGTAGTATAATTATGTAAAAAGAAAAATTTAAGCACATTTCGCATAAGGCAGTGCAATAGTTTGTCTTTACTTCGCTTTCCTGCAATGTGTCTCTTAATGCTTGAAAACGAGTTCTACAGAGATAATGCTGGAAAACGAGTTTTACAAGGAAAAACTAGGCAATTTAACATTATGGTTAATGGCAATCTCGCCAAATTGGCAAGATATAGCCAAGTTGGTGACGGTTTTGACGACTTATTTTGGTCGCCAAACTTGGCGACCATTTGGTGACATTTTCTGTCCCCATGTACCTGTATAGGGATTTTCGACTGTGATCTGGAAAATTCTCCAAATTTCTATCTCTAGAAGATTCGCCTTCCTATATAAAGGCCGAGTTAGTTGAGTTACTGAGTTAGTTCTCTCCCAGTGAGCATTCAGATTAGTTCCAAAAGCGAACTGTGTTGCATTGTCTTTTGCGGCGATTTTACCAGTTGTGTATTAAGATTTTAACTGCTGTTTGTACTGTATTGTTGTGTTAACAGCTGTATTGAGTCTACTAGAACGAGAAGTTTTGGAGTCGTCAAAGATATATTCTGCGAAGAGTTATATCGGAATAAATTTCTTCAAGTTTTAATCTGCTTTGGCTTCAAGTTTTTCGTACCCATCCACGCAACAGTATTGTTATACTTCCCACCTACTTTAATTGGGAAGCTAGTCTTATCAGATGGGACTAATGTTCACATTCAAAACGCAGAGTTCCAAATCGAAGACGGCATGGCGTATACAAATGCAGTTTTGGCGAACTTATGCCTACATTTTTCTGAAGAGTAACGAATAATTGAATCGCAAAATCCAAGATAGCGAAGTTTTTTATAACTATCTGAAAAAAAACAAAAAACTATTTTGCATATTAAATGAAATATATTATAAAATTTTTAAATAATAAAAAGTTATGATAAATATATAAGATTTTTGATAACTACTACTTTTAATAACTACTGCTGATAATCTGCTTTATGTAGTGGTATAATTTATTAAGGAAATAAATCTTTTTTCGATAATCTTTCGCTGTTTTTTTTTTTTTTTTAAATATACCTCTTTACCTCTCAATATACCTCTGTGCCAGCAAAAAAGTTATACTTCTACAGTGGTTAATTTTCTTTGGAAGAGGCCGGCCCAAGCAAAAAAAAAAAAAAAAAATCACTTAGACACATAATGACTCAAAAAATAAAATTTGCATCTCTAAATTTTTCCTATCAATAGATTTTCCAAACATTTCTCTACAAATATGCAAAATTTCATACTTTTAAATATTATAGTGAGACAAATAAATACTGGTGGCGAAAAAATTTGGAAAAAGAATTAACGAATTACTCTTTAGATTTAAAAAAAAAAAAAAAAAAAAAAAAAAAAAAAAAAATTATCAATAACACAGTTTTTTTTTTTTTTTAAATTTGAAGTTCTTTCATTTTTTTAATTAATATCTTTCAAGCTAATACTCAAATTAAAAAAGTGAATTCCTATGCAATCGCATTTATCAGTTAAAAGCACAGCTTTATCGTTCTGATAAGTTCGAAAATAGAACTAACATTACATAATGGCAAGTGAGAAATCGAGGTTTTAAACACAATGGACCACCCATCCCAATCGAAAACAAATCAGTCAAAAGCGTTTTGGGGATAAAAGAATTCTAGCTAATACGCCATATTCAGTCTCTATTCTATAAGAGTTCTGTTAACTGGACTGTTTGGAAATAACTGTTCGTAAGAACAAATGAGTTTCAGTTTGGGTTTCGGTTTGTTCATATTTTTGCGCCATCTTGGCTTTTCAACGCTATCCTTGCAAGAATGTTGAAGGAAGCGTGGTTTATTCATCATAATTTGTAATTTTTCGTTGGAACTTCGCGTTTCTTTGTATTTTCACAGCATTGACGAGTAAGTTCTCTTTATTTACTCATATTTATTCATAATGGTCTTAAACTCATCGTTTGTAAGAAAGAATTTCCATGAATTTCATCATCCTACTAAGAATCATGTCTTCCTTAGTTTTTTTTACAATGTTGATACCTTTTTTAATTGATTGGTGTTATTTACTGTTTTTATATTTTCGTCACTCAAGTAGAAATAAGGGTCAGTTTTACGATATTTTTGGGGATAATTCTTACATGGGACTTGTAAAAACCACTGCCAAAATGGCATTATACTTTTCGACAATTCTTTCATTATCCTATCTTGTCAGTGAAACAGAGGAGAGGAGAAAAACTTCCGTTGATAAGCGATGCTCAAGGGAAAAGAGCTTGGTGTTGGAAGATATTTGTTTTTCAACTTTTTACTCCTTTGTAGCATTTTTACGGGAATTTCGGAGGTAGGCATGTTTAGAACACCTTAAGAGGCATTACCACAGCGATTTTGTTCAAAATTGTTAGATCCGTTTCTTAGCAACTCCGAAAAAAATTATTTTTAATTTACGGATAATTAAAAGTAAAAATAACAGCAATGTTCTTCATTACTCTATCTAACACTGATGTGATATCCTTTTTCTTATTTATGCACATTCCTTTGAATACAGTTTAAAACTTATTAATTCTTCCTCTTACTCAGAAGTAGAGAAATTGTTAAAGGATATACCAAAGTAAATTTTGTATTTAATCCTAAAAAATAGTTCTACTGTAACAAATGCAATTTTTGTATGATATACTAGTCAACAATATGCAATATAATGCCAAATATAGTAATGCCTATTAGTGTATTATAAATTTGATATTAAAAACCGCTTTTATGTAAAACAATTTTTCTTGACACACAAGAATTTTTTTTTTTTGTTAACTTCGGGGAAAAAAACTCCTCATTCTTTTTAAGTTACTCTTTAAAGGAGAAGTGTAACCTAAATAGGATTTCAAAGTTTTTAAACAGTAATTGAGGAATTTTTAGTGTTTTGTGTCCTACGGTCATAAAAACAAAAGACCTTAAGAATCACTTCAACATTCTCTATCTGAAATGTTTGGGCAAATAATAGAGGAACTTGTGGACATTTAGAATTTGAAAAATGGTTGGCCATTTTTTTTCATATGCTAGCTGTGATTCCTCGCGTTGTGGAAATCTGTCATTCATGTATAGGTCCCAGTTTTGGCGCTTTGCTCGCAAGAAGGTTCATTGCTAAGCAAAATCGAGTTTGCTTCGTTCGCTGAAAAGTTCATTGACATGAAAACATAGGCTACTTCACTCGTTGAAAGGGTCATTGCAATGCAAGCATTGGCTCGCTGAAAATTTCATTGGTGTGTAATCTTAAGCTTGCTTCACTCACTTAAATCTAATTGCTATGTATGGTCTTAATATTGGAAGCCTCTTCATTGTTAAAAAAAAAAAATCCCCGTTAATACAATATTACAACACCCCTTTAAGATTATTTTAACACGTGTTTGTGGAAAGCAAAATTAAAAGGCCAAAACTACTGAAGTTGAAACTTTCTGAGCTCTAGACCTATTAAAAGTCGCTTTTTGTGAAAAAATTAATTAAAAAACAAATTAAATTTTAACATTCTTTTTGTCAATAGTCCAATTAGAATGCCAAAACTACTTGTGTTGAACATTTCTAAAGTGTAGCCCAAGTAGAAATTGTTTTGTAAAATATTTGTTAATTAATTAAAAAAAACTAAATAAAAATTTAAAATTCTGCTTTTCAAAAGTCTAATTAGAAGGCCAAAACTACTTATGTTGAACATTTCAGAGCTGTAGCCCTATTAGAAATCGTTCTGTAAAATATTTATTAATTAAATAAAAAAATAATTAAAAAAGAACTAAATAAAAATTTAAAATTCTGTTTTAAAAGTCCAATCAGAAGGCCAATACTACTTAGGCTGAATATTTTAGAGCTGTAGCCCAATTAGAAGTTAAAGAAATTTGTTAATTGTGAAAATTAATTAAAAAAACTAATTAAAATTTTAAAATTCCGTTTTCAAAACTACAATTAGAAGAACCCCTGCCAGAAAACTTGGTACTTACATCCTCGGAAATTCACTCCATTAGAAAGAAACGTGTGCAGCTGGACTGGATTGTTCCCCCGGTGCATACCTGGTACTCTGGGGAAAAGGCGGGATGCGCTTTGACCTTCAGAGGAGATCAGACTGCGTACACAAGATTTATCAGTGGTCGCCTAAGGTGTATGAGATATGAACATAAAAGAAAGGTCTATCCAACTTGCAATAAGTGTTTCACCCGTGCAGCTAGCTCGGCTCACCTCCTTTTAGCTGCATGCATTTTAAAAAATAAGATTTCCTGCGCGACCCAGTCTTGTTCTTCGACTTCCTGAGGGTGGGTGGACTCATGGACCTGGTCTAGCGGAGCTAGACCAGTTGGGATAAGAAACAACAACAACAGAAGGCTAAAACTACTTGTTCGAAAAATTTCGGAACTCTGTGTTTGAAGTCGCTTTGTAAAAAAAAAGTAATTAAAAAAGTACTAATTGTAATTTAAACATTCTGTTTGTGACGTATACAATTAGAAGGCCAAAACTACTTATGCTGAAAATTTCAGAGCTCTACTCTAATTTTAAGTAGGTTTCTATAGATCCACAGACAGACACACAGCTTGTTTTATTACTATAGATGGACAAATTATTAAAAGTAACTTTTTTTAAAATTAAAGTTTAAAATAATTAGTTCCGATAACGTTGTGTATGGTATATCACATGAATGCTACAATAAAGAGAATTTTAAAAATATATAACACAGCTTGTTTGATATTTTTTTGGAAAAAAGGCATTAAATTACTAATTGAGGAAAATTATATGCCCAGTTTTTCATTTCGAAACAGACCTAAAAAGTTGAAAAACCAGCTAAGTTGATGAATAATGAATAATTTAAAAATAAATTTAAATGTTTTTAATATTCAAACTAATTGTAAACAGTTTGTTATTAATCCTGATTTATTTAGTTATACCTTACACTGAATCTTAGGACAATTCCTGCATTTTTATTCCATTCTAAATGTTTCAAAAAGGCCATAAACACACACATTTCTACTCATTACGCTTTTTCTGTTTTTAAATTTGCAATCAAAGTTCCCCTGTTAGACGTTGGTAAGAAAACGATTCATTCGTCTCGAATTGAATGTGACGTCATGAGATTCCAAACATCTTGGCTTGAAATGCAGCAGCTGAAATCAGTTTTGTAATTTTCTCGCAAATCGAGCCAACCTGTACGGGATATGGCAATGGGTTACCAACACCAACTATTTGGCAGAAACCTCACAATAACCATAGAAACAGAAGACGTCATAGATTTTGTTGAGTGTTTTGATCTGACTGGTTTTGGCTCGGTTTTGGGGTATTTTCTTCTCTTAATATTTAAATAACTATTTTTTTTAAAGAACTATTGTTTAAACATTTGGAATTGTAAAGAAATTCTTTATAAATATGAACTAATTTCATTTGTTTTTAAAAAATGTGGGATTTGTACATTATAGGAAGACCAAGAGAAGAATAAATTTTTTCATGACTATTGGAATTATTTTAGTTTCCTAAGTTTCTTTAAGAGGAAGTCCTATAGTAACGATCATTCCCTATAGTTACAATCTTCTAACCCAGTGCATTTAGAAACTACTTTGTAGAAAACCTTGACATTTGGCGGGTAGGTACAAAAATGATCACCCTTAATGAAATAACATAAATTAAAAACTCGAAAATAGCCCCTAATATATTTCATTTTGTATTTGAAATCCTTACATTTATGCATATCCCATGGCTCCACCTGGTTCTGTCTTTTGCCATTTTAAAATTTCATTTATAATAAATAGATATTAAATGAAGCAATTTATGCCATATCATTAAGTGATAATTTTCGTACCTTTTCTCCAAATGTCAAGATTTTTATAGAAAACTGTTTTTAAATGCACTGTGGGCTACTGAGTATAGAGAATGATACTTACTTGGACCGCGTTCGCCACTAACTTTTAGAGGCGCAGCAGTATGACCTATGGTGAAGTTTTTCCCATGCCGGATACACCAATATAAGTATCATTAATTGTTGTTGAAAACAATATATAGCATTTCTGAAAACTAAAAAAAAACAAAAAGAAACATTAGCAATTTTCTTATTTTAAAAAAATTACAATTGATATTTGATTCTTTTTTTTTTCTCTAAATAATTAAAAAATAAATTTTTTCATTATTAGTAAATTAAAGTCTAAGAAAAGTTCATATTTTGTTCCGATGTGACAGTACGAGTTGACCTGACTTCTAATAAAAGTATTTAAATTGTACTTCCAGAATACCTCATTTTAGTTGATATCAATTGAGAGACAATGACTGCCGGAATCGTCCAGTTTATTTTTTGAAACAGTCGCTCTCTGTCGCAGTATTTGTTGCAGCCAATCTTAATAAATTGTCTAAAGAAGATCCAGTTAAGTTCTTCCGATATTTATTCTTGATGAAAACTATCTTTCTGAAAGCTTCTTCGTGTTGTTTCTTAGGGCACATAGTGAAGAATTCTGTTCTGCATAGTTAACACATTCTATTTTGGTCAAATTAAAATTATGTAAAAAAAATTCATACCATGAAAGCTTGACTGTTTATTCTTCTGTGCTGCCGGCAAGCCGCAGAAAAATCTGTTGCGGGCCGAATACACCTTGCGAGGCACATAGTGGCTAACTCTGTATTAGGACTTCCTTTTAATTTTCTCCTATCGTTGCTTTTTTTTAACCTCAACAATATGGATAAACTATGAAAACAATATAGGCAATTCCGTGGCAACTAATTTGTTTCAGATGGGACATTTTCGATAATTTTCTAATTCTTATTTAAAAAATGTAAAGCATATTGCGTTTTTTATATTTTTAATTAAGTCCTTGTGATAAGATCAGCTAGTAAAAAATTAATTGTAAGTTTTTTTGCATAAATTAATTTATTATAAAATCAAAACAAACTGTTGCAGAGGGGACTGGAAAATTTTACTTTAGTTCATTTACCATCTGGAATCTGTCGACCAAACTGTGTAGTGGTTAGCGTGCTGGCTTCTAGACCGCGAGGTTGCGGGTTCGAGTCCCGTGTTAGGCATGGGTGTTTGTAAATGTATGTTGGCTTGTCTAATGACGAAAGTTTCGGCGCATTATAGCCCTCGTGTTGCTGACGGCGCCAGATAATCTGAATACAACCAACCATCTGGAATCTCTGCTCTGTCAGTATAGTTAGATCAGTAAACAAAAAAGTTATTTGAATTATTGATTATTTAGTTACTGAGAAAAAAGTATGAAATCTACCTTCCTTATAATTTATTTTTTGAAATTGTGTTTCCACGTTGCGGAGGGTACATAGTGGCCATTTTGAATAAAGCATGCAAAATTACAATTTGCATTTTAAAATGTTAGTTTTTCTTCAAAGGGTTCATTTGTAGATATTGGCCACACATTCTGAAAATTTATAATAAATTTATTTGTTTTTGTTATTTTAAATAATTTTTTTGTTCCATCAATTGTTGGTTCAACCAAGCTTTGCATGACTTGTGAATGACAGATCCAACTCTGATTTCTTTTTCAGGGAAAGCAAACACTGTTCCTGATTCATTGCATTTTTTCGAGAAATATAACTCTTAATTTTTTTTTCCAATTACAGTAACTTGTGCTACAAATTATCATCTTATTTCTAAAACTTTTAAGTTTAATTACAATAAAACTTCCAAGTTTAACTACAATAAAACATCCTAATGAGGTGGCCTTATTGCAGTTGTCATTTTGATGTAAATTTTAAGTTATATTATCTTTTTTTTTTCTTCACATAAACATGTTAAATTTGATTTCTGTAAGTGTAAGGGGTGAATTGCTCTAAATTATTGATTTATATTTATCCAAAGGTTTACATAATGAAGAGTGTGAAGCACAGATTTCTGGCATTGACTTTAGCGATGTGTCTTATGCACAATTAAGTATTAATTCGCCTTTAGCAATAAACAATGTGTTTCTGCATACTTGTTTTGGCTTTATCATTTTGAATAATCACCATATTTTTTTGTCCAGAACACAGTCTACTAATGGTCATCTCTCTAAAAAAAAAATTTTACTTTCTTTCAAGTTTCTGGCAGAGTAGCTAATCTTGTCTTTCGAGTCTGTCAGACTTTTCAAAGCTGGTTAGTGCAATAAACAATTTTTCTTTGATGGTGACAAATCTGCCATTACTTTAGCCATTGCTGTTAACTTCTTTTCAGATTATCTTGGTAATTTTAGCTGGTTTAAACCAAATGGTTTTTTTCTCAAAAAAAAAAAAAAAAAAAAAAAAATGTTTTTTTTTTAAAGAATAATTTAAAATGGTATTTTTATTTGTTTATTTATAAATAGATTTTTTAAATTATTTGTTGTTATTCAATAATCTTATAATGTAAAATTCTAAAATTATTGAAGTTTTTATTAGTATCAGCAATAAGTTTTTATATTAATCTAATGGATTTATTAATGTTTGTATAATTAATAAAAATTAAATTATAGGTTGCATTTTAAATTTGTTTCTGAAATAGAGGTTTTTTGCTTTAATAACTTATTTCTAAATCTTAAAAATACCTTTTGTACAACTTATCACCATTACTGATGAATCTAAGAGCAATATTCCATATAGATGCAGTAAACAATTACTATTGTATTATATTGTATACATTGAATTTAAAAAAATGTGTCTCTAAGTATAATATTAAAATTTAATATGATTTGAAAGTCCACATAAGTAGCAATTGTTTATTTACTTAGTTTAAATTATTTTCAGAAGGAATTTTATTTGTTATTTGAACTTTAATTATTCTAGTTATTGTCAAATTTTATTTATTTACATGTAATTAGAAAAGGATTTTTGAAAAAAAAATCTAGTTTATACCAAAAAAGTTTTTTTTTTTTTTTTTTTTTTACAAAAACCCTCCTTTTTTTTTTTCCTACCCTGAATTTTAGTTTCACTTTAGTAACAGCTTTCTCGAAGTGTTGATGGAGAGAAATAGACAAGAGAATTTTCTTGCCGAATTAAGCATTCCCCCTCCGCCCCCCTTTTTTTTTGTTACCTTTCTTAAACTTTCTTTTTTTAATAGATATTTCTAAAGATGTCTTAATTTTAGTTTTTCTTCTATCTGATTTTTTTTTATCTTAAACGCTTCCTAGCTTTCAGTTCTATTTAAAATTGTGGACTCCATTTTTTCTCTCTAAACTCGCGAGATCTTTTTATAGGTGTTTTCTTAATACTTTATTGATTGAGTATTAAGTATTTTTAAGATATAAAAAAATTATACATCAAACTATTTTTAGAAAGTGTACTCCATATTATTCACATTTTAAATTTGCATTGACTACATACACATTTGCATACCAGCTACTAAGACCTAATGTGGCAACTTGGGTCTTCAAATGTAAAAAAAAGGTTTCCATTGGTAGCTATTATATATAGGACACATTTAAAATTAAAAATTCCACTTTGCTAGTAGGTTTAGGAATGCACATATCAGAAATAACAAATAATATATCCCCTCCTCAACATAAAATGTCCCCTTCGCAACAATTTTTGAAAATTAATATTTAATTAATTAGAAATAATTTCAAGCAGAAATTTGCATGCTAAAGCTCAACATACTTTTTTAAAAGTAGAAACAAATTTGTTTGATTAATTCTTTTTTATGGTTTCAAAGTAAAAAAAAAGAAAAAAAGGAAAAAAAAAAAAAAAAAAAAAAGAGGAATTAAAAAATGTTGTGCAGGGGACACCACAATTTTAACAAATGTATTTTTTTTATATTGTTTAGAGTCTAGTTATAATATTTTAATTCAAGTATAAGTTTCATGCAGTAAAATTTTTACTTATGATTAAGTTTTAAGTCACTTGTAAAATACCATTTAAAATAGGAAAATTGATGTCACAGCAGTGTCCCCTCCGCAACAGTAAAATATCTAAATTATACATTAAAAGTAAAAAAAATATCATATAATGAAGTTACTTTTAAAGAAAATACATATTAGATATCATATATATTGAGTAAGATGGCACCTGATTTTTTTCATTATTCTAAAATTAAATTTTGAGTGGATCAGGACCAATTACCATAGAATTGCCCTTATGGAAAAACAAATGGTTATTGTTCCAATAATTTTTACAGACGTTATGATAATTTCTATGTAAAATAATCACTATTAAATGAATCTACATTTTTTTACTCTTTGGGTTATAAGCGTCGATCCTGGAAAGTAGCTTGTTTATGAACTGTCTGTGAATCGGATGTAGCATTCCTAAAGAATTTTAGTGTGTTTACATGCACAGTGACTGGTAAGCAGGGTTCCTACTGTCATTGAAAGTCATTAAAAGTGCTTAATATTTTTCAATTTGTTTTCAAGGCCATGAAAGTGCCTGAAAATACTTAGTGGTCCTTAATTTTTGCAGATGTGTGCTTAAGCACAAAATTTATAAAAATACAACTCAGACTTGCTATTCCCACGTGACTGTCACTTATCTGCACCGTATCGCAATTCTCCGACATATTTGCATTACGCATCCACCAACTTGTAACTTTTTTGGTAGAATATACTTAATTAAAAATTTACATGTGCCTGATATGATGCCTGAAAACAAATTTTTAAAGGTCCTTAAAAACATTATTTAAGTGCTTAAAAGTCATTGATTTTCATTCTGTGATTTGAGTGAGAACTCTCGTAAGGAATTCTTGGATTTATGACCACTCATACTTGATTGGGTTTGATAAATTCTTTTGTGTGTAGTGTACGAATTTTGTGAACAAAATAAAATACTAAGTAAAATAAAAGGAAAAAAGTGAACAATTAATGGAGAAAGATATAATTAAATCATCGATTAAATTATATAAAACAAACCTCTACAGTTTTATATTCTTTCTGTTACATCGATAAAATAAACCTTTATGAATGTATATGTACACTATTTAAAAAAAAAAACATTTTATCTTAACTACAATAATAATAATAATACAATTTGAGTTATACAGTAGAACCACTTGTAGAATGTTTTGAACAAGATTTCTTACAAGCATCTTACTTAGAATGAGAAATAAAAATAAAACATTGTGGTAAACACATAAAAAAACTAAAATGTCCCTGAAGGATGCACAGAATTTTAAATCTTTTGCAATGAATGGAAAAACTTAATACTAAAGAATATTGTAAAAAAAAGGTTTGAGTAATTTTTAATCTATGTAATTGTTATTTTCAGGAATACTTTTATGAGCCAAGTGGTACAGTAATCTCGAATATGAAAACTGCAAACGGAGATGAAAAATATTCACCCTAAGTCTAAAGAAGGTATCCCAAACATTATGGATGGTGAATATAGTCTGCCAGAAGTTAAGAGAAGTGGTCGAAAGAGAACCCATTATGATACACAAGTAAACCTTGTCAAGAAGGCTAAGAATGAAAACGAAAATTCAAATCGATCCCACAAATCAAAGTTGAGGCGAGAATTTTACTGTCAATTAGTTACACAGCACACTGCATCTAATTATAGGAATTACAAACCAAGAGATGGAAGTATATGTACTTATAAAGAAACTACTATGGATGAAAAAAATCCACAGCAAGTTCGAAAATATGATGAAAAAAGAAACTACACTAATTTCTTGCATAGCAGTCGATCAAACTCTTTAAACAACAGGAAAGAAAAGGAATTCTTTCATAATCCTAATCAAAGTAGTAGCTATATAGAAAATCCAAGGAATACCAGGGCTGCCTATTTCCATAAATGGACAAGAAATTCAACTGAAGAGAGAAAATATAAGAATGATGTACACCATCACTTGAGAGGGGAAAACGACTTTGAACAAAAGAACAAAGCAAGCTATCATTTAAGTAAAAATGACACATTTGCTAGAAAAGTATTTACAACAACTGAATGCCATGAAAATGCAACAAATTCCAAAAGAAAAAAAAGAATTTCTCTATACGAGCTGCAGGGGTTATTAACAAAAAGTACTAGTGAAATTTTGCTAACTATCCTGAACAGAGAAAGTGGATTTAGCATGCTTCTTGAGGAACATGTCAAGCGTGACTCAATGGCATATGTGCTTCTTGCCTTAGGAAAAGCTGTGGATGCTGGTTCTTCTATGAATAATAATATCAATGCTATGATTCTTAGTATTGCTGTCAATCGAAAGTTCTTTTTTGAAAGCCTGCAATCATATCTGGCATCTTTTCACTTGTGCAAATCACATGAATATCATTTAAATTCTCTACTTGGTTTATTCGAATTTTTGCATAAATTTCAAGTATCACTGCCATCTTATGCTGCAGAATATTTACTAATCCTTTTGCCTTTGTTGGAGGATACTTGTGAAAAATATTTGAAGGATAATGACAAATTGTATCCTTTAATATCTGAAAAGCTACAAGAAATAAAAGAACAAAATAAATTTGTTCTTGAAAAACACAACACAAATGAAATTAAACAAGTCTCTCAAAAAGAAAAGTTGCAATTAATGAATCCTCCTGAAAGTTACAGATCAATCAGTGTCTTGCCGAATTCTATTGACTTACTTCAAGCATGCACTTTTTTACGTCCTAACATTGTTAAGGGAAAGTACCAAGATGCTGAACACTATTTAGATGTACAATACCGTCTTTTACGGGAAGATTATGTTAAACCCTTGAGAGATGGAATCGCAGAATATTTGAAGTTGAAGAATCGAGGAAAATCTATTAAACACAGCAAGGATGTCAGAATGTACACTGATGTGTGCATTGTAAAACAAGAGTTTGTTAATGGAGGATTAGTTCACATGGCTTCTTTTAATAACAGTAGCTTTTCTAAAGTAAATTGGGAGTTTAGTAAACGTTTTTTAACTGGATCACTTCTCTGCTTGTCTTCAGATGACTTTAAAACCATACTTTTTGCATCAGTTGCATACAGGGATCCTAAAGAACTAAAAAAAGGATTATTGTTTTTGCGCTTTGAAGAATTAACAGATGAAATCTTGAATCTCAGTCCTTTGAGGAAATTTGTTATCATTGAGACAAATGCCTATTTTGAAGCCTACAGACATAATCTAAATGCTTTAATTGAGCTTAACGAAGAAACCTTACCGATGAAACAATACATAGTTGAAACTCAGAAAATTGTTCATAACCCATCGTATTTAAATGAAAGCACTGTCTATGATATGCAACCTTTGTTTTTACCTCTAGATTGGTGCAATAAAGATGAGACAATGGATATTGGCATAAATAATTATGAAAATGCAAAAAGTGTTAATATTCTCAATGAAAATAGTTGGCCTACTTCAAGTGATTTAAATCTGGATCCTAGTCAATATGCAGCTTTAAAAACTGCAATCACGAAGGAATTTGCTCTAATTCAAGGACCTCCAGGCACTGGCAAAACATATGTAGGTCTCAGAATTGCACAGCTACTTCTTCATAATATACAAAAATTTCAATCAGACACAGATGCAGAGCAATTGCCAATATTAGTAATATGTTACACTAATCATGCTTTGGACCAGTTCCTAGAAGGATTGTTGCTGTTTACAAAAAAACTTGTAAGGGTTGGAGGGAGAGGAAATAATGAAGCGGTTTCTCCATTTCAATTGAGCAATTTAAAGAATGCTATTAAGAGAAAGCGTGAAGTACCTCACTATATTTTTTCAAGTGTGAAACAAAAGTTCTTTCACCTAAAATGTTTAAAGAGAGATATCAGCAAAATTCAAAAATCTATAGCAAACTCATTAGAAACTGTTATGAGTGAAAATAAATTGGTTAATTGCATGCCTATTGAACATTACAGTTCACTGAAAAATTATCCGGGAGAGGATGGATTAATGATACACATATGGCTAGGCATTTATACTAATTCAAAAAATAAAGTAAATGGAGAAAGTCCCGAGATTGACGATTCAATATTGGAAACTCGAAGAAAAGAGAGGCCTTATTCTATAGTGGATATTTCATTACAACCTGATTTATACAATGAAACTGAAGCTGACCTAGAGTATATTGAATCCCAAAGAATTTTTATTTCTGATGAATTTGGGGATTTATCGTATGATTTTCCTGTATTTGGGGATGAAGAAGATAAGTTTTTGATTTATGAAAATAGCTGGAAAATGCAAGGTAATAAGAAAAAGTTACAGCAATTTATCAAACACAACTTGCAAAATAATCCAGCAATGCCAGAGTACTATGCAAAGAAAATAGATCATGTTTGGAACGTTCCGTTTCGTGACAGATGGTGCCTTTACAAATATTGGTTGGAGTGCTATAAGGAAGAGAAAAACAAAGAGTGCTTGAGGTTACAAGAAGAGTTACGAACAGAATACGAAAAATTGTGTGAAATGCGATTTGAAGAAGACATCTATGTTTGCAAACAAGCCCACGTAGTTGGTATGACAACTACAGGAGCAGCGAAATATCGACACATAGTACAACGTCTGAATCCTAAAATTCTAATTGTTGAAGAAGCTGCTGAAATCTTGGAAAGCCATATTGTTACATCTCTTGCACCTGGTACTCAGCATGTGATATTGATTGGAGATCATCAACAACTTCGGCCCAGCCCAACTGTTCATTTATTAGCTGTGAAATATGATTTAAATGTTTCTTTATTTGAAAGAATGGTTAAAAATGGAATGGATTGTCACAAGCTTAACATTCAACATAGAATGAGACCAGAAATAGCTGCACTGATCTCTCCTCACATTTATAACGACTTAAATAACCATGAATCGGTAACAGAGTTCGAAAATATCAAAGGTGTCACTAAAAATGTTTTTTTTATTTCGCATGCAAACAATGAATTGCAAGAATATGATTCAAAAAGCAAAGTGAATCAACATGAAGCAAAGTTTATGATTAAATTGTGTCAATACCTGATCTTGCAAGGTTATAACTCATCACAAATAACTGTTCTAACTACATACTCGGGACAACTTTTTGAAATGAAGCGTCTTTCTGCTCGCTCAATCCTGAAAGGTGTGAAATTTACTGTAGTGGATAATTATCAAGGAGAAGAGAATGATATAATTTTAATATCATTCGTACGAAGTAATGAAGATGGTGAAATTGGATTTTTAAAAGTTGCAAACCGTGTTTGTGTGGCTTTATCTAGAGCTAAAAAAGGTCTCTTTTGTGTTGGTAATTTCAAACTTTTGGCTGAGAAAAGTGATTTGTGGAAAAATATTGTGAATCATCTGGAAACACAAAAACACATTGGTCCTTCACTTCAACTTGTGTGTCAAAACCACCCAGATGTACAAGTTAGTGTTGCAACCGAGAGAGATTTTGATTCTGTACCTGAAGGTGGTTGTACTAAAAAATGTGAATTCCGCCTTTCATGTGGTCATGTATGCCCCCTAATATGTCACCATTATGATGAAGAGCATAAAGAAATTCAATGTCGAAGACCCTGTAAGAAATCTTGCAGTAATGGACATTTATGTCAAAGGAAATGCTATGAGGAATGCAACCTTTGCATTATTAAAGTTTCAAAAACATTACAAATATGTGGGCATACTATTGAAGTCGATTGCTGTCTCTCTGAAGACGACTCTAAAGATAAATTTTGTACTCAATTATGTGACAAATATTTACCTTGTGGACATAAGTGTCCTTCATTATGTAGCAAACCATGTCCTATGAAATGTGTTGAAAAGGTCAATGTTAAATCAAAAGTTTGTGGACATAAAGTGATTATAGAATGCTTTGATTATGAAAATGAGGAAGTGCTTATTAAAAACTGCAGGAGCCCTTGTAGAGTAGAGCTGTCTTGTGGTCATATGTGCAAAGGTACATGCAACAACTGTCACCAAGGGAGATTACATACAGCATGCAATCAGTCTTGCAAGCGTATTTTGGTTTGTGGTCATGAGTGTCAATCGCCTTGCTCCAAAAGTTGTCCTCCATGTGAATATCCATGCGAGAATCGGTGCATTCACAGTAAATGTCCCAAGAAGTGTGGTGAGCCGTGCAAAAAATGTACTGAACCGTGCAAATGGTCGTGCCCACATAAAAAGTGCAGCAGTCTCTGTGGTAAACCATGTGATCGTACTGCATGTGATGAACCTTGTCTCAAACTATTAAAATGCAAGCATCAGTGTATTGGACTTTGTGGCGAACCTTGTCCTATTAAGTGTAGGATATGTAATGAGGAGGAAGTGAAAGAAATATTTTTTGGATTGGAAGATGAATCAGATGCCCGATTTATAGTGTTAGAAGACTGTAAACACATCTTTGAAATAAATGGTATCACACAATGGATGAATCATGACATTCAAGAAAAAAGAGAGGTACAAATGAAAGTATGTCCCAAGTGTAAAATAGTGATTAGAAAAAATTTGCGCTTTGGAAACATAGTTAAATCCTGTCTTGCAGATTTAGAAAAGGTCAAAAGGAAAACATATGGGGATGTTGAGCAGAACATTCGATCGCAACAAGCATTGCTTCAACGTTTGAAATATGATGATAAAACATGGAGGTTAGCATTGATTTGTAAACCATTGATTAAAGTCCTTGCTTCAGGTAAAACTAGAAGTATACAAGCAATAACTACTATTGAAAATGTTGTCAATGCATTACTTGTGCTATTAGATACAACACAATACAGAGTATTGGAATTACTTTTACCGATTTCTTCTGACACTTCTATTCAAACTGCAAGCACAAAATTAAGAGATTATATAAAAAATACTAAAAAGTGGTTGATTGCTTTTATACAAAAGGCATTTTTAACTGCATCAGAACAGCAGTTGCAAGAATTGACTTGGGAAGTTCATCGTCTGATATTAGCCAGTAAACTGTTAGTTTTTATCCAGAAGGAAACTAATATCCAATCAAACATGCATTTGGATACATTGCTCGAATGCATAATGACCTATGTACCATTCCAGGAGGAGGAAGCCAAGAAATTTACGACAGAATTTGAAAAATTTATGGAACTTATGGGAGTTGCAAAAATAAACATTTCATATCTGGAAAAAAAATCTATTTTAAAAGCTATGGGCTTATCCAAAGGACACTGGTACCAGTGCCCTAATGGTCATGTTTATTGTATTACAGAATGTGGTGGTGCTATGGAAGAAAGTAAATGCAATGAGTGTGGAAAAAATATTGGTGGCACTTGTCATACCCTTCTCTCTAGTAATAGAGTGGCAACAGCAATGGATGGTGCACAACATTCCGCCTGGTCTGATGCAATGAATATTGAAAATTATCAATTTTAGTTAATTTCTTTCAATATAACCTGTAAACGCTTTTTTATTTATATATTTGTTTATTTTATCAGTATAAAGCCAGGTAGTGAAAATGGCTTAACCCTATTATATTTTTGGGTACTTGTGTACTCTTGCAACTCCTGGAGGAATGGCACCCCAAGTTGAAGAAAGAGTAAATTTTCTTGGATTGACACCAGTATGATGGTCTTTTATGAAACTTTCTCCAAGTGGTAGACCTCTTAAGTGAATTAAAGATTGTCATATGAATTTTAAAGAATGCAGTATTGCAAATGGGATTTTTGTAAGATATCTCAAACAATTGCTCTGAGGTGAAAGATTTTTTGGTGTTAAGTGACTGTTTACCACTACAGTAAAAAGTTTTTTTTTTTGTATTAGCGTGAAAACTTTTTTTTATATTGATTTCCCAATGTTTAAATGTAATCCTGGTAATGTATTTACATTGATTTCCTAATGCTTACATGCAATCCTTATAATGTATTTACATCATGTTTGCTGCCACGAGTACTACATTAATGTACTTAGCAAGATTCCACACATTTGTTGTTACCCAAAGTTTGTCTTACAAAAATTAGAACTCGGTCTCTGTAATTAAAAAATATATATATATTTAGGTGCATTGTATGAAACAAAAATTAAATTTTTTGTTAGTGGCTTGCAATCACTTAAAAGAAAAGAAAAAAAGCTGATACCCCCTCGAGCAGTTGTTTGGGGTATCGTACCCCCAAAAATAACAATTGTAATGAAAACATTCCTTAATTGTCTGGTGCCACAGTCACCACCTTGAAAAGAAACTGAAACAAAGCAACAAACTTGTCAACGATAGTTGTGATGGTATAAAAGTACTCATTTTTTATATAAAAATGGTATAGTACATTCCAATATTATTTCAAATGATTAGGATCATTTATCATACAACTAGGTACCATTATTTCTTTTGAGTAAAAATAGTTAAATATAAAGCAGTGTTTCCCAAACTATATTTTACCAGAGAACCTATAGTTCAATATACTTCACGTCCTACCTTGGTATCCTTTCCATTCTAACATTAAAATTTAGGAATATGATTTGAAATTTTCATAGAATGTATTTTCTACATAAATATTTCATATAAAAGATATTTTTAGTTGAAAAGTTTTAAAAACTTAAAAATACATTTTTTTTTTTATCAAATTTCCAAACAAAAAAGGATACAACTCATCATTAAACATAATTTTCTTTAGAATTTAATGCATAAGATTATAAGTAAATTAATGCAATGGTTTTTAAATACTTTTTTGGAAAAAAGATACTTCATATTTCGAATTACATATATATTGTATAGTTATTGTAAAATACATAATTACATTGAAATTATGCACAATTCTTTTTAATTCAAGTTAAGCAATTACTAATTGTAAATAAGTATTTAAGTGGGGAAAAAATTGGCATACTTCTGTACATTAACATTGTTTAGTATATGGTTTCTTCTTCAAATAACTTGTTTCCTTTTTATTGATGTTTTTTTTACATTGCCATACAGAGTGATGACACAATCTGTAAAAAAGATTTTTTTAAACACGTTGGGACCCTTAAAAAAATTGTCATATTAGAGAAAATATAGGATTTCCATCGTCAATACTTTTTATCTTCATTGCTTGCAACTTTTCTATTTAATTATATTTCAATGTACATAAAATAATTAACTGTATTGT
This sequence comes from Linyphia triangularis, assembly GCA_963978545.1. Classification (NCBI taxonomy): domain Eukaryota; kingdom Metazoa; phylum Arthropoda; class Arachnida; order Araneae; family Linyphiidae; genus Linyphia; species Linyphia triangularis. The sequence goes on along the minus strand of OZ021724.1, from coordinate 82,903,750 downwards.
TGTCTTAGAGACATTTTTCAGGTGTATTTTATTACCACCCTGTCATATTGCACTAGAAGTATTAAAAGTTGTTAACTCTGCTTCTTTTTTGCATATGATTATTAATGTTGTATTATGTTGCTATTCATTGATCCAATTGCACAAAAAGAAGAGGAACCTGTAAGAGTCTATAGTATGTTATTTTGTGTAACATGTAGTTAGTATTATGTAACTAAATCTGGAGTGTTCTATGTTTTTTCATGAAATGTTTTGCAGATAAATTTTGTGTGTTCTAATAATTAATAAAGCTTTTTTTAAAAATTTTATTGCAACTATAATTTTATTTTTACATAAAAAACACTAGAATTGAAAAAAGCAAAAATTTTAGAAAGTTGTAATAATTTTATATAATTTTTTTCCTTGCCTAGCTTAAAGTTTATATGAATGCCAAAAAAATATTTCTTTTCAAAGAAATTTAAAAATGACATTCATCCAAAACTGTTGAATTTATTGAGAAATATTTGGTCTCAAAATTCTTTTAACTCAAATATTTTAATGTTTAATATTCTCTTTTACATACTTTGCTAAATTTTGTAATGTTCTTAAAACTATCTTATTTTTGGAAGCTAGCATGGTCTACGGGTTTAATATTCTGCACGCATTGGTACCCGAAATCTGATTTATAACTAAGAGTATATACACAATAAAGGTTATTGTGACAAATATAGTCACATATTGTTGAATATTTAGATAGATATATGTTTATATAATTCCCTAATCGGGAAAGTAAAACTTATTTTTTGAGAAAAAAAAGGTACAGATATATCCTAACCTCCTAGTTGGTTGAACTCCCGGCTGGGACTGGGAGTGGAAAGGAACAACTGTGAACTAGCACCTGCTTTCGCGTACATATGTGAGAGAACCACCTCTCTGGAACAGGTTGAAGTAAAAAAAAAAGAACTAACAAAAAAAAAAAAAAGGGGGGGGGGGGGATATCAAATCATTTCGGTGCAGAAGGAATTTTGTGAATTTGACATTTCAATGCTTTCTCCGGGTGAGGACGTGGACACACATCGATTCCCTCACCATTCTAACTCTAATACAAACACAGCCTTGCTCCAAAATATTGTCGATGTCATCCATGATGCAAATTTTGCCCTTATGACACCTTTCCAAACCAGATAGTCCAATATATCACACTGAGGGTTATCATGAATAATCACCAGTCAAAACTAACTTAAAACCTGCAATTAAAACTTGACTTCCATCCATTCTTGATTGCTTATGATCACGATTAGTTTAAAGCTTTTATCAAATTTATTTTTGGGTTTGTTAGTATTAAGGTCCATTGCAAAACATTTCATGACGTCATATCCCCACTTCTAAATGAAAAGACGGGTAAGGCATGAATGTAACAATTTTCTTTGGCAACACCGGTTGTTTTAATAACTTGTATTTTCATTATTTTACTTTAGTTTACAATATGTCGGCCATGGTGTTCTGATGGCTATGTCTGTTAAATAATGTTTCATTGACATCGTGCTTGACTCTGCAAAGAAACAATGGCTGAATCAATGGAAGGATCGCCTTCTCAGCCATCTTCCGTGTCACAACCAGTGACTTCGGAACTGGCTGATGTGAGCCTCTTTATAAATTATATTAAGAGGGTGGTACCTGTTTTACTGGAAGATGATGACGAAGTTCATCCTGCGTTAATCACCGCTTTATCCGATAAATTAAATTTAGAAATTTTAAAGAAATTTATTGGAGACCCTCAGTGTAGAGCTCTGCTTATTCAGAGATCTTCAACAAAAGGTGGGTTCTCAAATAATTTTCTAGGGATGCATTAAGGTATCCGACTACGTTCGGAGCAATTTTTTTTAAAAAACCTTATTAATGAAACTTTTTATTGCATTAAAATGTTCGTATTATGGTAAAAGTATGAAATTGAGGAAAATATTAAATCTTTATAATTTTATTTTTCTAAAAAAAGGAGTTTTTGGTCGAAATTGACCAATATTTTGTCAAAACGGCTAATGTTGTAAAAAATTTAAAAAAAATATATTTTGTTTTACTTTTTACTACATGATTCTATGGTATTCATGAGTATAATGATCTAAAATCTAAGTTATATTTTCAAAAATATATAGGCTGTTGTATAAGATTACACATAAATTACAATATTTTCTCAACATATTATTATGCATACATAGCAATAACTTTTTGAGAAAAATAGGTACAATCAAATCTGAGGAACTATTATACTCAACATATTATAACGAACAACTGTATAAAAAATTATAACTCTATCATAAATATATTTTGAGATAGTTTCAGCTAGTTCCAAAGCCCTAGCTTGATCGAAAGCATTTTCCAAAGTAACAGTGGAATTTTCCAACAAACGCTCTCTGATACGAGGATTTCTTAAACCTCGGATGAATGAGTCTCTGATGAATTCAATCTTGTACTGATCGGCAGTCACCGCTTTAAAATTACAATCCTTGCTAAGCTGCTTGAGTGTTTGTAAAAATTCAGTAACAGACTCGCCTGTTTCTTGCATTCGTGAAGCTAGACAATGTCGTGAGAAAATTTCGTTTCGTAATATAGGTGGAGTCCAAAACAGCGATTGCATCATCATAATTCATGGAATCGTTAATAAAAAGAAAAACATTCGAAGATACGTAATTACATAGAAGCGAGAACTTACTAGTTTCTGTTAAGTTGGGAACTTCAAGTAAGAAATTGGAAAAAGTTTTTTCCAATGTTTCCATTTGGCCTCGGCGCCAACACTCGTAGGATCAACGTCAAATTTTTGCGGTTTTAAGAGCTGATCCATCGTATGCAAGTATTTCGAAACAGTAAAGTTTAATGTTGTATAAATTGTAATGTGAGTTGAATTAAAAGCAACAGAGTCTTATTCTAACTTAAACTTAAGCTCTATACATATAGCGGCCATTTTACAATGATAGAACATCCAGCTTTGTTGCCAAAACGACAGTTAAATCAGTGTCGTACATAAATGTATCACATCATACTCCCGTGGCTGCCACTGACAATATTATTGAGGATAGTCATCCAGCTGCAGCTACGCAGCTTCAATATGGAAAGTGCTTCTTTTGTGGAAATGATCGCCACGTAAGAAATTTATGCCCTGCCAAAGAGGTATTGTGTAGAAGATGTGGAAAAAAGGGACACTATCAAAGAGTTTGTAAATCCAAACCACAACGTGTCTCCCATAATCCTGCTGCATCCGTCCACACCTTAGCCACAATGTCGGTCTCGCCTACTTGTCTACAAAAGTCTTTAACTAAAATACAAATTAATGGGATTGAATTGAATGCTCTTATCGACACTGGCAGTTCTCTTAGCTTCATAAATGAATGTTTCGTTAAAAGATGCAACGTAAAAGTGAAACCATACTTAAGTAAAATAACGATGGCTAATTCCTCTCTAAGCTCAGATGTCAAGAGTTGCTGTGATGTCACTATGAAATTACAATCACATGTGTATAATGATGTAAGAGTACTAATCATGAAGAATCTGTGTGCAGACTTTCTTATTGGTCATGACATTCTCAAGGACCACTCGCTCCGCTCCTTGAGATACACTTTAATGGCGATAAACCACCTTTAAAAATCTGTTCCGTTGCTCAAATACCTCCAGTCTCACTGTTCGCAAACTTAACCCCTGATTGTAGACCAGTGGCTATCAAATCTAGACGTCAAACTGAGGAAGATCAAATATTAATTGCTGCAGAGGTAAAGAAGTTGCTAGAAGAAGGAGTTCTTGAGCCTATGGAGGAGTGGCTGTTATATACTGTTAGTGATGATGTTTGAGTCAAGTATCAGAAGGATTTTAGGAGCATTTTAAGACTTTAATCTCCACACAACACACGCTACATATAAGACAAAGGAATATTTGAAAAGAAGGAACACAGGTCCTTTAGCATTTGAATCGGAGCTAGAAGTCCTGTCCTTTCGGTTCAGATCACTGAGAGGAATGAATTAGCCACACCTACTTTCTGCGGTGATTGGTTAAGTTAAGTTTTAGTATTACTCTCATTTGCTGAAGATTTTGATCGACAGTTTCTAGTTTTGGTTCGCAAACGAAAGTTTCACTTCGCGAAAATGGTTGACGCATTAAGAAAGTTGGATGAACTTATTGCGTCACCACAGAGTAACCCCCCAGTGAGGGAACCGAACGACACAGAAAATATGTAGAACAAGACCATAAAAATAATAAAATTTAAAATCTCTATAGATTATTATGCAAAAATATGAAATGAAACATAATGTATTTTAGGTAATGCAAGTATATGTTTTACATAGAATATGAGCATAATGAGAGAGAAATGCAATTGAAACACATTATTACATATACAAAAATTGTAAGAAATGCAGATTATACAACAAATGAAATAATAATGTACAACAATTAGCAAATATATATAATATAATTTGAAAAACACAAGATTTTATTTATGAATACGTTAGCCGGTCGGGAAAGTGAACTTTTCGACCGCTTTTAGTTGTGATGGTTTGCTGATGGGAGTCACTGAAAGTTGGTGTGTCAGACTCTTTGGGTGTTGGTTGATCAGAAACACCTGAATCAGTATCATCAGCATCACGTAAAAGGTAAGCAGGCTTAACGCGATCGAGAGAAACTGTTGAATGTCGACCTTTTAATTCAATAGTAATGGTTTTATCTGATCGGGTTAACACTTGGTGGGGTCCTGTATAAGGCTGACTTAATGGTGGTTGGTAGCAGTCAGTTCGCAAGAATATGTGAGTGCATGATTTGAGGTCAGGATGCACAAAAATTTGACTTTGTCCATGGCGGGAAACAGTGATCGGGTTGAGTTTCCTCATGTTTTCCTTCAAGGTGGAAACAAAGGAAGTTTCCAGTGATTGTTTGTTGTCCGATGGGTTGAACATATCAGCGGGTAAGGTGAGTGTTTTTCCATAGACAAGTTCTGCGCTTGTAGCTTGCAGATCATTTTTAAAAGCAGTTCGAATACCAAGTAAAATTATGGGTAGAGTGTCTGTCCATTTTGGATTTTCATGCGCTTTTATAGAGCTTTTCATATGTCTGTGGAAACGTTCAATGATACCGTTGGCTATGGGGTGGTAAGCTGTGGTACGGATTTGGTTAGAACCAGTAAGTGTTTGAAGTTCACGAAATAAAGTTGATTCTAGTTGTCGTCCTTGGTCAGTTGTGATAATGGAGGGACAACCGAAACGTGAAATCCACACTGAAAATAGGGCTTTACACACCGTTGAAGCTTTTGAGTCGGGGATAGCGATTGCCTCTGGCCATCTTGTATAACGGTCTATTACAGTCAGGCAATAGGTATTACCATCACAAGGTGGTAGTGGGCCAACCAGATCAAGGTGAATATGAGAGAATCTAGAATCTGGTAATGAAAATGTTCCCAGTGGCGTTTTCGTGTGTCGATGTACTTTTGATCTTTGACATGGAATACAACATTTACTTGTTCCCCTATGAATTTGTTCATGTGAGGCCAAACATATCGTGTACCGATCAACTTTTTGGTCGCAGAAATTCCTGGATGGGAAAGTCCATGAAGTTGATCGAAAATGATTTTCCGATATGGTTCAGGAACGAATGGTCGAGGTTGACCAGTTGACAAGTCACAATGAAGTTGAACATTGAGGATGGGAATGAATGTTGCTTGTAATTTTAAGGAAGATGTATTGTTAAGTAGGGATTTTAATTCAGGGTCATTTTTTTTTTGTGCTAGTGCAAATTCTTCAAAATTGAGTGTAGTTAATGAAACACTATCAATTTCTATTCGTGATAAGGTGTCTGCAACTATATTGTCAGTTCCCTTTGTATGGCGAATGTCTGTAGAAAATTGAGCTATATAATCTAAATGTCGAAATTGTCTGGGCGAACACTTGTCAGGTTTTTGTTTGAAGGCGTATATGAGTGGTTTCTGATCTGTGAAGATTATGAAGTCACGACCTTCAAGTAAATGGCGAAATTTTTTGACAGAAGTGTAAATCGCTAACAACTCACTATCATAAGTAGACCAATTTTTTTGTGATTTGCTCAATTTCATTGACATAAATGCAATAGGTTCCCATGCCTTATTGTTAAATTGCATGACTGAACCACCAATGGAGAAATCACTTGCGTCCACAAAAACACTTACTTTTGCTCCAGGAATGGGGTGCCGGATTAAAGTTGCTGTAGCAAGGGCGTTTTTAGCATCTGAAAATGCCCGTTCCGCTGCCTCGTTCCATTGAAGGATGTCGCAAGGTTTTGTTTGACTGGGACGTTTAGATTTCTTTTTGTTTTTAATACCTTCCAAAAATTTGTTTAAAGGGGCTAAAATGTGCGCAGCTTTTGGCAAGAAACGTCTATAAAAATTTATTAAACCGAGAAACCGCCTCAATTGCGTGATTGTGGTTGGTTTTGGAAATTTCAAAATGCAATCAACGCGTTGTGTTAGAGGTAGAATTCCGGATTCTGAAACTGTGTAGCCTAAAAATTCAATAGTAGGTACGCCAAAAATACATTTTGAGGTTTTTAAAATGAGGCCATAGTGATCGAAACGCTGAAATAACAATTTAAGATGCTCCAAATGCTCTTCAGGTGACCGAGATGCCACTAAGATGTCATCCACGAAAGCATAGACAAATGGGAGATCTCTAGTTACCTCATCAATAAATCTTTGGAATGTTGAGGCCGCATTAACCAAACCAAACTGCATACGGGTACTCTCAAATAAACCGAAGGGACTTATGATTGCCGTTTTGTGTACGTCATCTGTATGAATAGGAATATGATAGGCCTTTATCAAATCTATACGAGAATATATTTTCGTTCCATGTAAATGAGAAGTAAAATCAAAAATGTTTGGTACTCCGTAATTATCTTTAATTGTTTGGGCATTAAGATTTCGAAAATCGCCACACGGACCCCATTCAGTTGAGTCTTTTTTCGGTACCATGTGCAAAGGCGTGGCGTAGTTGCTTTTGGAAGGACGCATGTGACCGAGGTCAATCATGCTTTGAAATTCCTCCTTTGCAATACGCAACCTATCAGGAGCAAGTCTACGAGCTTTAGCAGTTACAGGAGGGCCAGTAGTTTGTATATAATGTACAACTGAATGTTTTACTTTTTTATGAGGACTAGGAGGCTTAGTAATATCGGGATATTCTCGTAAAAGATTATGATAAATGCTTTCACCAGATACAGATTTGATGGAATGAACATCACTTGTACTTAGTGTACAGGGAGAAAAAAGTTTTGTTTCGGCATCAATGAGTTTCCTACTCTTAAGATCAGGCAGAAGATTGAAATTGTATAAAAAATCGGCGCCTATGATTGGAGTAGAAACATTTCCAACTAAGAATGTCCATTTAAAAACTCGCCGAAGACCAAAATCCAAATTTATTGTTTTAGTTGTATATACCTGAATAGCAGAACCATTGGCTGCAGAAAGGGTCATTTGAACGGGATTTCGTCTTTGTAAATGAGTTGCAGGGGCAATGGAAATATCTGAACCTGTATCGATAAGAAATTGTACGTTAGTACGTTTATCGTACACAAAAAGACGACGAGAAGATCGAGGCAAGGTTATTGTCGCATCTATTCTTGCCTGTTCTCGTTTTTTTGAGTAAAATTGCAAGGTGGATTACATTTTACAGCTTTCGATTCAAATTTGAAATGATACCAGCAAAGCTCATGGTTTTTGTTTCGCGATTTGCTGCGTTTACACGGATTAAAAGAATGATTTCTTTGGTGACTCCTGCCGCGAGAAATTTCGTCTATTCGAATATTTAGCTGTTTAATCTTTTGCAACAAATTTCCTTCAACAGATGTAAGAGAGGGTGCGGAACAAGCACTTACCATGAAGGGTGAAACTTCCACTATCCTGTCAGCAATTTCGGCCGCCTTCTCCACAGTTAGAGGTGTTATTGCAGCCAAAACGGTTTGGACATGCGCAGGTAGATGTTGCAAAAACAATTCCAATATGAGACCTCCTGGCACTTTGTGACTTTCTGCGCGGCGCAGCATGACACGCAGCAGCTCCGTTGGTTTCCGATCGCCGAGTTGTTTTCCTTGTAGCAATTTACGGATCTCTTAATGAGAAGATTCTCCGCTTCTTTTGATAAGCTCCGTCTTTAGCTGAAGGTACGGGTCCCCGGCATCGGGATTCATCAGAACGTCTCTCACGAGTGACGCTGTCTCAGGGGGAAGATGAGAGACGACATGGTTGAACTTTGTCCGGCTCTCTGTAATCGCTTTTGGAACTCCAAGCTGGAAGGTGGCTTCACACATCGTGAACCATAGGGCTGGGTCTGCGTGATTGAAGATGGGGATTCTTACAGCCGAAACGACGGACACGTTTTCAATCGGTGTGGCCATCTTTGAAGAACGATGTAAAACCCTCTTTAAAAGCAATCCTTAGCAGCGATAGCAGTCAGAAACGAAGACCGTCTTTTTTGAAGAAGCGAGTGGGGAAATTTCGGAAGTGGGTCACTGTGCCGAGTTGCAAGGAACCTTCAATGCTTGCTCGGGGAGAAATCGAGCACTTCAAATGGGGCTGATAAAGGGCTGTTGATGCATTGAGTATAACAGAGAGTTCGAAATGGGATCATTACGATGGCTCGTGTTTACAGTTTTTTTTTCTTTAGTAGCAGTGCGTGTGCTTCGCGTTTTAGAAACCGCGGTCACCATTATATGGATGAGTGGCTGTTATATACTGTTAGTGATGATGTTTGAGTCAAGTATCAGAAGGATTTTAGAAGCATTTTAAGACTTTAATCTCCACACAACACACACTACATATAAGACAAAGGAATATTTGAAAAGAAGGAACACAGGTCCTTTAGCATTTGAATCAGAGCTAGAAGTCCTGTCCTTTCGGTTCCGATCACTGAGAGGAATGAATTAGCCACACCTACTTTCTGCGGTGATTGGCTAAGTTAAGTTTTAGTATTACTCTCATTTGCTGAAGATTTTGATCGACAGTTTCTAGTTTTGGTTTGCAAACGAAAGTTTCACTTCGCGAAAATGGTTGACGCATTAAGAAAGTTGGATGAACTTATTGCGTCACCACAAGCCTAGCAATTCACCTTGGCGTGCTCAAGCATTTCTGGTGAAAGGAGAACATCGCAAACCCCGGATGGTAGTTGACTATTCTCAAACGATTAATCGCTTCACAATACTTGATGCCTATCCACTTCCAAAAATTGAAGAATTAATATAAAAAATATCCAGATATGAAATATTCAGTACCATCGACTTGAGAAGTGCATACCATCAACTTCCTATTAATGATGCTGAAAAACATTACACTGCCTTTGAAGCTGATGGTAAATTGTACCACTTCCATCGTGTACCTTTCGGAGTCACTAATGGTGTTGCATGTTTCCAGAGAGTTATTGACAAGATCATTCAAGATGAAGGCCTAAAGGATACATTTCCTTATCTGGATGATGTCACTATCTGTGGAAGAGACTCGAATGAACATGATCGGAACTTAGAAAAGTTCCTAACTATAGCCAAGAAGTTCAATCTAACTCTTAATGAAGATAAGTGCAAGTTTTCTTGTAAATCTGTTAAGCTATTAGGATACACTGTAGAAAACAAAATCATCAAGCCTGATCCCGACAGACTTTCTCCTTTGATGAACTTGCCTATACCAAATAACACAGCATCTCTCCAAAGAGCATTGGGTATGTTTGCTCATTACTGCCGTTAGATAACAGCATTCTCGAAGAAGATACGCCCATTGCTATCAAACCAACAGTCCCCATTTTCAGAGGAGGCTGTAAATGCATTCAACAGCTTAAAGTCGGATATAGCCCAAGCATCATTAGCTGCGATAGATGATGCCATACCTTTCAGAGTTGAGACTGATGCGTCTAAGTTTGCTATAGGAGCAACTCTCAGTCAAGCAGGTAGACGCATAGCTTTTTTTTCCAGAACACTAAACAAGTCTGAAATTAACCATTCATCTGTTGAGAAAGAAGCATATGCTATCGTGGAATCTTTGCGCTTCTGGCGACATTACCTGATTGATAGACCTTTTGAAGTATTTACTGATCAGAGGTCTGTCTCATTCATGTTCGACAAACGTCATTCTAGCAAAATCAAGAATGAAAAGATTATGCGCTGGAAACTAGAACTGTCATGCTACAAGTTCGATATCATCTACCGCCCTGGAAGTGAAAATGCTACTGCAGATGCATTTTCAAGAATAACTGCCTCTATTAAACCTGAAGTAGATTTAAAACAGTTGCATGAGGACTTGTGTCATCCTGGTATTGTTAGAATGCATCATTGGATTAGATCCAAGAACTTGCCCTTTTTCTTGGAAGATATTAAAGCACTAACAAATGCATGCTCTACCTGCTGTGAAGTGAAACCTAGATTTCTTAAAAATCAAGGAAAATTGATAAAAGCAACTTCTCCTTTCGAAAGATTAAATTTAGACTTCAAGGGTCCTTTGCCATCAAATTCCAGAAATTGATTCCTTCTTACTGTAGTTGATGAATACTCCAGGTTTCCTTTTGCAATTCCTTGCTCAGATGTTTCATCAACTACTGTGATTACGCATTTAAGCAATATCTTCTCCATATTTGGCATGCCAGTATATATACATACAGATAGAGAATCGTCTTTTATGTCCAGAGAGTTAAAAATGTTTCTAACACCTCTTGGTATAGCTACCAGTCACACCACCGCCTATAATCCACGAGGGAATGGTCAGGTAGAGCGTTACAACGGTATCATATGGAAAACGATTCAGTTGGCATTGAAATCTAAAGGCAAGAAAATTGAATCATGGGAAGAGGTCCTACAATCTGCATTACATTCTGTTCGTTCTCTTTTATGCACGACGACTAATGTTACTCCACATGAGCGAATGTTCTCTCATCCTAGGAGGTCATATAATGGGAACTCTTTACCAACTTGGCTTTCTCAGACAGGCCCTGTGTTGATGAAAAATCATTCCCGGATCAATAAGTATGAGTTCCTGGTTCAGGAAGTTGAACTTTTGGAGGCTAATCCAGAATATGCATTTGTAAGGTTTCCCGATGGACGTGAGACAAGCGCGTCCATACGGCATTTGGCTCCAAGAGGGGAAACCATCGAATTTACCAGTGATCGGGAAACCATCGACACAGAGAAAGAGTCGTTTGTTAATCAGAGTGCTGAAGAGTTTGATGGTCATTTGAAACGATCGACAGAGAATTTGGAAGGAACTGAAGGAAATTCTAAAAAATGTGCATTGCCCTGTGAAGATGTCTTTCCGGAACAATCTAAATCTGGACAGAAAATTTCTTGCGATGAAACACCATGTCTTGGAAGACTAAAACGAAAACCTGCCTACCTGTCTGACTATATTGTACATTAACTTTTCTGGTGGGGGTGAATGTAGTATATTATCATCACAGTGGCAACACTGATTTAACTACTGTCGTTTGGCAACAAAGCTGGATGTTCTATCATTGTAAAATGGCTGCTATATGTATAGAGCTTAAGTTTAAGTTAGAATAAGATTCTGTTACTTTTAATTCAACTCACATTACAAGAATAAAGGCCATATTTCAGTATTATCGAAAAATTATTCTTTTGAAAACATGATTTTGGAATCTCTGCATGAATTTTCATATTAACAACTGTTTTTGAGCGACTGTAACTAAACTTCTATTTAATGTAGAAGAAAAACACAAGCTGATTTGAAAAGAGAAATTTTCAATTCATAAAAAAAATTAAAGAAAAAAATTGAAATTTTCATTGATTTTGCCATTTTAAGCATAGTCGAATACCTTAATTATGAGTGAGATTGAGTTGCCACAACTTTGACATTTTTCAGTAATTTATTAAAATTAATTATATGAAGTTTTGCGAATGCATTTGTTATAGCAGTTATTTGTTGCATATGAACAACATTTAAAGTATTCATATTCACATGATGTTACATGATTAAAAAGAGTTCATTTTGATATTTGTTAGATAAAAAAAATATCCTAACACTGGCTTTGTAATTGTCTCAAGAAGTTGTAAAATAAAATTGTTTGCATCCATGTATCTTATTTGCAATATTCTAGAATTCTGTTTAATTTTTTTTTTAAGGTTATTTTTTTGCTTGTTACAAATGATTGTGTTTTCTTATAATGTCAATATTGATAAAAGCACTTTGGAGGTAAAGGAGAAAGCAAAATGTTTTGCTACAAAATTCGTTTTTACTTGTAAGCAAGTTTAGCTTATATGGTCAATACAGGGGTTGTATTCGCCTTAAAATTCCTAATATTCCTTACATTTTGGTTTTTTCCTAAAATTAAACTTGCATTTTTCAATAATTCCTAAAAAATAATGTAAAAATCACTAAAATGTCCCGATTTTTTCCCAAAACCTGCGAAAAACCAACGATATTCCTCCAGATGAGAAAAGTGGATTTAATTAAATACTCATGTTTGGTCAAAATAGTATAATTGTTTAATTATATATCTTATTATGCTAAAAAGTTGGTTGATTAAAATTTTTTTTGAAAATTGGCAATTTTTTGCTGGTATTGTACAAACTTTGGAAAGAATATGTCTATGTTAGGAGCCTATATCAGCTTCAAAAGAAATATCCCTGAATGTTTGTAATTATACCTACAATTTTATGAAGTATTCCAGAAATTTTGAGAATTATCCCTGAAATTTTAAGAATCTAAAAATTTTAAGAATTATTCATAAAATATTACTTAAATTTTTGGAATTTTCCCTAAAATTCTGACCTAAATTTTTTAGAAAACTCGCTGTGCCTCCTGTCAATATAAGTCGATGATTGTAATTAGCAGTTCTAGGAGTTTTTCTGAGCAGTTGAAACAGTCTAATTAGCAAATTCTGCTTAAAGTTGTATAAACTTAAACCTATTATTAGTCAAATGGCTTCAAAGCTCTTCCATTTAAAAAAATTTGCTATGGAAGGGAATATATTTTGAAGTATCTCATTAATTTGTTGAGATTTTGGACAAACTTAAGGCAAAATTATTAAGTTTGGTAGCTTTCTATTTTGACATTACCGCTGAATGTTTTTTTTAATGCTTGCCAAATTAGGTTTCGTGAATATAAGTTGTTTTAAAAAATTCTAAACTATTTGTATACTACAATTTGGATATTTTTTTGCCAACCATCGTTGGAATTCGATTATTCAACTGTTCCAAAACTAAGCAGTACTGCTCCGAAATGGTATTTTTGTCTGCCCTAAAATGGTTTTAAACTGTTCCACTTCTTTTTACTTGCTTAAAAATATACATCAAGTGTTCAGATTTTAGTTTGCCTTCTGAACATAAGCCAACCTGATGGCTGTGGAGTTAGCGCTCTGACCTCGCATGCCAAAGGTGCCGGGTTCGAATCTTGGGTTAGGCATGGATGTTCATTGTGGTTCGGAATCCACGTTAAGCAGTAGATCCCGTCCTGATTAACCGTTATTGTGCACAAAAATAGGCTGTTGAGCTTACAAACAAAACTGTACATCAAGAAAATTAATTCTCTACGAATAAAATTTAAATTTTCAGATGATGAAGAGGTTACTGAAGCTGGTGGAGAAGGCGATGAAGAAAAAGAGAACGTTGTGTACATTATATCTGATGATGTGCGTTTTACCAATCCAAAAGTTAATAGGTCAGTGAACTTTCCCTGTGATCTATCATAAGGAATTTAAAATCGTTTAATGAAATTAAATTACTGTACAATTACTGTTTTAAAAATATTAGAAAAATAATTATAATGGTAGAGATAAAAAGTATGAACTTTTTATTTTTTATAAATCTTTTTATAGGTTTTGTTCTCAGATGTGACATAAGGTATAAAAAGCTGCAGAGAATTATTTAATGAAGTTGAATTCAAAATAAAAAGTTATAAAATATAAGTAACATAACTTTTACAAGTGTATAAAATTATTTAAATTATTGTACTTTATAAATGATTTTATGAAATAATATTTTGACTGTTTATTTCTGAAATGTAACCTAAATAGAAAAGAATATAACAGTGTGGGGTGTCTGTCATCTGATTTACAACAAATTGTCTTATTTTTTTCCAGTTCTATTTTTACAAATACTTAAATTTAAGTTTTTAAGTCCTCCAAAGATAGATGAAAAAAAAATTTTTTTTTAAGAGAAAGTTCTCTTATTTCACTTATTAATTGACATTAATAAAAATTAGTAATTACTAAAAAAGCCGGTTGAACACCAGTGACTTAAAAAAAATTGGGGCGGGGGGGGGGGGTTACAGTTTTAAACATTTGCATAGAATGATATTTGTTTAAAAATTAAAATTTCCTAAATTCCAACTTCTACACATTTTTAAAATAAATATAAGGTGCCTATAATTTTTTATTGTTTTCAGATGCTTTTGCAGTGTATTAGACTGTTTATATGAGGGTTGCTGTTTATATTTCAGTCCTTGCCAATATTAAGTGTTGCTAGACAATCACTGATGTTTGCAAACGATAATTTAATATTCATAACCATAATTTCTTTATAATTTTTTGTCATTTTAGCGGGATTTGTGTTGTTTACAGTAAATTGAAAAATTCATCTCAGATAAAAAATAGAATTGACTCGTAAACATTTTCGTGCGATTATTTTTCATATCCTTCAACGTGATTATCAAGGCAAGAGTGCTTCAATGAACTTAGTGTTTTATACAGTGATAAAGCACCATCCTACAGCACTGTAAAAAACTGGTATAACAAATTTAATCGTAGTCGACGTTCGCTCCAAGACAAATTTCGTGAAGGTCGTCCAAAATTGGTTGTGCCATAAAATACTGATGCTGTGCATGAACTGATAAAGCAAGATATCCATGTGACATACTGTGAGATTGAGGCATCTTTGGGCATTAGTATGACAAGCAGCAATAAGATATTACATGAATATTTGGCCATAAGAAAGATTTGTTTGCATTGGATCCCACATAATCTGACAAACGCACAAAAGAAGGCTTGTGCCGATTGGTGCAAGGAAATGTTGAAAAAATACGTCCAAGGTACATCAAAGGCTGTGTATAACATCTACACAGGTGATAAATCACTGATCTATGCATATGAGACCAAAACAAAACAGCAATCGACTGTATGGGTCTTCTAAGAAGAGCCAAATCCAACAAAAGTTGTTTGAGGAAGAATCATATTGAAACAAATGGTTGCCTGTTTCTTTGGTATTGCCAGTCACGTGGCAACAGTGGTGTTAGAGCAACGCAGGACGGTTAATTCTGAATGGTACACGACAGTTTGTTTGCCAGAAGTTATCGGAGAAATTTGAAAAAAGCAGAAGAGGCAAATCATTCTTCACCACGATTATGCGAGTTCTCCTACATCGGCTCAAACAAAGGATATTTTGACCGGCTAAAACATCGAATTGATGGGTCATCTGCCAAACAGCCCTGATTTGGCACCCAATGACTATTTTTTTTTATTTCCGCATATTAAAAATAAATTACATGGTCAACGTTTTTTGACACCGGAAGAAGCGGTTGATGAATTCAAAACACATGTTTTGGAGGTACCTCGATCGAAGTGGAAAAGTGCTTCGAAAATTGGTTCGAACTCGTGCAAAAGTGTATTGATCTTCATGGAGAATATTTCGAAAAACAATAAAACCAATTTCGATCATAAATATTTGTTTTTTCATTATTAGGCCAGAAATATAAATAGCAACCCTCGTCTGTTAAGGAATGTACGAATCAACAATAGTAATGTATTATTCTCTTTAATTGCTTCACATCCATGGACTACTTGTTCCACAATAGTTTTTTTCCTGTGATGAATTCTCCTTTCAATTTTATTGCAAAACAAAGCTTTTTCATCATATGTTAAAAGTTCCAGCAATTATTTTGTAATGATTCTAACCATTATCTTACAATGACTCCAACAATTATATTATTGGTTTTGCATGCTCATCTCAACCTATTCTCTATGAAAGTCAAATAATAACTTGATAAAACCATTCATAAATTATTAAGTCTGCTGCTTATTCTTTGCATCTAAGGAAAAAATCTGTCTAACAGCTGATTTCTTTATCAATACAGTACATTTCTGCCAACCGCAAGAATTGAATGATACTTTTTTGGATGTCTATGGACGTGGCCTATTGCCCTGGTTACAAACATAAAACTTGAAATAAAAATAAATTAACATCAAACTTAACTTATAAGCATTAGAAATGGATTTTAAAACATTTTCTTAACATAAAAATGCATTCAAAAGAATAAAATAATTTATAAAATATTACCCTGGAAAAAGTCAAAATAGTAAGTGGCAGCAAGCCATTGATACAACCTTTCCCTGTTTGTGAGTGAAATTTGAGTCATAATTAGAACATTTTATTGCGGTTAATTATATCAATTATATTAAGGTTTACCTAAAAAAAGTATTTCTATTAGTGTACTTTCTGTAATGCATGCCAGTTGTACAACTTCCTGATTTTCTGTAGAATGACCAAGACCTGAAGACGGGTAAATACTTTGGTAACTTTCTGTGAGCTTAAAATCAAACGTTATTTGATACTGCTTATAGAATACAAATTGATTATTTTCAATAAAAAAAATTATTAAACTTTTCTACATTCTTACTGTAATTCCTTAATAATTGGATATCTACAGATGGGCCCACTGTTTCCAGATTAGAATAATTGTTGTTTCCAGAAAATTTTTTTTAGTGGATTTGTGTTTGATGCACCTAATTATATGTTATTCGTGAGTAATTCCTCTTTTTTTTTCCCCGATGTGTACAACTGCTAGATCTTGCAAACTTATACTAACTTCTGGTTTTCCTGTATTGGAAACGAGAGCACCTAAGAGAATGTATTGTATAGAGTTCTCAGCTAAGGAAAATATGGAATACTGAATTATTGCACCAAAATGTCTTTAAATTTCGGATACTCTTCCATTTGATGGTACCAGATAAAATCAGTCGAATTACAGCGTTAACTCATCCAAACTAGCAACCTTCACATCATTTATATTCCTATAACAAACCTCAATAGGGTTGCTATACCAACCCTATTGTAAAACATAAACATTTGGCAACAACTGCGCCTACTGGTACTTGTCTAACAGAAGTGTACCAGATTTTGTTTATGAAAAAGTCTAAAGTTTTTGATGGGAGATGTGATTTCTTGTACTTGTGGAATTTGAACTAAACATTTAATTCAATTTGATGTTTTTGTTTTGTATTATTTTTAGTATTGTCATTATCAAGACTTCATCTGTGGTTGAAGCTGATAAAAAGATCGTGTCACAGGTGAGAGTGATGAATTTGAATGACGCCTCTCCATATGAAACTCTTCATTCATACGTGAGCAGTGCAGTCGCTCCTTACTTCAAGTCCTACGTACGTGAAACTGGGCGAGCTGAAAGGTGAATAATATTTGTTTTCCAAATATTTTTACAGGATAAAGATCGGCCGAAATTTGCGGTTGTCCTGTTGTCTGATGCAACCATATTTTTAAAAGGGCAACTAAAAAAAATTCAGTTGTCCTTTGGTCAACCCAAAATTTAATCTTGCATAAATGCATGTTTTGATAACTAAAACTAGGATAAAACTAATAAGCATTTACTTTATGTGCATGTTGACCAATTCAACTTATCCAAGGTGAAAAACAGAAAATTGATCAGTCAATCACGTGATTTTGCGGCTAGGAATGAGGTGATTGTCATTGTCGAGACTGCAGAAATTTTGCCCAATAAACTAATGACGTTTCTTATTCTGTAACATTGAAAAATTTAAGGGTAATAACTTTACTTGAGGACAACTAAGATCACTAAAATTACAAGATTTGACCCTTGTTGCAGGATCGATTTATCATATTTCCTAACTTAAAATGTCCAGGAAATTAGGAAGCTACTTTGGCCAGTATTTATCAAATATAGCAAAGTGACATATTTTAAAGTAAGTATTTTAAGAAAGATATTGGCTGTTTTTTTTTTTTAATTTTGAGGCCTAAAAACCAGGAAAATTGACAAAATTACAAATATTGTTTGTTGTCATAAAGCTGTTAGATTTTTGCTTTCAATTACCTATGTTAAAATAGGGTTATTTGAATTCAAAGTATTGCCTACTTAATCAACACATTGTTGATATGAGACTATACAGAGGGTACCAAACAGGGTAGACTTGCAATGTTTAAACATTATGCATATGTTCTAAATGCTTTTTTCTCAAAAGTGTATGTAGTTTCAACATTGCAAATACAAATTTTAAGAGCAACAACAGGCTCAAGGCCCCACAGGGTTGGTCGAGTAAAAATAAATAAATATATATATATATATATATATATATATATATATATACATATATCGATAGAATTTGCTTGTTTGTCTTTCTTGCCTATAGCACTGAAGCTTCATCTATTTTTGCATAAGTTGTTGGCTTTCAATTTTCTAATATTAAGTAAAAGATATTTCTATATATTTTGCCCTATGCAGTCGTCTTTTTTTTTCAACTGCTTATTGATAATGTTTAATTTTTTTTTTAAATCATCTATAAGAAATTTATCCACTTAAAATTTTCCAAATGCTTAAATGTTATGATGAGTTTGAATGCAAAATATTAAATTTATATATCAAAAAACTTTTAAACTATTGACAGTATTATAAAATCAAATTTTCAAATATTACTGTTGGTCCAGATAATCTAAAAAAGGAATTGTGGACCTTAAATCGTCATTATTGTTCAAGAAATGAATATACATGCTTTTACAATCATTACTGGCATTATTTTATTTCTTGTACATTTCTATTGAAAATTGTTACCCCAATATAAAATAAAATTACACATGTTTTTATGCATAAGATTAATAATTTTTGCATTATTGACAGGATGAGCTTGAAAGTATTCCAATAAAATATTATTTGTTTGTAGTAACACTAAAATTGTGTGTACAAAAGGATAATAGCAGTTTGATTAGGTACTAAATAATTCTCATTCTTATAAGACAGCTTAACAGCGTGAAAGATTTTTTAGAAAATTTTCATATTTTTAAGATTTTACTTTCTTGCTTCAAACTTGACTCTGAAATATATTATTAAATCTAAGGTGGAATTTTTTTTTTATGCAAAAAAAAAAAAAAATACACACTTATTTATATATTTTTTATATGGTTAGTTACACCAATTTAACTGTCTTTAAATGAACATTATAATAATGAAAGCAATGGACTCTAATAAATTATCTTTTATTTACAGAGATGGGGATAAAATGGCCCCTACTGTGGAGAAAAAGATAGCAGAGTTAGAAATGGGTTTGTTGCATTTGCAACAAAATATTGACATTCCTGAAATAAGCCTTCTTATCCATCCCGCTGTTGTTGTCACCATTAAAAAAGCTGCAGATGAAAACAGAAAGGCATCTGTCAATGATTTCGGAGATAAAGTTGAAGACTCAACTTTCTTGAATCAGTTACAAAATGGTGTCAACAGATGGATAAGGGAAATTCAAAAGGTTTTTAGAATTTTATTTTTAGTATTAAAATACCTTTATACTTTAACTACTACTGATCCGAAAGATATTTTTAGAATACTTTTATTAGTTGACTATGCAATTTCTTTTTTTGGCAACTGACGTTCGACTGGTATGCTTTAACTTGAACAGTTTGAACCTGACATACCATGATTGTGCTATATATCAAATTGATCTACAAAATAAGTTGGTAAACCTATAATCAACGGAATGTGCTTTAAATTTTGCCTGGGATAATACTTCAATTGTAACTCGATGGGACATTTTTTAATTTTAAATAAAGGTTTATCAACAACTAGTTATAATACCAAACTTACCAGCTTGTCAAGTTTTATGCTACAAAATATTGACAATTTTTTGATGATATCTATACTCACTACCAATTTAATATGCTGCAAGATTACTTACCATGATTTAAATAATTGCATTTTTTATTCCCTTTGTGTTACTTGAAAATATCGAAATTTGGTTGTATGGATAAAAAATGTATTTAAAAATATAGCATTTGTTAAAGCTTTGAGTGATAATTACAACACAGTTGATATTTTATATCTATCCATGAAGCAGTTTGCTTTTGAATTTAAATTGTTCTTCAATCAATAATACATTTAGTTTACTTTTTATATTTGGTATATATATTTATTATTTCTATCATTTAAATATAAATAATCAAAGATTACTATTTTTTTTTTAATTCTAAAAATTTGTTTTTATTTAAGGTTACTAAATTAGATAGAGATCCATCTTCAGGTACAGCTCTGCAAGAAATAAGTTTCTGGTTAAATTTAGAAAGAGCACTGTTGCGTATTCAGGAGAAACGGGAGAGTTCTGAAGTTGCCCTCACTCTTGATATACTGAAGAAAGGAAAACGTTTTCATGCAACTGTCAGCTTTGATACTGATACTGGTATATTTCTCTTTATCTTTATTAAAAAAGTTGTGTTATTGTAGTAATGTTTCAAACCAAATTTTAATACATATAACTTTAACCTATTATGAAGATTGTATTAAACTTTGTTCTATATTTAGTTGAATTTTTATTCATATTTCATTTTGTGTAAAATAAAATTTTTGATTTCATAATGAAACCGTTACATTGCTATATATATTGTTGAATTGATTTTTTTAAATAAACTAAAAGGGGTTCTTTAGAAAAAAAATTACTATAAGATATAGTCATGTGGGTGACATTTTTAATTTCAATTTTTGAATCATAATCACACATTAGTTTTTTTATTTTTATATTTAATATTGATATTAAACAGTTTAGGAAAGAAACACATCGATATCAACTGTCAATATAGTTACTTTATACAAGGAAAAAACCTTTAATATTTGATGGAAAAATTACTTTGTCAATTGAAGACATCAGGTCATTGACAAAACGTGACATCTATAAACACTTTTTCAAAAGTCTCAATTTATTTTATAGTTCAACTTAAAATGAAATATAACTATAAAGGGGGTTCGGTTCATATTAATATTCGTTCTATAAGAAGAGTTCATATAACATTTGAAATGTTTAAAGCAAATAGTATGATAGCATTTACTACTTTAAATGACACATAGTCAATCAAAAGACATCTTCCAAATAATTCGTCGCTTATTTGGAACAATGCACACAAAATTTTCTTTCTGAACCCTTATCTATCACATGTTTTTTACAGGGTTTGGCATAAAATACTCTCTGATAATGCAAATGAAAAGTTTTTCAACTTGTATGAAAAGAATTTTTTTTTACAGATATCATTGCATTAGCAATTCTTTTTTGAAGAGTGTTGCTATGACATTTTAATGAAATATGAATAAAACCTATAATTCAAAATTGTAAATACAGATAGCCCATGTATCGAGCTTCTAAAAACATTGTTTACATTTATATCACATTTCTGTGTTTATTTTCGATGATTATAAATCATTGCCATCCCAATGACAAGCAGCACCACAAGCTGCCAAAGGCAATAAAAATCAATTTGCTTAAATCATAATGCTAAAAATCTTGGTGTGAATTTTGGGTCGAATGCACTTTTTTGTTCCTTGAAACCTTATTTTCTAAATAATATTTATAACATTTGACACAAAACCTCAATTTTAAGTACAAATAGTGATGAAGTTGAGAATATAAATTTGTATATTTTTGTTGTACTGTGCCGTAATAGGCATATTTTTATATATCTAATCTGTTGTAATGTAGTTTTACACTTTAAATACTATGGATTTTCAAATGAAAAAAATGGATTTTTTTTCGGACATGTGACGGATATTTAAACAATAATGTGATTTGCAAATACTTTAAGTTCTTAAGTGCAATGCTTTAAAAATTGCTTGTTTATGATATATACAATTCATAAAAATGTGTATATTCCAGGTTTAAAACAAGCTTTAGCTACAGTTAATGATTACAATCCACTCATGAAAGATTTTCCATTGAATGACTTGTTGTCAGCAACAGAATTGGATAAAATCAGAACAGCTTTGGGTGCTATTTTCTTCCATTTGAGGAAGATAAGAAGCACTAAATATCCCATACCAAGGGCTTTGCGTTTAGTAGAAGCCATTTCTCGAGACTTAATGAATCAGCTGTTGAAGGTAATATTTTAAAGTCTGCTTGAATCCATTTTTAGGGAACCAGTACTCGATATTCATTATTCAAACAAATATATATGTGTATATTCTCTGTAAATCATATTAGTGGTTTTTAAAATTAATATAAAAAGGCCTTCCTTGCCTTTTATTTTGTTTTACTTAATTGGGAATACTTTTCTCAAATCTTTTCAGAAATTTCATTTGAAATTTTACATTATTACAGATTTGCTGTTTCTATTTTAAATTTCTTTTTAAAAACATAAACTAAATTCATGTTTCTTTCATTTCATTTGAATATGCTAATCAACTTTGATGTACAGGTCCTTGGAACAAGAAGATTAATGCACATTCCATTTGACGAGTTTGAAAAGGTAAGGCTCAGTCCTTTTCTAAAGATTTTTTATTAATTCAACTTAGTAGGTAAAAAAAATGAAGCTTTAAATTTATTTTTATTTTGCATGGTAATTAAAAGTGCTTAATTACTTATTTTGGTAGGTTCTAGAGGGCTTATTTTTCATCATGGGTCATTAATATTTTATTTCAAATTTTTTCCCTTTAAAATTAGTTCAGCTGAAACCAAATGTGATTTTACTCTTTCTCGCAGTTTGGACTCATCTTTTGTTGTTGGAACAGTTTTATGCTTTTTATTTCAACATCATTGCTTGAAATCACTGATTTCCAAGTACACAATCCATTTTCTTTTTACTTGAAGTGGGGATGGAGTGCTGTTTGTAGATTGGTATTGTAAATCATAATTATGTAAGTGAAATTCTAGTTCTCAATGTTGTATGAGTGCACTACTAAAGTTCTCTGTTGGAATTATTTTTTATCCTTACAATAAATATATGCATATTATGTAAAGACTTATGCATACAAATTATAGATTTGCAATGAAGCATGCACATGGTGGCATATTCTTGCTGCCAAAAGGCATAATGTCTTGTGAACTTTTTGATCGATATTATCAAATATTACAATAATTTCCTTAGCAACTGCATAGAACTTTAAGACTGGCATGTTAGATTCATTGCCTAAACTAAAAAGTGGGCTCTGTCAGTCGTTATTTTATCTAATTTTTTTTTTTTTTGTACTGAATAATAATTGTATGTTGCCTCAGAAAGCCTTATGAGATCAATAGATAACTTCATAGCTTAATGATAAATTTTTTATAAATCCTTTTGTTATAACTTGAATAGGAAATTATTGAAGTTGGAGGGACTTTTCCTTTGTCGCATGCTGAAAATCAATAATATTTATTTATTTCTGTTTATTGACTTTCAAGTATGGCTTCAAATTATACGTCTTTCTCTTATGTTATTTAATGTCTTTTTTCCTAGGTTTTGAATGCATGCTTTGAAGTTTTCAGCACATGGGATGATGAATATGATAAACTGCAGGGTTTGTTGAGAGACATAGTAAAGAAAAAGAGAGATGAACATTTGAAAATGGTATGGCGAGTAAATCCTGCTCATAAGAAATTACAAGGCAGAATGGAACAGATGAGAAAGTAAGTCTAAAAGCTCAAGTTTTAGGTGTTGCCAAATATTGAATGTAAGAAAAATTAAGAATTTCAAATTTAGCAAAGGACCTACCACTGCTTTTTGAAATTTTACAGAAGCCATAACAGATTGAATTTCTTTCAAACAGTTTGAATTAAGAAGGAATTTTTTTTTTTTGTAGCTGTAACTATTGCTTTACAATCATAAAATACTAAAATGGTTTCCTTGAATGAAACTGTGTGAACATGGATGTTACTATTTTTTTAGATGATTCCTTTTGGAAATGATTTGAACAAGTTTAGTAATAAAATGACATTATTAAGGAATATTTATATTTAAAAAATATTTTATATACTTTTATATTTCCAATATTGTTATGCTACAAATAGAAAAAAAAAATTACTCCCAAAACCTTTTGTATTAAAATTCTCCATTATAAAAATAAGGTATGCTCATAAAACATTGGGTTAAACGTGAACATAAGGAAATTGAGGAAGTTTTTTTTTTAAAAAACAAAAAGTCCTTTCTAAAATTTGTAATTCAATTTTTTATTTACTATATTAAGATAACATTACAATTGTATGTTGCAATATTTTGGAAGTTTTTGTTTTTAATTGGACCATATTTTGAATCGTAGTAATTCATTTGACACTTTTGTATTTTCACTTGTTTTCCATAATTGGATTTTTTCGGAAGAGATTTGTAAAATTTGTGTTGATTTTCAGATTTAGGCGACAGCATGAGCAGCTTCGAACTGTTATTGTACGTGTCTTGAGACCATCTGTTGTTCCAAGACCACCTCAATTGGCTGGAACTCCAGTAGTGGAAGACCCTGCTGACTCAAAGAATGACTCTCTTGATGCAGCTGATGTTAATGCAATTGAGGTAAGCACAGTTGGCCTGTTTTTTATTCACTCTTTGGAAAATTAGGTTAGCATCATCAAAAGTTTTTATTTTAGGCCATGATTAAGAGCTTATTTAAACAATTATTCTTAACAGTTAAGTTTTTTGCAACATTTAAATTAAAAACTGATGATTGTAAAATTTTAATTTATTTGAACTGTTAGTAATTTACAATAGTAATACCACTCATTGATGTAGACCATGCCAACTGCTTTCTGAGTTATTCAGCTTTTGTTAATATTTAAATAAAGTTTATACAGTTTTACTTTTTCAAAATTATTCTTTGTTTTAATGTTCAAAAATAAAATGTATAATCTCGTACATTTTTTTCCCCTTCATTGTTATGTTTTATTTTGTGTATATAATTACTATTTCACAATATTATTATTTTTTTTTTATTTCAAAGAGAAATTAAATTACATTTTATAGGAAGTTAATTTAGCCTATGAAAATGTTAAAGAAGTCGATGGTTTGGATATTTCTAAAGAAGGCTCAGAAGCATGGGAAGCTTCCTTGCGCAGGTATGTCAATATTTGTTCTCTACTTATCTATTTATATATTTGTACATGTCATTTTATTCAAATTCAAGTCGATTTCATAAATGATTGTCATTTCTATTGCGTAAAAAAATGTGACTAATCTTATTTATCTTTTATAGGTATGAAGAGCGAATCGATAGGGTCGAAACCCGAATTACAGCCAGGCTTCGTGATCAGCTTGGGACTGCCAAAAATGCCAATGAAATGTTTCGCATATTTTCACGCTTCAATGCTTTGTTTGTGCGACCTCACATCCGTGGCGCCATTCGTGAATACCAGACACAGTTGATCCAAAGAGTAAAGGATGATATAGTGGCCCTACATGAGAAGTTTAAAGTGCAATATCCCCAAAGCAAGGCATGTCGAATGAGCAAGGTTCGAGATCTACCACCTGTTGCTGGATCGATCATTTGGGCAAAGCAGGTAAAATTTTATTGTTTTTGTAAGGCTCTTGAATAAAAAAAATTTATTCAATATTTGTAAATTTCTAAAGACAAATTTATAACAGACTTTAAGTATGATGTCATATAGCTATTCGGAAGCTAATACTTGATCATAAGCTTCTTCATTAGCAAGAAATTTTGTATTTATTTCTAAATACAGTAAAATATCCGAAAATCCGGAAATGTCCAAGATCCAGACCTTTTCCATCACTGCTAGCTTTCAAATAATTTACGAAAGTGATGACAGCGAAAACGAAGGGATTGAAGAAAAAATTCCATAGTTGGTTGTATTCGGCACTGCAATTAAAAGATTAGAGCAATGAGACAATTTCAGAATCGGAAATAATGGGGATTCATGAAACAGGAAAAAAGTTTAGCCAAAACTATTAAAACAGCTAACTTTAAAACAAATGTTTTTCAAAACCACATCAAGTTATATAAGGATTTTTGTTTGTTTATTCCGTTTGTATGTTTTATTTCATTGATTTTGTGTATAAATAATGATATGCTCTAAAATCCTGAATTTTTTAAAATTCAGAATCGGCGAAGTCCAAGCAATTCCAGATTTGAGATACTCTACTATATTCAATTGTTATTAGTTGCAATTGAGAGACTTAAAGTGATCTTACTTTTGGTGATTTTAATGTGATGAGCTGGTGTCTGTGACTACGCATAGGTTAATTTTCTGTCTATTTAGAGCAAAACAAATGAAAATTTACCATGATTTATAAAAATTTTTGCACAAGGGAGGGGATTTTTTATTCCCTTATTTCATTTTTTATTCTTTTCAAAGAAAGTTATAATCAAACTCTACTCAGGGATGAAATTCTTCCGTTTTCTGGCAGATTTCTGCTATTTTGTAATTTTGGAGAAAATTTGCTTTTTTTGTAATTTTTTTCTCTTGAACTTCCGCTTTTTTCTTCTTTTTTCCGCGAATTTCCTTTTTTTCCTCCACTGCAACTTTTTGATTTTCTTTCTAAAACTTCCGCCAAAGAAAAGAAATCTTCCGTTTTCGAAAGAAAATTCTTGCAAAATATTCTCGACCCCTCGGCATAAGTCTTACTAGCATTAGTCTTAATAGCATTGCAGGAAAATGCATAAAATTGTCAAATCATCTCCGTAAAACGTATGGAATTATTAAATTGCCTGTAATGCTGACATTGACTTCAGAAAGGAGAAGGTTTTTCTATTATGTAGCAAAAAGATCTGTTTCTATGAAACCTGTGTCCTGATCTAGGTGTTTTACACGTGCTCTACATTCTTTCCTTTTTCATTCTATTGGTATGAACGTTTGTCGTTTGCTCTTTGAAATTGTACAATTGTTACATGATGATTTCTTTTGAAGATCGACTATATTGATAGATTTATTTTTATTTTATGGCTACTATTAGAATTGGTCGCTGTTCTCATGATTATGGCGGACACTATCCTAGAGAATTACGTTGTTGCGTGATGATCATTTTCTTCGGATGTTATGCTGATATAATAGTCGCTGATGTTAGTGCAAAGATTTGCACATGTCAGACAAGGTACAAACCTCCGATGTAATGACCACTTTTCCTGCAGATTGCCAGCCTCTATTGGCATTATTTACATTGGTATGTGATGGCCATTTTACTGAGATATACAGTGATGAAATGGCCGCTATTTCTGCGATTATGGCCGCGCTGTCACAGAGAATTACGTTGTTGCTTGATGATAATTTTTGTCGGGTGTTACAAAAATATAATAACCACTAATGCTGTTGCCGATATTTGCATCTGTCAGACATAGTACTGAAATGTGGATTTCCGTTCTTTTCTTATTCAAATTTTGATCATTCCTAAGATTGATACAAATTTGCATTACAATTTTATTGTGGTTGCTTTCAAGTCTCGCAACAGCAGAACCTACTTAGGTTTCAGGCTTCCCCAAACTTCTGATGTCATGACTGCTTTTATTGCAAATTGCCAACCTCTATTGATAATATTTACGTTGGTGTGTGGTGATATTTTCGCTGAGCATTACGTTGACGTAAGGATTGTTATTGTTGAAATTTGCGCTACTATGGCGAATGCTATCGCCGAGATTTACATTATTGTGATGTTCACTTTTAGCGAGTATTACGCCGATATAATAGCCACTATTCCGAAGGTTTGTGCATCTATAATTGTTGCTATTGACGAAATTTACATGGTTGTAATAGTAAGTTTTGTAGAATGTTACGTCGATATAATCACCTCTATTGTAAAGATTTCCACTGATACTGATATATTGGGTGCTGATGTTTATGTTGGTGTGATGGTCAGCTTGCTGATTGTTGTTTTAATATGATTGCAGGGATTTGCGCCAGTATAGCGGCTGTTTTCACCGATTTTTAAGTTCGAGTAGTGGTAATTTTCACCTAGGTTTAAGTCGTTTTAAAGTAGCTATTACTGAATTTGCAATGTTGTTATGGTGATCATTTGACTAGGCTTCCTCTGATGTGATAGCCGCTACTTTTGTTATTAGCGTGAGTGAGGACTGCAGGTGAGGTTCTTGAAAATTTTTTGGGATGAGCCTTGAAATCCATGTAGTATGCTTGAATGAAATATGCTTTTTACAGCTACTAATTTTTATCAAAAGGCTATTAAATATAATTCTTATCGCACTTCTTTTGGGTGAATGTTGCATTTCTGTAATGTACAGGTCGTAAATATGTTTTAATGCCTAATTTTAGATTTCTGATGCCCTTGGTGATGTGTTAAACTTGTTTGTTTATTAAACTTTAAATAAAAATGATTTAATAATTTATTATTCTTTTTTATTACTTACTGAATAAAAAATAATTAAGTTATTAATTTTTATTGTGTAATTTTTTCATCATGTAGCATTTTTTAATAATTTACTTTTTAAAACATGTTTCCCATATATAGTAAGGTGCAATTTTTTTTGCTCGTGTATGATTTCAGTCTTTTGGGTCTTTAGCCAATCTCATCCCTGTCTACTGAAATCTTAAATATAATTTCCATTCTAAATAATTCCATTTTAAATATAAACGTTTTTTGTATTTAGATTGATCGACAGTTATCTGTGTATATGAAGCGTGTGGAAGATGTTTTAGGAAAAGGTTGGGAGAATCATGTTGAAGGCCAGAAGTTAAAGGCTGATGCTGATAGTTTTCGAGTTAAGCTCAGTACCCAAGGAATTTTTGATGACTGGTCAAAAATGGTATTGCTGGTTTTTAATCCTAGCATTTCTAAACATGTAAATATTTAAAAAATAATAATTGGTATTTGCAGTTCTAATGATAACGATGGTTTTCATTTGTAGGTCTTTCAATTGTATATCGAGCACATTTAGCTCTTAAAAACTTTTTAAAATTATTTCTCATTATTTTCTGTTTTTTTTGTAAAAATTTTACAAGTTTAAAAGTTTTGTGTTTTAATGAAAATGTTAAAAAATTTAGTAAAAATTGTTTTTGTATTTTTTAATATAATTATCATTTATCAAATTGGAATTTCTTTACAATTTGCTAATTTCAGTTGATCATTTAATTGAAGCATTTGCAAACACAAATTATTTTTAAATTTAGTTATATTTGATTTTTTTTAACTAAAACAATTTTTTTATTGTTGAATATCTTTGCAACAGTTTAAAATGTCAGCAGCGCTACTTTATTTCATCAATAACTAGCAGCGTCACCCTATTTGTCTATAGATTTTAAAATGAATGTATATCAAATGTATGTTTTAAATTCTTCAATGGGTGTTCACTTATTTAATCAAATTTAGAAAAATAAAACTAGAGATTCATAATGATGTACCTGAACTGGAAACAAAATATTTTTTTTACTTTGTTAAATAAGCCAGTGACTAAATATAGGTTACAAAGTTAAAACATTTATTGAATCTAAGTTTAAAGATTAATATTTTATATTTAGGTTGGTCAACGTCAGTTAGGTGTTTCTGGAAGAATATTTACTATTGACAATATTCGATCAAGAACTGGCAAAGGAAGTCTTCTTAAACTAAGGATAAACTTTTTACCTGAAATAATAACATTGGCCAAAGAGGTATCTTTTAAATTTTTTTTAAATGTTTCATAATAAGTACTGCAATTTTGTAACATCTTTGTTTTTAATAAACTTTGTTCTCATTTTTATTATAGGTCAGAAATTTGCGTTGGTTAGGCTTTCGTGTACCATTGGCTATCATCAATAAAGCTCACCAAGCTAATCAACTTTATCCCTTTGCTATATCTCTGATTGAAAGTGTTCGTTCCTATGAAAGAACTTGCGAGAAGGTAACTGTTTTAGTAAATAGTATACATATTTGCAGTATATGTTAGGAGTTAATTTTTACTAATCTAAATTAATATGAATGCATTTTACTTTGGTAATATATAGGAAAACAATGTTTATACATAAAGGTATACGAATGTGATTTTACAAGTTTTTAAGCAGAGGGTAACAAAATCAAATAAATTGGAATTATTAGATTTAATTGTCTTTTTTATAAAATTAATAATATTAGTTGAGTAAATTAGATTGCTGAGGTGAAGAAGGGTGAATGTTAGAAAAAAAAATATCTTATAATCCCTCAGTTATATTAATCTCAGACACTGCAATGAATATAAATAAGTTTTGTCACTACCTTTTAGTAGATTTTTTTTTTTGTACATCTTTTTTAAATACTTATTTTACAATTTATGAAATGTGAACTATTAAATTGTCCTCTAAATTATTAAAACTCATTTTAAGTCATAATTTCATAGTCTGATTTTAAATTTAGTATTTGTAAACAAAAATGGGATGTTTATTGAATGCAATAGAGAGTTTTAGTAAGAAAAATTACTATGAAGTAATTGTGTACAAATAAATGTCTTAACACAATAAATTTGATAAAATGAAAGCATTGTAGTTTTTAGATGTTAAAAAAATTAAGTAAACTGTTAAAATTGAATGTTTCTCAAATAAATCTAATTGTTTTAAATTCCTTGAATTAAATCATTGACACCCTGGCTTGCATCAAATTTCAGTATTGATTATTTGAATTGTTTTTCTGTAATATAATGTTAGCAGTTTTTAAGTCTATAAAATATTAATTACTTTATGTAATTCTAAATATTCATCTACCTTCTAACAATTTTAAATAGTATCTTCTAATTTTGTTTAAAAGTTTTTGTTAAACTGCTTTAACATCCTCTTTTAATTTTTTTTTTATTCGTTATAGGTTGAAGAACGACCCACGATTGTACTTCTTGTTGCTGGTTTGAAGAAGGATGCTCAAAGTTTAATTATTGAGGCAATATTTTATATGCTATATAATTTCATAAAAAAATATTTACATTTTGTTTCGACTCCTGCATCTTAGCATTCACTACTTTTTATTGAAATTTGTAGAAAAAATTTATGATGAATTAAAACTTATAAGTAATTTTATTTCATTGTTTTAGGGTGTATCTTTAGTGTGGGAATCTTATAAACTGGATCCATATGTTCAACGTCTAGCTGAAAACGTGTTTAACTACCAAGAAAAGGTAAATATTGATAATTCATTACCTTTTTGTCTTTTATTATAATAATAATGGAGTGTTGTTTAGTAATTATGCATGACATCTCTTTTAGGTAGAGGATCTTTTATCAATTGAAGAGCAAATTGATATTGATGTCCGTTCCCTAGAAACATGTGCTTACAGTACAGGTGTGTTCCAAGATATCCTCAATAAAATACAGAAGGCAGTGGATGATTTAAGCCTCCATCAGTATTCAAATCTTCACTTGTGGGTTACCAAGTTGGATGAAGAAGTAAGTTAGAGTGTGAAATGTTAAATCCTCATTTGTGGGGGGTTTTATGAAGAAATTAATTTTATTTACTACTTTAGTTTAATGTTTGATAATTTATTGCATCTTACTTTTTGTTATTTTTAAAAATTATATATTGGCTCATTTACAATGATTAAATGGTGAATTTTATATTTATTATTGACTATTTTTCTATCCATTGATGTTTCACATTAAACATTTTAGGTCGAAAAGAAACTTGCTCTCCGGCTTGAAGCAGGAGTCAAGGCCTGGACAAAAGCATTGGAAGGAAAAAGTCAACAAGAAGCAGACATTGCAACTGATACCGACATAAGCACTGCACACAAACTTGGTGGGGATCCACAAATACAGACTTTAATACATGAAATTCGCATTACCAATCAAGTGATTTATGTGAATCCTAGTGTTGAAGAAGCTAGATTTAATGTTATGCAGCAGCTGTTTGCTTGGGAAAATGTTGTACTATTACAGACTCGTATACAAAGCTCAAGATATCAGGTAAAGGTTTTGTTTATTTCTTTTGTGAAAACTTCTAAAACTGTTTAGAATACTCCTGCTTTGTTTCTTCTCTATTGTTTATTTTTTAATCAAAATAATATTGTTTGAAGTTTTTACTGTATAAAGGGAAGAGAGTTTTCCTCCTTTTCTTGTTTTTTATATAACATTTTCTTTCTTTGTCCCTATTTCGAGGATCCAAATTTTTCTGATCTGAACCAGTTTTTTCTGCAAAAAGTATATTTTTCCTCATGTGTAAACAAAATTTTTTTCCTCTTAGCTCCCCTTTCCTCACAGATTACTTCACAAACATCTAATATTTTAAATGTAATTATTATATAGTATGAGAAATTTCATTGTATCTTTAAAATTATTGAATCGTTCTTCCTGCTTACATTTTTGTTTAATTTTTGTGTATTCCTTCTGCAAGCTTTTTTAAGGAATTTTTGAATTTCCTCTTTTTGCTCTCTGATCACTCTCATCCCTGTGTATATGCATATTTACTTCATTACTCTATTTAATTTCATCGGTTTATTTTAACTTATATGTCATCAAATTTTCTCCATCAAAATGATTATGTATTGTTTAATAGTTATAAAATTCTCAATCGGGTGGAGAAATTTTTCAAAGTCTACAATTTTTCCCAAAACTTGGTACATTTTCCCTATGCATTTACTATTTTGTATATGTTATGGCAACAAACAAAGCTTAAAGTATTATAGTGTATTGCTGGGAATCCAATTGCCCTGGTCCATATTCTAAGCAGTTTCTTATTAACTCTTCTTGCAGAACAAGTAGATAGGAGCCGTTTCATGACCAATTTCCTAAGCGGACTATACTATTTTGAGAATCTAATTTGGACAGGTTCTATTACCTCCACCTCTAATGATGAAAAATATGGTCAAATGTTAAAAGCTTTTGTCATTCCACAAATACAATAAAGACCTTGCTTGGGGCTCAATAATTTTTATGTAAAATTGAGCATGGATACATATTGATATATCAGCACCTTTTAAGCCAGCATTTTGATAAAGCGAAGGTTATCAGTCAATAGGCAGAAGGTCGCCCCATTTCCTGGACCACACCAACAAAGTTTAAACTATGGTTTGAACCAAGTGGTTTTTTTTTTCTTCAAAAGAAAACTAATTGGTTTTTTTAAAGAATGATTTAAAGTTAAATTTTTATTTAGATATTTATAATTAGACGTTTCAAATTATTTGATGGTGTAAATAACTTCTATTTTTAACCAAAAGTTTCCCATTCCGAAGTTATCTTTTTCAAAAGAAATTTATTGCAGGGCTGCCACAGGCGACTAAAAAGGCTACTAAAGCGACTATTTTTGTGGCCAGGCGACTATAGCAACTATTTCAATGAAAAAAGGGCCCAAAGCGACTATTTTGAGCAAAACCTTCAACTATTTTTGGGCTCAGGCGACTATTTTTTTTAAAATTGGATATTGTCCGATAGCAGGACGGAAAAAAACGACACTAAGGTACTAACAATTTTATCAAAATGGTGATTTTTTTTAAGGGGGTTACCACTCTTTCAGCGAAACTGTTCTTATTCGCTGGTAGAGTGGTCACTTTGTTAGTCCGACGATAGTAACTTCACGCAAGATTGTTGTTTTTGACTGCAACCGCGGTCATTTTCGACTACCTGTTAGGTTCCAATGTTTTATCTTTCGCCGTGCAAGGCAACAGCATACACAATTATATTCTCAAATATCAAATTATTTCGCTTTATTTACTCTAAAAAAAAATTAATTTGTGGAATTTGCCCTAAGTGCCGGAAGAAAGTGCCATAGTATGGACATTATTGATGTTATTAGACGTTATGTCCAAGATTTGTGATGAACGATTTCTCCGTGTAGGTCAATCAATACAGAATGATTAGAATTTCAATGTTGTAGCTAAATTTATGAATAATTAAATAATTGAAATTTTTAAGCAATTAATTTAATTACTTTGAATGTAGCTTAAACAGGGTGGCGACAGAACCAGGAATTCAGGGAAATGTCAAGGAATTTCGTAAAATTACTCTTTAATCAGGGAATTTTGAAATTTTCGAGTTTCTCTTCTCGCGTACCCCGTGTAAGTGCGGACATCTGTCCCGACTCGCGTCACACACACACACACACACACACACATATATATATATATATATATATATATACATAGTTTTTATAGTTGGCCAATCGATTTGGATGTACAAAGTTTCCGAACTTTTTCTACCTCGGCAGCTAAGCCAAACCAGCCAATCCCCCCCTCCTCGGCCTACAACCACAAGTTCATGTTCCGCTTTTTTTTTTTTTTTTTTTCCCTTCTTTTTTTTTTTACTTTCTGAAATTATTGCTATGTTTGGAACTTGCACATTATTTCTGTTATTTTTGGTTATCCTATAACTTCGCGTCCGCCAGTGTCTTATTGTTAAAAAAATCTGCAAACTTCAATCTGCTTGCATCCTTTACAGACATGATTTTTTTTCTTCTTGCCTTGCGTTTTTTATCAACAGAATATATTAGAACCCTAATTATTTACGTATTATTTCGGTTAGATTTTTAGTAATCCTATTATTTAGAAGCGCGACCACCAGTAGATTTATTGTTTAAAAAAATCCTCCAACTTAAGTCTAACTGCATTCTTTACAGACATGATTATTTTTCCTTTTATCTTGTGTTTTTTATCATTAGAATATATTAGAATCCTAAATTCCTTAATATTTCAAATTGATTCCATCATATTTTTCGTTTTTATTAATCCTTTACAGCACTGTGTTATAGATGTGCAACAAATCCATAGGCATTCATAAGCAAAATGGGTTAGATCCTGTACTTTTTTTGTTCCTAATTTTTGACATTTTATTTAACGTAATTAATTGAAAGTGATATGTGTTTTTTATTTATATGTTTAATATAAATCAAACAAAGAATGAAAGTATCATCCTCCCCCTCCAAAAAATTGAAAAAGAATCTGAATGCTCTACTGCATACATTCAGACAAAGGATCATGGAATTTTTAAAAAAAGTCATTACATTCCCCCCCCCCCCTGCCAAATACTGTGCTTGTCATGTTTTATGAAAACGATTTTTTGCCTCATTTAATATGTACTTTTGTGGTTAAGATGTGTTATAACTTCAAAATCCAAAACACATAATTTTTCATGAAATATATGTACCTAGTGAAATTTGTGACTGAATAGCAAAATGCTGATTATTTAAGTTTCATGTTCATGCATGCCCAAGTTTAGTAAATATTTAAGACACTGGTTAAAATTTATGTTATTAACAGGATACAGCCTATAACATACATGAAAGAAAATAACATGTTTTTTTTTTTAATTAAAAAGAAAAATATTGTACTACTTTTGCTTTTCTTGAAGATAGCAAGTATGGGTGTAGTTTGTAAATGGTTTATGTGAATTTTGTATTTTTTTCTTGATGTTTTCCATTCTTTTTCGTGCTCTAAAGATGCTGGTTTCGATTTTTAGCCTAAACTTAAATTTTGTTGCAATTATATTTTGATATGTAAATGTAATTCTATATAGTCAAATGTATATATTTTTAAATTGCCCATTATTTTCTTTGTTTTTTTTTTAAATGATAACATCGACAGAGATGCACATCAGGGAATTTTGTTTCACAAATTGTGTAGCCATTCTGTTAAAAATTTAAAAACTGGCCCTAAAGAAATTCGATTGCCATTGCCAATATATAGTATAATTGTTTAAACATGGTACTTGTTTTTCTAAAAAAAGTTGCTTGACTTTGGAAGTTAAAAAAAAAGTTATCTTGTTTTTTCAATTGATTTTTACCTTCGCTTTTGCGTGAAGTTTAGTTTTTTTTTTAATCTTGGGTATTGTCTGGGAGTAAGGTTGAGTTGCCAACTTCCATCGCAATATATAAATATGACAGCGCCTCCCCCAAGACACGTGCCTTTTACCGTATGGAATGTAATGTTTTAGACACTATTTTAAATCGAAAGAAGAGTGTTTCTGGGTTTTCGTGTTTTATGTATATCTACTGTTTTATTCCGATCTTATTAAAAATTATGAAAAGTGAGGCTACTATTTTCAAAGTCTGAGACTACTATTTTCAATGCCTGAGACTACTATTTTGGCTACTATTTTTAACATCTGAGGCTACTAAAGCAACTATTTTCAAAGCTTACAGTCAGTGGCAGCCCTGTTATTGAAAATGTAACAGTTATAGATTGATGGCAAATGCAAGAAACTGATATAAAAAAGTTTAATGCTGATGTATCAAAAGAATTTTGAGTAATTCTTACTGCAAAAAATACTACAGCGAACGTTAAGAGAATGGTTTTTTTTTTTTTTTTTTTTTTTTTTTGTGGAGTTGGTAACAGATTGAGTTTGGAAAAAGTTGAAAAATTTGTTTTTTTCGTTCACTACGTTAAATCCTAAATTCGCGTTCAAATGGGAATAAAGAAATAAGAATTGAGGACTAGAAATGGAAAACAAACTAAGTACCAAAAAAATCGTAAATCTTTTTTTTATGGAAAAATGCCATAAAGACCCAATTCTAAACAAAGTGGAGAACGCCCAAAGTGCAAACTCCGGTATCAACCGTTTAAATTCAATCTGGTACTTAGTCATAGCACCAGATGTAAATGTTTTTCATTTTTCGGCTTTCCTGAAATTTTTTCTTTTTTGGACTTGGGTCATTTTTTATTTCTAGTCTTCAATTCTTTCTACAGTCGAACCCTGCTATAATGAACACGAGATATAGTGAACACTTGGTTATAGTGAACTTTTTTAGTGGTCCCGACCGAATTCCTATTTAACTAATGTTATTTTATATGCTTATAGTGGACAACTGGGGAAATGGTAGTTTGTTTATAGTGAATTCAAATTTCATTTCCTCAGATTTTTTTTCTTTTCAATTTTCCGACTTCAAATTGGCACGAGTTGGGAGTGCAAATAACAGCATTCCTTTACATTGTGCAAATTTCACTCTTTCATACTCATCGTCTTGAACTAAAGGGAATGACTGGTTAAGCAGCATTTCTCTTCTTCCCTTCTCCCGGTTGAAGGAACAAACCTCCCTTTGTCTTCTCCCCTTCCTCGCAATTCTAGTATGAAGCCTCTGCCCACTATCATTAAACACTCTTCCCCTTCAATTCCCTATTCTTTACAATTGGTAAGTGGTAACATTTCAAAAGTCTCCATTTGTCCCTCGATCCTAATCCAACCCTGATTAACTGTCAAGAAATCAGTTTTTTACAATAACTTTTTATCTTAGAGTCTCCCCCCCCCCCCCAAACTTTAATACACCTTTGTTTATATTGGATTTGCTATTTTTGTGCAGTAAATTTTTTATTTTTTCCTAATATCTATATATTTGTTTCGGAAATGTTTTATAAATATTTAATGCTTCTAGCCATTGATTCATAGTTTGTTTGTAATGATGTTTTTGGTTACATATTTATAGTTTGTTAGGATGTTCTTGGTCACAAATTTTCTCTACTTAAATCTTACAATTGTTTGTTTTTCATACATTTAACAAAAGTGTTTTATAGGTCGGTCTTGATCGGCCAGTGTCTGAATCTTACCGAAATCTACTGAGGAAAATGCCTGATGGGGCAGCTACATTAGAAGCAGCCTATCAAGAGATAGAGAATAAAATCAAACAAATGGATTCTTATGTCAAGGAATGGCTTCGTTACCAAGCATTGTGGGATTTACAACCAGAAGCACTCTATTCAAAACTTCAGGAAAACATCAGTCTTTGGATGAATACCTTGGTGGAAATAAAGTACTTAATTTCTTTTTCTATTGATCTGCATTTGAAATAGAGATCAGATACCACTTTTTATATATTAGATGCCCTAAACATTTTGGCCTTCCTAAGCATAGACTAGTTATATATTTACCCATTTACATCTAAAGCTGATATGGTAGATCTGTTCACACACACACCAAGATACTATCTGCACTTTTAAATTGTTTGGTTATATTTTCTAAGTATAAATATGACAGATTACTTTTAGCAATAAATAAGTTCACTCGATTATATTCGTAGTAGGCATATGAAGTAATATTTTTGCTCCTTGTAACAACTGCAAGTGTTCTCATAGATGGCTGTAAATTTGTTTCCATAGATTTATTAATTTTTATTTTTGATAGATATAATTTAAGGGGGTATTCTGGTTTAGAAGCCCGAATTTTAGGTATTTTTTCGGACGCGATAAAAATAAATAAATTATTTTTACTATACATTTTTTTATAAGCTTTTTATTGATATTTTAAGAATACAAAACATTAATAATATAAGAAAAAAAAATTAAATTTCAAAAAACTGCAGGTCGGCAAAGTGGGGACTGATGGAAAAATGGCTTGTCCTGGTGTGCAGGATATAAATCCTTCCCATGACCTGAAATGGAAATCCATGAATAATTCGTAAAGAGGAAGGGTGTAGTTATCGCACTACGAAACGTTTTTGAAAAATAAAATTTTTTTTCACGAAATGGCGGTGGTTTGAAAAAAAAGTTTCGTATTTTCCCTGTTTTTTTGTCGTTCGGAATTTTTTAAAAATACAATTTTTTTTTTTTTTTAAACTCTTCGTAGTGCGATACTATAATGTATAAAGAAGCTCTGTGTAAAATTTCAAGTGAATCGGTTGAGTAGAATTAAAGATATCATGCACACCGTTTCCAGAAAAGTAGTTACGAGAAAAACGAGTTTAAAGTTTGAGGACTAATCGCGCGCAGTCGGAGTCGTTTACTGACGTTTTATACTCACTTGTTATTAATTAAATTTCACACTAAAAATATATTTTTTCACGTCACTGATTTCAGAATACTTACGTTTGTACAGCGAGATAGTCGAAACAAAACTGAACTTAACTGAGCACTTAGTATAAATATATTTGAACTAAATTGGTTCAAACGATCACCCAGTTCCCGAGTAGTGAATTTTGAGAAATATACATCGAGTGAAGAAAGTACATCGAGTACAAAAGACCTTGGCGGCCAGAGTTAGCCGATCGTCTATTGTTTGCTCGCGCGACCCGGCTGCGAAACGGTTTTGTCGACGCGTCATAAAATGAGCTTTAACTCCGAAAATAATTCGAATTTCGAAAAATCCTTTTAGGGACATTTTCTTGAAGGGTTATACTATGAAAATATGCACACAAAAAAAAATCGATTTTTTTCGAATTTCTAAACCAGAATACCCCCTTAATAAAAAGTTTAACCATAAAAGTTTACTAATTAAATTGGTGGTTATTATTTTTCAAGCCTATGAGTTTCTAAAAATTTTATAAGTTGTGTTAATTTATATATTAAAAACCTAGTATAATGTTATGAACATAATTTGTCTTTTTACTCTTGTCATTATGATGTGCACTATGCATCCTGCGATTTCACAGTGGCTAATATTTTATGTTTTTTATTTTGTATGTTTCCAAACTGCTGCGACTAAAAGTGTTAGAATCGTGCATAGTGAACATAATGAAGAGCACACATTTAAAATTACCAGATCAATTTTAGTATTACTTATTGATACTAACAATATTTTTTTTTTTTCACTTCTCTTGGTAATAGTTGTTTGAAAATAAAATTGAATAATAGAATACACAGTATGTTAAAAATTAAATATAATGTGTCAAATGTGGGCAATAAATGCTAATTTTCTCTAGTTTTTCTAAAATGAATCTGTTATAATTTGAATTCAATCTTCTCATGAGTATTAAAATTTCAGAAAGAAAAGGGTTAAGATGATCAAACAACAGGACTTAAATAAATTTACTTTGAGATTGTTAAAAAAAAAAAAAAAAAAAAAAAAAAAAAAAGATTTTCCTTTCTTGCTTTTAATTGCTTATTTTCTGTCAATTAGGAAGTCGAGAACAACTTTTGATACAACTGATGTAAGAAAAGAGATCGGGCCTGTGATAATTGAATATGCTAAAGTAAGAATTAAAAACCTACTTGAATAATCTTAAATAATACATGTAAATCAATGTATTAATAAAATTTATGTATTTAATTTTTTTTTTTATGTGTTTCATTTGTAGGTTCAATCAAAAGTATCTCTCAAGTATGATTCATGGCATAAAGATGTTCTCGGAAAATTTGGTTCTTTACTAGGCAATGAAATGGCTGTTTTCCACACAACTGTATCAAAAGTAAATATATTCGAGTCTTCTAAATCAAAACTTCACAAATCAGTGTTGTTAGTTCTTTATCTAAAGATTAATTATATTTTAGTCTAGAGGCGATTTGGAACAACAATCTATTGAAACTGATTCAACATCTGATGCTGTTACATTCATTACCTACGTACAGTCTCTCAAAAAGAAAATGAAAGTGTGGGACAAGAAAGTAGAGGTAATTTATCTGATTGATTAAATTAATATAAAGATTTAGATATAGAATCCTATTTACTTTATCTTTTTCAGCTATGAAATCAGAAATTTTACTGAATCACGTTTTACTCTATTTAAGCTGGTATAATTAGCAAAGTAATTTAATGTGCAATGAAATTACTTTTTATTCTGTAGATTTTTGCATTCATCTTCTGTTGTTTGGTAACTTTAAACTTTTTGTTTACAAAATAGATAAATAATAAGAAGAAGTGCATGCATGTTATAATCTAAATGTATATTCCTCTTATATGTCATCTTGGTATTTAGTTTGTGCATGTTTAAGATTCTAGACATTGCATGTCTCCTAACAATATCAGTTACTTTTCTAAATTGATTTCCTATTGTTTTACTATATTGGCATCAATAATAAATATCATTAAATAAATCCTTAAAATGTTCTTGCTTGACTAATATTTTACCAAAATATACACACATGATATCTTATAATAGGAACTTGCTTAAAAAAGCTTGCTGTAAAATTAAAAATACTTGAGATGCTTCAATAACACTGAAAGAACACAAAAGATTTCATGCATTTAAGAAGGAACAAGAATTATATTATACTTAATTTTAACAGTTAATTTCTGTATTTATTAACCTTTATTGTGCAAAATACTTATTTTAAAACATAGTTTTTGACATTTCTGTTTCAATTTCTTGGTAGTTGTACAAAGAAGGTCAAAGGATCCTTGAAAGGCAACGTTTCCAATTCCCTAATTCTTGGCTTCACATTGATAACGTTGAAGGAGAATGGTCAGCATTTAATGAAATCCTTCGCAGAAAGGACAGTGCAATTCAAGTGCAAGTCGCAAGTTTGCAGGTAAAAATTGTTGCAGAAGATAAAGCTGTCGAGGCACGCACCAATGATGTTCTTAATGAATGGGAAAAATCAAAACCAGTTGAAGTAAGTTTGTCATTTCTGCTTATATGTTTTATACTAATTACACATTATTAACAACTTTGCAAGCAATTTAATCTTGTTTTATAGTTTAGGAAAATCTTTTTTCTGTTAAGGAGCAAATTTTTTGTACTCGGGCAAATTAACTTTCAATTTGTATTTGATGATTACTACAGGGATCTCTTAAACCCCAAGAAGCAATGGGACATCTCTCAATTTTCGAGTCCAAATTCAGCCGTTTGAAGGAAGACAGAGACAATGTTATGAGAGCTAAAGAGGCACTGGAACTTCAAGAACCAGGTATGTTTTTAGAAGAAATAAAAAAATCCTTGTTTAAAATTGTTGCTGTGTGTTATTTAAAATGACTTAAAGGATTCAAGTTAATATTCTAATTTGTCTATTTCATTGCATTACTATAAACAGATATTTTGTCAGATGGTTTACAATAAAATTCAAAGTACCTTATTTTATACTCTTTAAAAGACATTTTCTTCAAGTACATTTAAATTAACTCACATATGCTACTAAAGGTACTTATACTAATAATCTAACAGCTAAAAGGCATTGTCTAGTATTTTATTGTGATAGTAGTTAAACAGAAATTAAATAAATGCGAGCAAAAAATTTAACAAATCACACTATTTAGTCAATACCTAATTTTAGTTCAACTAATTAATAAAATTTGAACATATAATATTTTGATTAAGGTTTATAAGTAACCTTTTGATTTTGCTTTTAATCAATTTTTAGGTCTACTCAGTGCTACAGATGAGAGATTGCAAGTAGCTTTAGAGGAATTGCAAGATCTGAAAGGTGTATGGTCAGAGCTCGCTAAGATATGGGATCAGATTGATCAAATGAAGGAACAGCCATGGTTATCAGTTCAGCCAAGAAAAGTGAGATAATTTAAAACCTGATCAAATTAAAGTCTAGATCTCTTTGCAACTATATGCTTAAAGGATTAATTATTTTATATACTTATTTAAAAAACTTTAATGCTAGTTCTGACTAACCATAACTTGTCTGAACAAAATTTAGAAATGCCACTCAATCGCGCCAGCTACAATTTGTACTGATGGTTATGGCTCATGAACTTTTAGTTAAATTCTACAAATGCTTATTTTAACACTTGAAAGGCATGCATTGTATGTACTTAAAACCAGAGTAAATTAAATAGTTACTATTTGCAACAATACTTTTGCCTTTTTATTTAAAATTTTTATTTATAGCTACGACAACACCTGGATAGTTTGTTGAGTCAGCTGAAGGAACTCCCTGCTAGATTACGACAGTATGCCTCTTATGAGTATGTTAAAAGAACTCTTCAGAACTTCACAAAAGTATGTGTTCTATTTCTCCTATTAAGATATCATTAGTACACTTTTGATGTGTTTGTTTTGCTAACTTTGTAATTATTTTACAGGTTAATATGCTTATTGTTGAATTGAAATCCGATGCCTTGAAAGAGCGACATTGGAAACAATTAATGAAACAACTTCGGGTGAATTGGGTGCTATCCGATCTCAATCTTGGTCAAGTGTGGGATATTGACCTTCAAAGAAATGAATCTATCATTAAGGGTGTTATCCTGATTGCTCAGGGAGAAATGGCTTTGGAGGAATTTTTGAAACAAGTATGAGATGTTACAAGACTTTACTGCCATCCATTATATCTTACTTTTTGCAGGGCATGTTGTAAAAGTTTGTCATCTTTCCCACAGGTTCGAGAAGCTTGGCAAAACTATGAGTTAGATTTAGTAAGTTACCAGAACAAATGTCGTCTTATAAAAGGATGGGACGATTTGTTTACTAAAGTTAAGGAGCATATCAATTCAGTTGCTGCCATGAAACTATCTCCTTACTACAAGGTAATGTTTTATTTCTAAATACTTTGTTAAAATATTTAAAGAAAAATTAATAACTCTGTGTTACATTGTTATAGTAATAGTTTTTAATTTTTTTTTTTAAATATTTACTTTTTTTAATTTGGAAAAATTCCTTAAATTTTGCTAATTCTGTTTTATAAATTTATTTATAGGAATTCGAGGAAG
Source organism: Linyphia triangularis (assembly GCA_963978545.1). Taxonomy (NCBI): domain Eukaryota; kingdom Metazoa; phylum Arthropoda; class Arachnida; order Araneae; family Linyphiidae; genus Linyphia; species Linyphia triangularis. Next base: position 82,860,701 of record OZ021724.1, on the reverse strand, counting down.
ATGCTCTGGCTTGGGAAGAAAAACTCAACCGCATTAATGCCTTGTTTGATGTTTGGATTGATGTGCAAAGACGATGGGTGTACTTGGAGGGTATATTTTCTGGAAGTGCAGATATTCAAACTCTTCTACCTGTTGAAACATCACGATTTCAGAGGTAAACTACCTTGAGGAAATAGTATAAAGTGTTATGGTTTACCATACAGGCTTTTTTAGTATTTTATTTAGTTCAATCTTGTAAAACATGTTCTGAATTTTTAGTATAAGTGCTGAGTTTTTGACATTGATGAAGAAAGTTACAAAATCACCATTGGTTATGGATGTTTTAAATATTCCTGGAGTTCAACGCTCGTTGGAAAGATTGGCAGACTTACTGGGAAAAATTCAAAAAGCTCTTGGAGAATACTTAGAAAGAGAACGTTCCTCTTTTCCCAGGTAAATTTTTACTCTCAATTCTTTTAACATTTTATTTCAAAATTATAGTGTTAATACTAGCTTTGATATTGCAAGTTAAATATTGAAATTGTCAAATGCAAATTTATATTTTTTTGGAAACAGTAAATGTTTGCCTGTGGCTATATTTTAAAAGCATCTATCAGCAGGTTACAAAGATCTTTGAAAAAGTATTCATTATGTCTCGCAAACTGTAGTTAAATCAAGAGTGTGAAACGTCGAAGAACTTTCATTTACATTAAATTACAGGACAGTACTTTGAAATTTTATGATTTAGCATAATTCACTATTTGTATTTTCATATCTTCATTGAAATTTATTAAAACCTCTTCAGTTTGGAAACTTAGGTAATTATTATTTACACATCTCACCTAATTACTGAGCTATACATTGTCAAGTAATGAGCACTATTGACATGTATGCCAAGTTTGAACATCATAGCATGATTTGTTTTGGAGTTCCCTCTGTTGTATAAATGAAAGTAAAAACATGCCTTTTAATGATGATTTTAATTTACAGGTGTTACATTTATTTGTTTTTAAATCTGCTATATTAACTTCGATTTTTTTTTTTGTCAATGGCTGACATATCTGTAACGACCTTATTAACCCTTTACCTCCATCCAATCAGGCTGAAATTTGGCAGATAGATTCGATATTAATGACAATGCATTCTATCAACTTTTGATCATTCTCACTAACAGGTCGTTTTTGCAGAATAATAATAAACCAACTTGACTTGCTATCATCCAATTGCGCTGAACTAGCATTTAACTGATCATTGAAGAAACTCTTTCCTGTTACCCAAATTGTTTTAATAAATTAATAATAAAATAAATTGTTTTAATAAAAAAATAATTATTTGGTTGTGAGTGCATAAATTCACATTAATTTTTAAAGAATAAATTTTAAGAAGTAGTTTACCGCATATTTGGTTGATAGAGATGTTTTTAATATTTAAAATTAGTTGATAACACCAAGTACATAGTGGAAACAGGAACAGCACTTTGTTAATGAATATATAAAAATTGGCAATGCATATAAAGGATTTCTGTTAAAAACTTTTTTTTTGGTATTATTTATGAAATAACAATGGTTTTAGAATAAGTTATTTGAAAAGCGTGTGTTAAATAATGTCATTACTGTACAATAAAAAAAAGTTTGGAAGCAAGTTCAAACATAAGTTTGAGTACATGTCTATTAAGAATATTTTTTACTATTTCTGTACTTGTTATTTATTATTTATTTTATTTTCAGATTTTATTTTGTGGGTGATGAAGATTTGTTAGAAATCATCGGAAATAGTAAAAACATCCCACGTCTACAAAAGCATTTTAAAAAGATGTTTGCTGGAGTTGCTGCTATTATACTGGAAGAAGAAGACACAGTTGTCACAGGCATTGCTTCTAAAGAAGGAGAAGAAGTAGGAAAAGGATTTATTTCAAATATATATTTATATATTTCATATTAAATGTATATGATAATTGCGAATGATCATATTTTTAAGTTTGTGTAGGGTAAATAATTTATTTGTTACTATAGTAATATTTTTCACATTATTTCCTAGGTAATCTTTACAAACAGAGTTTCTATTAAAGAACACCCCAAAATCAATGAATGGCTGTCATTGATAGAAAAAGAAATGCGTCTTACTCTTGCTACTCTCTTAGCTTCTGCTGTTTCTGGCATTGGTCCATTCAAAAGTGGAAAAATTGACCAGCGAGAATACATGAAATGGGTGGACAGCTATCAAGTATGATGTCTTAACAGTTTTTAAATCTACTTAAATAATTTAAAGAAATTTTGTCCCTTTCTTTTAGAAAAAAAAATTTGTTCATTTAAAAGTTCAATCATTATCTTGACATATCCAGGCCTATAAGTGGAGACCGAAGCAGGTTGTTATAATTTTTAAAAGTTTTAAAGTGTATAATTTCCTTTTTCATCTTTAGTATGCGACATTTAACCCGATTTCCCTGTTGTTTTGTCAGATCACATTTTTTTTTACAACTTGCACCAATACTTATTTAGTTGTTAAGACTTGGGTGTTGCAAGTTACGAGTTATTGAAATGGTAGAAAGGTAACATTCTAAACTTTTCAGTGTATTACATTAACTACTGACTAAACCCAAAAATTTATGTTAATAAAGGTATTGATAAAAAAAAAAGCTTTTGAAGTAAACCAGTAATTTAAATTCAAGAAATATTTTTCCACTTTTTTAGACAAATTTCATTTGCCCCTCTATTATAAGTATGATGTCTGAAGAACGTTTCTTATTATTCTATTCTATCGTTAGTTTCTTATTATTTTATAATTTCTAGATTCACCTTAAATGAGCTACACAACTTCTTACAAAATTGTCAGGGTTGATTATTTGTTTTTTGTGACAGCTAGTTCTAAACTGACATTTCAGAAAAATACCATGTAACCTAACCTCAATATTTAATAATGTGCAGGGATGAGTTTCTTCCGCCATATGGCGGAATTCCGCTTTTTTAATTTTTTAGAAAAAAAAAGAATTCCACTTTTTCAAAGAAAGTTCCGCTTTTCTAATTCCTGAAAAAAATCCGTGTTTTCCAGTTTTTTCTATCCCACGGTAAAATTACTTTTTTCTATGGTTAAACCACGAAGCAGCTTCACTTCCGAAAGATCGGGAAACCTATCGCTCAGGGGTCGCATCACATTCCTGCCTTATTTCTGCTCCAAGTACAAAAATCCACTGAAATGCATTTTTTAGTCAGATTGGCGCTCAAACTCACATTTTGTACATTTCCAACTGCGCCGAAATTTGATTCTTTTGTGTCATTTTTTTCTCTGCTCAAAATGTAAATTCCTTCTTACGATTTCACGCGATTAACGTATATTAATAATGCGCTTGCTTCGAAGTCTGACATCCACGGAACTATCGTTTATTTACGTTAGTATGTGTTGCTTGTTTTCGTTAAGCGTTACACTGATGTAATGTCCGCTACTGCCGAAATTTGTGCGACTAGGACGTGCGTTATCGCTATGATTTAGGTTGCTGTGGTGACCATTTTCCCGGAGTATTACGCCGATATAACAGCGTTATTGCTGAGAATTGTTCCTGTATCTTCGGCGCTAACGCTAATATTTACGTTATGTGATGGGCATTGTCGTTGAGTGCTACCCTTTTATAAAATCTGAGATTTGCACCGATGTTACCGAAAGAATGTTGATATTACCATGATTTGCGCTATCGCCGAGATTTTGTGATGGTTATTTTCGTCGAGTGTTACGCCCATACAATAGCGTTATTGTTGAGAGTTGCTCTGATATCTTAGGTTCCAACTTTGATATTTCAGTTGGCGGGAGAGTTGTTTTCGTGGAATGCAATACTTTGATAACATCCGATATTACTGAGATTAGCTCTAGTACTACCAAGAAAATGTCAATATTACCGAAATTTGTGCAGATATCGTGGACACTATCGCCGATACACACATTGTTGCGATTTTCATTTCGGCTGATATTTAGATTTTCGCCGGTATTGCAAGCTCTATTGCTTTCGTTAGAGTGATGGTCATTTTCGCCGAGATTTACACTAATACAATACCGGCTATTACCGAGATTTTCAACACCGTTTTGTAGCCATTCGCTTAGACTTCCGTATATGCGATAGCTGTTACATCCGTGATTAGTGCCTGTTTAAGGATCGATTTCGGCGTTTCATGTGAATCTATACTGAAATTTTGATATCATTTTGTATAAAAATGATATAAAAATATTTTGAAAATTAGTCCCAATTAAAAAATTTCTAATTAAAGCTGTGTTGAAAGGTATTATTTTAACTGCAATTGTTATGTACAATTGTTTGTTGCTTTTTATTTTATTGAACAAGCTGAATGTTAGGAATAAAAATTTAAATATAAAGATTTTAGTACTTAAAATGTTGCTTTTAAGTTTAGAAAACTAGGTTTAATTATATTCGGCCTGTTTGTCAATATAGTATAGTTGCTTAAAGTTGTTTGACTTGTTGAACATTTGAAGTTTTACCGGATGCCATCGCTTTTAAAGATTTTTTTTTTTAAGACATACCATGCCCGATGACATCACAAAGTGTATCCCTACATCTAGGTGCCTCTATTTTGAACCATTTTTCTCACGGACAGACAGAGAAGGTGCAGTGTTTTAAACGCACATGGAAAACCACAATTTTTTAAAGTATAGCTTAAAATGTGTTTTACGCATAAAACGTTTGGAGTTTTGTTTTCAGCTTTTTGATTTTTTGTCAAACTCATCCCTGAATATGAGATCACAGGAATATAGTTTAGGCGTTAACTTCATTGAATAAAAAGTGAATTGTCAAGAGTAAATTTTACTTACAACAGCAAAAATACCAGCAACGAAATCTAGAGAATTGTTGCTGTGCACATAAAATTATGTACACACACTTGTAATAATATAAACTCTGAATAATTCTAGTTATGACTGCTATGTGGAATCAGTGGCTGGAAACTGAGACGTTTAACTGAGAATCGTTTCTAAATGATTTAAAAAAAAAAATTTAAAAAATCTTGACCTTTTCAAATAAGTTGAAAGGATTTAATGTCTTAAAAGCTTTCTCCCTTTCTTTCAGTCTCAGATTGTAGTTTTAGCAGCCCAGATATCTTGGTCAGAAGATATTGAAAGTGCCTTACAAGCTATCTCAAATGCTGGAAATAATAACTTAGAGCCTCTACGCGAAGTGTTAACTGCAGTTGACTCTACTCTCACTGTTTTGGCGGATTCAGTGCTTCAGGAACAACCGCCACTAAGACGCAAGAAACTTGAACATTTGGTAACTATGAATTTCTTGGGTATTTCCTACAAAGTTTTATATAGGTTTAATATAGGTTACCTTTAAGGTTGTTTTATTAGAAAAACTGCTTTATAACAAACTCTTTTTCATTAAAACAACAAATTTAAACTTATAGCAGTGATGTCGATGAGATAACAAACTTGTAAATGGTTAAGTATTTACGATTGTAATAATACGAAACGGTTTAAAGAAACAACTTTATTAGTTAATACGCCATTCTCCAAAACTCAAACTGCTATCTTAAAATCTATAGAACACAACTACCAAGGTAAAGCGCGAGGATATCTAGTTGTGACGGCACGAGGATATCTAGTTGTGACAGCACGAGGATATATTCATCCAGCTAGAGATGCACGAGGATATATTTATTCTGCTACAGACTCCCCCTCTGGGTCCGAAGTCGTTCCGACCAGGAGCCAGACACAGAAATGTTCTTGTGATCTTATTTTGGTGAAAGTGAATCTGGGATTGCAGCTTTCTTTTTAGGCCGTCCGCATTTTCGAAGAGGTACTTCTGGCTGAGAATCTTGACCTTGGTAAGGAGACAGTGCTGAACTATGATAAGTACCCAATGGCACAACAAGATTGTCTTGATTACCCACTTCGTATGTTGTTGGAGATCTTTGAGTCAATATTACATATGGTCCGTCTCTTCTCGGCATAAACTTCGATGTTTTTCCATGTTTCTTGTTGTTTAAATGATGTGATGTAACCCATACCATATCGCCAGGAATGTAACGAGGTCCTTCTTTTCGAGATTTATCAGCATAGTCTTTTCGACGATCCTGCTGTATCTCTACCCTCTCCCGAATTCCTTTCAATGTCTCAGCAAATCTTTTAAGGTAGGGTGTTATTTCTGGGACAAAGTTATCATTCTGAATGATGGCTCTTAGATCACGAGAAACATCATCAGGAGTCCTCATTTCTCTACCAAAATGTAGGTAAGCAGCAGTCTGTCCTGTACTTTCACATTTCGACGAGTTCATGGCAAACCGAATGGAAGGCAACCGCTCTACCCAAGTGCTGTGGTCATTACCGACCAATATCGCTAGGCGCGGCTTTAGATCCCGGTTTTTTCTTTCGACAGGATTTGCTTGAGGGTGATAGAAGGGAGTAAGACTCTGTTTTTTGTCAAGGAAATACAACAGTTGTTGCATTATAGCGCTTACGAATTGCGCACCATTGTCACTAATGACACGACGACTGAGCCCATATCGAAGAAAAACTTCATTCAAGAGCGTAAGCGCACACTCTTTTGCTGCGGATGTCTCAAGGGCAAACAGTTCAATCCATCTGGTGGCGCAGTCTTCGACTATGAAAATCCACTTTTTCCCTCCTTCTCCTTCAGGTAATGGACCAAAGAAGTCGATGGCAATGGTTTCAAACCTTTGGGAATACACAGGTGTTTGTAATAAACCTGAAGGCTTTTGGTTAGAAGCTTTGTATCTACTACAGTCAGGACAATTCTTTACATACTCGGCAATAGTTTTGCGCATTCCAGTCCAATAATATCGAGTAGCTATCCGTTGAAAAGTTCCTTCTATACCATAGTGAGAAGCAGTAGGAGCATCATGATGCTCTTTCAACACCAACTCTTGTTCATGGGAGGGGACAACTAACTGAGCATCTTCCGATTCTGAATCTGGAGAGTACCGGTAAAGAATTCCATTATTCATTAGATAACCCCGTCCAATCTATCTGGAAACATCTGTATCTTTTCCTTCAAAACTTTCAATGATATTCTTTATGTCATCATCTTTCAGCTGTTCAGTTCGTATCTCTGCTGGACGTCGAGTAGGAAAGTCGGCAACAACCCTACATAGGTCACAAACTTCTTTGGATTCATCATGGCAAGTTGGACGTGACAGCATGTCAGCCATAACATTACATTTACCCGGAATGTAAGTCATCTTAACCTTGAATGACTGTAACTGCAAGGCCCATCTGGCAAGTCTTCCAGAAGGAGATTTCAGACTCATGAGCCACTTCAACGGTTGATGGTCAGAAGCAACTGTAACTTCCGATCCATCGATATAGCCTCGAAATTTGTTTAGAGCCCATATGACAGCTAAAGCTTCCCGCTCTGTAGTAGAGTAATTTCTCTCAGCAGAGGTCAACAGACGACTTGCATATTCTACAGGGTGCTTGTCCGCACCATGTCCTTGTAAAAGAACAGCTCCAAGGGCGTAACTACTAGCATCTGTTCTCAATACAAAGGGTTTGTTTTCTTGAACTTGTGAAAGCACAGGAGCTGTGATGAGTCGTTGTTTCAATTCTTCAAAGACCGTTTGCTCTTCTTTACCCCATTTCCAAGTAGCATTCTTTTTAGTCAAGTTATTCAATGGTCTGGCTAACTCAGAGAAATTCTTGATAAATCTTCTGTACCAAGAGCAAGACTGCAAGAAAGATTGTAGCTGTTTTACCGTTTTAGGTGGAGGAATGTTCATGACAGAACTTGTCTTCTCTGGATCTACTTCTAATCCAGAGCTTGTGATCCAGTGTCCAAGAAATTTGACTCGTGAACATGCAAAGTTACACTTCTCCCTGTTAGCACATAGTTTGAAAGTCAAAAGTCTCTGAAATACCTTCCGAAGATCAGCCAGATGTTGTTCAAAGTTTTCAGATAAAACGATAATGTCATCTAAGTATGCCAAAGTTAATACATCAGTTAGCCCACTTCAGAAATGATCGTTGAGCCTCTGGAATGTGGCTGGAGTGTTTCGAAGTCCCATAGCCATACAAATGAATCTAAAAGACCCATACGGAGTAACGAATGCTGTTTTATCTCTGTCAGCAGCAGCGACATTAACTTGATAATATTCTGAACGAAGATCAATTGTAGACATGTATGGAGTATGCTTGGCTGCATGTAGCAAATCGTCCATTCTTGGCAATGGATAGGAATCAGGAACTGTAATCACGTTCAACTTCCTGTAGTCAACGCATAGTCGTATGCTTCCATTAGGCTTTGGCACAAGCACGACTGGAGCGGCGTATGGCGACTCACATTCTTCAATAACTCCTTCTGTCAATAATCGATCCAGTTCTTTTCGAAGAATATCTTTCTTTGGTGGAGGAATCCTATATGGAGGTACGGCTACTGGTGCATGTGTACCGGTATCATTGTGATGTTCTATAAAAGGAGTGGCTTCTCCCCCTGGACGAAACACATAATCGAAATCTTTCAATACAGAATTCAAAGCGTCTCTTTGCTCTCTGGTCAATTGCTGACCCTCTTCGTCACGTAGAGAACACGAATTGATTTTGAAACAAGGTGGAGACTTTAAAGTTGGAGCACTCTTTTCAGATGCCAATTCTTAACATTCATGGGGTCTGTCATTGTAAAACCATACATGTTCTTTTAGGTTTAAAACAACTCCAGCTTCTTGTAGAAAATCGATGCCCAACAATGTTCGATTTTCTTTAGCATCTGGAAGAGCAATCAACTTGATTTGGAATTCTCTTCCTTCAAGTTCAATGGTAACAACAGCAGTGCTTACATTCACCGTAGATTTATGTCCATTAGCCATGTTCATGACTCGTTGTTCAGGTTTGAATTGTACTCCTTGTTCTAAAAGAAGATGATGTAGCATCTCTCCTGCAATACAGTGGCTTGCTCCGCTGTCAGCGCATACAATCCCATGTATTCCATTAATTGAGACCTTCAAGTTAGCAACTTGAAAAGGTGCACAGGATTGGAGTTGAATGTTTCCAAAAGAGGCTTCCTCATCATTTCTTGACTTGGTGCAGGTTGGACATTTGGATTTGATAACGCCTGGTGATCCACATCCATAGCACTTAAAAGTATTTCCTTCATCAGTCTTGAACATCGGCTTGTCCTTCTCGTGTCTTCTAGAGTTGTAGTTATTCTTAAAAGACTTTTGTCTGACGGTATCATCGCTAGATTGGAAATGTAGACTCTTGTTTCCAACAGGTTGATTTTCTTTCTTCGTAGTTTTTCGAAGACTGCAGTAAGCATCCAATTTGTCTGCAAGCTCACTTGGAGACACCCATCCAGTCCATTCATCTAAGAAGTGGTCTCTGAAATCCGGAGGAGCTTTTTTCTTGATTTGATCGGAAATTATCAGATCCTTTAAACTGCAAAAATCTTCGATCCTTAACTCACAAAGCCATCCTTCGAAGTAGCTTCTTATTTCGAAATAAAAATCCTGCCAAGTGCTTTCCTGTCTTTTCTTGTGTTGGCAGAAAAGTTGCTTAAACTTTTCAGCAGAAAGTTTCAATCTCTTCAAAAGCATCTGTTTGACATTCGTGTATTCTTGTGACGTTTCTTCTGATTCTCTAGCTATTAATGTAGCCACTTCACTTGGCAGTGATCCTATTAGGTAGGGTACCCAATGTGTTTTAGGGACTTGCAAGAATTTTAGCTGTCTCTCGAATAGATTCAAAAATATTGCCATGTCATCTTCCTTGGGATTAAAACTTGGAATAAGCCTCTTTAAATCAATTCTTTGTTGATCATATTCTGTGTGAGGGACATCTGCAGATGGTGAAACACATTTTTGAATTTCGAGCTGTACTCTTAATCTTTCTAGCTCATACTCTTCTTTTCTGCGAGCTTCTTCAATTTCAAGTTCTTCTTTTCTGCGTGCTTCCTCAATTTCAAGTTCTTCTTTTCTGCGTTCTTTCTCAATTTCAAGTACTTCTCTTCTTAAACGATCATCTATTATAGTGGCAAACATTTCTTTAACAAATTCGGTGTCGTAGTTCCGTGAATTAATTATCAAATTCTTCAGGTCAGCTACCTCTAAATCTGGACTCGGATCTTCACCCAATTCTTGTGCCAACAGCTTAAGATCCTCTTTCTTTCCACGCCCCAAAAATGCCATAGCGAGAGTCAAATCTTAAATGCACTTCAGAATTAATCGATAAAGACCAGCCAATTTGTTTACTTGAAAAATGATAAACAATAACAGAAACCACACTCGGGATTTCTGAAACAATAACTTCAAATGCGAAAGGAAATATCGCCAAATTCTCTTTATGATCCGGATGATCCAAAACCTTTAATATTCAACTCGGGTCGAGTAAATTGCTTTCAAATTATTCCTCTGGGTGAGTAATAACCGAAAAATTATAAGGTTTAACTTAAAGTAGACTAGATATAACCAACATTCAAATAAAATAACACTTATCTGTTCCGTTTATTTTTATCACCGACACATTGACTCTTCTCTGGGTAGTTTTCGTATGTTTTCGAGCTCCAGGTTTGGGCGCCACTTTATAGCAGTGATGTCGATGAGATAACAAACTTGTAAATGGTTAAGTGTTTACGATTGTAATAATACGAAACGGTTTAAAGAAACAACTTTATTAGATAATACGCCATTCTCCAAAACTCAAACTGCTATCTTAAAATCTATAGAACACAACTACCAAGGTAAAGCGCGAGGATATCTAGTTGTGACGGCACGAGGATATATTCATCCAGCTAGAGATGCACGAGGATATATTTATTCTGCTACAAACTTTTTTTTTTGCTGATTCACATATTTCAATGCTATTTTCTATTTTTGTATATTTTAAGACATCTTAGTTAATATATTTATAATTGCAATTAAGACAAATTTAATTGCTGGAAATAAGGTAAAATATATTATATCTTTTGGCCAATTTTGAAATATTAAAATTAACATAAAATTGTTTAATTTCCCTTTTCTATTTCTAGATTACCGAATTTGTGCATAAGAGAGATGTTACTCGCCTTCTTATTAGAAAAGAAGTCGCTGGCCCCAAAAACTTTGAATGGCTCAGCCGCATGCGTTTTTACTTTGATCCTCGCCAATCTGATGTTCTGCAACAACTCTCGATTCACATGGCAAATGCCAAATTCAACTATGGATTTGAGTACCTCGGGGTTCAGGAAAAGCTTGTTCAAACTCCTCTTACAGATAGATGTTACCTTACCATGACACAAGCATTGGAATCAAGACTTGGAGGATCTCCATTTGGTAATGTCTACTTTTCATCATTCATAATATTCTGTTATTTTATTGATTACAGTTTCATACTTTTTCAAAGAAATATCTGTATAGTTAAAAAAAACTCATGGCTTGGTGTCAGAATTCTCACTTGGTATGCAGGATTTTCAGCATGAGCTCTCTGTTATCTATGATTTTAAAATTGAGTAGACATAACTGCAATTGTGACTGAAAATCTAGGATTGATTGTCAGCTCTTCTGATGGGAATTTTTATTTTTACTTTTTTAATGTACTCTCTAGATTTATGCTGGACTTCTTTAGATTTAAAAGGTAGTTTGCGTTTTTATCAAACAAAAAGTTATATAAGTCTATAAAAGCTTTAGAACTTTTAGAACCGGATTTATTTAATACATTCAAAACTCTCTAGATTCATGTTGGTCTTCTTTAATTTCCAAGTTAGTCTGTCGCATTTACTTTTTTTATTAAACCACAGGTTATACAAATCTGAATAAACCTTGGCACCATTTCTGTGGAACTGGATTTACTTATACCTCTGGGAGAACAGGGAAAAACCTGGAAAACTCGGAAAATAAATCGGCCTTAAAATCTCAGGGAAAAGAGAAAAATTCCCCTTAAAACCTAGAAAAAGTTATTTGTTATTTTGGAAAAAAATCCTACTCTTCGGTGCTATTTATTTCTCCCTAACTTGAGGAGTTGAAGTTACAGAATTATTTGATAACATATACTTGCAGAAAGTTATTCTTATAGAAAGAAAATATTTTTTTCGAGTTATCGGAAGAATTTCTGTAATCGATGTTTGACTATATTTATGGGAATAAAAATAATCAAGCCCGCGATGGAAAACTCAGGGGAATCTTAGGGAATTTTTTTTCTGGAAATGAATATAAAACCTGCTCTAGGTTTTGAATGTAGCCTGTCTTATTTAGAAGTTAGCCTATCTTGCTGCCTTGTTCATTAAATCATAAATCTAACATGGATTTTATATAATGTCTCATTAATTTTTATCAAATATATTTTGTTAAGCATTTTCTAGCATTTTTCTTTTCTGTAATGATATTTTGATTGCAGGTCCTGCTGGTACAGGTAAAACCGAGTCAGTAAAAGCTTTGGGTCATCAACTTGGACGTTTTGTATTAGTTTTCAACTGTGATGAGACATTCGATTTCCAGGTATAAATTGAGCATTGTCAATATGTTCTATTTTATTTAACTTTTCTTTATATATTTAAACAATATTATAATTTTTTTTTTCATTACTAGGCAATGGGGCGTATATTTGTGGGATTGTGCCAAGTTGGGGCATGGGGCTGTTTTGACGAGTTTAACAGATTAGAAGAGAGAATGCTTTCTGCTGTTTCTCAGCAAATTCAGATGATACAGGAGACTTTGAAAAATCAACTTAGTCAGAAAACAAGTAATTGTTTGAAATTGCTATTAAAATTTTTTTAAATTTATCTTAATTTTCTTGAAATTTCTCTTTAAAGCTTGAGGACTGAATTATTTACCAATTTAATAAAAAATAATACTGATCCTTATTCATTACTGTAAATGAATTAATGTTTTATTGCACTTGGTGGTTTTCTTTATTGATTTATTTTTTATTTTTCATTGATATTCAACTTTCTCAAGAGAACAATACATTATATTTTTTTATAATCTGTTAGTTATTTATTCTTTGATCTTTATATGTGCTTCTGTCATATTGAGATGTGAATACAGTTGTTTTTTCTTAATGAGTAAAATTAATATTTCCTGTTTAATGATTAAATACTAAATGTTCGTTTTAAAGCCCATTTATACATTTTTATAAAATTTTCGTTTTAATGTTTAATTTTTTAATTTAAATTGTATTTTTGCATTAATTTATATTAAAATAAATAGTTCACAAAATTTCTTAATTATAATTTTCAGACATAACTGTTGAATTGATTGGAAAACAAGTGAATGTTAATCCTGATATGGCCATCTTCATTACTATGAATCCTGGATATGCTGGCAGGTCCAATCTTCCTGATAACTTGAAGAAATTGTTCAGATCCCTTGCCATGACCAAACCTGACCGGCAACTTATTGCTCAAGTTATGCTTTTCTCACAAGGTTTCCGGTCTGCAGAAAAACTTGCCAGTAAAATTGTACCTTTCTTCAAGTAAGCTCAAAATATTTCATAGTAGAACATGATTTTGTTTATTTGTAAAGAAACTTGTCTCTATATCTTTGCAATATTGCACAAGGAATCCTTATTTCTAAATTGTAATTTTACAGTTAATTTTATGAAATAGTTCTAGTATACTTTTTAACAGTCCTTTTCATGGCATTTCATGTGTTGTAATACTGGTTTTCTGTATGTTTCGATGTTTAAAACATTTTTAAGAATATATCTGGTAATATTGGATATAAATTTTTTTTCGTAATCAGAAAGAAAATTGATAGTTACCTCAAAACACAATGTAGCTTCCACATCTTATTTTTCCCAAATAGCCAATTAAAAGCTTTTAAGAAGTGGAAAAAAAAATTTAATCAAGCTAAAATATTTAACTCCCTAATTTTTCAGAAGAAATACTTACTGTATGTAAAAATCGATCATTTTAAGTAATTTTAACTTCAAATAACTAATGTACAATATAGAAAATTGCCAGCAAAGTTGATATAATTCCAGCCTTCAATAAAGTGAAGCTGAAAGGTTTCAGTAATTTTCTTATTACCTTCCTCAATGTAACCCGATGTATACATATGGTTAATGAGTGTTTAAAAACCAGTAGCATTTATTTTGTTGATATAAAGTTTACTCTGACATTTTCTTCCTCTTTGTTTCTAACAGGCTGTGTGATGAACAATTGTCTAATCAGTCCCACTATGACTTTGGTCTAAGAGCTCTAAAAAGTGTTTTGATAAGTGCCGGAAATATCAAGCGAGATCGAATTCAAAGAATTAAAGATTCACTTTCGGAGAAAGGCGAGGCTTTGCCTGAGGGAAAGATTGCAGAACAACTGCCTGAACAAGAAGTGAGTGTTTTGTGACTAATTCAGGGTGGCTACAGAACATGGAATTCAGGGAAATGTCAAGGAATTTTACTCTTCTGGAAAAATCGGGGAAATGTCTGGGAATTTCGTAAAATTACTCTTTAATCAGGGAATTTTGATTTTCCCCCATTCCTGCATTCCTGGTGCTGATGCCATTAAACACACACACACACACAAAAAAGAAATTGTGTGCTTTTGTAAATGCCCATCAATATCTGGCTAGTTGGCCGATTTGGGAGTACTATGATTCCGACCTTTTTCTATTATCAGCAGCTAAGCCTAACCAGCTAATCCCCTCCCTCCCGCCTATTGATGTTCTGCTTTTTATTTTTTTACTATCTGGGATCATTGTTATGCCTGGAAAAATTATTTGCGTAATATTTCTGTTAGATTTTCGGTTATCCTCTAACTTAGAATCGCGGATGCCTGCGCCTTATTGTTAAAACAAATCCTCAAACTTCAATCTGACTGCATCCTTTAAAGACTTGATTATTTTTCTTCTTACCTTGCTTTTTTTGTCAACTGAATATATTAGAAACCTTATTATTTACATATTATTTCTGTTAGTTTTTTATTTATCCTTTAACTTAGAAGCGCAGCAGCCTTAGCGTTAAAAAAAATCCCTCAACTTCAACCTGACTGCATCTTTTACAGACATGATTTTTCTTCTTTTACTTTTTGTCAACCAGAATACATTAGAACCCTAAATTTCTTAATATTTAAAATTTATTCCATCAGATTTTTTTCATTTTTATTAACCCTTTACAGTGCTATGTTACAGATGTGTAACAAATCTATAGGCGTGAAATATATATCTATAAGTTAGAAAGTTTAGATCATTATTTTTGATGAAAATAATATGTGAATTTAATTTATATTTTTAATGTAAATCAAATAAAGAACTGAAATATCCTTCTTAAAAAAAATCAATGCACTACTATATTCATTCAAGTAAAGAGTCATGGGATTTGTTTTTTCAAGAAGTTCTTGCAATTTTTTTTCTGCCAAAAAGGTATGAATCCTGAGCTTGTAAACAATTTTTTGCCTCATTCAATAAGTAGTTTTGTGGTTTAAGGTAATATTCTTGTTATACAAAATTTTATTTCTATGGATCTATGAGCAATTATTTTTATTAGAAGCTGTTAATTTCAGGCCTTTTCTTTTGTACAATATATGTTGTACATCTTTTGTCAACTACAAAATCCAAAAGACATATTACATGAAAGATATGTACCTAGTGAAATTTGTGATCGAATAGCAAAATGCTGATTATTTAAGTTTCATGCTCATGCATGCCCAAGTATAGTAAATATTTAGGACAGTGTTTTAAATTTATGCTATGAACTGGATACAACCTATGACATATTATTAACAAAAATAACATGTGTCATTTGTAAAATTAAAATAAATAAATATTGTACTAGCTTTGTTTTTCCTTGAAGTTAAGGGTGTAGTTTGTAAATTGTTTAATGTGAATTTTGTATTTTTTTTTAATTAATATTTTCCATTCTTTTTCATGCTCTAAAAGAGGCTTGTTTTGCTTTTTAGTGTAAATTTATATATTGATGCAATTATACTTTGACTATTTAGAATTTTATTTATTTTAGAAATTTATTTATTTTTAAATTTGCCATCATTATATTTTTTGGATTTTTTCAACGTTAACGTCGGCAAAAATTCACATCAGGGAATTTTTTAGAGAATTTTCTGGAAATCAGGGAAATGTCAGGGAATTTTGCTTCTCAAATTCTGTAGCCACCCTGCTGGTTAATTGTTTTCATTTAAAGCAAATCCCCAAGAAACTTTGTTACTAATAACACAGGGTTCATATGCCTCAGGGAGAACAGGTCAAATAAATCAGCCTTAAATTCTCAGGGAAAAAAGAAAAATCCCTTATAAAACCTGGAAAAAGTCGTTATTCTGGAAAAAAATCCCTACTCTTCTGTGCTATTTGCTTAACCTTAACTCAAGGAATTGAAGCTACAGAATTATTTGATAACATAGACTTGCAGAAAGTTATTCTTAAAGAAAAAAAACTTTTTTCGAGTTATTGGAAAGAATTTCTGTACTCGATGTTCGACTATATTTATGTGGCTAAAAGTAATTATGCCCGTGATGGAAAACACGGCACTGGAAAACTCAGGGAATTTCATTTCTGAAAATGAGTATGAACCCTGTAACATCATGTAATGTTTATCTTGAACCTATGCGTTCTTGATCTGTCAATATTGCTGTCTCTAAATGAAGTAGGAGTTATGTAAGTAATTTAATTTGATTGATTTTTAAATAAAAAATTAATTTCTGAATTTTTGTTAAGTAGAGCTCTAATTAATATATTTGTTATGTCAAACAATTTTATGAAAAGGAACTACTAGTTTTACATCAATGACATTTATTTGCAAAATTTCTTTATTGTATGACACTCTCAACCTTGAAAATAAACTAAAGTTTACAATGCAACTAACCTGTTGCCATGCCCCTTTTCAGATTCTGATCCAGAGTGTGTGTGAAACGATGGTCCCCAAACTTGTAGCAGAAGACATTCCACTCCTCTTCTCTCTTTTGTCTGATGTGTTCCCTGGTGTCTCTTACACCAGAGCCGAGATGAAAGGTTTAAAGGAGCAGATTAAGAAAGTCTGTCAAGAGATGTACCTAGTGTGTGGGGAGAATGAAGAAGTTGGGGGACTCTGGATGGAGAAAGTATGTATTTGGAAAAATACAAGTGAATTTTGATCTTGAAAAGTCACATAATCTCTGCATAGCTATAATATTTGTCAGAAATTATGAATTGAGTATTTAACGGGATGTAGTAGTGCATAATAATTGTGATAATTCATTAAGTATAACTAAAAAGAATTAACTTTTTATTCAGCAAAAAATAAAAATAGTAGAATATTTTTTACAAATTTCCATTTTTATTTGTGTTTTGTTAAAATGTGCTGTAATTTTTTTTTTTTTTTTTTTTTTTTTTTTTTTTTTATGCTGCTAAATTGTTTTCAAGTGTTCCAAATTGTAGTTTGAATGAAAATTTGTAACCAGGTTAAACTTAAAATTGTTTTTTGGTTCAGTTTTATCATGCCTTATATATTTTATTTCTATTATTAACAATGAAAGTGTTTTAGTGCAATCTATATATCTTTATTTTAAAGATCTTATGAAACAAAATTTCATCTATAATATTTTAAAATTAATAAAATCATGTAGAATTTTAAATGTTAATATTTTTAAAACATTAAAATAGTTTATAAAAGTATTTTATCAGCTTCCAGTATTATTAGTTATTTTAAATTTCTCTATCCTACTTATTATTTAATCACATCTAAAACATTTTCTGGCTTTTTAGGTTCTTCAGCTTTTCCAAATTTCACAGTTAAATCATGGTTTGATGATGGTAGGCCCTAGTGGCAGCGGCAAATCAACAGCATGGCAAGTGTTGCTGAAGGCCCTGGAGCGTTTTGAAGGCGTAGAAGGGGTTGCTCATGTTATTGATCCAAAAGTAAAAATAGTAAATTGCATAAAGCTTAGGTCCTAAATCATGAGTTTTTTGCAATGTTAATTTTTTATTATTTTTTGTTAGGCTATATCTAAAGAAGCATTATATGGAACTTTAGATCCCAACACCAGAGAATGGACTGATGGTTTATTTACTCATGTGCTGCGAAAGTAAGTGCTAAAATATAATCTTCAGCTTTATTTATGAGTATGGAATATATTATATATGATTTTTTATTGACTTAAAATGACAGAATGGATGTTTAAAGAATCATTTAAGTTTAAATATTTTTCATTTGTGCTACAACTTTAGAGACGAAATCTTTGAAATACATGCAAATAATTTTGAATTCGCTAACCATTTATTTGTTAATTTTTAATGTGTTCTAAAGACCATATTAGGTAAGTTTTGTCTACCAATGCTTGTGTCTATCTTTAATCTTATTCTTGTCTAAAATTACGAGGCATATTTGCCTGTGATAAGCACCATCTACATAGTGGCAGAAATAGACATCTGGATCTGTGCAAACTAAAAAAAATTAATTAAATCAACTATATTAGAGAGAATGAGAGGATAATTGTAATTTGATATTTATTATTATTATTATTATTTTTAAATCTTGCAACAGATATGAAGGTTTCCAGATTTTATTACACTGAATACTAGGTAGACTTTTAACATAATTTCCCATTAAAATTTTCTTCAGAATTTTTATAAATATGTATGTAAATAATTTTAGAAACACTTATGATAGTTTTTCAATGTGCTCACAAAACAAATAAATGGTGTTTGCCCTAAATATACTTAGCATTTTCTTTTGTTCTTTGTTTGAAGTTGCTAAAGTAATTGTTTCTTATTGAATAAAATGCCTAAAAATTTCACATTTTCAGAATCATTGACAATGTACGTGGCGAAATCAGCAAACGCCAATGGATCATTTTTGATGGAGATGTTGATCCTGAATGGGTTGAAAACTTAAACAGTGTCCTTGATGACAACAAATTGCTGACACTACCAAATGGTGAACGGTTGAGTTTACCACCAAACGTGAGCATACTTATAAGTCAATTCAATTTACAACTAAAAATAATTAATATTCTAATAGGATTAATTCTCTTACTTTGAATGAAATGTGTCTGTAAAACGGTAGATAATAATTTTTTTTTTTTTTTGTAGTATATATTTATGTATTGTCTTCATTTATATGCTTCTCTAAATTTTTAAGAAATACTTTGGGGCCCTGGTGGTCAGAGTATCGAGCTCATGATCGGAGGGTTGTGGATTCGATTCTGTGACAGCCACTGAAGATCAGTGTGTACCTAAAAGGGGCCGGTGCACATTAAATCTGTAGTGACCTCAATGTCCTTTCATTGGTGTGGTGGGATTGGAGAGGGGTTTATAATAGAAAATTTCAATCTTGTATTTTTCTAGATGTCCAAAATTACGAGATGTATTGGGCTGTGTTAAGCACTTAAATGTGGCAGAAATAGACAGTCGAAAGTTCCAAACAAACGAGGAATACTGGAATTGCTGTAATATTTTAATGTTATGAATACATTGTGTTAAGCAATTTATGAGAAGAAAGTACCTCTTTCTGTCAATTGAGTTTTTTTTTTCAAACGTGTCATATTGCAGGACTTTTAACAATTAGCTTCTTTTTTCCTAAACTATTTAAATCTCATAGTTTATTTAACTTTTTTTTCTTCTTATAGGTAAGAATAATGTTTGAAGTACAAGATTTGAAGTTTGCTACATTGGCAACAGTGTCTCGTTGTGGTATGATTTGGTTCAGTGAAGATGTCCTATCCACTGAAATGATTTTTGAGAACTTTTTATTACAACTTAGATATATTCCACTTGAGGAAGTTGAAGAAGAAATCTCTTACAAGAAGAAGAAAGAAGACACCCTTAAAGAAGATGTCTTGTCACCAACACTGCAGGTTTGTCTCAAAATATGAAAAATTTAATTTTTTAAAAATGTGTTGTGAATGCAGAGGCAGAGCAAAGTAGTCTTACAACAGCTTAGGTCAAGCCAGGGTGGTAATAGAAGCTTTTGGCAATGCTTGACTATGGCAGGGTTAGGTTTATTGTGATCAGCATTGCTTACAAGTCTCTGCATATCAAGATTCCTTCTGGTACATATTAATGTGAGGCTGTGTACACTCAAGGTCAAAAGTGCATAGCATAGCAGGAATTCGGTGTTTGCATGGAAAACTAATGCCCTAACTACTGATTTACTGTGGACTCATATAGTATTGTACATGTACAAATTATAATATGAAAGCTTTTCTTCTATAAGTGCAATACATCATTAAAGAAGTTATATATAATGCACTTAAATATATCTTTTTAGGACATAATTGAATAAAACTTTGAAATAAGTAAATCCATAAACCTTATGCAATTTAATTGTGCCAATCTTTTAGGTGCAACGTGATTTTGCAACAATTCTCAACCCTCATTTTACATCTGATGGTTTAGTTGTTCGTGCACTGGAGTTTGCATCCAGCCAAGAACATGTAATGGATTTCACTCGACTCAGAGCTCTTGGCTCCTTGTTTTCCATGCTTAATCAGGCATGTCGTAATGTCTTGAACTACAACCACTCCCACCCAGATTTTCCTATGCAGGTAAATGTTTTAAATTTAATTTTGTTTTCACGCATTTTATAATTTACAAATTTACTGCAAATTTTTTTCAATTGTGTTTACTTATTTTTTATTTAATAAACTGCCTTTTTTTATTAGCAAGATCAGTTAGATCGCTATGTGCCTCGTTGTCTGATCTATGCCTTACTATGGTCTTTTGCTGGTGATGGCAAGTTGAAAATTCGATCTGATCTTGGAGATTTTGTTCGAGGAATAACTACTATCCCCCTTCCTCCAGCAACAGCAACGCCAATCATCGATTTTGAGGTAAAGTATTTAAGTAATAATATTTTATTTTAAGAGCTTCATACTGTAAAAACTTCAGATAGTTAAAGATCTTATAAATTCTGTTAATAAAATTAATTATTATAATTCTTGGTTCCAATAAAATATTTTGCCAGTATATATCTCTCAAGTTTTTAACTTCTTTTTTTTGCCTTATTTCCTTTCATGTTGTCTTTCTAAATTTCAAGGATTAATATTTTTTTTTTTACATTTTAGCCTTATTTTAAGCTATACTAATATTCCATATTAAGTGATTGGCTTAAACATTCAAACCTGTGTGTCTTTTATAATGTTTTGTTTAATGCTGAGCTTATTTGTGTCCTAAGTTATATGAAGTAACTTAACAACTAATTAAAAAAAGATAATCTTAAAAAAATCTTGTTTTTTTAAAAGGTTGCCGTCAGTGGTGAATGGTCACCTTGGCAGAGTAAAGTTCCTCAAATTGAAGTTGAAACACACAAAGTTGCTGCCCCTGATGTAGTGGTACCAACACTGGATACTGTACGTCATGAATCCCTACTATTCACTTGGCTAGCTGAGCACAAGCCTTTGGTCTTATGTGGACCACCTGGATCTGGCAAAACAATGACGCTCTTCAGTGCATTGAGGTCTTTACCAGATATGGAGGTAAGCTATGAGAATTGGATTCTTGTATAACCTGCATTCAGCCTCTCAAAATATTAACCCATAAAAGCAAAATTTTTAATATAAATCCTTCATAGACATGCCAACTTTTATGTTCAATTGCAACTTAAGTGATTTTGAGTTCAGATCGACTTTTCATGGTGTTTGATTATTGTGTCATAGTTAGATATCTATTTTTTTTCTGTTAAGTGCTTTGTATGTGCTAAGTTTCAAAATATTTTTTTTAAATTACTTCTTCTAATAACTATGATAAATTAATACCCGGAAACTTTTTCCCTAGGTTGTTGGGTTGAACTTCTCTAGTGCAACAACTCCAGAATTGCTTTTGAAAACATTCGATCACTATTGTGAATATAAAAGAACTCCTAATGGTATAGTTCTATCTCCAATCCAGTTAGGAAAGTGGCTTGTTCTATTCTGTGATGAAATCAATTTACCAGACATGGATAAGTATGGTATGATAATTGTATATAGCTTTAAATTTTCTGAAATTTATTGACTGTGTACTTTTTGATTAAGATAATTCAGCATTTTTTTTTTTATCTACCTAGTTATTTTGAAAGTGTCATTTCTAAAAGCTAATACAAATAATTTGACTGCTTTTTTAGCCATATTAAACCATAATGCATTGCACTTTATGGATTATCTAGTGAGCACTACTTTGGCTAAATGAGGTAATTCTGTATTTAAAGTGACTAAGATTCATCCTAGACAATTCAAAAGTGTTCAGCTATTTCAGCTTAGTTATCATCAAATACTTATTTAACTCTTAAATACTTTGTGTTTATACAAAAAATGATATTTATTTTCCTTCATTTTTGTAGGAACCCAGCGAGTGATTTCATTTTTGAGGCAGATTGTGGAACATGGGGGATTCTACCGTACAACAGACCAGGCATTTGTCAAATTGGAAAGAATACAATTTGTAGGAGCTTGTAACCCTCCCACCGATCCTGGAAGAAAACCCTTATCCCACAGGTGCATAATTACATTTTGATTATTTCATCTTGTCTTTTATCGTTTGTCAAACATACATTAAGAAACTACATATTATGCACATTACAAAAATACATATTACCTACATATGAAAATACATATACAGAGTGTTTATAATTGAAGTTGTTCAACTTTCAAAAAGCTGTAAAAAAATATTGGTCAGAATTTCCTGAAATTTAACCTTTACTCGTAAAAGGGGGAATGATACAAGAAAAAATTATTTCAAATAATTTTTTTTTCTTGTACCGTACTACTTTCCTCCTTCTTCACATATATTCAGGTCAAATTTTATGTCATTTCCAGGGTGATTATAATT